>JARQOC010000003.1:841596977-842196977 GCA_033576535.1 Allobates femoralis
TCTCAGCTGTCATGAATCTCATTTGCTATAGGCAACGGGAAGAGCCAGGGCGAAATGCCAGGATTGAAGCATCTTATGGAAGCGCCAGTTCTGAGGCAGCTGTGGCCTGCTGTTTTTAGGCTGAGAAGGGCCAATAACCATGGCCCTTCCCACCCTGAGAATACCAGACCCCAGCTATCAGCTTTATCTTGACTGGTTTTCCAAAATCGGGGTACTCAATGTATTCATTTCTAAATAAAAACATTGGCAAAAATAAAGCCCAAGGTGTGAAGTCCATACAGTGTCTATGTCTCCAGAGATCACCCACTGCACATTTTCTTTATAGGATTCTTTCATTATTAATGTATAGAAATTAGCTGGAAAAGAAATGATCTTGTAGCAGAGACTCGGAACATGAAGGATTTCACTTGTCTTGTAATAATTCAGCAAATGGAGAAAGGGACTGATCTGGTGATGACCTGTGTGAGAGATTCATGTAATGTGAGGGAATCCTACATTTCTGCAAATTAATTTACTGATTGAAATGAATGCAGATATTACAGAAGTCATTAATTTATTAAACTCATGAACTGTCCAAATCTCCACCCAGCAATAACTTATAGTGCAGTTTTATCTAAAGAGCAAAGATGATTTTACAAACAATACTTGATAAATTTTATACATAGGTGCAATATTATAGTAGTTATATTCTTGCATATTGGGGCAGTATTATAGTAGTTATATTCTTGTACATAGGGGGCAGTATTATAGTAGTTATATTCTTGTACATAGGAGCAGTATTATAGTAGTTATATTCTTGTACATAGGAGCAGTATTATAGTAGTTATATTCTTGTACATAGGGGCAGTATTATAGTAGTTATATTCTTGTACATAGGAGCAATATTATAGTAGTTATATTCTTGTACATAGGGGCAGTATTATAGTAGTTATATTCTTGCACATAGGGGCAGTATTATAGTAGTTATATTCTTGTATATAGGAGCAGTATTATAGTAGTTATATTCTTGTACATAGGAGCAGTATTATAGTAGTTATATTCTTGTACATAGGAGTAGTATTATAGTAGTTATATTCTTGTACATAGGTGCAATATTATAGTAGTTATATTCTTGTACATAGGGGCAGTATTATAGTAGTTATATTCTTGTACATAGGGGGCAGTATTATAGTAGTTATATTCTTGTACATAGGAGCAGTATTATAGTAGTTATATTCTTGTACATAGGAGCAATATTATAGTAGTTATATTCTTGTACATAGGGGCAGTATTATAGTAGTTATATTCTTGTACATAGGGGCAGTATTATAGTAGTTATATTCTTGCACATAGGGGCAGTATTATAGTAGTTATATTCTTGTATATAGGAGCAGTATTATAGTAGTTATATTCTTGTACATAGGGGCAGTATTATAGTAGTTATATTCTTGTACATAGGAGCAGTATTATAGTAGTTATATTCTTGTATATAGGGGCAGTATTATAGTAGTTATATTCTTGTACATAGGGGAGGAATTATAGTAGTTATATTCTTGTACATAGGGGCAGTATTATAGTAGTTATATTCTTGCATATAGGGGCAGTATTATAGTAGTTATATTCTATACATTGGAACATCAATATACTAGTTATATACTTGTACATAGGGGGCAGTAATATAGTAGTTATATCCTATACATAGGAGCAGCATTATAATAAAAAAAAGACAGGAAGCCAGCGTTGCTTGTGGTTAGCACGCAATACAAAAAGTGCATGTGCACATATTAATTTCTAACTGCACCTTAAACTGAGACATTTAGCAAACAATTGATCAGTTCTTTGAGCTACCCCGCCATGTCATGGCATTCTCAGATGGGGCAGTCCTACGCAATATTTTTTATATATGCTGTGCCATTATGGCCTCCTGAATGCATTAAAAGCAGGACCATATTATATGCACACGTACCTGAATCATTTCTGAACTACTCCCATGGCGCCAGAAGGTCATTCGCAGCTAAAGGAAGACCAGGTCCGGACATGACATCCGGACATTATCAGATCTAACCCCCACACCACCTGACCAGCAACCATGGATGAGGGTAGAACAGGTACATGTGCATTCAATGTGGTCTTGCTTTAAATGCATTCAGGAGGCCGTAATGGCACAGTGTATATAAAAAAAATCATAGAGTAGGACTGCCCCATCTGGAATGCCATGAAGTGGCGGGGTGGCTCAAAGAATTGATCAATTGTTTGCCAAATGTCTCAGTTTTAAAGTACAGTTAGAAATTAATATGTGCACATGCACTTTTTGTACTGCGCGCTAACCACAGGCGCTGTTTTTTTGGCTTTTTTATTCAGCATTATAGTAGTTATATTCTTGTACATAGGGGTGGTAATAATAATAATAATAATAATAATATTTATTCATTTACATAGCGCTATTAATTCCATAGCACTTTACATACATTTGTATTATACTAGTTATATTCTTGTACATAGGAGCCCTATTATATTAGTCATATTCTTGCACATAAGGGGCAGTGTTATAGTAGTTATATTCTTGTACATAGGGGCAGTATTATAGTAGTTATATTCTTGTACATATGAGCAGTATTATAGTAGTTATATTCTTGCATATAGGGGGAGTATTATAGTAGTTATATTCTTGCATATAGGGGGCAGTATTATAGTAGTTATATTCTTATACATAGGAGGCAGTATTATAGTAGTTCTATTCTTGTACATAGGAGCAGTATTATAGTAGTTATATTCTTGAACATGGGGGCAGTATTATAGTAGTTATATTCTTGTACATAGGGGCAGTATTATAGTAGTTATATTCTTGTACATAGGGGCAGTATTATAGTAGTTATATTCTTGTACATAGGGGCAGTATTATAGTAGTTATATTCTTGTACATAGGGGCAGTATTATAGTAGTTATATTCTTGTATATAGGGGCAGTATTATAGTAGTTATATTCTTGTATATAAGAGCAGTATTATAGTAGTTATATTATTGAACATGGGGCAGTAATATAGTAGTTATATTCTTCTACATAGGGGCAGTATTATAGACGTTATATTCTTGTACATAGGAGCAGTATTATAGTAGTTATATTCTTGTACATAGGGGCAGTATTATAGTAGTTATATTCTTGTATATAGGGGCAGTATTATAGTAGTTATATTCTTGTACATAGGAGCAGTATTATAGTAGTTATATTCTTGTACATAGGGGCAGTATTATAGTAGTTATATTCTTGTACATGGAGGTAGTATTATAGTAGATACATCCTTGGACATAAGGACATAAATCGTATGGCAACTTTCCTTTTTGTATGGTAACAAGTTATGGAGAATTGGTATAGATTCCACTGGATTTGGATTGGATTGAGGTTGGCCCAGTGGGTAAAACAGGAAGAGGGGCACATTCTTAATTTGGTCGATTAACTCTCTGACCCTAGTTACATTTCTCTATTTGTATTAAGTAATAGTTTTTATTATTTTAAACCACATTTTATAGCTTTAAAAAGTGCATAGAGCCCAAGAACCAAACCAGCGATATTCTCGTCATTCACCCATTGTCTCACGTATTTGTTATTTTCCACTCCCGAGCAGATAACCTTTTCATCGCGCTTTTTACAAGTCTGTCCTATTGATTTCAGCAGAAAGAATCCTCTGATTTAACTGCGAACACAATTTATACAACCTCTAAAACGAAAAGCGATCGCTTCATAGTCAATTGCACATTTTTTAATATGAGCGTATGGAGCAGTGTCATGGAGAACAATATTCATTCAATTCAGAATTACGCTGATCTGGACCTTCCTTGCCTCCTCCGGAGATGAAGTAGAGCGGAATTATATTTTTTTTGGGTGAAATGAGAATGTGTTGTTTGTGCATTGACATAGAACTATTACCTTGCTCCTCATGATGTAAACGTATGTCCGCTACCATCTCCCCTTGTATTGCCATAATCCACAAATATATCATGCTCTGCCCCGGTGTCGGCTCGGTTCCTTTCACGAGACTGGGGCAGCGAAGAGTGAGACGAGCTTACAAGAGGATGACCATGAGCTTCAGGATGATCGATCTCTTTGGCTAAGTTTAATGACCCTTGATTTCTGAACAGGACAAGAATCCTAAAGTCTATCTCATCGCATTGATAAAAAAGTATTAGCGGTCTAAACCTGAAGAAAACGGTAAACCACCGAAACGGGTTAAGATGTCTAAGCATAAAGGAAAAAGAATTGTTTTAAAGAATCTCCTCTTCCTTCCTTTCTATTACCTGGTGCCCGTTTAGGCCGCTAATGATTTTTATCTTTGGACTTTCTATCCCTCTTTTGGTGGCGAGGTGGCTGTGGCTGCATGGGTTTAGCAGCAAACTCCAACTTGTAGGAACTACGTGAGAACCTTCGGTGACGTCACCGGACATGTGACCCGCTCATCTCTGGCTTTGTGCATAGGAACAGATCGCATGGTGCGCGATAGACACTGGAGGCTTTCATCCGCGGTTGTAGAGGGTTGCACAACTTGCTAAGGTTAGTTTCTAATCACATGTTTTTTCCTCTGCTGGACCTCCGGGTATGACCCAGGAGCACCGCTCTTTCACTCTAATTTTATTTTTTATGTATCTCATCACCATTGTCTGTTAAGCTGAATACAATCGATTGATCACTTTTATCACCTGTTTCGGGGTTTGGGATTATAAGACAACAGGTTTGCTCAAAGGTAAGGTGCATACAGATGCCCAACATGCGGCGGAACACAGAGGATGGAATATAGGAAGACCCTGGTGAACAGGGTGGTGCATCTACATCTGTGTCCTGCACTCCCTAACATCCCTATACGGATCCTTCCCTAGCCATTAAAAGGTATCAACCACTGAGGACTCTCAGATTCTAATATTTATTTCCCCCCATTACAATCATTTACCTAAGCCCTCACTCACCCTGGCTGGTGAGTTTGTTAGACGTATCACTGCAAATAATATAACACAAGAAAGTGAACAGACAGAGGAAATAGACACAAGCAGAAAAGCATCCAACTCCACTAATGCAGCTAAACTCCAGAGCTGCATACAACTCGACTCCACAGCTTCAACTAATGAGAGACTACTTCCAGTATGGTCAGCATAGAAATGGATTATATAGCTGGTGTCAGATACTAAGACATATGGCTACTTATTGTGGTGAGGAGTGGACACAAAAGACTACACCTGAGGAATAAGTCCACAAGAAACAGTCAGCAACGTAAGAGTCCTTAATCTTTAAAGGGATACAGAGATGATTTAGTGACTCCTGCTTTGAGCTGGGGGTTAGACCAGATGACCCAGGAGGTCCCTCTAACTCTACAATTATATGATTTTATCATTCTAGGGCCAAAAGAAAGCAAATACATTTAAACACCAGTTGAAGACCTGCAATCAATAAGGTGTTGTGACATTCTGGTTCCCGACTCACCAGAGGTCTTCTCCAGGGTGAAACACACTTGTGACAAAAGGTTTAGATCAGGTTTTCAAGCGGTCTCACCCTAAACCAAACCACAAACTAATTCTAACACCAATCCTAGCCAAAACTTATTCTATCCCAAAGTCAAATACTACTCTTCCTAATCCCAATTGAAGTCCTAAATTAGAGATTAGCAAATCTCTGAGGGGGAGGTGAGAAAAGAGAGAAGACCCCACCAACCTTAGGAGCTTACACTCTACAGGAGAGTGGACCCCACTGACCATAAGAGCTTACACTTTACAGACGAGAGAGAGCACCCCTTCAACCATAAGAGCTTACACTCAGCAGGAGAAAGAGGACCCTGCTGACCAATAAGAGCTTACTCTTTACATGAGAGAGAAGGAGAAAGGACCCTGCAGACCATAACATCTTACACTCTACAGGAGCGAGAGAAAGAGAGGACCCCGTTGCCGATAAGAGCTTACACTCTACAAGAGAGAGAAAGGACCCCACTGACCAAAGAAATTCACACAAATCTCAATACTGAAAAGTTTGTATTTGCTCTGAAACTACACAAGAGAAGATGAGAAATAGAGAGGACCCCACTGATCATAAGAGCTTACACTGTACAGGAGAGAGAGAGGACCCACTGACCATAAGAGCTTACACTATACAGGAGAGAGAGGACCCACTGACCATAAGAGCTTACACTGTACAGGAGAGAGGATCCCACTGATCATAAAAGCTTACACTCTACAGAAGAGAGGACCCGGCTGAACATAAGAGCTTACACTCTACAGGAGAGGGGACCGCAGACCACAAGAGCTTACACTCTACAGGAGAGAGAGACTTTGCTGATCATCGGAGCTTACAATCTACAGGAGAAAGAGAGAGAAACAGAGGACCCCATTGGCTCTAAAAGCTTACACTCTATAGGAGAGAGAGAGAGCGCACCCTGATGCCCATAAGAGCTGTCATTCTACAGGAGAAAGAGAGAATCCTGCTGACCATAATAGCTGACATTCTACAGGTGAAAAGGTTGATCCTGCTGACCATAAGAGCTGACACTCTACGTAAGAGAGAGAGGACCCCACTGACCATAAAAGCTTACAATCTACAGGTGAGAAAGTGAGAGGCCCACACCGACCATAAGAGCTCACACTCCAATTTGAGTAAGGACCCCGATGACCATAAGAACTCACACTCTACAGGTGAGGGAGAGAGAGGACGCGGCTGACCATAAGAGCTTACACTCCAAATGAGAGAGAACCCCGATGACTATAAGAGCTTACACTCTACAGGAGAGAGAGAGGACCCATGCTGATCATAAGAGCTTACACTCCAACTAAGAGACAGGACCCACTGACCATATGAGCTGACACTTTACAAGAATCAGAGAGGAGACCATCGACCATAAGAGTTTACACTCTACAGGAGAGAGAGGATGTCGCTGACCATAAGAGCTTACACTCTACAGGAGAGAAAGAGAGAACCCCGTTGATGATAAGAGCTTACACTCTATTGGAGGGAGAGAGAGAGGTCCCCACTGACCATAAATGCTTACACTCTACAGGAGAGAGAGAAGACTCCACTGATCATAAGAGCTTACACTCTAAATCTGATAGATTTTATGGCTGCAGGGCATCATGAGAAAGCATCCACGGCCACAATAGGTGATGTTAGTCCTGCCGAACAAGGTTTTATTTTTTGAAAACAGCGAATCAAATCTCAAAATATTTGAATTTGGGTAAAACTGAGAATTTTAAGAAATTTAACGCAAACTTGTTCCTTCATCGATGGATCCGCTCATCTGTTGTCATAGTTAAAGGTTGGACAAAGTATGTAAAGACATAAAAATAATATTATGTTTCTTTTTTGTATTATTTTTTACTGCTTTACTGATTAGATTCAGGTGGCTATATTCTTTTTCTTATTCTATTAGACATCGTTTCCCATCCATCAGGGCACGTTTCTTTGCCAAATTTAAATGAGTCATCGTAATTTCGGCAGAATACAGCATTTCTTTATTGACTCCCAGAGACGATGAGTTTCGTAAATCATATTTTTTTGTGAAACTCATAGCAAACTCATTTTTCTTCAAATCCTTAATATTCAGGAATTTTATGTTATATTCTTATACTATTGTACAATATATTATCTCATTTTTCTTTATTAAATTGTACAGTTATGTTGCCAGGTATTATATTACATTGCATTATCAAACATTCCGCTCCTTACACCAAGAATAAAAAATATCCTCTTATCATAGGAATAATGAATTCTGAGTACACCTCTCATTTTAGGGAGTTTTATATTTTTTGCCATCAAGCTTTGACTACAAATCTGTAATCTCATGGCAGGAGATTATTTATAATGCCTCCGATAAAGAGCAATTTACTGTACCCTATCTGCCTACTGGATCAGGACGATACTTCTCCAATGATTGAGTCGCAGTTTGTATTAAGTTTCTTTCATTTTCGGAATTTAACAGATAAGGAGTTCATTAACTTCTTGGCAGATTCCGTCTACTGCGGAGATAAATAGGGAAAGACAAATAGATTTCCACATTAAATTATTGAGCAGAAGTTTGAGAATGACTTCAATTAACAATGAATCTGGCGTGTTAGAAAGCTCCTGGAGATTACATCTTTTGTGTTAATTGATAAATCCCATTTGATTATGTCGCCCCAACGCTAAATAAACCGACGCATTTTACGACAGCATCAGTTTATTATTATTTTTGCAATTACTGCAAACTCAGGAAAAAAAAGAAGATTTTCCAGCTCCAATCATTCTTTTGGAAAAAAACCTATTGAATAAGGTTCAAATTACCCATATGCATGTCAACGCGTTTCGATTGTGCAACATGCTCTTTATCAAGGTTGATAAATCGATTTGGGTGTCACACAGAAGAAGAGGCAGTCGGATGGCGAGCAGAGGCAGGACGAACGGTGAGGAGGCAGGATGGATGGCGAGGAGAGGCAGGATAGATGGCGAGGAGAGGCAGGATGGATGGTGAGGAGTGGCGGGATGGATGGCAAGGAGAGTGGGAAGGATGGCAAGGAGAGGCATGACGGATGGCAAGGAGATGCATGATGGATGGCAAGGAGTGGCGGGATTAATGGCAAGGAGAGGTGGGATGGATGGCAGGGAGAGGTGGGACGGATGGCAAGGAGAGGCATGACGGATGTTGAGGAGTGGCGGGATGAATGGCGAGGAGAGGTGGGATGGACAGCGAAGAGAGGTGGGACGAATGGTGAGAAGAGGCTGTCAGACAGCAAGGAGAGTGAGACGGATGGTGAGGGTGAGGGGAAGCGAGACGGATGGTGAGGAGAGGCTGTCAGACAGCAAGGAGAGGTGGGACGGACTGTAATGAGAGGTGGCATGGATGGCAAGGAGAGGCAGGACATATGGCAAGGAGAGGCAGGATGGATGGTGAAGAGAGGCATGACAGACGGCGACGAGTGGCAGGATGAATGGCAAGGAGAGATGGGATGGATGGCAAGGAGAGGAGGGACGGATGGAAGGAGAGGCATGACGGATGTCGAGGAGTCGCGGAATGAATGGCAAGGAGAGGTAGGATGGACAGCGAAGAGAGGTGGGACAAATGGTCAGTAGAGGCTGTCAGACAGCAAGGAGAGGTGAGACGGACGGTGAGGGTGAGGAGAGGCGAGACGGATGGTGAGTAGAGGATGTCAGACAGCAAGCAAAGGTGTGGCGGATGGTAAGGAGAGGTGGGACGGATGGCAAGGAGAGGCAGGACCGATGGTAAAGAGAGGTGGGACAGACAGTGAGGACAGGCGGGACGGATGGTGAGGACAGGCGGGACGGATGGGGAGGAGATGTAGGACTTATGGCGAGAAGAGGCAGGATGGAAGGTGAGGAGAGGCGGGACAGACAACGAGGAGAGGCAGGATGGACAATGAGGAGAGGTGGGATGGATGGCTAGGAGAGGCTGGAAGGACAGCGAGGAGAGGCGGGATGGACAGTGAGGAGAGTCAAGGCAGATGACAAGGAGAGGCTGGACAGACGAAGAGAAGTAGAAGGATGGACGGCATGAAGAGGGGGGACGCACCGAGCTGCAATCAAAGCCATCAGACCATAAACAGGTAATTATAATACAGGGATGGAAGTTTTTAAAACTTATTCATTAGGTGTACAGGAGCGCTCAGGGCATAATAGCCGCCTTCTTGGAATGCAGCAGAGGTGCTGCTGAATGTGGTGCTTTAAGTTTTACACCCAAATCTGGTGACAGGATCACTTCAAAGACAAGTCACATGTTACTTTCATGGGAGAACATGCTGCTGTCATAGACTGACCATGATAATTAAGTTGTTAAACATTAGCGTTCGGTGCCATCTCCAGTTAGAGGTAGGTGCTGGTCGTGCACAGCTAACACCTGCTGAGTATGGAGCAGTTCCTGAGCTCACACCATACACTCGCACCCTATGGAGAATGCTCTGATATGTCCTATATTAGGAAGGGAGTAAACACTACGCCCTCCTCCTGTTTCAACTTCATAAATTATACTTGCTTTTGACCCCAAAATTCATCCAAATGAGCACAAAAAAAATGGATGACGTTTTGCACGGGTTTAAATGAATAATTTGCATGAAGTGAGGCCTCTGTTATTTTTGTTTCTCAAAAAAGTAAATATATTTTAGAAGTGTTAAAGTGCTATACCAGACACAACCTATGCATCAGAGTGGAGCTGTTTCCCTAAAAAAAACAAAAATGTAGATCCTTTTTATATCCCTTTAAGCTGCACATTACTCATAATACAGAATAACGGTATCATATTGATATCATCCTCACCCTGTGCTCTCTCTACCTGGCTGAATCCACATTGAACGCCTGCTCATTTGTTACTCGGAGACTTTATTGAGTATGACAGAGAGAAATAGAGATTTAATAAAGTTAGACAAGACTCTGCCCCTTGTTATTCGTTACTTATGTAAAGAGCCTTAACAGCACAAAATGCTCATTATCTACCTGCCTATGGTCATTTATTGTAATTACCCTACATGAACAATGCACATTCCGTGATCTGTGTACATATATACAATATATATATATATATATATATATATATATATATACACTGCATATATAATAGTACTGAACGGACATAGTCATCAGGCAATGAGATACAGGTAGATTCCAGTTATGTCGCTAAGTGCTGAGGAGCAGAGGACAGAAAAGTCCCCAACGCTCTGCTGCCCCATAACTGCAGAGTCCAGACCTCCTCTGATAACATAAGCGCAAACACTGCACCCGCCGGAAGATCCATTGCCGAGCAGCTGCAGCCGTATATCACGAAGCACAATGCCGAGTGTCGGATGGAGCGGTGTAAAGCCGTATATCACCAAGCACAATGCCGTGCAGCTGCAGCTGTATATCACCAAGCACAATACCTAGCGTAGGATGGAAGCTTGTAAAGCTATACATCACCAAGCATAATGCATAGTGTCGGAAGGAGCGGTGTAAAGCCGCACATCACCAAGCTCAATGCCGAGCATCAGATGGAGTGGTGTAAAGCCATAGATCACCAAGCACAATGCATAGTGTCGGAAGGAGCTGTGTAATGCCGCACATCACCAAGCACAATGCCGAGTGTTGGATGGAGCGGTGTAAAGCCATACATCACCAAGCACAATGCATAGTGTCGGATGGAGCGGTGTAAAGCAGTATATCACCAAGCACCATGCCGAGCATCAGATGGAACAATGTAAAGCCATACATCACCAAGCACAATGCATAGTGTTGGATGGAGCAGTGTAAAGCCGGCACCACTGGACTCTGGAGGAGATGTGTTCTGTGCACTGACAGATCACATGCTTTATCTGGCATCTTACTTTGGTTATTCCCATAGAACGTCACCTGCCTGAGTGCATTGTGCCCCCTGTATAGTTCAGTGGAGGATAATGCTCTGGGCTGTAATTATTCAGGCTCAACCCATTAGTTCCATTTAAGTGAGATCTTAAATGGATTGTCCACTAATTGGAAAATCCCTTCTCATTCCTCAAGTGTACCCCATAAAAATAAAAAGGCCAATACTCACCTTTGGTGCTGGCATTGATTTACCTTTCATTCCTGGGCACCATGTGATATTGTTTTAACATGCAAGCACAGTGATGAAACACAACCAGCATGATTAAAGTGTCCATATGTCTTATTTTCTCACATTTTTCTCTGCTCTTTTAAAAACTGCATTTTATGGCTGTGTGGGCATGGCCAGCATCTGGCAGCACTATGTGTGTATTTCTACAGCTTCTGAGAGCAGGCTGATAAGGAGCAGTGTGACAGCAGACAAGGGGTTAACAGAGATTGTGACTGAGCTGTGTGGAGCCAGATGACAGAACAAAGAAGCTTGTAAAGAGGAGTTTACATCCTGACATTGCTCAGCTGTGTGCTGTAATGTGATACATTGTTTACTCACCAGCTGCAGTTAGCAGTGTAGGCCACACCCCCTTTCCCTTATATGGTTACATGTCTGCATGCACTGAAGACAGATCTGAGTGATAATAAACATGTGTCTGCCTCACACACAGTGCAGTGGGGACACCTTGTGGAAGGTTTATGAATGGTAACCAAACTGAATTTTTCCAATGAAGTATATTTGAATGTTTATTAAAATACTTGCTCTGTTATTAGCAAATAAAAATGTAAAAGTTGGTTACGCTTTAAGTAATTAACAGGAAGTGAAAGCTGCGGCTGCCACTCACTTTGTGTTGAGTATTTCTGCGTCTGAAGGTTGTAGAGAAGGAAGCTGGTGCTAATTGTTTTGACATGCAAGCCCTAGGACTAATGTCACATGGCCCTTATTTTTATGGGGACACACATGAGGAATGAGAAGGGATTGTTTAAGTAGCTGAAAACTCCTTTAATTCTTCAGAGCAAGACATTGTGGAAAATTATAGCTTTGTGGGAACGGAACAGTTTGGGAAAGAAAAGACCCTTTTCTGTTCCCATGATTGTGCCCAGTGCACAAGGTTCATGAAAACATGGAGGGGAAGAATATGACAACCACCCAGAGCTCGGGCCTCAGCCCCATCCAACATCAAAAATGGAGATTGTGAGCCCAGACCTCAGCCTCATATAAAGGCCCGGTTACACGGTACGATATTGTGAATGATATCGCTCAAACGTCATGGGTTTGGAGTCATTGAAACGACATCGTTAGGGCGTCGTTGCATGTGACACCGAGACACAACTACGATAAATCGTTGGATCATTGATCGCAGGTTTGAGAACATGTTCTCAAATCAAATGATCTTCGATCAGCCAATCTGCTGTATTGTTGTGTGTGTCACCGAGATAACGATGTCGTTCACGACTTCGCCCATTCACAACAGTGAACAAGTATCATTCGCAGGGTTGTGCGAACGATAGCTGCTCGCTACATCATTGGTGCGTCATCCATGATATCTACACGTGTGACATCTCGCTAACGATGTCAAAAAGATGTCCTAACGACCGCGCGCTCATGAAATCGTTAGTGATATCTTATCAACATTGAACAGTGTAACGGTACCTTAACACCTATACTAGAGATTGTGAGCCGGACCTCAACCTTATCAAACATCTAAAGATTGTGAGCCCAGACGTCAACCTCATTCAACACCAATTACAGGAGATTGTGAGCCCAGACTTCAACCTTATCAAACACCACTACTGGAGATTGTGAATCTCATCCAACCCCTATACTGGAGATTATGAGCCCGGACCTCAACCTCATCCAACACTTATACTGGAGATTGTGAGCCTGGACATCAACCTCATTCAACACCTATACCAGAAATTGTGAGCCTGGACCTCAGCCTCATCCAACACCTACATTGGAGATTGTGAGCCCAGACCTCAACCTCATTCAACACCTATACTGGAGATTGTGAGCCCAGACCTGAATATCATCCAACCCCTATACTGGAGATTATGAGCCCGGACCTCAACCTCATCCAACACCTATACCGGAAATTGTGAGCCTGGACCTCAGCCTCATCCAACACCTACATTGGAGATTGTGAGCCCAGACCTCAACCTCATTCAACACCTATACTGGAGATTGTGAGCCCAGACCTGAATATCATCCAACCCCTATACTGGAGATTATGAGCCCGGACCTCAACCTCATCCAACACCTATACCAGAAATTGTGAGCCTGGACCTCAGCCTCATCCAACACCTACATTGGAGATTGTGAGCCCAGACCTCAACCTCATTCAACACCTACACTGGAGATTGTGAGCCCGGACCTCAACCTCATCCAACACCTACACTGGAGATTGTGAGCCCAGACCTCAACCTCATCCAACACCTATACTGGAGATTGTGAGCCCGGACCTCAACCTCATCGAACACCTACACTGGAGATTGTGAGCCCAGACCTCAACCTCATTCAACACCTACACTGGAGATTGTGAGCCCAGACCTCAACCTCATTCAACACCTACACTGGAGATTGTGAGCCAAGACCTCAACCTCATTCAACACCTATACTATAGATTGTGAGCCCAGACCTGAATCTCATCCAACCCCTATACTAGAGATTATAAGCCCGGACCTTAACCTCATCCAACACCTATACCAGAAATTGTGAGCCTGGACCTCAGCCTCATCCAACACCTACATTGGAGATTGTGAGCCCAGACCTCAACCTCATTCAACACCTATACTGGAGATTGTGAGCCCAGACCTGAATCTCATCCAACCCCTATACTGGAGATTATGAGCCCGGACCTCAACCTCATCCAACACCTATACCGGAAATTGTGAGCCTGGACCTCAGCCTCATCCAACACCTACATTGGAGATTGTGAGCCCAGACCTCAACCTCATTCAACACCTACACTGGAGATTGTGAGCCCGGACCTCAACCTCATCCAACACCTATACTGGAGATTGTGAGCCCGGACCTCAACCTCATCGAACACCTACACTGGAGATTGTGAGCCCAGACCTCAACCTCATTCAACACCTACACTGGAGATTGTGAGCCCAGACCTCAACCTCATTCAACACCTATACTATAGATTGTGAGCCCAGACCTGAATCTCATCCAACCCCTATACTAGAGATTATAAGCCCGGACCTTAACCTCATTCAACAACTATACTGGAAATTGTGAGCCCGGACCTCAACCTCATCCACAACTAATGATAGAGATTATGGACCCGATCCCCATCATTAGGGTCTGACCTCAAAAATTATCTTCTGAGTGTAGAGGCAAAAATTCCCACAGACAACTCCTGGAGGGGAAATGTGGAGGGCACACATACTTATCTATATTTGACATATAAGTGAGTAACATAGCCAATACAACATATATAATATATTTTTGCCATGCTCCTGCACATCTTCACCATTCTATACTAACAATATTATTTTCAAATTGGCATACGATGAAATTTGTATTGGAAACTGGTTCGTGTGGTTTAGTCTAAGCCGCTGATTGCTTGCATTGGAGATTATTCCAAATTTTCCTGAACCTCCGCCATCTTCCTTCCCTTTTCCCCACCCTCCCCATAAAACCAACTGAACTGTAGAATGGAAACACATCAGAGGGAAACAGCTGGAAACCCCTTGGTCCAGGCAGCTGCGGGAGGAATCGCCAGCAACCTCCAAACCTTATTTCAGCTCGCAGCCGCCCACCCTCGCTGACTGATCACCCAGCTGATACATTAACTATCCCTTTCATCTTCATCACTGGGGTTAAAAAGGCCCACAATGCATTGCTGAATATTCATCACGGCTCCGGTATTACCAGTAATGATGGACTTAACAGCTTTAGGTAATGTTATTGATCACGGCATCGATCAGCCTTTTGTCCAAAAATACACAAAGAGCAGCTGGTGATAGATGTGGGGAGAGCGGAGATCACATGATGCTGGAGAGGCAAAGTTACTGATGAAAGCAACAAACTCCATACCCAGAATGTATGGTTGTGGCGACTGCTGGACAATGGACACTTATATCAAGTCAGAACTGTGCAGGTATATGTATCTGATCTGCATATGTATCTACAGGAAACAAAATCCTTCTATCCATCCATCCATCATCTATCTATATCTACCTATCATATCTATCTACCTATCATATCTATCTATCTATCTATCTATCTCTATCCATCTATACCAATTCAAATTCAAAGAAGCTTTATTGGAAGGAACAAATGCACATTAGTTTTGACAAAGCAAGTGTACAACAGGCAATAGAGAGGGCTATAAGAACAATGGATGGGGGCAGATCCAGGGTTTAGGCTATAATAATAATAATAATAATAATATTTATTCATTTATATAGCGCTATTCATTCCATAGCACTTTACATTCATCAGCAATGCTGTCCCCATTGAGGCTCACAATCTAAACATCCTGTCTGTATGTCTTTAAAATGTGAGCGGAAACCAGGAGTGCCCGGAGGAAACCCACGCAAACACAGTGAGAACATACAAACTCCTTGGTGGAAATGTGTTGGGAAGTGTGTTGGGAAGGTAAATGCGCAAACACAGAGCAGTAACACAACTTCTTTCTAATTAGCAGGCAAAATCACTTTGTTGCAGTGATGGATATGCTGAGCTGTAATACACCCAGAAATATAGCCAGCAAAGAAGACTGGTGCAAGGTTGGTATAAATAACTTCACCAAAGATTTAATAGGACAGAGACAAATAGGAATGTGAGTACGGTAATTTGTGACAAAAAAGAAAAGCAAAGATAAGAGAAACATCAGCAGTTGAACAGAGACTAACCAGGCTGTGGCTAAGAAGGGAAAGAAACCGACCATACAACAAGAGATCATCGGAAATCCTCAACTGTAATCCACCTAGAACTATAGCCAGCAAATAAGGCTGGTGCAAGGTGGGTATAAATAACTTCACGAAAGATTTAATATGACAGAGACAAATAGGAATGTGAGTAATTTGTGAGTAAATCAAAGGAAGAGAAGCAACGATAAGAAAAACATCAGCAGTTGAACAGACACTGATCAGTCTGTGGCTAAGACGGGAAGGAAACCAACCACACAGCAAGAGGTTATCGGAAATCCTCAGCTGTAATCCACCTAGAACTATAGTCAGCAAAGAAGGCTGGTGCAAGGTATGTATAAATAACTACATCAAAGATTTAATATGACAGAGACAGATGGGAACCTGAGTAATTTGTAACTGATTGAAGGGAAGAAAAGCAAAGATAAGAGAATCATCAGCAGTTGAACAGAGACTGACCAGATTGTGGCTCACCAAGGAAAATAACCACGTAGCAAGAGGTCAAGTCCCAAAGCATGACACTATTCATTTATCGATCTCTATCAACCCATATCCATCCATCAATCAATCTCAAACAATGGTAGAGAAACTTTTTGAACTTGTCTATACCCGCATTATTAAACATTTCCTTTTTGACTATATTAAGTAATCATTACGTTTTCATTCATTATGGCTGCTCTATATTTACAATAAAAAATCCGTGTCTCTATGAATATCAGCCGGATTAGGCGACTAGAAGAACGACGTGTTTCTTTAGTTAATACACTCTATCGGCTTACAGAGCTCTATACTCTTCTCCTTAATAATCACCATTATTACACATTTATAAAGGGACGCCGCGGTGGATGCACACATGGAGCCGCGCAATTAATCTCTTGTATGAGTGAATAGAAGGACATCAATGTAGATTATTGGAACATCTAATACTTTTATCCTAAAAGCAAACTATTGAACATTGACATAGCAAATTTTAAAAAAAAAAAGTCTTTTTTATTTTTTTTTTTTAATTACGATCATCCTTTGACATGTTGAAGAAGGGGGAAAATGAGAAATAAATGATAATTCTTCAGCTCTCTGTATGGGGCATAGAAAGATTACGCACGTCTTCTGTCTGCCGTGATTGAAATCACGACTTATAGGTCTTGGGAAAAAAATGATACATCATAGGAAGGGTAAGATTAGGAAGATTTAATCTTTGGCTCTGACATAAAAGCTTCCGTCCAAATGGTGAGCGTCTTTACGGAAAATAAAGAAAATGCAAAAAGCCCGTTTAGAATGTGTAATCTCATAAAAGGATAAGAGGGGATTTTATTGTAAAGGATTTGTTTTCTGTATAAGATTTATAGAAGAAAACCTATGGATATTAACGGCAAAGCAGCATTGCCTGGTGGGATCTTTGTAGAAAGCCCTCAACCTCAGGCTTTTACACCATTAAGGTTTATTGCATTTATGGTCTACCTGACTGAAAGGGAATCGGTCACCTGATTCTAAGCCCCTACACTATCACTAGCTGTCCCTACACCTTCCTCCCTATTTATCCCTCTCTTATCTAAAGTGTCCCTATTAAACATGTGTAAAGGAAGTATAAACTTACTGCAGTCCCCGTGGTTGGGGGACTGGGTAGGCGTGGCCACGCTTCCTTAATCACACCTCCATGTTGTAATGCACACCCCGCTGGGCGGCATTATTCTGTGTCCTCTCTGCCCCATGTATTTGGAATCTCCCGCCCTCTGTGTAGTTCTATGCACCGGCCGGATGTCACATCCGGCGCGGTGCATTATGGGGCTGGTCACGTGATCGTGCGCTTATTGAAGCAATGCGCTTATTGAAGCCGGGCCAATCACGTGATCAAGCCCATAATGCACTAGGGCCGATCACGTGACCTGCCCCATAATGCACCGCGCCGGATGTGACGTTAGGCCGGTGCATAGAACTACACAGAGGGCGGGAGTTTCCAAATACATGGGGCAGAGAGGACACAGAATAATGTCGCCCAGCGGGGCGTGCATTACAACACGGAGGTGTGCTGATGGAAGCATGGGCATGCCTACCCAGTCCCCCAACCACGGGGACTGCAGTAAGTTTATACTTCATTTACACATGTTTAATAGGGACACTTTAGATAATAAAGGGATAGATAGGGAGCTGCTAGGAAGGTGTAGGGACAGCTAGAGATAGTGTAGGGGCTTAAAATCTGGTGTCAGGTTCCCTTTAAAGAAAACTCTTTTACTTATAGCAGCCAATCACGGTGCAGCTTTCATTTTATCAGAGCTGTTTATACAATGTAAGCTAAGCACTGATTGGTTGCTAATTTGGATTCATTGGATCAGAACTTTTTACGATTTGAGTTGCTCGAATTCAGACCACTACCATTTTGCTGGATTCTATAGTACTGAGAAGGATACTTTAAACACTAAAAAATATCATTCTCATTTCCTCAGCTTGCTTCTCATGTCACAACTCATTGCTCAGTCCTCTCTCACTGTGGATCAGTCTTTATTCTATTTTCTGTGGTCTTGTCTTCAGTTTCCTCCTTTGTTTCTTCTTTGGTTTTCTTGCTTTTCCCATCAGTCTTCATTTCACTTGTCTTTTGTTCTTGTCTATGGCCTCCTCTTTACTCTTCTCTTTGCTCTCCTCTTCTCTCTCCTCTTTGCTCACCTCTTTACTTTCCCCTTTGCTCTCCTCGTTGCCATCATCTTTGCTCTCCCTTTGCTCATTTCTTTGCTCTTCTCTTTGCTCTCCTATTTGATTTACTCTATTTTTTCTTATATTCTTTACTCTATTTGCTCTCTTATTTACTCTCATATTTGCTCTACTCTGTTCTTCGCTTCCCTCTTTACTCTCCTCTTTGCTCTCCTCTTTACTCTCTTCTCTTCTGCTTTCTACCCTTTGCTCTCTTCTTTACTCTTCTATTTGCTATTTTCTTTGCTCTCCTCTTTGCTCTCCTCTTCCCTCTCCTTTTTCCGCTCCTCTTAGCTCTGCTCTTTGCTCTCTTCTTTGCTCTCCTCATTACTCTATTCTTCACTCTACTCTTTGCTCTCCTCTTTACTGTTCTCTTTGCTCTCTTCTTTGCTGCTCTCATTATTCCAGTCTTCACTCTACTCTTTGTATCCTCTTTACTGGTTTCTTTGCTCACTTCTTTTCTATTTGCTGTTCTCTTTGCTCTCCTCTTTACTCTATTCTTCACTCTTCTCTTTGCTCTCCTCTTTACTATATTCTTCAATCTACTCTTTGCTCTCCTCTTTACTGTTCTCTTTGCTCTCTTCTTTGCTGTTCTCATTATTCTATTCTTCACTCTACTTTTTGTTCTCCTCTTTACTGGTTTCTTTGCTCACTTCTTTTCTATTTGCTGTTCTCTTTGCTCTCTTCTTTGCTCTCCTCTTTACTCTATTCTTCACTCTTCTCTTTGCTCTTCTCTCTCACTCTCCTTTTTGCTCTCTTCTTTGTTCATTTCTTTGCTTTCCTCATTATTCTATTCTTCACTCTACTCTTTGCTCTCCTCTTTACTGTCCTCTTTGCTCTCTTCTTTTCTATTTGCTGTTCTCTTTGCTCTCTTCTTTACTCTTCTATTTGCTGTTCTCTTTGCTCTCTTCTTTACTCTTCTATTTGCTGTTCTCTTTGCTCTCCTCTTTGCTCTTCTCCTCGCTTTCCTCTTCACTGTCCTCTTTGCCTCCTCCTTACTCTCTTCTTCACTCTGCTCTACTCTTTACTCTCCTCTTTATTCTCCTCTTTATTCTCCTCTTTGCTCTGCTCTACTCTTTGCTCTCCTCTTTACTGTTTTTTTGCTATCATCTTTACTCTTTTATTTGCTCAACTCTTTGTTTTCTCTTTACTCTTTTTTACTCTTCTCTTTGCTCTTCTCTTCACTTCTCTCTCTTTTTTGCTCTTCTCTTCTCTTCTCACTCTCCTCTTGCTCTTCTCTTCTCTCTTATCTTTGCTCTTCTTTTCTCTCTCCTTTTTTGCTCTCCTCTTTACTCTCATCTTCAGACTCATCTCAATTCTTCTTTTTCGTCTGTGCTTTGCTGTCATCTTTGATCTCATCTTTGGTTTCCTCTCTAGTCTTCTCTATAGCTTTCAGTCCAGGTTGTCTAGCAAAGACTAGGTCTCAAATGATCACATGGAGCACAATACACGTCAATGACATGATCGTGCCAAGACATATATGTTAGTGTTGCTACCTTGGTGACTAGTGAAGCCTAGTCAGCAGTAGAACACCTAATCTGAAGAACAAATTGAAGATTGAAAAAAAAAAAAAAAGCTGATCCAAAAAACCGGTCTGAAACTAGCATTGGAGCATGTGTGGAGTTACAGCACCAGGACAGGTAAGAGGAGGGCCTATGGCAGGTGAGTGAAATGTTAGTGATTTTTATCCCTTCCTTTTTATTTTATTATGCTTTGAGAGTCTGTGGAGACCTAAAAGCCCAATTGATTTTTTCCTGGAGAACATTCGATAAGTGCTGAATTTTATTCAGATTCAATCAATTATCTTCTGGTGTTGACTTGGCTTCACACAGTCACGTGGGACATGACACACATCAATGATGTTGCTGTTTCACATTGTGTCCCAGGTGAAACAGTCAAGTTTAGTCAGTTCTTGAAGAAATCCCCAACCTAAAAATAAGATCAGAGGGAACATGTGGAGAAACTGTGGCACCAGGCAAACTGAGGATTGAGCTTAAAGGAGTTATCTGAGAGGTATAAAAAAGGAATTGTGCCTAAGCAATAACAGGCAGGTAGCTTGCACCTACTTGCCTGTTGTGCCCGACATCGTTCATCGCCGACCGGAGCAGATACAGATCACTCCTGTCGGAGATTTTGGCACTTCCGCTGATGTCACGTCAACAGAGGGGAGGAGTTACTGCTCTATTGATGGGCATCAAAAGCTGATGACAGACGGCTCCGCTATCAGGCAGCAGGAGACCGGCTATCCCACCCACTTCCACAGAGAAGAGCAGAAAAGCCGCCTCTGCTCTGTATTTACTCTGCCATGCTGTCTCCAGCAGGAGCAGTCTGTGACCACTCTGTGCTGGGGGTGAACGGCAGTGCCTGGTGCTGGGCACCACCGGCAGGTAGATGGCAACTACCTGCCTGTTTAGTGCTTGGCCATTTTTTTTATACATCTCAGATAACCCCTTTAAGTCAGGTAAGTTTAATATCTCATTCTTTTTTCCCTCTCTTGGATTTTTGGCACTCCTTCCCATGGACAAGTGTCATCGGTAAGCTATAGGTTCCAACTGGATAGGGAAGCACAAGAGAGAAGTCATTGAAAAGCTGAACTATTCTTGTCCACTATGTTCATGTGCATTAATGATAATTAATATATTCATATTACTTATGCACTTACACTCAGGTTGTGTAGCCACCTTGACCGGCTGTGAGCTTTCACCGGGTCCCCATTCATTATAAGCTACGATACGGAAAGAGTAAGTCTCCTCTGGTTTCAGATTGCCCACTGTCAGCTGTAAGGCCACAGGCTGCGACGTGTTTAATGCTCGTTCCCTGAGAGAAAAGAAAAGATAAAATATATTTTTATATCACCTTCAAGACACCACAAAACAAAAAAATCATAAAAAGTACAATAAAAATAACCAAATGAACCATAGAGTTATATGTTAGAAATAGTGATAGGTGATATAATAGACATTTGCACTCCATGACGGTCATTATGGACTTTTGGGTCAATGTCGTTGGGGAACTCTCGGATGTTTTGAGATAACCCGGCTATGTTTCAGCTGAAGGTGTCCATGTCTTCGCTATCACCAGTGTATAAGCTGCTTATCTTGGCTCAAATAGTGAAATTGTCTTATCTCTCATTATCCTTCTACCTCATTTCTAAAGGTTGAGTTCCTTCAAGCAGTCAAATTCTCACAAGAATGAGTTCAATGGTTGGTTGAACAATAGTTGGCTCATGATTGTTGGTTGACTGACAAGTCTTTTTCAACTCTTCGACTTGGCACATATTTGTGCTGCAGTAAATACCCTTACAATGGAAATAACCAGGACGTGAAAATTCACATTTTTCTACACCACTCCACCTGTCACTGTCTTGCTTCATAGTTCCCTCACTGAAGTATAAAAATTAAATACTTATAATAATTGCTCTCTTAAAGGGGTTGCACCATTTTATTATTACTTCTTTGAATGAGGATCCTCCGGCATTAGCTGATCAAAGTAGGTCGGGCCGCAAAAACTCCTAATTTCTTATCACTAGGGAAAGTTGTAGACTGGAATGGGTTATTGATATGAATGTATTCCATGGTTGAGATATACCTGGCTGTAAGTCAATGACCACAGGAGCAATTTTACCCCCTTATTTTCCAATATGAGAACGAGAACTTTAAAGGAGTTGTCTCATCAGTATAAATGGAAATAAAATACTCAATACTTGTAAAAACAAGCAACATTGCAATTTGCTAAATGGGCATCTATCCAATTATTTTCTAGTACAATACTAATGGTATATTTAATTAGGACTTAAGCAGCCCTTTCAGGATCAGTAACTTTTATTCTGTACCTTATTCAGTTATCTTGTTGTAACCTCCAGAGACTTCAGTTTGACTCAGTAACTAGTCAAGCATACGTAAATACATACTGTATATACTGGGCTCTCACCTCCCACCTCCTAGTGCTGTCATTAGTGGTAGTAAATCTGAACTAAAATTGCACTCCTGCCCCCACCCATACACCCTCCCACCTCTCAGCAGTATTAGTAAGTGCAATGAGAGGTAGGAAGGGGCAGCAGTGCATATGCAATTTGTATTTACATATGCTTACTTAGCTGGCATGTGACACTGAAACTTACAACAAGATAACAGGATAAGGTACAGCAATAAAAGTTACTGATCCTGAAAGGGCTGCTTAAGCCCTGTTACGATGGTCTTCCTATCCTAGGAGGCTTGTGACTGCTTGGGACCCAAGTTTCATGTCTGAATTGAGACTTCACATTAAAGGGATCCTGTCACCTCCAGAACGCCTCCTAAGCTAAATCAAATCATGCAGAAAAAAGTCCAATGACCGGGCACTACACACATGGAGCTCTGCTAACAGCCTGTCGGCTATCCCCCGGTGCCTGGTGTTGCACAGCCTTAGAATAAGTAATCTAAGATTCATGAAAAAGTGAATAAAGAAAGGCGGCACTCACCATGTAGGCTGGTGGAAGAATGTTTTAATCCAGGTAGCTTAGTCCATTAAAACATTGTTGGTGCGGTGGGGAGAGGGAGTGAGAGGCCGTGGAACCCGCAGAAGTATCACCACACGATACAAAACGGTACCGTCGTTCCGACGGCCTCTCACTCCCTCTCCCCACCGCACCAACAATGTTTTAATGGACTAAGCTACCTGGATTAAAACATTCTTCCACCAGCCTACATGGTGAGTGCCGCATTTCTTTATTCACTTTTTCATGCCTCCTAAGCTACCAAAACATGTCCCTGCACCATCCTATCACTAATCTCACACTCCTTTTGTCTCCTAAAAGCATCCTGTGAAAGTGCATAAAAACATTTTAATACTTACTCATTAGTCATTATTATTAGCAGGGGCTATATTCTTTAGTCACCAGGGCGGGCTGTTTGCAGGCTCCAGGATCCACCCTCTCTCTGTCTGTGTGCTCTGCTTGTGCAGGCTTTACCCTCCCCCCTCTCTATCACTCACAGAATGCAAGTCATTAGTCCTGCCTTCAGCTGCACATCACAGCAGCACAGACATAGAGAGGGTGGATCATTCAGGCTGCAAAACAACACGCCCTAGGGGCTAAAGAATATAGCCCCTGCTAATTATAATCACCAATGAGTGAGTATTAAAATGTTTTTTATGCACTTTTACAGGATGTTTTTAGGAGACAAAAGGAGTGTGAGATTAGTGATAGGATGCTGCAGGGACATGTTTTGCTAGCTTATGAGGCGTTTTGGAGGTGACAGGATCCCTTTGAACATGTCCTTTTCCTTTGGCACTGGAGGAGTTAATGTTAGTCTCTGTTGCAAGCAAGCTTGCTGGGCCTTGTCCAAGTGTAGATACTCTGTGATTACCTCTGCCTTTATTGGATCACAGGGTTCTAGCATGTTTTGCTGGAGATTGAACTTCTTTCCTGGCCAATCTCCTGACGTGTAAGAAGCTCTGTGGAGAACCTCTTGCTGTCAAGCCGTCTGCTATCTGGTGAAGTGTCAGCAGACATGAAGTAGCTGTCCTGTTGTCCTTTGTCTTCCCCTTCCCTCATGTCTCTTTATTTTAGTGGATGAGTCTAGTGAGGGTTAACATCAAGGCCAGTGGAGGGCTTAGGTGAAAGAACTCGTATAAGGACGGTAGGCAGATCAGGGTACAGCCGCAGGTAAGTGCAGGAGGTCACCTCTCCCCCATTCCCTGAGCTGGGCATTCCATTGTATTTATCCCTTTGGTGTTTCCTTGTCTATTGTTTTTTTGTTGTTGCGCATCAGACATCGTTGGTCCGTGCGCCTCTGTCGCGCACGGTTGCTGGCCATCTCCTTAGTCCAAGCGTGACAAGCCCCATTTAAAGACACTATTAGTATCACACTGGAAAACCATCTGACAGATTTCCTTTAAAAAACTAAGATATTCTTAATTTTGCTGTTTGTTGTGTAAGGTTATCAGCCATCTTTGCAGTCAATCGGCGGTGGCAAATCAAAGCCATGAAATGCAGCATTTACAAGCTCTTTTCATAGAGTTTGTTTGCACTGCTGTGTAGCTAGCCAGATGTAATAGATCAAGGAACAAGCTCACCGTATTGATTATTAAGAATCAGTTTGGAGCACGGACGTATTCCTGCTAGGATATATCCAATGGAAACAAAAGAAATCCAGTGTCACAAACTTGTGCCATCTTTATTCAATAAATATCGTGGTGAACAGCATTGCCAAAACATCCAAATGTTATTCTTCTATGCATGTTGGATATCAGAGCATGACTTAATTATGATCAAGGATGCTGTAATATCTGAAACGTGTAGAAGAATAATGTTTTGATAATTTGTCAATGCTCACCAAGAATTGTATCGACTAAAGAAGTCACAAATTGGTGAAACTGGATTTCTTCTGTTTCCAGCCAGACATAATGGTTAATTTACTAGCCCCAGTTACAGGGGAAATCAGCAATAAAAAGAATGTTTTAAATTGTCGCCGCTCCAAAGAGTCTTTTGAAGGGAATCTGTCAGCAGGTTTTTGCTACTTGAGCTGAAGACAGCATGATGTAAGAGCTAGAAAACAAAAAACTATTTTGCTTCTATTATCAAGGTCTATGCAATGGTTTACTTAATATAATGGATTTATTACCTTTTGATTAACATTGCAGAAAAAATCACAAGCATGATAGTCCAACATTCCCCCTGCTGTGATTGACACCTCACAGTGTATGTAAAATCTCTGTTGAGAGCCTGGTATGGGTGGGGGCAGCAATCTCAGGTTTACTGTGTTCCTGAAAATAATTTCTTTGAGTGTGTGTCACTTGTAAACTGCGCTGCAGTCTTTGTGAATTACTTTGCAGTAGTTTGATGGAGTTAATTTTGTTAAGTCTACTAAGGGTTAACTTCTATGGCTCTGCTGTACAAGTTGCTGAGTGTATCAGGTAATGTGGATGTCCACTCCCTCACCCTTTAAGTAATCCCATGACCCATCAGCTGGTGTCACTGATAGAGTTCATTCTCTGCAAAGACCGTGAGCTGTGTTGACACTGAGTGCTGTTCTGCTGGAGTCTTCTTGCAGTGTAGCTTCGTGGAGATTGTTATCTTTCTGGAAGTTGCTGTGCTTATCTCGGTCAATGGGTAGAAGTGACAGGGTTATAGCCTAGGACTGGTCAGAAGCAGGGCAAGGGTAGAGGCCCAGACATCCTCACCTTCAGAGGTACTACTGGTAATAGGGTCAGCCAGGGACCCCCAGTCTAGGGGTCAGACTAGTTCCTCTGATCACCTTTTGCCCACCACTGCTATCCTGCTACCTAACCACTTTGTTACAACCACCTGTGACAGTGTGAGAACGGCTGAGGTCAGTAATCTATAAGGCACCCATTGGATTCAGAATTTCCTCGCCTACATTATGTTGCTGTCAGATGAGGTAACAAAAACCTGCTGATAGATTCCCTTTAAAAGTTTATTGGGGACACAGTGTCCAGAAACAAAACAACTAAAAATAACAAGTTGCTATTGCTATTTCTACCCTCCTTTTCATTTAAAAATATGTTCAATATTTAAGAAAAATTGTCAAGGAAAGAGGAACACATTTTAAAATGCTGCCTTAGTGGTTCTTTGAGGTCATAAAAAAAATTAAAGTAGATATCGAGGATTGAAAAAAAATAAAATAAATTGTGCCTAAGCACTAACAAGCAGGTAGATGCCACCTGTCTGCCTATTGTGCCCGGCATCAGTCACTGCCCACACGGAGCCGTCTGAGATTGTTTCGTTCAGCTATTTTGCAATTTCCGCTGACATCATGACTACAGAGGGGGCAGCTTCTCCCCTCTGTAGACGGGTACATAGACGACGTTACGCTGATTGACAGTCGACTTCACCAATCAGGTAGCAAGGAGCTGTCTGTCAATCCTCGTGACGTCGTCTACGCGCCTACTTCCGCAGAGCGGAGCGGAAAAGCTGCTTCTTGTCTGTGTTAACACCGCCATGCTGTGACCGCTCTGTGCCTGGGATGAATGGAGGTGACTGGTGCCGGAAACAACAGGCAGGTGGGTGCTTGAGCACATTTTTTTTTTATATATAAAAATCAAGGATAAATAAAAATATATGAATAACAAGCATACATTTCCTATTTTTTTTACATTTTTCCCCAATATCATCAAGAAAAAAGGAGTATATAGATGACAAAAAAGAGGCAAAAAATATGTGAATATTCCAATGAGAAAATAAAATTGGAGCTGTACAAAAATTCTCCAATTCTTAACTGGTTAAGAGATTTTCCCTAATTTTAGATTTCTTCTTTTTCCATCCACTTATATTGCTAAATATACAGTATGTGCTCAGCTTTTGAAGCCTCTTCAGGGGCTCATCTTGCCAACATCCACTCAAGTGATTTAATGAGAAAGGAGAAGAAACGAAGGATTGAGAATAAGGAAAGCGCTCGGGACCCTCGGAAGCTCTCAGCGGTATTTATAGACTCTTCCGAGGAGAGGAAGGAGCTATGGTAGGTATTTCTAGATAGATAAATAATGAGTGCAGACTCCACATTCTATTCGTACCAGTAAAATGTAACATTTGAGTAGAATGTTTTGACTGCCTAAACACGTGTTGTTAGCGGATGTCTTACATTTGCCATCACAAGTGACAAGACCGGATAAAAACCAACGCGTCAGCTCAACTTTCAAAGCTTCTCTGCCTCGGAAGAGGCTTCAACTTCCCCCGTCTTCATTTACCGGTTGTGATCTCGGTTAGAAAAAAATCTGACACGACACGATCTTTGTAATATGAAAAGAATATATTTTTTTGCAAGGTCTACAAGATTTTACCTTTCATTGATTTGGAGCCGAGCCGAGGTGAGAACTTTCGCATGAGACGTAAATAAGTCAAAATTTCACAAATTGCTTTTCTTTTTGTGTAGACTGACGCAGAAGGAGAAGATTGCGGAAACCGACTAAGTACTGATGGTGGTCATTGGGGTTATGCCCAGGTCGAGGTTTGTCATCCAGAGCAAAAACCAAAGTTCTTCTTGTGTCCTGACCATCAGAATGATACTTAATGATCCTCATTCTGCAACCCACAATGTCTCAACTCATTCCAATCAAGGTATAGATGCTGTGTATCTGTGAAGGGAACGCCTGGGATGCAGTGCAACACATAGGGGAACACCAGGGAAGTTGTAAAGAAGGGCAATAAGGAGATAGAAAAAGGGTCACCACCTAACACAGTGACTGAACCGAGATCCCTAATGTCCCTAGACAGGGCGACCCCATCGCAATCACATGCCTAAGTCCTTACTGACCCTGAATTTACCTTAGAGAGTGAGTAGGCCAGCAAGATAATAGTCCCATTACTATATTATAAACAACACAAGAAAGGCAAGACAAATGGATGAGGAAAGACAACAAATGCACTCCTTGGTTTCTTTAGCAGGAAACTTCACTGCTGCAACATAAATGGCACCTCAGCTTCTCCAGAGACTGACTCCTTCAAAGTGGTCAGTAAAGAAGAACTATCACTGGCATGGAATAACACCAGAAGTGGGTAGATATAGAATAAGTGAGTGATTGCAAGATGCCACAGCCGTGATTAAAGCAATTAGTAATTTCAGACAGAAAGGAAAGAGTCTTTAACGCTTTTAGCATAAAATGAAAAGTAAATCCACTACAATGCAAGATGTAACCTGTGGACGTGACACATTCGTGATGGTGTATTACGCTTTGTCCTTTACTGAACTTCTACACAAATGTTTAGTTTTTTCCTCTTCTGGAAAACAGCTCTCACAGAGGATGTCACTAAGTAATCCCAAGCTCCTAAACTAAAGGTGCGTCTGGTATATAAAATTATGGCATTGGCCATATAGATTTATACATTGGTGGATATTGTGGTTTCTACAAGGGTGGAAAATAGGCTTCTTTAATGGCGCCCATATTGATTTATACACAGTGCTCATAATTGTTCATGCAATGACTGCCGTATTGGTTTCAGAAATGGCAGATATTTTGACTTTTGTGGTGGCAATATTAGTTTATACAATGTTGGCTTCATTGTTTAATGAAATAGTTACCATATTGATCTATACTATGGTGGCCATATTGATTTATACCATGGTGACTATATTGATCTATACCAGAGTGAACAGATGGATTTATACAATGGTGACCATACTGATCTCTACAATGGTGGCCATATTGATTTATACCATGGTGACCATACTAATCTATACAATGATGGCCATACTGATCTATACCATGGTGACCATATTGATCTCTATAGTGGAGATCATACTGATCTATACCATGGTGACCATATTGATCTCTATAGTGGAGACCATACTGATCTATACAATGGTGGCCATACTGATCCCTACAATGGAGTCCATATTGATCTCTACAATGGAGGCCGTATTCATCTATACAATGGTGGCCACATTGATCTATATAATGGTGGCCATAACAATCTACACAATGGTGGCCATATTGATTTATATGCTAGTGCTTATATTTGTTAATGTCATCACAGCCTTATTGATTTCAGAAATAATGAATATTTTGACTTCTTTGATGGCAATGTTGGGTTTTGCAGTATTGGCTACAATGTTTTCTTCAATGGTGACCATATTGATCCTTACAATGGTGGCCATATTGGGCTATATACTGGTGGCCATATTGATATATACAATGTTGGCAATATTGATCTATACAATGTTGACCATGTTGATTTTTGATATGATGGCTTCATTGGTTTCTGTAATAGTGTCCTTATTCATTTCTGAAGTGGCAATCAAATGAGTTCCCACGATGGTGGCAATATTGTTTAAGCAATGATGGACATCTGGTCTCTGCCATGGTGGCTGTATTGTTTGATGCTATGGTAGACTTAGGCTACGGTCACACTTGGAAGTGCAATTGTGTTTACCGCATCCACATCCTGATGCGGTAATCACAATTACATTCACACTCAATTCTGACACATTTTGTGTCCCTAGGCCGGAATCCGACAAAAGGATTACTCTGAATGTGCAATCCGGTTGCCGGATACTTTGTTCATCCCTGCTGCCGCAGGGATAAACAAAGAGTTAATGTTAATAATAGATGTGGGCAACATGTCTCTAGGGGGTGCCACTCTCCCTACAGACATGCTGTCCACTTAGGTGGGCATGTGAGGAGTTAATATGGGCATTTATATGAATGAACCCGGCGTCTCCTCACTGTGTAAGACGTACAGTACGTAATGTACGTACTGTATGAGCCGCTAGCCTTGGTCCTGAAAGCATTAAGATTAGGTCTATGGGCAGCGCATGGATAGCGGCTCATACAGTACGTACATTACATACTGTATCTAATGCACAGCGAGGAGATGCCGGGTTCATTCATAAAATTGAAAATGCCGACAATAGCTGGCAATACTATAAATGCCCACATTAACCTCTCACATGCCCACCTGAGTGGACAGCATGTCTCTAGGGAGGGTGGGCACCCCCTAGAGACATGTTGCCCACATCTATTATCAACATTTAACCCTTTGTTCATCCCTGCGGAAGCAGGGATGAACAAAGCATACGGCTGCCGCAGGCATTCACATGTGCCTTGCCGTAGCTGGATGGGCTCCCAAAGGAGCCCATTATAGCAAGCCTGCTGCAGTTTGTAAACCGCTGCGAAAACTGCAGCCTGCATGATTTTTATTGCAGGCTGCAATTCCGCAAGCGGTAACCGGAACTATAATGGGCTCCTATTGGCTGCAGTTTCTGATCTGGTTTTGAGCACTTTTACTGCTCAAAACCGGATCAGGATCCGCAGTGCCCTGCCGCAAATGTGACCCTAGCCTTATTGGTTTAAACAACGGTGACCAAATAAGTTTCAGCCAAATTTCTGCAAAAGTGATCATATTATTTTATGCAATGCTAAACATTTTGTTTTTGTGCAATTGTGGACATATTGGTTGTCACCCAAAAATTGTCTCAACAGTAAAAATCTGAATTAATCCAAAATCGGAAACTCTAAACTATTTCAAGACTAGACTATGACATAAAACTTTCGAATCCTCCCTTTTTCACCTACGTTTGTCTAAATCCTTCGCTTTGCGTCTGTGTCTCCCATGGAGGACTAGAAGGCGTTCCGGTAACGAACACCTCACCATGGAGCCGCACAATGCACCAGCATGGGCTCTGCCTACGGCAGCCAAGGTCTACACTATCATTTCCTCACCTAGACTATAATTCACCGGCAACGTAGTGAGAAGGCGTTCTGCCGAAAAAAAAACCCTTCAACTGTTATGGAGACAGACTGGTCCTGGAAGAATCCAAATGTAGAGTCTTCATTATACAGTGTACAGGATGACGATAGATCATCTCACATACGTGTACAATGTAATTACACCGCTCCCGTACAGCCACTAATGATAGTAAGATAAGTCAAACGCCTAATTAGCTGCTTCAAGGTGGCAGGGACCTGATAATGTTTCTCTCCGTAAACTGGTAGAAAAAGAAGAACAAATCATTTTATGCCAGGAATAAATGTTATCACTTTGTTGGCTCAATGGGTCCATTAATTTACTAAAGTCTTTTACATCTTGAGTTCCCCCATATAGAAGACTGAATATGGACGAGAAAGGGCTTTTTTTGGAAAAAAAGGAAAATCAGAAAAAAATATTATCGGTATATTCTGGATCAGTGGCGGACCTTGTGCCGAGGGGGCCCTGGTGCAGCAGCAGTTGATGGTGAGGAGATGCGATGGGGGGGGTGCTAGCGGATGTCGGCGAGGAGCGGGGAAGGGGGTGTTCTGGAGGTGCTGCGGCTCCTACCTGCACCGGGCCGCGCAGTCCTGGGGGCCAGGGTGGCAGAGGAGAGAAGGGGCGGGATAAGCCAAGGGAGGCAGGAGGCTTCCCTCGGTTAACCCCATCTCCTCTGACACAGGGTCATGGGGGTCGGCTGGGGGCCCCCCTGCAGGCTTAAGGGGCCCCCTAGCCAGTCGGGGCCCTGGTGCAGCTGAACCAGCTGCACTACGGTAGGTCCGCCCCTGTTCTGGATTCTGCTTGTTGGTGAATGTTCATCTCCCACTTGTACATTTCCTTACAGGGAATCTGTCAGCGGGATTCCACACTCAAACTATTTCTATGCACATTTAGGCCTCTGAAAAATAAGTCCAGCAATACCTTTACTGAGAAATCCGGGTTAGAAGTAATATGCAATTTAGGCATAAGAGCTATTGAAGATCTGAAGCCTCTGTCACTCCAGCTCTATTTCCCATCAAGAGCCGCCTCCTACTTCTTGACCAATGACTCTTTTGTATGAAGTCACATAGCACAGAGGCTGTCAGTAAGAATAAGGCAGAGTAGGGCAGGGTGAACTTGACTTGAGCACCAAGTATAATGGAAGTCATTTGGAAAACTCAAGCATTTTTCTAGAATACTTTTTCTGTATGCTTTAATCATTTTATCATGTGATGTAATAGTAAGTGGGAAAATAATTCCAAGTGCCTGTTAGAGGCACATGATTGCTGATCAGATCAGACGTCATGGGGTGGGAGAGATTTGGTCTCGGTGTGCACGCCAGCATCAAAGGAAGAGGCACGACGTATAACATGAGTATGCATCACATGTCTTGAAGCGGTTGAGAACAGACAGGATTTTCAAAAAGAAGTACAATGTGGAGTTGCTGTTATAGGTGTCTGACATCCTTGGAAGACCTTTGGCGAGTCTGGGACCTGAGTCTGTCATTACCTTGTCAAATTTTGTTTTTTAAATGTATATTCTTTCTTTAGGTGACTTTTTCCTTGCTGGTAGTTCTTGTTTAGTCCTCAGGTGTAGAATTTTATGACCACTCCCCTTCCACTTTAAATAGTCATCTGTTCCATCATCTGAGGCCAGTTAAAGAATCCCTTTCTATGCTGACCATGATGGATGAAGCAAGTGTTTGGATGTTGCTGTAGTGGTGTTGATTGCAGCCTCGGTGCTTCACTGCCATTTTGGAGTTGGAGTTTATCCTTTTTTTTGTCTATGTCCCTCTGTCTTCTTTCCCCTTTGTCTTAATACTACAATGGTGAAGTCTAGTAAACTCATTAGTCTTAGCACTATCAAGTTTGAGTGGAGGGACAGCTAAGAACTAGGCACATGACAGTGACGGGGGAAGGACCCACTTAGGGACGTTAGGGGAGCTCAGGGTATAGACACAGGTGAGTGTCGGGAGCTGACTGATCTCCCCTCTACCTACTGCTAGGGATTTTCTCAATTTCTATCCCCATTGTTATATTTGTGTTGTGCCAGACGTTGCCTCATCCGAGTTTGATGGTTGCTTTGCACTTTCCAGTTTTAATGGTTTACAAGAAGCTCCCTAATCTAGGGGAAGCGAGATGCAGAGATTGTTCAGATGAGTGGTCATCGATTAATGACCTCTCAAAATCCCGAATTTACTGAAATTCTTAAAAGTTCATCGGTGTTTTGCATTAGCACCTTTTTGCTCATCAGAATAGTTTTATTCAGGGATAGTCGAGAAGAAGAAAGATAAAAAGGAACGTAAAAAACATCTAAAACGTCCATAAACATTAGAAAAAAGAAAAGGATGTCGTAAGCTCCGTTGTTAAAATTGACATTTCATAAAAAGGTTTGTTTAGATATTTTCAACCCTTTGGGGCTTAGAAGAGATAAATGATAACTATTCAGTTTACACCCAATTATATGGACAGTTTTACTACCCAGTTACACAATATTACACTAGGTGCATGCATAATATCGAGGCCATAAAATTCAATAATTACCTAAGCTACATTGGAAAAGAAAAGATCTAACCCAAATCTACGTTAAAATTTATATCCACAGAGTTAAAGGTGAAGAGCGTGCGCGGGGCTTATTTTATATGTTACATTTGGTATTTAGTAGTGATGAGTGAGCACTACCATGCTCGAGTGCTCGGTACTCCAAACGAGCAGTTGGACGCTCGGATGATCATGACTTGAGTACCGAGTATAATGGAAGTCAATGAGAAACAAGCATTTTTCTGGAAGAGTCTTCTAGAAAAATGCTTGAGTTTTCCATCGACTTTCATTATACAGTCATATGAAAAAGTTTGGGCACCCCTCTTAATCTTACTCTTTTTTTTTTTTTTAAATATTTTTTTTGCACCAGCTATTTCAGTGTGATATATGTAATAACTGATGGACACAGTAATATTTCAGTGTGATATATGTAATAACTGATGGACACAGTAATATTTCAGTGTGATGTATGTAATAACTGATAGACACAGTAATATTTCAGTGTGATCTATGTAATAACTGATGGACACAGTAATATTTCAGTGTGATCTATGTAATAACTGATGGACACAGTAATATTTCAGTGTGATGCATGTAATAACTGATGGACACAGTAATATTTCAGTGTGATATATGTAATAACTGATGGACACAGTAATATTTCAGTGTGATATATGTAATAACTGATGGACACAGTAATATTTCAGTGTGATATATGTAATAACTGATGGACACAGTAATATTTCAGTGTGATATATGTAATAACTGATGGACACAGTAATATTTCAGTGTGATATATGTAATAACTGATGGACACAGTAATATTTCAGGATTGAAATGACGTTTATTGCACTAACCGAAAATGTGAAATATGCATTATTTCAAAATTTGACAGGTGCAAAAGTATGGGCACCTCAACAGAAAAGTGACATTAATATTTAGTAGATCCACCTTTTGCCTCTAGTGGCTTCCTGGATCCTGGATGAGGGATTTTTGACCATTCCTCTTTACAAAACAATTCCAGTTCAGTTAAGTTTGATGGTCGCCAGGCATGGACAGCCCGCTTCAAAACATCCCACAGATGTTCAATGATATTCAGGTCTGGGGACTGGGATGGCCATTCCAGAACATTGTAATTGTTCCTCTGCATGAATGCCTAAGTAGATTTGGAGCGGTGTTTTGGATCATTGTCTTGCTGAAAGATCCATCCCCTGCGTAACTTCAACTTTGACATTGATTCTTGAACATTATTCTCAAGAATCTGCTGATACTGAGTGGAATCCATGCGGCCATCAACTTTAACTAGACTCCCGGTGCCGTCATTGGCCACACAGCCCCAAAGCATGATGGACCCTCCCCCAAATTTGATAGTGGGTAGCAAGTGTTTTTCTTGGAATGCTGTGTTTTTGTGGCGCCATGCATAACGCCTTGTTGTATGACCAAACAACTCAGTCTTTGTTTCATCAGTCCACAGGACCTTCTTCCAAAATGAAACTGGCTTGTCCAAATGTGCTTTTGCATACCTCAGGCGACTCTGTTTGTGGCGTGCATGCAGAAACGGCTTCTTTCGCATCACTCCCCCATACAGCTTCTCCTTGTGCAGTGTGTGCTGTATTGTTGACCGATGCACAGTGACACCATCTGCAGCAAGATGATGCTGCAGGTCTTTGGAGGTGGTCTGTGGATTGTTCTTGACTGTTCTCACCATTCTTCTTCTCTGCCTTTCTGATATTTTTGTTGGCCTGCCACTTCTGGCCTTTACAAGAACTGTCCCTGTGGTCTTCCATTTCCTTACTATGTTCCTCACAATGGAAACTGACAGGTTAAATCTCTGAGACAACTTTTTGTATCCTTCCCTTGAACAACTATGTTGAACAATCTTTTTTTTCAGATCATTTGAGAGCTGTTTTGAGGAGCCCATGATGCCACTCCTCAGAGAAGATGCAACTAGGAGAACAACTTGCAAGTGGACACCTGAAATAGCTTTTCTCATGATTGGATACACCGGGCTATGAAGTACAAAGCTCAATGAGGTTACCAAACCAATTTAGTGATTCAGTAAGACAGTAAAAAGTAGTTAGGAGTATTCAAATCATGAAAATCAGAAGGGTGCCCATACTTTTGCACCTGACTTGAATATCATTGAACATCTGTGGGATGTTTTGAAGCTGGCTGTCCATGCTCGGCGACCATCAAACTTAACTGAACTAGAATTGTTTTGTAAAGAGGAATGGTCAAAAATCCCTTCATCCATGATCCAGGAACTCATTAACAGCTACAGGAAGCCACTAGTGGCAAAAGGTGGATCTACGAAATATTAATGTCACTTTTCTGTTGAGGTGCCCATACTTTTGCACCTGTCAATTTTTGAAATAAGGCATATTTCACATTTTTGGTTAGTGCAATAAACGTCATTTCAATCCTGAAATATTACTGTGTCCATCAGTTATTACATAGATCACACTGAAATATTACTGTGTCCATCAGTTATTACATATATCACACTGAAATATTACTGTGTCCATCAGTTATTACATATCTCACACTGAAATAGCTGTTGCAAAAAAAACAATTTTTTTTTTAAAAAAAGAGTAAGATTAAGAGGGGTGCCCAAACATTTTCATATGACTGTACTTGGTACTCAAGTCGAGTCCATTCAAGTGTCCAACTGCTCGTTTCGAGTATAACGGAAGTCAATGGCAAACAAGCATTTTTCCGGAAGAGTCTTCTAGAAAAATGCTTGAGTCTTCCAGCGACCTCCATTATACTCGATACTCAAGTAGAGCCCATCCAAGCATCCAACTGCTCATTTCGAGGCTCAAGCACTTAAGCATGGTTGTCCTCACTCATCGCTATATTAAACCTCACACACAGCACAATAAATGCTTTGACCTGCATGGATCATAGAATTATAAAATGGTGGAGTTGGACGGGACCTCCTGGGTCATCTGATCCAACCCTCCGCTCAAAGCAGGATTCAATAAACCATCCCAGACAGATGTCTGTCCAGCCTATGTGTGAAGACTTCCATTGAAGGAGAACTCACCCCCTCTCGTGGCCGCCTGTTCCACTCGTTGATCACCCTTACTGTCAAAAATATTTTCCTAATATCTAATCTGTGTCTCCTCCCATTCAGTTTTATCCAATTGCTTCTAGTATTTCCTTGTGCAAATGACAATATTTTCAATTTTTAGAAATATTTAATTAATGATTGAACCATTAAATTAAATATTACTTGTAATAAATAATCAATAATAATACCTTAAAATGGAATAATAATTATAATACATAATGAATAATAATTATTGAATGATTAAATAAAAAATTAGTACCGTATATACTCGTGCATAAGCCGAGTTTTTCAGCCCAAAAATTGGGCTGAAAAGTCCCCCCCTCGGCTTATACGCGAGTCAATACGATAATATATGTGTTTCACTTTGGTGGGGGCTGTGTCCGGGTGCTGGGGAGGCTGGACGAGGCGGGGGGAGGCTGGTGACTGAGCGGCCCGTCACGTGGGGCCGTTCATTAGATATGCACGGCTCCCCCCGCCCATCACAGCGGCAGGGGGAGCCGTGCATACAGCCCCCAGAGGTATACAGCAAGCCCCCATAGGTATACAGCAGGCCCCCCGTGGCACTCGTTCCCCACACTGTGCAGAGCCCCCCCGCTGAATTATCTTACCATCCAGCGTCTTCATCACCGCCGGTCCTGCAGTCATCATCACGCGTTCCAGTCTCACGTGACCCGGCGCGATGACGTCATCTCACTGCGACCGCCGGGTTACATGAGACCGGGAACGCAGCGCGCGAGGACGGACTGCAGGACGCTGGATGGTAAGATAATTCAGCGGGGAGGCTCTGCACAGTGTGGGGAACGAGTGCCACTGGGGGCCTGCTGTATACCTATGGGGGCTTGCTGTATACCTATGGGGGCTTGCTGTGTACCTGTCCTGGGGGCCCGCTGTATACCTATGGGGGCTTGCTGTATACACCTCTGGGGGCCTGCTGTATACACCTCTGGGGGCCTGCTGTATACACCTCTGGGGGCCTGCTGTATACCTCTGGGGGCCTGCTGTATACACCTCTGGGGGCCTGCTATATACCTCTGGGGGCCTGCTATATACCTCTGGGGGCCTGCTGTATACCTCTGGGGGCCTGCTGTATACCTCTGGGGGCCTGCTGTTTACCTCTGGGGGCCTGCTGTACACCTCTGGGGGCCTGCTGTATACACCTCTGGGGGCCTGCTATATACCTCTGGGGGCCTGCTATATACCTCTGGGGGCCTGCTATATACCTCTGGGGGCCTGCTATATACCTCTGGGGGCCTGCTGTATACCTCTGGGGCCTGCTGTATACCTCTGGGGCCTGCTGTTTACCTCTGGGGGCCTGCTGTATACCTCTGGGGGCCTGCTGTATACCTCTGGGGGCCTACTTTATATACCTCTGGGGGCCTGCTATATACCTCTGGGGGCCTGCTATATACCTCTGGGGGCCTGCTATATACCTCTGGGGGCCTGCTGTATACCTCTGGGGGCCTGCTGTTTACCTCTGGGGGCCTGCTGTATACCTCTGGGGGCCTGCTGTACACCTCTGGGGGCCTGCTGTACACCTCTGGGGGCCTGCTGTATACCTCTGGGGGCCTGCTGTATACCTCTGGGGGCCTGCTATATACCTCTGGGGGCCTGCTATTTAACTCCGGGGGCCTGCTGTATACTTCTGGGGGCCTGCTGTATACCTCTGGTGGCCTGCTGTATACCTCTGGGGGCCTGCTGTACACCTCTGGGGGCCTGTTGTATACCTCTGGGGGCCTGCTGTATACCTCTGGGGGCCTGCTGTATATACCTCTGGGGGCCTGCTTTATATACCTTGGGGGCCTGCTGTATATACCTCTGGGGGCCTGCTTTATATACCTTGGGGCCTGCTATATACCTCTGGGGGCCTGCTGCATACACCTCTGGGGGCCTGCTGTATACACCTCTGGGGGCCTGCTGTATATACCTCTGGGGGCCTGCTGTATATACCTCTGAGGGCCTGCTTTATATACCTCTGGGGGCCTGCTGTATATAAGTCTGGGGGCTTGCTGTATATACCTCTGGGAGGGCCTGTATACCACACTGCTGGGGGCTGTATACCTGTGCTGGGGTCCACCCTTGGCTTATACGCGAGTCAATAAGTTTTCCCAGTTTTTGGGGGCAAAAGTAGGGGGGTCGGCTTATACACGGGTCAGCTTATACACAAGTATATACGGTATTTTCAATTTAGAAATTAATATGATATTTTACCGATAATTATCATATTATATTACATATTAATATGTAATTATTGAATTATTAAAGTGAATGTGTGTAGATTATCATTTATATTGATTTCTTTCTTTATTTTTTTTCATTTTTAGAAACATTTAATTACGGAACTAATAAATTGAATATTTAATTATTGAATTACTAAATTGAATGTTTGTATATTTCTGATTTAATGATTGAACTATTCATCTTAATATTTAATTATTGAAATATTAAATTGAAAATTAGTAATGTAGAAAGAGAAATCAATAGGATAATTTACTGATAATTATGAGCAATATCTAATTATTGAACTATTGCACTGAATACTTAATTATTGAATTATTACATTGAAAATTAATATTGTCAACCTAGAAATAGAAATCAATAGGACAATTCACTAATCAGTAAATTATAATATAGACATCTATTTCTACATTGACAATATTTTTTTCAATTTAATAATTCAATAATTCTGCTTATCCTTCTTGACCTCTCTGAAGCTTTTGACACTGTTGACCACCATCTCCTACTCTCCATGCTGCACTCCATCGGCATCAAGGACACGGCTCTCTCCTGGTTCTCTTCCTATCTTTCTGACCGCTCTTTCAGTGTATCATTTGCTGGCTCCACTTCCTCTCCTCTTCCCCTCACTATTGGGGTCCCTCAGGGTTCAGTCCTTGGCCCTCTCCTCTTCTCTCTCTACACAGCCCCGATCGGACAAACCATCAGCAGATTTGGCTTTCAGTACCATATTTGTGCTGATGACGCACAACTATACACTTCACCCCCTGACATTACTCCCGGTCTAATAAAGAACACCAATGACTGTCTAACCGCAGTTTCCAATATCATGTCCACTATCTGAAACTCAACCTTTCCAAAACTGAACTACTTCTGCACCCGACCCCCCACTAACCTCCCTAAATATGACATCTCTCTCTCAGTGTGTGGCAACACGATAATACCTAGTCAGCAGGCTCGCTGTCCGGGTGTTATGTTTGACTCTGATCTCTCCTTCACTCCATATATACAATCTCTCGCCCGATCTTGCCGCTTGCATCTGAGAACATCTATAGAATTTGCCCCTTTCTCACCTTGGAAACCACAAAAACCCTTACCGTGACTCTAATTCATTCCTGCCTTGACTATTGTAATTCTCTCTTAGTTGGCCTCCCCCGCACTAGACTCTCCCCTCTCCAGTCCATCCTTAATGCAGCAGCCAGGATCACCTACCTAGCTAACCGTTACTCAGGCTGGGGTCACAGTTGCATTTTTCACAAGCGTTTTTGGAGACCTGCGTTTTCAAAAACGCATGTAAAAAACGCACCCATAGGCCCCCATGTTAAAAAACGCATGCCCTAATAGCAAAAACGCATGTGTGACTGTACAATGCATTTTTGGTGCATTTCCAAAAACGCTTGCGCTTTTTAATATGGGGCCTTATGGGAAACGCATGCAAAAACGTATGTTCAATTAGTGCCATTCAAAAACGCATGCGTTTTTTTAACATGGGCTCCTATGGAAAACGCATGCGTTTTTGAATGGCACTAGTCTCAAGTGGATCACAAATAATGGTTGGTGGCCACTTATACTGCTCCTATCTGTTCCCCATCTCCTCAAGTTGACTATACCATCATTGTAAATAAGCCCCTGTACTTTGTGTCCCCCCCACCTCATTGTTAGATTGTAAGCTCTTATGAGCAGGGCTGTCATTATTTTGCTCCAATTATTGTATTGTTATTTGTATTGTATTCTGTATTATATTGCTTTTGTATTGTATTGCATTTTCTGGTAACTGTTTCTTATGATTGTTTGAACATGAACCTCTGTATTGTGAAGCGCTGCGGAATATGTTGGCGCTATATAAATAAAGATTATTATTATTATATTAATAATTAAATATTTAATATAATAGTTCAATAATTAGTTATTGCTGATAATTATCAGTACATTAGCCTATTGATTTTTATTTGTATTGTATATTGTAAAATGCTGCGGAATATGATTGCACTATATATTAACAGATTATGATAATAATAATAATAATAATAATAATAATTATTATTATTATTATATTGTACGGATAAAACAAATCCTAATTACTATCAAAATAATATATAATATTTCAAATAATATAAATATTGAAATGTGATCCACACGTTACGGAATGTTGTAATAATGTGTGGAATGTATAATTTTCCGGCAGTTGGAGTGGACAGTAAATCATGGTGTAGTGGTTAATGTCTTTCATCCTCAGATGAACATACAGAAATAATAGCTTTTCTTTAGCATCTGTGCATATTCCCTACATTAATTTAGTGTTCGACATAAAAGGGTTGACCCGTAATTTCTCAATCTGACATCAGTTTAAGCCGCGCAAACCAAAATAATGCATGCGCCCAATAATACATCGGCTGCATTACCATATTTTTCATTGTCGCCAGAATGAATAATTAATATTTTTGGCCTGCTTAACTGCTTATGTCAAGCAAAGCCCTATTAACTGATTATATGAATGGTTTAATGCTCGGAGTAGAGGAAATGTCACCGGAGTCTCCCTTCTCTACACTGGATATAAACTTCTTGACACTTATTTATTGGAGGGTAAAAATTAACAACGAAAATATAAAATATTCTGATCCCGTTCGACAACAACTTTCACCATTTACATCGGTGATTAGCGGAGGGGATTCTTGCAATTTGGTCTAGTAGGTTAATGCTGTATTTCTCTTTAACAAGGCTTTTTTTCTATATTTGCATATTTTAATGTAATAGTTTGTTTAACTTTCTTATTATTATTATTAGTAGTAGTAGTAGTATTATTATTACTATTATTATTATTAATAATAATATTATTATGACTGCCTGTCATGGTGATGGGAAAGTATGTCCTAAAGCTTTTCAGGGTGAGGGGAAAACAGCACTTACTGCTTGTCAGGGTTAGGGGAGAGTGGTACTACTACCTTTCACAGTGAGGAGAAAGTACCCACTGTATGTCAGAGTAAGGGGAAAATGATACTTACTGCCTGTCAGGGTGAAGGGGATAGTGATACCTATTGCCTGTCAGGATGGTAGAAAAGTATGTCCTACAACCCATCAGGGTGAGGGGAAGCGGTACCTACTGCCTGTCATGGTAATGTGAAAGTGTGTCCCACTGCTTGTCAGGGTGATGAGAAAATGTTTCCCACAACCTTACCTATTGACTGTCAGGGTGAAGGGAAAGTGGTACCTATTGACTGTCAGGGTGAGGGGAAAGTCGTACCTACTGTCAGAGCAAGCGGAAAGTGTTACCTACTGCCTGTCAGAGCAAGGGGAAAGTGGTACCTACTGCCTGTTAGGGCGAGGGGAAAATGGTACCTACTGACTGTCAGTGCATGGGTAAAGTGGCACCTTCTTCCTGTCAGGGTGAGGGGAAAATTGTACCTACTGCCTGTCAGGGTGAGGGGAAAGTGTGCCCCACTGCTTGTCAGGGTGATGAGAAATTGCTTCCCACAACCTTTAAGGATGATGGGAAAGAGTTTCCCATAATCTGTCAGGATGGTGGGAAAGTATTACCCACTGCCTGTCAAGGTGATGATAAAGTGTTAACCATAACCTGTTAGAGTGGTGAGGTTTTATCTTCATCCTGTCAGTTTAGTGGGAAAGTGTTTCCCACAGTCTATCAGTCCTTGGAAGGTACAGCTTGCCGTGGGTTCTATTATTGCTAAGGAGTACCTCTCTCCTCTAAGTTTTGAAGCCATTGTAGTGACATCAGGTTTAATAGTCTTCTTTTGTAAATTTCTTTTATCGTATATAATTATGTATACTGATTGTCCCCTTTGTACCAACTTTTGTATATTTTTTATAAACAATAGCCTACTTTTGGGATCAAATATATCAAATTTAATAGCCTTGTTCCTCTTGCTCTATAAACCGCATCCCTGAAGCCATACACTATATTAATGGGTGTCAAATCTGCCTCTATAATGAGTGAATCTTTTACTGGCGGTCCCAGCATATCTATGCATTACACAATTTCCAATCTTCTAAATGGGCCTTGTGCAATGCTTCATTTCACCTGTGGAGGCGCTGCAGGAAAACTAAAAATGCACCCAAGTTTCCTCTATCGATGGGTTCATCAGTGAATATTTTGCACAGTACTGACAAATAAAGGGTTGTTCTTCTCCATTACTCCATTATCTTCCCCATACAAGAAATAATATAATTTATTACTCACCCTTCCCAGGTCCAGTCCTGAATCTTTGGTTTTGCGCTGTTGATTATTTACTGGCTACATCGATGATGAAAGACCAATACAGCATGTGACCGCTACAACCAGTCCCTGGGCTCAGTGGCTCTGCCCATGTGGATGTCATGAGTTGTTTAGCCTAGTGCTTGACTGCAGTAGGTGCTAAGCCTGGAGCTTGGCAGCATTGGTTGCTTAGCCTAGTGCTGGGATGCAGTGGTTGCTTAGCCTAGTGCTTGGCTGCAATACTTGCTTAGCCTAGTGCTTGGCTACAGTACTTGCTTAACCTAGTGCTTGGTTGCAGTGGCTGCTTAGCCTAGTTCTTGGCTGTAGTACTTGCTTAGCCTAGTGATTGGTTGCAGTACTTGCTTAGTCTAGTGCTTGGCTGCAGTGGTTGCTTAGCCTAGTGCTTGGCTACACTGGTTGCTTAGTCTAGTGCTTGGCTGCAGTGGTTGCTTAGTCTAGTGCTTGGCTGCAGTGGTTGCTTAGCCTAGTGCTTGGCTACACTGGTTGCTTAGTCTAGTGCTTGGCTGCAGTGGTTGCTTAGTCTAGTGCTTGGCTGCAGTGGTTGCTTAGCCTAGTGCTTGGCTGCAGTGGTTGCTTAGTCTAGTGCTTGGCTGCAGTGGTTGCTTAGCCTAGTGCTTGGCTGCAGAGGTTCCTTAGTCTAGTGCTTGGCTGCAGTGGTTGCTTAGCCTAGTGCTTGGCTGCAGTGGTTGCTTAGTCTAGTGCTTGGCTGCAGTACTTGCTCAGTCTAGTGCTTGGCTGCAGTGGTTGCTTAGCCTACTGTTTGGCTGCATTGGTTGCTTAGCTTAGTGCTTGGCTGCAGTACTTGCTGAGCCTAGTGCTTGGCTGCAGTACTTGTTTAGCCTAGTGTTTGTCTGCAGTGGTTGCTTAGCCTAGAGCTTGGCTGCAGTTATTGCTTAACGTACAGCTTGGCTGCAGTGGTTGCTTAGCCTATTCCTTGGCTGCAGTGGTTGCTTAGCCTAGTGATTGCATGCAGTGGTTGCTTAGCTAGTGCTTGGCTGCAGTGGTTGCTTAGCCTAGTGCTTGGCTACAGTGGATGCTTAGCCTCGTGCTTGGCTGCAGTGTGCTTAGCCTCGTGCTTGGCTACAGTGGTTGCTTAGCCTATTCTTGGCTGCAGTGGTTGCTTAGCTCAGTGCTTGGCTGCAGTACTTGCTGAGCCTAGTGCTTAGCTGCAATACTGATCTTAGCTTAGTGCTTGGCTCACTGGTTGCTTAGCCTAGTGCTTGGATACACTGGTTGTTAGCCTAGTGCTTGGCTGCAGTGGTTGCTTAGCTTACTGCTTGGCTGCATTACTTGCTTTAGCCTAGTGCTTGGCTGCAGTGGTTGCTTAGCCTAGTGCTTGGCTACAGTGGATGCTTAGCCTCGTGCTTGGCTGCAGTGGTTGCTTAGCCGTGCTTGGTACAGTGGTTGCTTAGCTCGTGCTTGGCTCAGTGGTTGCTTAGCCTCGTGCTTGGCTGCAGTGTTTGCTTAGCCTCGTGCTTGGCTGCAGTGGTTGCTTAGCCTATTCCTTGGCTGCAGTGGTTGCTTAGCTCAGTGCTTGGCTGCAGTACTTGCTGAGCCTAGTGCTTAGCTGCAATATGACTTAGCTTAGTGCTTGGCTACACTGGTTGCTTAGCCTAGTGCTTGGCTGCAGTGGTTGCTTAGCTTACTGCTTGGCTGCATTACTTGCTGAGCCTAGTGCTTGGCTGCAGTGGTTGCTTAGCCTAGTGCTTGGCTACAGTGGTTGCTTAGCCTCGTGCTTGGCTGCAGTGGTTGCTTAGCCTAGTGCTTGGCTGCAGTGGTTGCTTAGCCTAGTGCTTGGCTACAGTGGTTGCTTAGCCTCGTGCTTGGCTGCAGTGGTTGCTTAGCCTAGTGCTTGGCTGCAGTGGTTGCTTAGCCTTAGTGCTTGGCTGCAGTAGTTGCTTAGCCTAGTGCTTGGCTGCAGAGTTGCTTAGCCTAGTGCTTGGCTACAGTGGTTCTTAGCCTAGTGCTTGGCTACAGTGGTTGCTTAGCCTAGTGCTTGGCTACACTGGTTGCTTAGCTAGTGCTTGGCTGCAGTGGTTGCTTAGCTTACTGCTTGGCTGCATTATTGCTGAGCCTAGTGCATGGCTGCAGTGGTTGCTTAGCCTAGTGCTTGGCTACATGGTTGCTTAGCTTAGTGCTTGGCTGCAGTGGTTGCTTAGCCTAGTGCTTGGCTACAGTGGTTGCTTAGCGCAGTGCTTAGCTACAGTGGTTGCTTAGCCTAGTGCTTGGCTACAGTGGTTGCTTAGCCTAGTGCTTGTATGCAGTGATTACTTAGCCTGAGAGATTGCCTGCAGTGGTTACTTAGCCTAGTGCTTGGCTGCAGTGGTTGCTTAGCTAGTGATTGCATGCAGTGGTTACTTAGCTAGTGCTTGGCTGCAGTGGTTACTAAGCCTGGTGTTGTTGGCTGAGTACTTGCTGAGCTAGTGCTTGCATGCAGTGATAACTTAGCCTAGAGATTGCCTGCAGTGGTTACTTAGCCTAGTGCTTGGCTGCAGTGGTTGCTTAGCCTAGTGATTGCATGCAGTGGTTACTTAGCCTAGTGCTTGGCTGCAGTACTTGCTGAGCCTAGTGTTGTATGCAGTGATTACTTAGCCTAGTGATTGCATGCAGTGGTTGCTTAGCCTAAGTATTGCATGCAGTGGTTGCTTAGCCTAGTGATTGCATGCAGTGATTACTTAGCCTAGTGCTTGGCTGCAGTACTTGCTTAGCCTCAGTGCTTGGCTGCAGTGGTTGCTTAGCCTAGTGATTGCATGCAGTGGTTACTTAGCCTAGTGATTGGCATGCAGTGGTTACTAAGCCTGTTGTTTGGCTGCAGTACTTGCTGAGCCTAGTGCTTGTATGCAGTGATTACTTAGCCTAGAGATTGCCTGCAGTGGTTGCTTAGCCTAGTGATTGCATGCAGTGGTTACTTAGCCTAGTGCTTGGCATGCAGTGGTTACTAAGCCTGTTGTTGGCTGCAGTACTTGCTGAGCCTAGTGCTTGTGCAGTGATTCTTAGCCTAGAGATTGCCTGCAGTGGTTGCTTAGCCTAGTGATTGCATGCAGTGGTTACTTAGCCTAGTGCTTGGCTGCAGTGGTTACTAAGCCTGGTGTTTGGCTGCAGTACTTGCTGATGCCTAGGTACTTGTATGCAGTGATTACTTAGCCTAGAGATTGCTGCAGTGGTTACTTAGCCTAGTGCTTGGCTGAAGTGGTTGCTTAGCCTAGTGATTGCATGCAGTGGTTGCTTAGCCTAGTGCTTGGCTGCAGTGGTTGCTTAGCCTAGTGATTGCATACATGGTTACTTAGCCTAGTGCTTGGCTGCAGTGGTTACTAAGCCTGGTGTTTGGCTGCAGTACTTGCTGAGCCTAGTGCTTGTATGCAGTGATTACTTAGCCTAGAGATTGCCTGCAGTGGTTGCTTAGCCTAGTGATTGCATGCAGTGGTTACTTAGCCTAGTGCTTGGCTGCAGTGGTTACTAAGCCTGGTGTTTGGCTGCAGTACTTGCTGGCCTAGTACTTGTATGCAGTGATTACTTAGCCTAGAGATTGGCTGCAGTGGTTACTTAGCCTAGTGCTTGGCTGCAGTGGTTGCTTAGCCTAGTGATTGCATACAATGGTTACTTAGCCTAGTGCTTGGCTCAGGTGCTATGTGGCGGTTACTAAGCCTGGTGTTTGGCTGCAGTACTTGCTGAGCCTAGTGCTTCTATGCAGTGATTACTTAGCCTAGAGATTGCCTGCAGTGGTTACTATTATCCTAGAGATTGCTTGCAGTCAAATAATAATCACAGCTGCAGAGGACAAAGATTACAATGCTTGACTTAGGCAGGGTGAGTATTACACCAATGGAGTTTAAAAATGTTGGTGTTGGAAGAGGAGAAACCCACTTTAAGCTACTGACAAACATCCTAGCTGTAGCCTGTGTTTTCTGGTGATGACATGACTAATATAACTGGAAAAAGTTTTGTTTATCCATCATTTCCCAGACAAGCGACATGAGGTATTACATGGTACCTTTTGTTCTACTTAGTACCATTAAAACATGTGGACAGAAGTTCACAAGTGTAGTAGGGAATCTGTACCAGTCATGTCCATGGGCTTTGTATAAAAATGAAAAAAATGAATATACAGTAGTCTGAGTTGCAATACCAGATGTGCCCATTAACAAGGGTGGCGCCGTTTTTGGATTGTGAGATTTTTGAGAATTAAACACAAAATTCTGTATGTCCAGGCAGCTCCTCCACTGATTTTTGTTAAGCACAGCATTGGAGCTGCCAATGGTGGTATTTTAGCAGGACTGTGCTCTCTCTGCACCCCACCCCCTGTGTGCACTCTCTGCTCTCCCTGTGAATGTGCTTTTCCCCCTATGTGCACCCTCTGGCTCCCCTGTGTGCATTCTCTCTGCCCTTTGTGCATTCTCTGCCCCTCCCGATGTGCTCAATTTTCACCTCCCTGTGTGCTCTCTCTGCCCCTCCCTATGCACTTTCTCTGTCCCCCAGTGTGCTCTATCTGCCTCTCCCTAGTGCACTCTGTTGGCCCCTCCCATGGACTCTCTGCTCCCCATCCCCCATGTGCACTCTCGGCTCAACCTGTGTGTGCACTATTCCCCCTGTGTGACGCTCTGGCCTCCCATGTGTGTTCACTCTGCCCCCATGCGCTCTCTCTGCCCCCACGTGCTCTCTCTGCCCACCTGTGTGCTCTCTGCCCACCTGTGTGCTCTCTCTGCCCACCTGTGTGCTCTCTCTGCCCACCTGTGTGCTCTCTCTGCCCACCTGTGTGCTCTCTCAGCCCCCACGTGTGCTCTCTCTGCCCACCTGTGCACTCTCTTTGTCCCTCCCTATACGCGTTCTCTGCCCCTAAACGTGCGCTCTTTCTGTCCCTCCCTAGTACGCTCTCTTTCCCCCATGTGCTCTCTCTGCCCCACTCCCTGTGCATGTGTTGTACCCCCTGTGTGCTCTCTCTGCCCACCTGTGTGCTCTCTCTGCCCACCTGTGTGCTCTCTCTGCCCACCTGTGCGCTCTCTCTGCCCACCTGTGTGCTCTCTCTGCCCACCTGTGTGCTCTCTCTGCCCACCTGTGTGCTCTCTCTGCCCCCACGTGTGCTCTCTCTGCCCACCTGTGCGCTCTTTCTGTCCCTCCCTAGTACGCTCTCTTTCCCCCATGTGCTCTCTCTGCCCCACTCCCTGTGCATGTGCTGTACCCCCTGTGCGCTCTCTCTTCCCACCTGTGTGCTCTGTCTGCCCACCTGTGTGCTCTCTCTGCCCACCTGTGTGTTCTCTCTGCCCACCTGTGTGCTCTCTCTGCCCACCTGTGCGCTCTCTTTGTCCCTCCCTATACGCGTTCTCTGCCCCTAAATGTGCGCTCTTTCTGTCCCTCCCTAGTACGCTCTCTTTCCCCCATGTGCTCTCTCTGCCCCACTCCCTGTGCATGTGCTGTACCCCCTGTGCGCTCTCTCTTCCCACCTGTGTGCTCTGTCTGCCCACCTGTGTGCTCTCTCTGCCCACCTGTGTGCTCTCTCTGCCCACCTGTGCGCTGTCTCTGCCCACCTGTGCGCTCTCTCTGCCCACATGTGCGCTCTCTCTGCCCACCTGTGCACTCTCTCTGCCTCTCCCAGTGCGCTCTCTCTGTCCCTCCCTATGCGCGCTCTCTGCCCCTCAATGTGCTCTCTTTCTGTCCCTCCCTAGTGTGCTCTCTTTCCCCCCATGTGCTCTCTCTGCCCCACTCCCTGTGCATGTGCTGTACCCCCTGTGTGCATCCTCTCTGCCCCCCCCCTGCCCTTCCCCACCTGTGCACACTCTGTGGCCTCACCATGTGAGACTGATAATGATTTCTGGAAATCAGGACACCTTTAACTCAAGTATATTAGTTCCTATAATAAATGAATACTTTCAAACCTCTAAGCGCATTTATTCAAGTGGACAATCCCTTTAAGACTGCCAACCTGAAAAAATAATCAACATGGTAAAAATAATCAACATGTTTCCTAGGTATTTGCAGTTATAAGATATAAAAAAAAGTTAGAAAAGAAAGAAAAATGAAAGGATTGGCATGAAGTCTGAACGAACACTAACGGCCTTGGAAATGTCATGATAACCCTGTTTAAAGACAATTGAACGCCTGATACAAAACCACAGCCATTAATTTCATAGTCAACTTTGCTTGTGTCTACTTAAAATAAGCAAGACTTTCCAGACTTCCTAAGAGCATCGGCTTTAACCTTTCACAACATGTTCTTGCTCCAGCAAGCTAATGACAAAGCTGGAATCCTAAAAAAAACAATGTGTCTGCCTGCGGTTCTGAGGGGTCCCACTATTATTTTACCCTGGAGATAATTAACATCAGGAGATATCATAACAATTGTTATACTGTAGCAGAGAAACATAAATTGTAATACCTCAAGGCAGGGGTGTAAGTAAGGGGGCATGTGGACAGTCATTTATACCAATAGAGTACCTAGATATATTTATTTGTGATACTAAATCTTTTCAATATTGCTTCCATATGTCTGCAGTCTGATGAGGGCTCTGAACAACAACTATGGGTATCTGACATTGCTAATCTGACATTGCAATTGATTGCTCTACTAAGGTTGGTGATGTTTTCATGTATTGATGGTGGTTCTGGAGATGTTTTCATGTATTGATGGTGATTCTGATGTTGTATTATTGTACTAATGGTGGAAAAGGGGATGTATGAATGTACTGATGATGGTTCTGGTACCACATTCATGCACTGATGTTGGTCCTGGTAATTTAATAATGTGCTGATGATGATTCTTACTATGTATTACTACACTGAAGATGGAGATGGTTCTGGTTCCATATTAATGTACTGGTAGTAGTTTTGGTGATATATTCATGAACTGATGGTAGTTCTAGTGATGTATTCTTGTACTGATGGTGGTTCTGGTGCTGTATTCATGTATTGATAGTGGATCTGGTGGTATATTATTGTACTGATGGTGGTTATGGTGATGTATTACTATAATGAAGATGGAGATGGTTCTGGTTCTATATTAATGTATTGATAGTGGTTTTGGTGATATATTCATAAACTAATGGTAGTTCTAGTGGTGTATTCTTGTACTGATGGTGGTTCTGGTGCTATATTTACGTATTGATAGTTAATCTCTTGCTATATTATTGTACTGACTTTGATTATGGTGATGTATTACTGAAGCCGTCTGTGGATAAGGAGTAATCCAACATATCTGCTGATGAGGGCAGAAGTCTCATTGAGAGCTAAAGAAATTGTTTATTTGTACTGATTGAATCAAAGTGCAAAAACCTTTATTTTGTTAAAAAAATTGTTTTATCAGAGTAACAGTAGCCGAATCTTAAAAAGCAATATAAATCTGGTATCTCCGTGATCATACTGGCTTCATGAAAAAAAAACGCCTAATCACTTACACCGCAAGGTGAATGGCTTAAAAATAGCAACAAAGTCAATTCTTCAACTGATGTTGATTAGTTTATTCTGCTACCAAAAGATCGCAATATGGCTTGGGTCATGTTAATCCTGCGCTCTACGCTGGGTGCTCACATTGACGATTATGTATAAATCTCTGAAAATGGTGATTCATACAAAATTCCCAATGGAAACTTCACTGTAATGAGGCAGAGGAGTCACTTTGAACTTCAATCTGACCTGTGATCCGGTGATGTCCATCTTATTACGCATCTTCTCATGTGTACGCAAAAGTCAACTAGAGTTTAGTGCACCTTTGTAAAAAAGGACACAGCTGAAGAGACCAAACGGAGTCCGGAGTAACTCTGCTGCCTCAATAGTGAATGGATCTGTCGGGGGGTTTAACCTGAATCACATGAAAAAAAAGAGGCCACAAAAACCACTTTAAAACCGCCTGTGAAGCCACTTTAGGAAATGAAGTCGCTTTGCCTAGGAAATACTCGGCTGGTTCGCTGTTAAGTTAAAGACGTTGTATGCACAAACCCTAAAAAACAGGATCAGAAAGCACCCTGAAGACACACAGGTTTAAAATATTTTTTAATTGAGGATATTTTTTGTTGGATATTTTTCAAGAAGACATTTTGCAAAACAGCAAACATTTTTTATTTTTTGCAAAAGTCTTCAAATCCTCTCAATTATGGGTCATATTTGAATCACTGTATTTTGCGGACTATAAGACGCACCATTTTTCCTCCAAGATTTTGGAGGTAAATGGGGGTTGAGTTTTAGGCTAAGTTCACACTGGATGTTTTTGACCTGTTTTTTGTGAACCATTGTTTGTGTCGCTTTCAGCAGCAAAACTGGATCCGTTTTTAAAAAAAAAATACATCAAATACGCATAATCTACTTTTGATCCTTTTTTTGTGCTGCATTTTTTTCCCATAAACAATGGTTTCAAAGGACAAAAAACTGAGGAGGAAAAATGGATCACTGATTGACACGCTCATTCTTTATCTGTATTCATTTTGTGGCCCAAAAACGGACCAGTAAAAAAAACGCAGCGGCTAAACTGCATTTCTGAAAACTCATTGCTGGGCATCGCGGAAAATGATCTGTTTACATGCAACAACAGATAACAAGAAACGGATCAAAAATGGATAAAAAGCACACAGTGTGAACTTAACCTTATAGCCTAGATGTACACGACAGGGGGGTGCAGTGGTGGGTCACAGGAGGTAGGGTCGCCACTGGAGGTATGCGGCGGCGGCGGTAGGAGTGGGGTGACAACAGCATCACCCTACACCTGCCTCGTGTGAACCCACTCCACCACCACCACCTCCCTGGAAAGCTAAATTCGTACTTTAGGACAGACCCCCTTGTTAGATTAACACATTTTTTTCCTTCTCTAAATTTGAGGAGTGTTTTATGGTCTGGTGAGTCTTATAGTCCACAAAATACAGACTGTATGTAATATTATATGCTTTTTACAATATCTATTGTACATTAATCATTAAAGGCTATATCTGGGATTTATAAAAAAACAAAACAAAACGTACCTAAGCACAAACAGACAGGTAGATGCCACCTACCTGCCTGTTGTGCCCGGCACCGTTCAACGCCGACATGGAGTGGTCATAGACTGCTCATGTCGGTCAATTTGCTGCTTCCGCCGCTGAAGTCACGTCAACAGAGGATGGCTTCTCCCCTCTGTTGATGAGCGTCAGAGCTGACATCATGCTGATTGACCGTTTGGCTCCCCGAGGAGCTGGCTGTCAATCAGCAGGAGACCGGCTATGCCCCCACTTCCACAGAGCAGAGCGGAAAAGCCGCCTATGCTCTGTTTACTCCACCATGCTGTCCCCGGCAGGAGCGCTCTGTTACCGCTCTGTGCTGGGAGTGAACGGAGGTGACTGGCACCGGGCACAACAGGCAGGTTGATGGCAGCTACCTGCCTGTTAGTGGTGGGGCACATTTTTTTTTAAATCCCAGATAACCCCTTTAAAGCTGTATCTTTCTGAAAGAATGTAAAAAATATTAAATAAAAAATGAACTAATAAAGCCCACTGACTGGCGTTTCATCAATTTTTCTCGCTAAATACCAGATTCCTAATGGATATGAATATTTTTGCTGCACACAAGAATTACAGGGCTGTAACTCAATGAACAAATTGGTACAAGCTGTCCGGCGTGTAACCGTACTGGATATTTATTGGAGCCCTGGTATGAAAGACGCTGACTCATTTTATAATGTTCTATTTGCAAATATTTGACATGGAAAACTAATTGCTGGAGGCTGCAATAAAAAAACTAAATAATTAACATTTTTTTTTCTCCAAGATTAGAAAATTCTCCAGGCGTCTGCAATGATCGAACATAAAATGCACAAACACAACAAACATTATCGGTAAAGAACAGTTTTACTATTTCACATTATCCTGGCACTGCAAGGACCTGATATCGCAGCTTGGCATTACACCGTGTACCTGTTGCAATAAAAACTATTAATCCCTATGTATACGATGGTGTGAAGACTTTTGCTTGTTCATATTTGTTGCTGCATTGTACTTGGGAAAGAAGAGTAAGCAATTTGGCAAAAAGACTTGATTACAATTAAGCTTTATTGCGGACTGATGAGGGATCAGAAGGTAACAGTGTTTAGTTGATCTTTTAATAGCCGGCTCATCTTTTATCCTGAGTAGAAGTTTATTTAATTCCATCCAGTGCTGAAGGATTAAGGTTAATTTTCTAGCCTGCTGTGATTAACATGTAGTTGTAATCTCAGATGCTGCCACTCCTTTCTGCTATAGAAGCCCCACTCCTTACTCTCTTCTGTGCCGGCTATAGTTCATACTATGCTGACCTGTGAAGGTGTTATCTCTAGAGAAAGCTGTTTTTACCTTTCCAGGGGATACGATGGATTCCCTTGAATTGTAGTTCTTTTGTAGTATCTGTTCCCCTTGTTTGTCTCCAAATCGTCACAAAATTTGGAGCAATTCTGCTCCATGCCTCCTATAAATGCCCATCATTTGCATTTTTCTTTTAGGCTAGGGTCACACTGGGTTATTGACCCACGTTTCCAGGCCACCGCAAATACCAGACAGCGTTAATGGCATGCGCTGCCTGGAAATGGAGGCTCATAGCAATCCATTGCTTACCTTAGTAGCAGCCGCACACAGGAGGTGTGCTTTTCCTCAGTGCACAGGAAACTCTGCCCAGCAGCTCTGTGTGCGGCTGCCTCTAAGGTAAACAGAGGGTTTCTATGAACCCATGTTTCCAGGCAGCGCTTGCCGTTAACGCTGCCCTGTATTTGTGGTGGCCTGGAAATGTGGGTCAATAACCCAGTGTGACCCTAGGCTCATTCACTTTTCTTTTTATGTTTGTGGTAGTCACTAATATTCATTGCTCCAAATTCATCAAATTGGCGCACACAGTTCTTGAATGTTGTGCAAAGTGAAATTTTACTTATCAAGAACCTTTTTTACAACATTTTTTTAGCAAAAAGTTGCATCTTTTTCAGAGGTGTCCAGCACGTTTTAAGAAATAGAAATACTATACATGATAGTTACCGGCTGGCAAAAACCCTGAACAAGCCGCAACCACTGAGTGATGACACATAGACACTTAAAATAAACAAACAAGAAAACACGCATACATAAATACAAAAAATATATAATATATAGACACGTGTAGCATTAACAACTCCCAACAGAGTATTGTTGGCTGCAATGTAATAACTAATATTGGTACAAAGCTTCTCAAATTTATATCAATCAAAAAGTTGACTATGCAAAAACGTGTTGCAAAAAAGATCCATCACCAGTGTAACCGAAGTTTAGTTACCCTGTAAAGGTACCGTCACACGCCCCATATGGCTCCATATCACCGGGATTTGGAGTAAGCGGCACGTTTTGGGTACTCTTTTATGAACCTGTGGAACTGTCACACGTAGCGATCTCGCGTGCGATCTTTGGCGATCCTGCATTCCGGAAATCACCTGCAGAAGACCGGAAGCGATCTTCCCTTCACACATTGCCGCGTCACACACCCACAATCGTAGCAGCGATGTGGGCCATACTGTTTTGAATAGGGGCACGCTAGAGTGTTTCACCGCACCCGTATCACTGCGATTGGTGGACGGAACTGTGTTCCCATTGGTTAGCCTTGCGTGAACGCAGGGTCATCAAATAACGTGCCTCGGACACAGCCAACCAATCGGAACGCAGTATCATCCATCAATCGTCACAGATGTGGCGAAAAAAAAACAGCACGCCTATGGGATTATTTCAGGATCGCTGTGTACGTCGCTATCACCCTGTCAACGCCATGATCGCTGAAATCACCTGGTGGATATCGCCTGATTTCACTGCAGTGCAGGCAATCAGGCGACGCTCCACCGGCGATTTCTCGTAGAATCCCCAGTCATACGCCACTACCCCATGCGATGTGGTTTCCACATCGCCGAATTCAGGAATTGCCAGCGATCTCGCCGGCGATATGGCGGCGTGTGACGGTACCTTTAGAGGAGGTGTTCCCACATCCATTTCGCCAAGTTTTGCAGAAACCCGCAATTAGGGTTACCCCATCTGCCCCTTTTGTGATATTTGGGGATATTCCCTTTTCTCAAGCACCAAAACAGCTCAACAGGTGGAGAATGTTTGTGCAGAACATGGCTGAAATGGGCTTTGAAGGCCATGTCCTATGGTCTACCTCATTGTTCCCCAACTCCAGTTCTCAAGAGCCACCAACATGCATGTTTTCAGGATTTCCTTAGCAATCCACATCATCAGTGCAGGTAATTATTACCACCTGGGCAATACTAAGAATGTCCTGAAAACTTGCACTGTTGGTGGCTCCTGAGGACTGGGTTGGGGAACGTTGGTCTGCTAACTTCCCTTTGGTGATACCGCTGATGGATTGTTTTTGCGCTGCAACTTTTTGATTTTTCTGTGTGAGAAATGTTTGAAAAAAATACTTTCTACCAATAGTTACTATTGGGTTACTCATCATGGCATAGAGAGAACCGATCTACATAGTTTAATGAGATGTTCCATGAGCTTAAAAGTTTGGAAGATTGTTTCTACGATGGTCTTCCCTGAGTACCTGACCCAGTATATGTTTCTACGATGGTCTTCCCGGGGTGCCTGACCCAGTATATGTTTCTACGATGGTCTTCCCTGAGTACCTGACCTAGTCTATATTTCTACGATGGTCTTCACCGAGTACCTGACCCAGTATATGTCATGGTGATGAATTGGAAGGAAGAAGAGAGGTGGAGAAGGGTAGAGACAGTTGATAACTAGGCTGAGAAGACCACCATTATTTCCCCATATAGAAACATTGCTATCAATACTGGTGCTACTGTGGACCACCAATACAAAACATGCAGAACAAGAACATATAGGCTGAGTCCACATACCTGGGAGCCCCGTCCTTGGAGAAGTAGACCGTGTAGGCTTGTATGTTCCCTCTTGTATCCACCGGTGGCCTCCAGCTAAGACGCACGAATCGACTAGAAACCAAAACAGGGACCACATCTCGAGGAGCAGAGGGAAGGACACTGGAACTGGGAACAGCTGTAGGGGAACGGGGGATTCAGTCAGAGAACTGGGTGATACAAAGGTGAGGGGTTCAAGAGGAAAACGAGTGGGGGTCAAAACTACTAAGTCCATAAAACATGGGACCGGGCAAAAGATGGAACAAATGTAGATTAAAAGATATGATAACACATGTAAGTCATCAATAAACTCATTATATTAATAAAGCATTTTTTAAGATTCAATACTCTACTATTTGAAGTGTAAGACATGATAGGTTCTTCTAGGCACTTTGCAGACAATTATAAAGCCCCCCTTCAACATAATACTAATGTTGGTCGAATCTAATCGGATCCGGTCAAGAGTCTTATGTATACGGGAGGCTCCAGATAGAAGTTGGTGGAGATATGGTGCCGAACACATCATCCATCAAACATTCATTCATTCAACAGCTAAAGGTCAGTAAATATTAGTTTTCTATATACCTATTGTAGATAATGATTGTTAATATCACTGACCATAGGCATCATACAACAGTACTTTCTTTAGAATGTTCGTTAACCCTGACATTATTCTCTTCCTTCGCCCAGTGTTGCCAACTTGACTTTTTTTTCCTAGACACCATACCAAAAAAATCTTGGACTCACAATATTTTTTACGGACACATTGTGAAACTATGATAAACCATTATAGGTATAAGTGATCCATGTATACAGCCCATAATTCTGATATGAAGACATTATTTGCATTTCTTGTGAACTATAAAATGATGATAATTAAAGTCAAAATTATATCTAGAAGTTTCTTGAGCTTGAAAAATTTCTCAGACACCTAGTTTTTTAAAGTTGCCCTATTTTTACAGACGGTCCTGGAATTTATAGATGGTTGGTGACCCAACCTCTACCCCCCCCAGGTCTAGTTTTCCAAAGTAGATGTTGTAGGCTATTTCTATCCTGGCTAAAGAAGGACTCTACGTCGTCGGTCTATGACATCCTTATGGCGGGTTTACACGTTGCGATATCGTAGTCTGATTTCAATGAAAAGTCACGTGGTTCGATCGTTGGAGCCGATATCGTTCCTGCGTTGTATGGTGTGAACGTCCAATACGATGCAGGAACGATGTCAATGCGATATCGGGGATTGAATGAACGTGCTATTCAATGCTCCGATATTGAATGGAGATTGGAGCCGGATCGTGCTGTGTGACAGCCCAACTACGATGTGAAGTTCAACGTCACCCATTCACTCCCATGTTAAATGGTCGTTCCTGGGTTGGGGGGCGTAGACATCGTACGGACGTTGGATTCAGAAATCGCAACGTTTAAACCTCCGATGCGATGCGGAGGAACGTGCACTAAATGCGCGCTCCCGCGCCATTGAATTGTGAAATCGCAACGATATTGAAACGTGTAAACCCACCTTCAGACTCTATTCAAGGGCCATCAATCTACAGCACTTCATCTGTTGTGAATGTACAATGTGCTTGAGGCTATCAGGGCATCCTGAGACTTTTAGTTCATCAATAGCAGGACTGCTTTAGGTGTACACCCTCCTTGAGCTTCCTTTGCACCATCAAGAAAAGTTTCCATGATGGTCCACCTCATATTTGCAAACAGACTTTATATTCATGAACCAGACTATGGGGACTGGGTTTATACTGAATATCCTAAATGGGGATACTTATGTTGGTTTTGGGGTGTTCCTGTTTATTTAATGCCCTTTATTTCCCAATTGTCACCATTTTGCTGGGACAGTCATGTTAAACCAGGTTGTAAAGTAAAACCACATCCAAAGGTCAGGTTGTCCTACTTGCTCCAGTAGACCATGGAAACTAAGCATATATACTTAATATCCTACATAGTGATACTTATATTAGTTTAAATGTGTTCCTGATTATATAATGCACTATATGTCCCAATGGTCTCCACTTTGTTGGGACAGTCACGTAAACTAAGTTGCACAGTAAAACTACAGCCAAAGGTCAGGTTGTCCTTTCTGCTCCAGTAGACGATGGGGCCTAAGTATGTATTTAATATCCTAAATGGGGATAGTTATGTTAGATTATGGGTGTTCTTCATTATATAATGTCCTATATTTCCCAAGGGTCTCCATTTTGTTGGGACAGTCATGTAAACCAAGTTGCAAAATAAAACCACATCCAAAGGTCAGATTGTCCTACTTGCTCCAGTACACCATGGGAACTAAGTATATACTGAATATCCTAAATGGGGATACTTATATTAGTTTTAGGGGATTTCTGTTTATATAATATCCTATATATCCCAACAGTTTCCATTTTGCTGGGACAGTCATGTAAATCAGGCTGCAAACCAATTTCCAGGTTGTCTGACCTGCTCCAGTAGACCATGGGGACTAAGTAAGTACTTAATATCCTAAATGGGGATACTTATTCCAGTTCTAGGGTGTTCCTACTTATATAATGCCCTATATTTCCCAATGGTCCCCATTTTGTTGGGACAGTCATGTAAACCATATTGCAAAATTAAATCCAAAATTCAGATTGTCCTACCTGCTCCAGTAGACCATGGGGACTAAGTAAATACTTAATATCCTATATGGGGATAATTATGTTAGTTTGTGGGTGTTCCTGATTACATAATGCCCTATATTTCCTAACAGTCTCCATTTTGCTGGTACAGTAAAAGCAACAGGACTTGGTTAAACCACATCCAAAGGTCAGGTTGTCCTACCAGCCTACCTGTAGACCATGGGGACTGAGTAGTACAGTATATACGTATAATTAATATCCTACAAGGGGATACTTATGTTAGATTGAGGGTATTCTTCATTATATAATGCCCTATATTTGCCAACGGTCCCCATTTTGCTGGGACAGTCATGTAAACAAGGTTGAAAAGTAAAACTACCTCCAAACGTCAGGTTGTCCTACTTGCTCCAGTAGACCATGGAGACTAAGTATATACTTAATATCCTAAATGGGGATACTTTTGTTAGTTTGAGGGTGTTGTTAATTATGTGATACCCTATATTTGCCAATGGTCCCCATTTTGTTGGGACAGTCATATAAACAAAGTTGCAAAGTAAAATTACACCCAAAGGTCAGGATGTCCTCCCTGCTCCAGTAGACCATGGGGACTAAGTATATACTTAATATTCTAAATGGGGATACTTATGCTAGTTTGAGGGTGTCCTTTGTTACATGATGCCCCATATTTGCCAACAGTCTCCATTTTGCTGGTACAGTAAAAGCAACAGGACTTGGTAAACCACATCCAAAGATCAGGTTGTCCTATCTGCTCCAGTACACCAAACTGACTCTGTAGAAAGGCTACCAGAACTTGACTACCTCTATAACCAAATATATGTATATTTCTTCGATTAATTCACTTGTAAAAGGTGCAGTCACTATGGGCATTTTTATAAGTACTGAAATCTTGGAATAGGAGTGTAATGGTTGGATATTACAGCTTCGCCAGTCCTTCTTACGCCTTATTGAAAATTCACCTCCCAACATTTTGATTTTCCGCATCCTGAACTAATTCGGAAAGCTCCTGCCAAGATTCCTGTGAATGCGCTCCTCCGCTGCCAGGGAGCACCTGTGCCATTCTATAAAGCAAGCACTTACCATTTTACTGGTAAATGAGCCTTTATCTTTCCTAATAATAGTTTCCCTTTAAAGAAAATTGCAGTAATAACTGTGGGCTAATAACAGCTATCAGCGACTCTTTATTTTTAGTGACTTCCAAAGTGAAGTGAAGAGCGAAACATGACTGGTTTAAGCAGGGCTGATCGCCACCCGAGAAACAGTCGGGTCATATGTGGAATTGTTTGTTACATGGAAATCCATTGGGAGAGATGGTGACTACAATTGTGGACTAATAAAATATTGTATAAGAAAATAGCGAGTTTGAGGAGCCAATCACATATCAGATTTATAAAATGACAGATGAGATGAGTAAGAACAGTATCTGTTTGGGTGATATTATGGGCATTACTAACAGGGTGGTTAACATAGCCGCAAACAGGCCATCCTGCAGGTTAGGTGGATAACAACGGAGTTGAAGCCTTTTTTTAAACTGCTTGATCTTGAGCCATGGCGACTTGATGGATGAACACTCTGTAGGAAGTTCGATCTTGTTTAGCCTAGATAGCTCCACCAGGGTCTTCTCCAAGCCTAGATAGGTCCACCAGGGTCTTCTCCAAGCCTAGATAGGTCCACCAGAGTCTTGTCCAAGCCTAGATAGAACCACCAGGGTCTTGTCCAAGCCTAGATAGGTCCACCAGGGTCTTCTCCAAGCCTAGATGGGTCCACCAGGGTCTTCTCCAAGCCTAGATAGGTCCACCAGGGTCTTCTCCAAGCCTAGATAGGTCAACCAGGCTCTTGTCCGCCATTATCTTGGTTATATTAAACCATTCGGTTGTTGGTCTTCCTCTTCACCTTGTCTTTTTTGCAATGTTACAGACCTCTCCTTCCGGCAATTCTCCTGCTTCCTGTGATGTCACTTAGGCAGAGCAATTCCTGTCGATCAACAGGGGGCATCCTTTCTGATATTATGTTGATTGACACCGACTCAGCCTTATGCAGCAGCGAGCTGGCTTCCCATCAACTTGATGTTGGCAATGATGTCCCATCGACAGAGCAGGGTCGAAGAGAAGGAACTGTTCTGTCAATGTGATGTCAACACCACAGGAGGTAAAAGAAATGCTGACAAAAGCGGTTTGTGAATGCCATTGAACATGCTGGTGAGTGCTTAGTCCATCAGAACAAGAAAACAGTCCCTGCTCATTTAACCTCCCAAATCAGCTCAAGAATGGGTACTAACCATCCCAAAAGAACCCACTTTGGGATTAATGTGTACTGTATATGCCCTGCCCCTCCTAGGTTTTTTGTATCACACATCCATGAAAAATACGTTGGATGGGAGGAATGGTGAAGAAGTGTCAAAATGTTACTTGCTACCAAGATCACAACACCAAGGATCACCAAGCTACAACTTGCCTACTTTGGACACATCATACAAAGAGAGAAAATCACTAGAGAGATGCATATTATATATATATATATATATATATATATATATATATATATATATATATATAAAACAGAAAAAAAACTGCATAGCACTCGCAGACTAATGTGAACTGGTGCCAGCAGGGCTGCTGGATAAAATAACTAGAAAAAAATACTCTGCAGCACTCGGTTACTACCAATGATGTACATATGCTAATAAGCTATATATATATATATGAGAAAAAAGTTAAAAACTTACGTTTTTTTCAAAAAACTCAAAATCTTATCTTTTTATTTCTGAAGTTCTTGGTACACACATTGGCCAATGTCTGTTTGCTCATCGACCGCGACAAAGTGACTTCAGGTCCGACGAGTCCTAACGCTGACATCCCTGTCCTCCTTGTCCACCCCCCACCTCTCAGTGGGCAGACTCCATCTCGACCCTAGATCACCTGTGGTCAATGAGGGTGCAAATTGCAGCATGGAGCCTGCAACTCCATACGATACAAAACAGAAAAAAAACTGCATAGCACTCACAGACTAATGTGAACCGGTGCCAGCAGGGATGCTGGGTCAAATAACTAGAAAAACTATTTTTTTCTAGTTACCGTATATACTCGTGTATAAGCCGACCCGTGTATAAGCCGACCCCCCTACTTTTGCCCCCAAAACCTGGGAAAATCTATTGACTCGTATATAAGCCGAGGGTGGACCCCAGCACAAGTATACAGCCCCCAGCAGTGTGGTATACACCAGTCCCAGAGGTAGATACAGCAGCCCCAGTGGTAGTATACACGCAGCCCCAGTAGTATATACAGCCCCAGTGGTATATACAGCCCCAGTGGTAGTATAGACGCAGCCCTAGTAGTATATACAGCCCCAGTGGTAGTATATACAGCCCCAGTGGTAGTATACAGGGCCCCAGCAGTATATACAGCCCCAGTGGTTTATACAGCCCCAGTGGTAGTATACAGGGCCCCAGAGGTATATACAGCCCCAGTGGTAGTATATACAGCCCCAGTGGTAGTATATACAGCCCCAGTGGTAGTATACAGGGCCCCAGCAGTATATACAGCCCCAGTGGTTTATACAGCCCCAGTGGTAGTATACAGGGCCCCAGAGGTATATACAGCCCCAGTGGTAGTATATACAGCCCCAGTGGTAGTATACAGGGCCCCAGAGGTATATACAGCCCCAGTGGTAGTATATACAGCCCCAGTGGTAGTATACAGGGCCCCAGCAGTATATACAGCCCCAGTGGTTTATACAGCCCAGTGGTAGTATACAGGGCCCCAGAGGTATATACAGCCCCAGTGGTAGTATATACAGCCCCAGTGGTAGTATACAGGGCCCCAGAGGTATATACAGCCCCAGTGGTAGTATATACAGCCCCAGTGGTAGTATACAGGGCCCCAGCAGTATATACAGCCCCAGTGGTTTATACAGCCCCAGTGGTAGTATACAGGGCCCCAGAGGTATATACAGCCCCAGTGGTAGTATATACAGCCCCAGTGGTAGTATACAGGGCCCCAGAGGTATATACAGCCCCAGTGGTAGTATATACAGCCCCAGTGGTAGTATACAGGGCCCCAGCAGTATATACAGCCCCAGTGGTTTATACAGCCCCAGTGGTAGTATATACAGCCCCAGTGGTAGTATACAGGGCCCCAGAGGTATATAGCAGCCCCAGCGGTAGTATACAGGCAGCCCCAGTAATGCAGGGCCCCCCAGCGTCTCTCCGGTCACCTGTAAAGGAAACTATACTTATCACAGTGCCGCTGTCCGCGCCCGCTCGCTCCCGCTCGCAGCTGCCGTACGCGATCCTCCATCTTCATGCGACTTCTTCCTGTTTCCTGTGCTCGTCGCAGGGAATGACGTCATTGCCGGCGACGAGCACAGAAACAGGAAGAAGACGCATGAAGATGGAGGATCGCGATGTCGGCAGCGGCGGGCGCGGACAGCGGGACACTGATAAGTATAGTTTGCTTTACAGGTGACCGGAGAGACGCTGGGGGGGGCCCTGCATTACTGGGGATGCGGGGGCTGCTGTATACCGATGTATACATCGGTATACAGCACTGACTCGCGTATAAGCCGAGGGGGGTACTTTTCAGCCCAATTTTTGGGCTGAAAAACTCGGCTTATACGCGAGTATATACGGTATTTGATCCAGCAGCCCTGCTGGCACCGGTTCACATTAGTCTGTGAGTGCTATGCAGTTTTTTTTCTGTTTTGTATCTTATGGAGTGGCTGGCTCCATGCTGCAATTTGCACCCTCATTGACCACAGGTGATCTAGGGTCGAGATGGAGTCTGCCCACTGAGAGGTGGGGGGTGGACAAGGAGGACAGGGATGTCAGTGTTAGGACTCGTCGGACCTGAAGTCACTTTGTCGCGGTCGATGAGCAAACAGACATTGGCCAATGTGTGTACCAAGAACTTCAGAAATAAAAAGATAAGATTTTTGAGTTTTTTGAAAAAACGTAAGTTTTTAACTTTTTTCTCGTATATATATAGCTTATTAGCATATGTACATCATTGGTAGTAACCGAGTGCTGCAGAGTATTTTTTTCGAGTTATATATATATACAACACACAGTGTGTCTTGTGAAAGAGTTTGTCCCCCTTGAACTTCACAACCTCTTGCCACATTTCAAGCTTAAAATATAAAGATATAAATTCTAATTTTCTTGTGAAGAATCAACAAGTGGGACACAATCGTGAAGTGGAACGAAAATTATTGGATACTTTAAACTTTTTTAAAAAAACTGAACAGTGGGGCGTGTAATATTATTCGTCCCCTTGAGTTAATACTTTGTAGCGCCACCTTTTGCTGCGATTACAGCTGCAGTCTCTTGGGGTTTGTCTCTATCAGTGAAATTCTTGCCCATTCTTCCTTGCAGAACAGCTGGAGCTCAGTGAGGTTGGATTGAGGCGTTTGTGATCAGCAGTTTTCAGCTCTTTCTACAGATTCTCCATTGGATTCAGGTCTGGATGTGACTTGGCCATTCTAACACCTGGAGACGTTTATTTTTGAACCATTCCATTGTAGATTTTGCTTTATGTTTGGGATCATTGTCTTGTTGGAAGATAAATCTCCGTCCCAGTCTCGGGTCTTTTGCAGACTCCAGCAGGTTTTCTTCCAGAATGGTCCTGTATTTGGCTCCGTCCATCTTCCCATCAATTTTAACCATCTTCCCTGTCCCTGCTGAAGATAAGCCCAAACCATGATGCTGCCACCACCATGTTTGACAGTAGGGATTGTGTTTTGAGGGTGATGAGATGTGTTGCTTTTACGCCAAACATATCGTTTTGCATTGTGGCCAAATAGTTTGATTTTAGTTTCATCTGACCAGAGCCCCTTATTCCACATGTTTGGTGTCTTCCAGGCGGCTTGTGGCAAACTTCAAACGAGACTTTTTATGTATATCTTTGAGAAATGGCTTCTTCTTGCCGCTCTTCCATAAAGGCCAGATTTGTGCAGGGTACGACTGATTGTTGTCCTATGGACAGACTCTCCCACCTCAGCTGTAGATCTCTGCAGTTCATCCAGAGTGATCATGGGCCTTTTGGCTGCATCTTTGATCAGTCTTCTCCTTGTTCGAGATGAAAGTTTAGAGGGACGGCCAGGTCTTGGTAGATTTGCAGTGGTCTGATACTCCTTCCATTACAATATGATCGCTTGCACAGTGGCTCCTTGAGATGCTTAAAACTTGGGAAATCTTTTTGTATCCAAATTCGGCTTTAAACTTCCCCACAACAGTATCTCAGACCTGCCTGGTGTGTTCCTTGGTCTTCATGATGCTCTCTGCACTTGAAACAGACCCCTGGTGACTATCACAGAGCAGATGCATTTATATGGAGACTTGATTACACACAGGCGGATCCTATTGATCATTACCAGTCATTTAGGACAACATTGGATCATTCAGAGATCCTCACTGAACTTCTGGAGTGAGTTTGCTGCACTGAAAGTAAAGGGGACAAATAATATTGCACGCCCCAATTTTCGTTTTTTTTATTTTTTTTAAAAATTTAAAATATCCAATAAATTTGGTTCCACCTCACGATTGTGTCCCACTTGTTGATTCTTCACAAAAAAATTAGAATTTATATCTTTATGTTTGAAGCCTGAAATGTGGCAAAAGGTTGAAAAGTTTAAGGGGGTCAAATACTTTCCCAAGGCTCTGTATATATATGTATATTTATATTATATTTATATTATTATATGTATATATATATATATATATATATATATATTTATATGTATATATATATATACCAGAAAAAAAATCAATCCTTAGTGGATCTACTAAGGATTGAAAACATTGCCTTGTTATTGACCAATTAAGGTCCATACAGAAACGACAAATTGGAGTGCTGCCTAATTTTTTCTGGTATGTACCTGGCAAGTCGGAAGCTGCTGAGATAGGCATTGCATAAAGTTTATGGTGCTGCTCTTGTTTTTGTTTATATATATATATACTAGCTGTGAGCCCGATGCAAATGCATCGGGATTCTAGAACGTGCATTAATTTGATTATAGTAGTTATAGCTACTTTTTGGGGGAGTCCAATACTTTTTTTGGGGGTCCAATACTTTTTGGGGGGGGGTCCAATACTTATTGGGGCGCGTTCAATGCTTTTTGGGGTGCGTTCAATACTTATTGGGGCGGTTCAATGCTTTTTGGGGCGCGTTCAATGCTTTTTGGGGCGTGTTCAATACTTTTTGGGGGGCGTTCAATACTTATTGGGGTGCGTTCAATACTTTTTGGGGCGCGTTCAATACTTATTGGGGGTGTGTTCAATACTTATTGGGGTGTGTTCAATACTTATTGGGACGCGTTCAATACTTTTTGGGGCGCGTTCAATACTTATTGTGACGCGTTCAATACTTATTGGGGTGTGTTCAATACTTATTGGGGTGCGTTCAATACTTTTTGGGGCGCGTTCAATACTTATTGGGGTGTGTTCAATACTTTTTGGGGCGCGTTCAATACTTATTGTGACGCGTTCAATACTTATTGGGGTGTGTTCAATACTTTTTGGGACGCGTTCAATACTTTTTGGGGCGCGTTCAATACTTATTGGGGTGCGTTCAATACTTTTTGGGGCGCGTTCAATACTTATTGGGGTGCGTTCAATACTTTTTGGGGCGCGTTCAATACTTATTGGGGTGTGTTCAATACTTTTTGGAGTGCTTTGCTGGGCTAAACCTGAATGGTGCACAGGGGGTTAATCACATGTCAGGTCTGTGTGTGAGTGAAGATGTGCTGATTGACTCACTGGGTTGCAGCTGGGAGTGAGTAGGCTGGATAGGAACCTGCCAGGTGTCTGAGTGAGGAGAGGACGATTCAGAAGTGCAGAGCACTGCCATGTGAAGAGGTGCTGGAAGTGATCCGTCCTCAGTGGGTAAGTGATGGGAGCCTACCAGCTGATGTGTGCATGGCAGCCAGTGTCCAAGGGCCAGGCGGTCACAGCTGACTTTGGGACATTGAGGGGGGGGGGCTGTGCGGCCATTGAGGGGGGAGGGGGGGGGTCTGTGCGGCCATTGAGGGGGGGGGGTCTGTGCGGCCATTGGGGGGGGGGGGTCTGTGCGGCCATTGGGGGGGGGGGGTCTGTGCGGCCATGGGGGGGTCTGTGCGGCCATTGAGGGGGGGGGAAATAATAGAAGGACAGCGCCCAAGCTGGAAATCATATCAACATGTGTTTATTCCATCCACCGCAGCACAACGTTTCGGCGACAGCCTTTTTCAAGTGCACTTGAAAAAGGCTGTCGCCGAAACGTTGTGCTGCGGTGGATGGAATAAACACATGTTGATATGATTTCCAGCTTGGGCGCTGTCCTTCTATTATTTCCTGGACTGTGATGTGACTGGGTGGATCTCCCTAGCCTTGGCCGTGCGTCCTGTTTGAAGGTTCTCATAGAGTTCGGTTCCGGGTGGTGCTGTGGACACATTTCTTATTTTTGATTGAGGGGGGGGGGGTCTGTGCGGCCATTGAGGGGGGGGGGTCTGTGCGGCTATTGGGGGGGGTCTGTGCGGCCATTGAGGGGGGGGGGGTCTGTGCGGCCATTGGGGGGGGGGGTCTGTGCGGGGATGATGATGATGATGATGATGATGATGATGATGATGATCTGTCATAGTGACTCGCAATGCTTGCACTACCCAGCGACTCGCATGGATCCCCATTCAAAGTATAAGGGGACTTGCGGCGGCTGACGTAGCGACTCGCAATGGCCTCGCGGCCATTGCTCGCGCTACACAGCGAGTCGCAATGAATCCCCATTGAAAGTATAGTGGGACGTGCGGCAGCTGAGGTAGCGACTCGCAATGGCCTCGCGGCCATTGCTCGCGCTACCTCAGCGGTAAATCGCTAACTTTGTAGCCGACCCTCTGGTTCTATTTTCGGACAGCGACTCGCAATGGCCGCTTCGCGGCCATTGCTCGCGCGTGGTGACGTCACAGCGTGACATAGCCACGGCGATTTCGGGGGCCGACACAAAAATGCCTACGGCAATTATAGAGTAGATATATTTACCCAAAGATGGACAGCAGTAAGGTTCTAAGTGAGCCAAACCGTTGGGTCGGTATGGGCCAATACAGATACGAATGTTTCTGCTATTTGGAGAGTGCTGTCCGCTTTTGGGTAAATAATAAGCAAGTGAACACTGCTGGGACCCTGCACCTGAACTTATTGATTGTTCCAAGTGCTGCTCTGGATTTTTCTTATATACTAGCTGGGTGCCCGATGCACATGCATCGGGATTCTAGCAGAGCGAGTCTCTGACTCGCAATGGCCGCTTCGCGGCCAATGCTTCGCGCTGCTAAGGCGACTCGCCATGCCCGCTGCGCGGGCATAGCGAGTCGCCTTAGAACTGCTTGCAATGGCCGCTGCGCGGCCAATGCTTCGGGCGTATCCACATGACCACGCTGACTCGCAGCGTGAGCGGACTCAAAAGGGGCAAAAAACCCATTCGTGATTATATAATAGATATGTGTGTATATATATATATATAAAACAGTCCAGAAAAAAGAGGGCACTCACCCATTTGGTGCTTCTTGGGAATTTATTCCCTTTTTAGGGTTCGGTTCTGGATTCCATACAGTACAATGGAGGGAGGGGGGACATGGAGGGATGCCGGACAACGGCCTGTTTCGTACCCTGAATGGCACTTCTGCTGGTCGGACCTGAACGGAAACCTGAAAAGGGAATAAATTCCTAAGAAGCACCAAATGGGTGAGTGCCCTCTTTTTTCTGGACTGTTTTATTTAACATACACTTGAGTGAGCACACCCAGGTTCAAAGCTACCTCATCTAAGATGACTGACACACAGGGAAACTCCCAACACAAAATCCCAGTAGTGCCCGGTTTTTACAATTTGGTTTTCATATGTAAATATATATATATACTGTATATATAGAACAAAGCGAAGAGGAAGACCAGCAATCCGATGACCTGCTGCTTTCAAATAATAGCGGAGAAGACCCTGGTGGACCCACTTAGGCTTGGGGAAGACCTTGGTGGACTTATCTGTTCTTGGAGAAGACTCTGGTGGACCTATTTAGTCTTGGAGAAGACTCTAGTGATCTATCTAGGCTTGGAGAAGACCTGGTGAACCTATCTAGGCTCACTCAAGATTGATCTTTATATAGAGCATTTATCCATTAAGTCGCCATGGCTCAAAATCAAGCTGAAGGCTGATATAATAATGATAATAAAATGCTCTCCCATTTCTAGGTTTTTTTGTATCACACGAGAAATACATTGGTTGATAAGAATGGTGAAGAGGTGTCCAATAATTATTTGCTATCAAGAGATACAGGTCTGCTGTGGCCATGTGACGGACACATAGGTGTAGCTCTGACAGTAAAACTTTAACGAGTCATCTATCGGTGAGCATTCCAGAAGACTTGTCAAGAACTTGTCTAACGCCATACCCTTTCCTTGACACAAACGATCAAATCAGATGCCAACCAATGTCAAATATCTGCTGAAAATTTCATCTCCATCTTTTCAGTCGTTATTGGAGGCAATAGTTGAAAAGTTTTCCAAGCATTTCATCAATGGATACCCAGACCGGGTCTCACATCATAGCAGAGATTAGGGAGTCTTCATTTTTCAACAAAGGCAATGTCAACCAAGACAGCACTCTTCAGCAACCAACAATAAATAACAAGTCATTTTTTAGAAACACCAGAAATCCCTAATTTATGTCCAACCCAAGACTGGGGCAATCTACTGTATACATTTTTTAGATACATTAGAATAATTTTGTTTTGGTAGCAAATTAATATCAAGCAAATATTTCACAGTACACGTCCGGCAAGCATAGGTGTAGCACCGACAAGTTCCACGGAAGTCCTGTCTTTGATACATTTTAAACATAACCAAAATTCACTATCTGGTACCTACTTCAAAGCATCATGGTCTTTTTTGGGGGGCAAAAAAGATTATTTTTGTTAACTGATGAAAAAATATGTAAATGCCACATGCACAACTATTAGGGTGGCAAACATGCTAGAGAAGCTGGTATGCGGCACCACCCTGAGGAGCGAAATTTCCCATAACTAAAGCCCTTACAGGAAGGAAGAGATTCAAATTGTGAGTAAAGAAATGACACATACTATAAAGTAAAGCAAAGCATTATGGGATGGAAGGAAGACCATAAAGTGGCCATTCTCTTAACTACAAATGGTGGCCAAGTGTCACGGGTGTATCAGGAGACACTGATGAGGCTGTTGGTGCTACTGGCGGAAGGTTGCAGCATCTGGCCCAAGCAGCCAAAATCCTAAATTGTGGTTTTGTCCACATAAAAGGTATTTCTCTGCTTGGTGATAGCTGCAGGTCACTAGGACCCAGCTGATCTTCTGCCTGCCTATCTTTCATCTGTCTCTTTTTATACCCCTTGGCTCCCATGATGCATTGCTGGTGATAGGGTGTTTGGAGTTGGTGTTGCTTCCTGGCTCAGCAGTGACTTCTGGTGTAGTTTGCTTTCTGGCTCTCCTTTTAGCTAAGAGTCTCTCCCTCTCCCCATTGTTTGTTTCCCTGGTGTTTTCCTTTAGTTGTTAGCTAGGTTGACCAATGAACACCCTACCTAATCCCTAAGTAATCTTAATTCAGGGACAGACAGGGAAGAGGTATCCTGATCGGCGACAGGTTGCGGAGACTGTATAGGTTTGTTAGGGGAGTCAGGTGTCAGCGCTAGTGTTTCTAGGGGTCACCATCTCCCTTTTGCCCTTAGCGTCAGGGACTCCTTTTCCCCCTCGTCATCCTATGCTCGGTGTCCCCCTACACCCAGCGTGACACCAAGGTTCAATGAGTTTTCATTCCAAGTTTTTCCGTTAGATCCTTAGATATTATTCAGGACACGGTCACTGACTACTTGTATATTCTGATGGCAGCTTTGGTGGAAATGTCCTTTAAACCATTCATCATATTCAATTAGCGATATACCAATAACCAGTCATTATATGATCCATTACGGTCTTGACTTCAGTAATTTCCTTTGTGATGTGTATTAAAATACCTGCATTATGAAGTTTATGAGATGGAAGAGGATAAGCCGTTCATAATTTGCTTTGGAAAATGTCCTTTGTCATTGACCGATGTTCTACTCATTATAGGCTCAAGCAAAGGCAGAAGGGTAGACCCAACATACTTGTCATAATAAAGTCTTGGTATAGCATTCCTCATTGGCGCCTTCCATCGTTTGGAGTTTTAAGCTGTATTTCTAATATTAGTAAAGTTATCCCCTACACTGTCTACTGTACACAAGGGTCAAGTAGAAATAAAGTTCTGCCCGTCATTAATAATACTCGGCACAAGTAGTCCAGTCAATTACCATCAACAACATGCTAAAGGAAATACCAACTTAATTAAAAATAGAACTGTTAAGAATAAATAGATCAACTCATATTGTGTATCCGTAAAAGACAAAAGTATTCTAAATCTGGCCAGAAACTTTTAATTTTGGCCGGAAGTGAATTCAGCTATTTTTCTATCTCCCGGTTCCGCATGCATAATCTACTTTTTTTCATAAGTAGGGAGTAGCGAATCTGCTTCCAGATGTCTTTGGCAGTGTCATGCTACAAAATGGTGGGGAGAAAAAGACATAGACGTACTGCTCCCAGAACCAGGCTTACCTCAGAGGCAGGGGCGGACTGGCCCAGGTGGCAGGGGGGCAAGTGCCCCCTGGGCTGGTGGTATAGCCCTCATATAGGGCCGCCCCCTACAGACGCGGTGCCTAGCGGCCGACACTGTTATACCGCTGCACAGTGAGGGCTGGCAGCAAAGGAAAACTCTGACAGCACCCCCCCCAGTCCCCTCACCTACGGCAAAACTCTGACAGCACCTAAACCCCCCCTCCCCCGGTCCTCACCTCAGGGCTGGCAGTACAAAACTGCCACCCGGATATATAGTCGCCAGCCAGCCCCTGCTCAGAGGGGCATGACTAAGTGCCTCCTCAGTTTTGACTAGAGCCTCTGATGGTGAGGTTGGACTTGGCTGATGATAAACACAAGGTACCACTCCAGGGCAGCTCTTGGTTGTTGAGCTCCTCCAAGGGGATGGTTAGCACAGGGATAGACAGGTGAAAGAGAGAAACTGTCAATAGGGAGGGACAACCCCTGACAACTTCTGTGAGCAACACTTAGCTCCCTGATGTCTCTAGATGGGCTCCTTCACCCCATGTGGTGATCACATGCCTATTCCTGTCCTTTCCTAAACAGAACCCTGATGAGTGCGCTGGAAAGAAGGAACACTAGTCCCGCTCTAGGGAAAAGACAGACGAGGGTAAAAAAAATCAGCAATCGTACAAGTCACAACAGAGTACAGGAAGGTATAAAAGAAAAGGATAAGTGAGGCAAACCAAAAAGGGAATAAAGCCTGGGAAGAAACCAATCAAACTTCCAAGCAGCTATCTCCGGATTTGCCTCCTTTTACAACTTCTTTGTCCACAGCTCACACCTCCACACCAAACCAAGGTATAGCAAGTTACGATTGGCAACTCCCGAAGGTGAGAAGAGAGTACTCATACCAAAGGGCAGTGGTAAATTCAGAACAGCTGAGACTAGGAGACCAAAATAACTGCTTTAACCCTTGCAGCACTGGATCAAGGAAAATGTGCACAGCTAATGAGAAAGCAAAACAGATTCAACCAGTGCAAGTGTGCGTGCAGCCATGTGTTGTGGTCTTCCGACATTAGAAGTGGAGGAGATCGCCCTCCATCGTGGTGCCCCCTCGACAGGCAGATGCTTATCTTTCTTGAAAAGGAAAAGACTGGACATGTTGGAATTCAATATGCCTTTTTTTACATTAGGGAAGAGTTGGAACACTCCATATACATGAAATGATTGCCTAGTCCTCCTAAAATTAGTTGGTTTGGTTGACGTTGATATTCCTGCAACTATACAGAACAATATGAATACTATTATTAGTGATATAATCTATTGCAAACCTTTTTGGGGGCAGAAATATGAGGATTTGTTTGTAGTGGCTACCGAATCACAGTTGGAAAGAGAAATGTTGCAGTGAGCACAGTATAAAGATCAGTAGATAGGGCAGAAGATCAGTATGCAAGTTATCCAACCACCATGGGGGGACTACTGTCATGGTAGAGGTAATGTCACATCCTCAGAGTCTGCTCCTGCAACTTTTGCATCTGCCACCAAGCGCCGCTGTGTTCATCCCAAAGGTGGGGCTGGTGATGTAGTAGTCTGACTTGTGGATGTGTTGTAAAGCTGCCCAGCTGCAGTCATTAACTCTGACTTCAGCCAATTAGGAAATAATAGTATTTGAACCCCCTGTTTTCCTGCTGGTTGCCAGATATACTCCATGATTCACTTTGTATTCCTGCTTTGTATTATTGATTTTTCCGGATTGACTTCTGCCTGGTTTGGTACTATTCTCCAGCCTAACGATTTTGTACTTTTTAGACCACTCAGCTTTGACCCTGCTTGGCAACTTTTCAAATCCTGAACTGCAACCCATATATAGGAAACAACCCCTTGGACCTTGTAGTAAAGCCATATCCCTGTATAGAGGTTAAAAGAAGTCTGGGTATCTCAGGGTTCTGCCTGTTTGCATTCAGTCTGTCATGGGATTCCCCATTTTACCTGCAACTCGGACGGATGTTACAGGTAACAGAACAACATGAGTGGAGATTATTCTTCACATTTTCAGGTCATAATCCTTCAAAGAAATATCAGAAACCCAGATTTATAAAGGTTGTTAGAGCCTTAAAGTGGTTGTCCAGAACTTTTTATACCAATCAACTTCTCTTTGGATCGGTCATAACTAACAGATCGTTGGGATCCAGCCTGTGGCGGACCTATGGAACCGGGGGCCCTGGTGCAGCTGTACTGAGAAGCGGGGGGGAAAAGTGCTGGCGGCCGTCGACTCTCCTGCCTGCCCTTCGATGCTGAGCGACCGTATGCATTACTGGGAGCCGGGATCCTGGGCAGAGGAGAGGAGGGGCGGGATCAGGCATGGGAAGCAGGAAGCTTCCCTTGCCTGACCCTCCTCTGACATCGGGTTATGGGGGTCGCCTGGGGGCCCCCCTGCAGGCTTTAGGGGCCCCCTAGCCGGTCGGGGCCCTGGTGCAGCTGCACCACGGTAGGTCCGCCCCTGCATCCAGCAACTGCTACCCCTAAAGTCAGCTGTTTACAGGTCCCTCTGTGCCCGCATGTTTACAAAATACCAAGCCATATTGGATACTTACCTCAATAGGTTTTTAGGAGCATCCAAGAATGGCCACTTAGTTGGGAAAAAGATGGCGTTGATTTTTTTGGCCCCAAGAGCTGCAAACCATTAGTTGCCAAAAGTGTTGGATCCGTGCCAATCTGATATTGATGACCATGTCTAAGGCTGAGTCATCAATATAGAAATCCATCCTGGACAACCACTTCCAAAAATAATCCCTGTAAGTCAGATCTGAACCACTTTATCCAAGTGATAATTGGCAATATCGCTTCTTTGGATCTGATATAACCACATCTCCGCATGAAGAAATTCTAAGTTTCTAAGTTTTCAGACTGCAGAAGTTTTAGGAAGTTAAAAAAAACCATGTAACCGAAGCAGTCAACAAAAAATAACACTGAATTATGATACTATTAATCCAGATCAAAGGATAATTGGAATTTCCTTTTCTAAATGTATTCTTAAACCCCAGAAGATTGACTCTCAAACTCCAGCAATTTCTGCCACTTATCTGAGGATGATTCATTTGCAGGCTTAATCTAGGAATTAGTGAATATCGGCTCGTACCTAGCGAGGATGAAGGATTTTGGACGTTTCCATAGACACAGAGATCACTTATCTGTTGTCATGGAAAATCCAGCGGATAAACTAACTTAACAATGCTAAAAGATTGAGAGTCTGGTTATTATATCATCTGGAGGGCTCGCAACGCCGAGTCTACGATGCAATTATTCGAGCGCACGCCGGCTCTGTAGACGGGTGCAGAACAATGCAGCCTTTATCTAGGCTTGCTTTGGATACAATATTCATAGGATATTTTTTGAACTCATGACCACATGTACGGTATATACAGTACTTTGAAAAAGTCTATCAGCATAGAAGGAATCAGGGCACCGCCACACAGAAGCTCTAATATACTCCAATACACTCCAGTAATAGGATAGGTAAAATCAAGACAGCTACAGCAGAGCTCAAAGCTATGGTAGATAGAGACAGTAGAAATCAGGTGGCACTCACCGTTTTTAGCCTTCACTTTACTTTATTTCACAGGACCTGTGAAAGCATCAGTTGGGTACGAAACGGCCGCTGTCGTCCTCATGTTCTCGCCCCTCTTCCCCCCCTTGTCTGTCTGCACCCGGATTTGAAAATTAAATAACTTAAAGTGAAGGCTAAAAATGATGAGTGACATCTCATTTCAACTGTGCCTTAGCCTCTCATACAGCCAGATCAGAATTCCCACACACTGCACTGGTGAGGGGCAATCACCCCAAAACTCGGTATGTGCAGTTTTGGGTTCTGACCTGGCACAAATCCTAAGTCATATTAAAAGGCTTGTTGAAGCGTGGATTATGACTTTGAGGATTGCTGTCTTTATTGGGTGGCACTAGAGTTCGTCCACTTCCTCACTGAAGTGACAATATGCATATTTCCCAGAGGAGCATTGTGGCTATAAGTCTCCTTATCAGTCTCCTTATGCCAGCAGGCAGATTACTTTCTATAAGGAGAATAGCTATTGACACATCCCTCCAGGGCCTTAGGATGGGGGGCTATATACCAGGTTGGAGGATAATGTAGAAGGTTGGGCAATGATATACCAGGATGGGGGGCTATATACCAGGTTGGAGGATAATGTAGAAGGTTGGGCAATGATATACCAGGCTGGGGGATGATATACCTGAATGGGGGGCAGATGAATTTACTAACTTAGGCTTATACTCGAGTCAATAAGTTTTCCCAGTTTTTGGTGGTAAAATTAGGGGTCTCGGCCTATATTCATGTCGGCTTATACACGGTAATTGGGAAGTGTAAAGGAAATTATATGTTTTTCTAATTATTTAAAAAATATAAATCTGAGAATGTTGACGTCCATTTGTATTCAGTCTTACACTTCACAAATACTTTGTGTTGGTATATCATATAAAATCCCAATAAAATACATTTAGGTTTGTGGGGGTAAAAATGTGGAAAGGTCATGGGGCATGAATATTTTTTAAAAGCACTATATCCCACAATAAAGATTCTTATATAGGCAATAAATGTGTCATGTGAGTAATAGGTGGACAACCAAGAAAGAACAAAGGAAAGTTAGAGAAGGACATAGGGATGGCTGCAAAGAAGGTGAACACCAAGTGTGAAGAATGTTGAAGGCTGGCAAGGAAGAGGACACCCATTGTGCGGCATCAGGGAGGCAGAAGAGGAGGAGGAGGAGGAGGAGACATGCAATGTCAAACATTCAGGAGGCTAAAGAGAAGTATGACAGCTGATGTTGGGCATTAGAGAGGCTGCAGAGGTGGAGGTCACCCATTGTGGGTTATCAGGGAGGCTTCAGAGGAGAAGAACATGTAATGTCCGGCATCAAGGAACATGCAGAGGAGAACACCCAATGTGGGACAACAGGAAGGCTGCAGAGAAGGAGTCCACAAAATGTGGCATATTAGGGAAGCTACAGAGGAGGAAGACATCCAATGTGGGGCACCAGGGAGGATATAGAGGAGGAGGACGCCCAGTGTATGAAATCTGGAAGGCTGATTCAAAGGAGGACACCCAGTGTGGAGTATCAAGGAGGCTACAGAGGAGTCCACCTTATGTGGGATATTTGGGAGGCTACAGAGGAGGAGGACATCCAATGTGGGACATCAGGGAGGCTGCAAACGAGGTGTCAACGAAATGTAGGATATTAGGGAGGCTACAGAGGAGGAAGACACGCAATTTGTGGCAACAGGGAGGCAGAAGAGGAGGGGGACGCCCAGTATATGGAGTCTGGAAGGCTGATTCAAAAGAGGACACCCAATGTGGACCATCACTGAGGCTGCAGAGGAGGACTCCTAATATGGGGCATCAGGGAGGATGCAGAGGAGGATGCCAACAAATATGGGGTATTTGGAGGCTGCTGAGGGAGAGGACACCCAAAATGGGACATTAAGGACACTGTAGGGCAGGAGGACACTCAAAGTGAGGCATGAGGTAGGCTGCAGAAGATAACAAAAAAAAAGTGAGTCATAGGATAGACTGCACATAGGAAGAATACCTAATTCAAGGAGTATGCTTTATGGAATGAGGGCAGGAAAAGAGGTAAAACTAAACAATGCAGACGTGGTGAATACCCAGGTAGTCAGTGGGACAGCGGGGAGAGAAAGGGGGAGGGTGGGAAGTTAGGAAGAGCAGTCAGGAAGTAGAAAAGAGAACAAAAGGGAGACACAACAGGAAGTGGGAAGTCAGTTGGAGAGAAAGTTGGCGGAGTAAGTAGGAGAGTAAGGACTCGGAGGACTTGAGTGAAATACGGCTTTCCCAGGTCCCGGAACAATAGACTGCAGAGAGACGGAGGAGCTCTAGGAGCACGGGCAGTGAGCAATCCACCCCTGTGCCCGAATTTGAAGTAAAGTGGAGGGCAGGGCGAGCACCAGGGATCCGGCTCTGAAGGTGGCGAAGAGACTCTACACTCCAACCACAGAACCGGAGGCCACTAGATCTAGAGGAGCTGTGGCAAACTCCTGACACATCTGCCAAGAAAGCAGCCGTACTAGGGTTAGGGGACTTGGCCGGCTGCCCGAGAAGGTCCATGGCTGCTGGATTGGGACACTGTGCGTGAAGGCGCATGCAGGAGCTAATGACTACCCGGACAGCGATTAAACCTGAACTGTAACCTGTGGTGTGAGCAGGTAAGCAGCTAAGTAAACCGGGTTTGGAACTCAGAACTGTGTGTGAGACTGCTCATTTCCGTCTGAGGAGCGGTAGATTGATAAGCCACGCAGGCCGCAGGAGCCTGCTGTAAGACGCTCCGATCCCTCCCTGCAGCCAGATCAGCCCCACTGGCCCACCAAAACCCAAAACCCTACACGGATGCCCTGGGGACCAGCTCCACTTGTGGGGAGCGACACTATAATAGCTGCCACCCCATCATCCTCAAAGGTCCTGGACTGCAGCGCCGGCCACTAATAGCCGCATACCACACGTGGCATCATGACAACCACCCCTTAAACCCTATAATACCCCTATCCCATGAACTTGTATTCTTTTTATTGACCGGTCCGGGGCCACGGACCGGGTCAAGCCACCGTGACATCCCAATCCCACAGACGACATCACCAAAGAGGGAGAGGCCGGCTCCAAATACCCCATGGCCCCACAGGGAGCGTCACATTATTTGGGACATCAAAACAATGTCCCTCTCCTTAACTGCTTTCCAAATCAACAATAATAACGGGTGTCACGGACAAATAACCACACTTGACTTGAGTGCAAGTGTGGGAGAATTCTAAGTTTACTAGGAAGCACATAAAGTTGTACAGACAATTCTGGGAAATATTCATTAATTGGTTACAAAATATTAAACATAACTAATCATTGGTCAGTAGTAGCTGAGAGCTGATTGGATTAAGCAAATTTATTCTAAAAACACATGTATCCTTGTATTTTACCCATTATTCGCTTGTTATTTACATTATTGACCTATCGCGTTCCTTAATTATCTGCTGTTATGGAACATCTTCCCTTGTTACTAAAACATGCTAGACATTGGCAACACTCCCAGACCCTGTAACTTTCACCATTCGTCTGCATACAGTCTTTATATGAAAACACTCACCACTTCTTTCTCTTAAAGGCAAGTACTTAAAGGGATACTTAAAGGGATACCTGTATGCCAGATATGCATCACAATGCAGAATACAGGATACAGGCACATTGGCAAATATTTCATTATACTCATTTCCATACCACTGTAAGAAGCTGTTGTTTGTCCTACCAAGAACACGACGTATGAAATTTCACAATTGCTTCTGATGCGCTTTCCAACACGACAATAAACAGCCGCTTGTCCAAAACGACGACAATTACAGAACAATCACACGCGTGCTAATTTATGCAAATGAGAACTGGAAATCACATTCCCGAAATAAATTTAGGTTTGTTTCATTCGGCTAAAAATAATCCTTTTTTTTTTTTATTGGACAAATTAAGCATCTGCGACAATACTAGAGCAAAATCCATAAGAATGGTCTTTGGCGGCTACCGGAAAAAGCCGAAAATTCTCTTAACACTTGGAAAATATATTTTTGGCCATAGGGGGGAGGAAAAGTACAGATACAGGTGGAGGGAGATATTCTCATCCATGTTATGCAGTAAATACTTTGCTCGGAATATACTCTTTGATACAACATTCGCACAGCTCGCTAAAACAAGTGTTCATCTCTAAGCAATTAGCCTCCACCAGAATCCGGGGAATCGATACAGAAAATAACTGGTTGGTCCTGTTTTCCGAAAATCAATATTGTTTTTACCATCTGGAAGCTAAGTGACAACTGCGATGTAAGCTTCACTCGCTCCTCCGTTACAAGTGACACCTGTCATATTCCATTAGTCAACTTGAAAAACGAGGAAAAAGGGAAATAGTCTGCGGATTCCGCCAGCAAGTAAATTCAGGAATGTTCCCATGGGGCGGATGTGTTAGTGCACCATGTGGGCTGGTGATCTGGGATCTCGTCTGAAGACTGTAGACACTATCCAGGCTTATTATGACTACGAATATGGAAGGAATTACTTCTGTCTTGGAGGGGAGAAAGTCTAAAGTCGAGGTCAGGGCATGGCGGATTTCTGCAGATTTTCAATGTGAATTTCAAAATCTGCAAAGAACAGAATTGGAGAAAGAAATGGATCAAAACTTTCCACCATGTCAGGGCGCTATGGAGTCGGGAAACATCCGACTCCAACTCCTCAGTTTCCCTGAATCGATTCCAACTTCACCAAAATGAACACCGACTCAAACTCCATCACTCCGACACCACAACCATAGCTGTGAAGTCAGTAAGCCAAACATCCAACTCTGACTTCTCAATTTCTCTGAATCCAACTCCACCAAAATGGACACCGAATCTGACTCCACAACCATAGCTGTGGAGTTGATAAGCCACACAGCCAACCCAGACTACTCGATTTTCCTGAATCCAATTCCAACTCCACCAAAATGGACACCAACTCTAACCCTACGACTCCACAACTGTAGCTGTGGTGTTTGTAAAACAAACATCCGACTTCTCAATTTCCCTGAATCCACACTTGCGTTGTGACCCTAGCCTAACGGAATGCGCTTAAAACTTAGACATTTCCCCCGCAGCACATAGCAGTAATGCTATGCGCTGCCAGAGAACGCAGCTCATAGTAACCCGATGCTTACCTTGCCAACCAACCACACATAAAGCTGCAGGGATTGCACTTTAGCTGAGCGCACAGGAAACGCTGTCTGCAGCGTTTTCTGTGCGCTGTTGTAAAGTGCAATCCCTGCAAGTTCGTGTGTGGCCTGGTTGGCAAGGTAAGCATCGGGTTACTATGGGCTGCGTTCTCTGGCAGTGCATAGCATTACTGCTATGTGCTGCGGGGGAAATGTCTAAGTTTTAAGCGCATTCTGTGAGGCTAGTGTCACAACGCAAGTGTGACCCTAGCCTAATCGTCTGCTAGGCCTGATTCAGCAACAACCTTTTATGAATACAAAACATTTTTAGTCTCGTTTTGAAAAAAAAACTAATTTCCACAGGATCCATTTTTGTATTACGGGAGTCTATGGAGAATGGATTAATTAACTGATGACTACAGAGGGAGGGAGAGGTGAGAGGAAGTCGAGATAAAAGCCCTGACTGCCGGGACAACAGGAGTGAGTCCTCAAATTGGGACAATCCTGCCGAAACTGGGAAGGTTGGGAGTAGAGATGAGCAGAGCTGAACTTTAGAGTAAAAAAAAAGTCAGTGCGCTACTTCGGAGCTTCGGTGCTTTACGTATCCAAAGCATTCCAGCGAGAATTGCTATGCTCGGGTGTACTCTGCGCTCGGACCAGTGTGAGCCATTTGCAGTACTTGAATGGCTGCACTTTGGTACAGTCAGCGTTATCGGATATAGTGTGTACAAAAAAAAGACAAAACCCCGACCTCTGTCTCCCGGTAGTGCTTTGTTTATGGCTGCCTGTATGTGGGCGGAGAGCAGAACTGCCCAACCAGTAACTTCCAATGCTATGACCTGCGCCAATAAGCTCACGAGTTGACATGTTTCGGCTGCCGAATCAAAAAATAGCTGATCAGTATGGCTGTTGGGTGTCGAATCTCCACCAGTATGTTCCTGAAGACCGAATACCTATGCCAGGACAACCCTTTAAGAGTTGCCGCTCTTCCCCAAAATAGAGGACATGATCCGAATTCTGGCCATTTCTTATTTTAAGTAAGGAGGCACATAAGTAGAGGAATACAGCTACTAAAATAAGGCCCTATGTTTAGAATTATTTTGAATGCAGTGTGAACAGAGCCTTACTTGTACATGTATCCAGTTAGACAGCTAGGGGTAGCTGGGTCAGACTCATAATTAGAATCCGTCCACATTTCCATCAGACTTTATGCTTTTAGCCGGTAAGAAGACCACAGTCTCGAGGGAGCCCATTAAATTCAACGGATCGCTGGAATTTATTTAAACACAGATCCGGTCTCGCTGTCATTATAAACCGAAGTACAATGGCCACAGTCGCAGATACCAGGCTGATATAGTGTAAGTCCGTTTCACACCTCCACCTAGATTTTACCATCATTATCACATTTCTCTAGACTGTATGGATCCAATCTCGTATAGAAAACACCAGGGGAGAAGAAACGTCACACTGGAAAATGTGCAGAAGATTTGAACTTTGAGATAAATTATAATGATTTTACAGTCTAAATCTCAATTTATTGACGACCTAGATTTAGACTTCAGACGACCTTCCCGCTCTACGAAGGAGAAATTATACCAGAACTCCATTTTCCATGCCGAGGCCTCCACATTCCCTTTCACTCACTTTAACGGGTTCTCTATTTTCATATAACCCTTAATTAGAAAAGGAAAAAGGGAGGAGAAAGTCGACGTATAATTAAAAGCACTTTTATTAGAAAAAATACATTGAAGAAGTCAGAACATAGATAGAGCAAACTGACGCGTTTCAAATAGAATGAGGTACGACGAAGAACAATCATTGTGCTCAAAACACATCAATTTTGTTCTAACCTTGTGCTGACTTTTTGTCACGCCGGTTACGGTTTGGTAGCAGGGTGTTACACACAGGTAGGTTACTACAGTCTCTCTCTGTAGCTGCACCACCTCCCAGCTGGTTCCTGTACAGACTAATACTCCCTAAAGGCACCCGCACAGATAGGAATAACCCTAACCGCAGAATTAGGAGATGACTGCTCGGTCTTGTTCCTTGATTGGCCATCAAGAGTTTCCCGTACTTCCTAAGGATCCAGTGGAGCATAAAGAAAATACAAAGGTGACTGTATGGTGTAAGGACATTGTACACCTGAGCTGTCCCTCTATCCTGGAAACTCTACCCCAATCCATGTCAGCAACATTACCCCAGAAGGTGGAAATACCTGGGTCTCGTATCTTACTAAGTTCCTGAATAAGACTCACCTAGACGTCAACCCATCACTACTATCTACATTAACTCTCTATTTTCCCATAATTAACTCTTTGCATTCTCCTACAATAACTATCTGTTTTACCCTGGGTAACCCTGTATTCTCCTACATTAACTCAGAATCCCAACTATTTAGATCCGCCGACTGCCCTGGTAACAGCTGAGTAATGGTCCTGGATCATCAATCCACCCACTGATCCGGTATTGACGGCTTGTGCCAAACATTGGTCAGCGAGTGGATGACTCCTTTCGAGGGTTAATATGCAAAAAAGGGACAAAATTATTATTTGCCAAGACAAATTAAATCTACAATCTCAGGTTTTAGGGGGTCAAGACGGCAAAAAAAAACCATGATATTTCCAAACTCGTGTGCACACCCTACATAATACATGGGTTATATCCATACATCTCCCAATATATGAGGCAGCTTTACCTTTATTAATAAGATATGAAGCTATAATGACCTCCATAGCCATAAAAAGAAGCAACAGTCTAGGATTTCTATCGGCATTAATAATACATGCGTTAGGAAGCGTAACATTTAAGCCTCACAAAGCTTCCTACAGATATCCCAGAGGCTTCAAAGCCAAGAAACAGTGGAGAGAATGAGCGATAACGGAAGATACAGTGTGGATCTATGGAGCAAGCACGTCCCGAGGAACCAAGAGGTTCACCGGTGACCTGCGGTGGTCACCGAGAGCAGATCAATAACTTTGATTCAAGATTCAGGCGAAAGATCGACCTTGTTCCAAGAATCCATCATCTTCTGCAGTGTCGTCATCCTGTTTACTTTCAGCACCAAAAGGCAAAAATGCTCAATATAAGAATTGTATGCGTAATAATAGGAGTAAAAAAATCTATAAAATAGCAATAACGATAAAACATAAACATAGTAATTAAAAAAGTAATAATAGCAATATGATAAAAAATAATAATAAAAAATAATAAACAACACTAATAATACTTGTATTACCAAAACTAGCGAAAATAATAAAAGCGATAGCTTAAGAGTAATACAAATAAAATCTAATTCTAAAAAAAATTATTAAATATAATTAAAAATAATAATAATAAAAAATCGTAATAAAGTAATAATTCTAATAAACAGTCATTATAAAAGTAGCAATAAAATAAAAATAATAATGCTAAAAAAGTGATTATAGGAGTAGTGTTAAAAATAGTAAATGAAAATAGTAATTAAAAAGGTAATAATGGTGAAAAATAGATTAAATATTATTTTATAAGTTCAAATGATATTATTATTATTATTATTATTATTATTATTATTATTATTATTATTATTATATGGCAGTATTTGGAAAATAATATAAAAAAAAAAAATTACAGTAATATAAAAAAATAGTAAAGATCTGTTTATAAGATGCCAATTAGGGCTTTGATGAGTTGACGGGGCATTAGTGCCTCGACTAGTACGCCCAGTGCTTTCTTCGGAAAATCTGAAGAGAGCACCTATCATGATGTCTGACTGAGGGCCACCGCCACCTACACCTGTGTGTGTAGGTAACAGTTTCCTCAGCACCGGCGGTAATCATGGGGCAGGGGTGCAGGGCGGATCTCGCCCTCAGTGTCTGCTGACTGCTTACACTGCAGATCAGCTCGGCGGGGACTCAAGTGATGACATCATCACTGAGCGCCTCGTCGCTGTGCAGAGCGGCCGGCAAATAAGCTGGGGACACTGGTGCTGGAGCTGCTTACAAGAGAGAAGACATTACATTACAACAGTAAAAAAAAAGTAAATATAAACAAGAAGAGTGACCTGGGAGATGATATGGAGGGTCGGGAGCCCTATGGAAAGGTTGTATAAATGGGAGCCTTAAGTGGGGGCTGTATGTGAGATGTGCTCTCATCTCATATCATATATAAACCCCTAAAGGGCTCCCATTATTGGAGCCCTATAGGGGGCTGTATATGATATGGGAGCCCTATAGGGGATTAGGGGGACTGTATATGAGATGGGACTCCCATATCAATACAGCCCCCATAGGGCTTCCATATCATATACAACCTATATATGATATAGGAGCCCTATGGGTGGAAATCCCCCACCATCTCTTTTGTTTACCCAGGAAGAGAAACAGAGCTGTGCAGACTCAGATTTTCAGCAAGGACAGACCTGTGTGTGGTGTCTCCCGACATAGGGCTCTTTTGCAGCTGGATTCTTGGGAAGAAATACCCCGTGAAAATCGTTGCTGCAACCCCGGTCTGCAGGACCTTGTCTTACCGAGGGTCCAACTCAAATTCAGGACATTGCCTCCGGAATTCAGGACATTGCCACCGGATTACATGTGCAGGGGCTGTGACCGACATAAGGGAGCCATCTGTGCTACTGTGATCTCCCTTCTCCTGATCTGTGTGCCCCGGGACAGAGAGAGAGACTAACAAAAATCTGTTACCTGCGGAAGAAGACCGAAGAGGAGGACTGAGAAGTTTCCCCCCTTCAGCGCTGCACCGGGACCCGTCATCGTGAGACCCCAGGCCTGCCACGTGGGAGCGACATCTTCTTCTGGGATAGACTGGTACGTGATTTGAGGGAAAGTTAGGGAAAGATATCTCCATTTTGTTTGTTTTCTTTTTCTTCTTCTTGCTGCGCACCCGGATAAAGTGAAGATCCAGGGACTCCACCATATGCATGTGTGCAGCTAGATCAGTTGACTGTGTTATAGATATGTTTTACAGTAAAGAAATGTTACTACCGGTTAAATCTGAGTATGGAGATTCTGTTGAAGCCAGACATACACACACACCCGCGGCCTTACCACCGGTCGCTACAACGGGACGGACAGTGAGGAGAGTTGGGATAGTTAGCGAGGAGAGGCAGGATGGATGGCTAGGAGAGATTAGATCGATGGCAAGGAGAAGCGGGACGGACGGTGAGGAGAGGCGGGATGGATGACGAGGAGAGGCTAGACGGATTGGAAAGAGAGGTGAGATGGATGGCGAGAAGACAGGGGATGGACGGTGAGGAGAGGCGGGATGGATAGTGATGAGAGGAAGGACAGACAGACAGAGAAGAGAACAGGATGGATGGTGAGGAGAGGCTGGACTGACAGCAAGGAGAGGTGGGACCGACAGTAAGAAGAGGCTGGATGGACAGGGAGGAGAGGTGGATGGATGGCAAGGAGAAGCGGTACGGATGGCAAGGAGATGCGAGACAGAAAATGAGGAGAGGCTGAACAGATAACGAAGAGAGACGGGATGGATGGCGAGGAGAGGCGGGACCAACAGCAAGAAGAGACAGGATGGATGGAAAGGAGAGGTGGAACCAACAGTGAGGAGAGTCTGGATGGACAGTGAGGAGAGGTAGGATGGATGGCGAGGAAAGGCGGTACGGATGGCAAGGAGATGCGAGACAGATAATGAGGAGAGGCTGGACAGATAACGAGGAGAGGTGAGATGGATGGCGAGAAGAGGCGTGACCGACAGCAGGAAGAGGCGGGATGGATGGCAAGGAGAGGCGGGACAGACCGAGCTGCAATCAAGCTCATCGGACTGGAAACAGGTAAATATAATACAGGGTGGGAAGTATTTAAAATTTATTAGGTGTACAGGGGCAGTCAGGACATAAGATCAACCTTCTTAGAATGCAGCAGAGGCACTGCTGAAGGTGTTGCTTTCAGTTTAATACACCGAAACTTGGTGACAGGGTCACGTTTTATGCGTGAAGTGAACCCTGAGAAAGCTACTGCTGGTGATGTTGAACATGGGGTCACCTCTGAAGAAGGCAATACTGGAGGCATCACATGGGGTCACTCCTGAGGAAGCAACTACTCTTGGAGAAACATGTAAGGAGTCCACTGTGGAAACTGCTGATGGAGCCACAGCATGTGGTATCTCGCCTTAGGAAGCATCTACGGATGGTGTATTGCACCAGATGACATTTACCTTACTCTTAGTTTCGCTGTATCATATCGATCTCTGGGAGAGGGTCCCCAGACTTATTTTTTATTTCATGTTAAAGAGGACTTGACACCCCCCTGGGGCTATGCTAACTGAATGCAGCACTGAATGCAGCGCGCCTGCTGCATTCAGGGAAGGGGTCCCCCAAGTTTATAGCCTCCCTGTAAGTTGTTAAAAATACTTTATAAAATGTACAGATAAGGAGTCCGGAGCGACTTACTCAGTAATGAGTCATCACTGTTGCTGGTGTCCTCCTTGCCTCCAGCCCTCTCTGTGCCACCTCCAGCCCTCTCTTGTTCAGCCTCCTGTATGTGTCATCACTGTTGCTGGTGTCCTCCCCGCCGCCAGCCCTCTCTGTGCCACCTCCAGCCCTCAGCGATGACACATCCAGGAGGCTGAACAAGAGAGCGCTGGAGGTGGCACAGAGAAGGCTGGAGGCGGGGAGGACACCAGCAACAGCGATGACACATACAGGAGGCTGAACAAGAGAGGGCTGGAGGCGGGGAGGACACCAGCAACAGCGATGACACATACAAGAGGCTGAAAAAGAGAGGGCTGGAGGCGGGGAGGACACCAGCAACAGCGATGACACATACAGGAGGCTGAACAAGAGAGGGCTGGACGCAGGGAGGACACCAGCAACAGCGATGACACATACAGGAGGCTGAACATGAGAGGGTTGGAACAACTTACAGGGAGGCTAGAGACATGGGGGGCCCCTTCCCTGAATGCAGCTGACACGCTGCATTCAGTTAGCATAGCACCAGGGGGGTAACAAGTCCTCTTTAAGGGTTTTCTGAGGCATAGAAAGCTTGTCATTAGAGCTTGCACACCCTTATATGTGCTGTTTAGGATAAAGTCTAATTCTTTTATGTAGTATTCTTTTTACCGGTGTGGTCTTTTCTCGAGTTTAGCTCGTTACCGGTGTGCCGCACTCCACCTGCATTAGCATGTTTAGCTCATTGTGAATTGAACGTCGCTTACGGCCTCGTTCTATAGAGTGGCTCTGGTCATCGTTAACAAGTACAATGTATAATAGGATGATGACTTTTTGTTGCGCTTTTTTTCGACGATGAACAAAGAGCCGCTCTCCTGGAGGATTCACAAAGCTCATTGAATTCTTTTTTTTTATTTTTCCCGTTAAGAATCATTTACCGTTTCCTATTGTTAAACAATCGTTTACGTCCAATCAATTTTTTTCTTCTCCCTAAAAATGATTCCTAATTGTCTTTTATTCACAATCAGCGTTAAAAAAAGCCCATTGCCCAGAAAGGATATAAACACTCATTGACACACAAGCAGAAATAAGCTTTTCATGAACTCGATTGTTGGTTTGAAGCGAGCGCCGGGGTGTTCGGGGAATTTATTACGGCTTTGGCAGGATCATCTGTGCTCCGCTGAATTGTTAGCAATCATACGTAAAGCAGAGAGCCGCCGTTTAAATCTCATTTGTGCTTCTGTTGCCACAATATTGAGTCCAAAACAAGCAAAAGATCCCAGTAATGTCTGCGCGGGGTCCAGGAGCCATACGCCTCTGGAAATCTCTTATTTTCTTATTTATGTTGGTTTTTTTTTACACTTATATCACTATGTTATAGGGGAATTTCATCAACAAACATATATGGCATATTCATAGCATAGGCATAGGTAATAAGGTGGGGGCCCTGGGCAACTGCTCGGTCTGCCCGCCCATAACGTTGGCCCTGGGTGGTGATCATCCCACCTTTGGAAACGTTCCTGAGATAATAACTTTTGAAGCTTCGCTACATTATGTTTGGAACAACCATAATAATGATTCAGCTGCAGAATATAAGAATTTTACTTTTCCCGATGTATATGCCAAAAGTAGGGCTTAACATTAGTGATGGGCGAGTCCTAAATTGCTCGGAATCGCTTGACTGTAGCGAGTCCGAGCCCGGGACTCGCTACTCGTTGCGAGTCTAGCGAGTCCAATGTTAAAGAATGGGGAAGCGAGTAATAGCGAGTAGTGTGCGATTTACAAATCGCAGATGTGTCTCGGAAGCTTCAGGCTCTATCTGCTACAATGCAATCCTAGTTTTGTCAGAGACTCTGACAAAACTAGCATTGCCATTGACTTGCATTGGACTCCTTACTGTGCAAGTAATCGCAGGGAAACTCCCACAGTAACGAGTCCGGCTGTCTGCTCTGTGCCCTCCGGTCCTGCAGGCTGCCGCAGCTCCAGGGTCCTAGAGCCCGCCTGCTGCCTGTTGTAGCAGAACTGAGATTGTTCTCAGTCTGCTCATTCCCTGTGCATAGACATCTATATCTGCATGTAGCAGAGAGGACATCGCGTTTTGGACTACGTCGGACGGAAGAGGATTTTTTTAATTAAAGATGGAGTCCCTAATGGCTTTTTTTTTTATTTCTAATAAAAATTTTTCTCTGTGTTTTTTTTTTTTAACCCTTTATTGAAGATTATTAGTGGCCGGGTCAAACATGGCCTGACATTAAGAATCTCGGGCTTAATACCAGCTTGTATAACAAAGCTGGTATTAACCCCTTTATTACCCAGCGTGCCACCGCCACCAGGGCCGCTGGAAGAGCAGGGTTCAGCGCCAGAGGATGGCGCTTCAATGAACGCGCCATCTTCTGGGGCGGCTGCGGGCTGCAATTTGCAGCGGGTGGTGCCCAGAAAGCTTGGGCCTCCCTGCGCTGCGGATTCCAGCCCCCAGCTGCTTAGCTGTACCTGGCTGGCTAGACATAGAAATTGCGCGGAGCCCCACTCATTTTTTTTTTATTATTTCATGAAATTCATGAAATAATAAAAAAAAAAGGCTCCCCTATATTCTTGTGTCCGGCCAGGTACAAATAGGCACCTGGGGGTTGGGGGCAGCCCGTCGCTGCCTGCTGGATCCTTTGTTATACAAGCTGGTATTAAGCTCGAGATTCTTAATGTCAGGCCAGGTTTGACCCGGCCACTAAGAATCTCCAATAAAGGGTTAAAAAAAACACAATACAGAGAAAATTTTTTATTATATATAAAAAAAAAAGCCATTAGGGACTCCATCTTTAATTAAAAAAATCCTCTTCCGTCCGACGTAGTCCAAAACGCGATGTCCTCTCTGCTACATTCCTGTGCATAGATATAGATGTCTATGCACAGGGAATGAGCAGACTGAGAATAATCTCAGCTTTGCTACGTCATCTCTGTGCACAGGGAGAGCAGGCGGGCTCTAGGACCCTGGAGCTGCGGCAGCCTGCAGGCTGAGAGCAGATACAGAGCAGACAGCTGGACTCCTTACTGTGCGAGTTTCCCCGCGATTACTTGCACAGTAACGAGTCCAATGCAAGTCAATGGCAATCCTAGTTTTGTCAGAGTCTCTGACAAAACTAGGATTGCCATTGATTTAATGTATGAGTAGAAAGAAACACAGCAACTCACCACGGAAGGCTCTTCAAACTTTTATTCCATGCGACTCGTCAAGGACAAGCAGGGAAGGGAGGGAGTGCTGAGGATCGGTGACGGTTCCCCGTTTCGCAGCGAGACTCGCTGCTTATACGGACCACACTAGTCCGTAGAAGCAGCGAGTCTTGCTGCGAAACGGGGAACCGTCACCGATCCTCAGCACTCCCTCCCTTCCCTGCTTGTCCTTGACGAGTCGCATGGAATAAAAGTTTGAAGAGCCTTCCGTGGTGAGTTGCCGTGTTTCTTTCTACTCATACATTATTTGACTTGCTCTTTGAAATCGCACACGAGCACCACCAGAGACGGAAGTCGCACACTCTGCGGGTTAGATCTAGCGATTACAGTGCGATTGTGCCCGACCTCCTCACTCGCAGTCATTGCCATTGATTTGCATTGGACTCGTTACTGTGCGAGTAATCGCTGGGAAACTCGCAGAGTACCGAGTCCTGCGAGTCCCTTACTACTTGCAGAGTAACGAGTCCTAGCGAGTAGACTCGCCCATCCCTACTTGACATGATGCAAACTGAGCTAATGGGATTGGGCAGAACAGAAGTATAAGTCCAAACCAGGATGTGCTCACATATCTCTCTATTTTACTTTTTGTTTTTTTAGTTGTTTAAAAGGAAATCTGTCAGCAGAGAATAGAAGGCTCTCCGATGTCAGCTGCTTGATAGAGGAGGACGCCGCTTATGGACTATGTAAATTCTATGAAGGGGCCCAGGTTATGACATATATACCAGGGTAGGGGACATATATATTAGGATCTACTATATACTCACCAATAATATGTGTCACAGACGTCCGGCACTTATGTCGCTATCCCACAATGCATTGCAGCACCATTGTGGGATAGTGACACAGGCATCAGAAGTCTAAGTGACAAAGACACCACTACTACTGTCGGGAGATCAGCGGCGCTAGACGTGACTACCCCACGTAACTGTGAGATGAGTGGCGTCTGTGCAACAGGAAGTACGCTGGACGCCATATTTGAACACCCAAGTTATGGGTATTCCCATATGGCGGCCAGTAGCGGTGCTGCTGTCCGCTCTCCCCCCGGCCGCTCCGTCTCCCCCCTCGCCGTTCTGTTCTCCCCCTCCACCGGCGTTAACATTGCAGGCTGAGGCTGGAGGAAGACAATCTGTTTGGAGCCGGTCATGTGACAGGCCCTCTGTGGTGTCACATCAGACCGCCCTGTCACATGACCGGCTTCACACTGATTCTCTTCCTGCATAGCAATGGTAACGCCGGTGGAAGGCAGAGGACAGGGGGTGAATGGGGCAGAGGGACAGGGGGGCAGAGGACAAGGGGAGATAGCTAACAGCTAACCACTGAGCCACCATATACTGTGCTAACCACTGAGCCACCAACATATATACAATATAAATCCCACAATAACAGCATACTTTCTGGAGAGAGGACTGTACTATTCAGCAGCTATTTCTATGGCACCTGTTCATTTCACCGCACTCCCGATGCAATAGCATTGGGCCTATTTCTAGTGGGAGACATATATATCAGGAAGGGGCCCAGGATGGGGGATATATATACCAGGATGGGTACATATATGTCAGGATGGAGGACATATATTCTAGGATAAGCAAAATATATACCAGACTAGGGGTCATATATGCAGATTTTTTGCTTTCTTGGCCTTTTTTCAGTGAATATGAATGATAACACAAAAACTTTTTTCCACTCATGGTTATTGGTGGGTGAAGCCGTTTATTGTCAAACTACTGTGTTTTCTCTATTTAAATCATAATGACAACCAAAAACATCCAAATGACCCTGATGAAAAGTTCACATCCCCAGGTCTTACTATTGTGTATTGTTCCCTCTAATATCAATAACAGCTTGAAGTCTTTTGTGGTAGTTGTGGATGAGGCTCTTTATTTCCTCAGATGGTAAAGCTCCCCATTCTTGGTAAAAAGCCTCCGATTCCTGTAAATTCCTGGGTTTCTAGAGTTCTTCCCTGAGTGTCTCAATAATATTGAGGTCAGGAGACTGAGATGGCCACTCCAGAGCCTTCACTTTGTTCTGATGTAGTCAATGACAGGTCGACTTGGCCTTGTGTTTTGGATCGTTGTCATGTAGGAACGTCCATGTACATCCCATGTGCAGCTTCCAAACTAATGAGGGCAAATTTGCCTGCAGTATTTGCTGATAACGTGCTGCATTCATCTTACCTTCAACTTTGACCAAGTTTCCTGTGGCTTTGTAGCTCCCACAATCCCACATCATCAGCGATCCTCCTCCATGCTTTACAGTAGGAATGGTGTTCCTTTCATCATAGGACTTGTTGACACCTCTTCAAATGTAACGTTTATTGGTTGTAGCCAAAAAGTTTGATTTTGGTCTCATCACTAGTGATGGGCGAATCCTAAATTACTCGGAATCGCTTGACTCTAGCGAGTCCGAGCCCAGGACTCGCTACTCGTTGCGAGTCTAGCGAGTCCAATGTTAATGAATGGGGAAGCGAGTAATAGCGAGTAGTGTGAGATTTACAAATCGCAGATGTGTCTCGGAAGCTTCAGCCTGAAGCAATCCTAGTTTTGTCATTTATTTGCATTGCTCGTTTACTTTGTAAGTAATCGCTGACTCGCACAGATAAGATCCTGTCTTCTCTGTGTTCTGGCTGCCCCAGCTCCAGGGTCCTAGAGCCTGCCTGCTGCCTGATGTAGCAGTGCTGAGATTGTTCTCAGTCTGCTCACTCCCTGTGTACAGACATGAATGTCTGTGCACAGAGATTATGTAGCAGAGCTGAGATTGTTCTCAGTCTGCTCATTCCCTGTGCATAGAGATCTATATATATGCCCAGGGGATGTAGCAGAGAGGACATCTCGTTTTGGATTGCGTCGGACGGAAGAGGATTTTTTTAATTAAAGATGGAGTCTCTAATGGCTTTTTTTTTTATTTCTAATAAAAAATTTTCTTTGTGTTGTGTTTTTTTAAAACAATTTAATAGAAATTCATGGCGGTCATGTCTAATATTGGCGTGACCGCCATAAATTTCGGGCTTAGGGCCAGCTGATAATACAAAGCGTTTTGTCAGCGTTTCTGACAAAACTAGGATTGATATTGATTTGCATTGGACTCGTGCGAGTAATCACTGGGAAACTCGCAGAGTACCGAGTCCTGCGAGTCCCTTACTACTCGCCGAGTAACGAGTCCTAGCGAGTAGATTCGCCCATCCCTACTCATCACTCCAAATTACCTTGTTCCAGAAGTTTGGAGACTTGTCTCTGTGCTATTTGGTGTATTGTAGGAAAGATACTTTGCGGCATTTGTGCAGTAATGGCTTTCTTTAGCGACTCGACCATGCAGACAATTTTTTACAAGTGCCTCCTTATTATACATCTAGAAACAGCCACACCGCTAGTTTTCAGTGACTCCTGTATTGCAGCTGATGTTATTTGTGGTGTTTTCTTTGCATCCCGAACAATTTTCCTGGCAGTTGTGGATGAAACTTTTGTTGGCACCTGATCGTGGTTTGGTTTTTACAGAGCCCCTGAGTTTCCATTTGTTAATCAGTTTGAACACTGCTGATTAGCATTATCAATTCCTTGGATATCATTTTGCATCCCTTTCCTGTGTTATACAGTTCAACTATCTCTTCCCGTAGATCCGTTGAGAATTCTTTTGTTTTCCCCATGACTCACAATCCAGAAACGTCAGTGGCTGGATGAAAGATGCAAGAGTCTGTCTGGATCCCAGAAACTCACTCAGCTTTTATGCACATACACTGATTAAAAGCAAACAGGTCACAGGTGAGGATTTTCCCATTATTAGCCAATCAAACCCATTTGTGTCAACTGCTGTGCATGTTATCAGGACAAAATCACCAGGGTAGGATATCTTTTGATCGGGGTCATTTGGATGTTTTGGTTGTCATTATGATTTAAAAAGAGAAAACACAGTAGCTTGACAATAGGATGGGCCTAGAATGGAGAAATATATACCAGGGTGGAAAACATACATACAGTACCAGAATGGGCCGGGGAAAGGGGAAATATATTTCAGGATGGGCCTAGGATGGGCGACCTTACGACATAATGAAGTGGGAGGGGAACAAGTTGTTTTTATAGGATTTAGAACAATACAAGAGCTCATATATCTGACCAACATGCAGAGGAGGAGGATGTCCAAATTGTGCTCTGGGGTCCAGCGTACTCTAGTAACACCATTGCTTTTAACTATATGTCTTCTGAATGAAACTTCAGTTGTGAATGGAAAATAAATAAAATATCACTAAAATATCATCATCCTTCATAGACACCCCAATATCCACAGCTGTACAAATATTATTTGTGAGGCACAAGAGAAGACAAAGTGTCATGTTCAGAGGATTTCTGCATTATTACTCGTCCACACTTTCATTACCGGGTATCTGATTCTCACAATGAATATTAAGAGAATATCTTAACATTCTAGCAAAACTCACTACAGGGTGCAATACACATCAGAACCACTGGGTGGCCACATATAGACACATGAGGCATAAATATCACCCGGCAGAGTATCTCAAATTCTTTTATTTTTTTTAGAAAAGCTGATGATCCTGTGTCATTCATTTTGGGAAATTTTAAAGGGGCTGTCCAGTGTTACTCAATGTGACTGCAGACTTGTCAATCCCCAAAGAGTACACACTGCACAAATTTGCAGTTTCTAAGCTGGGCGTGGACCACAATTATTTGATATCCATGTTCCCGGTGAGAATCCAACTAATGGGCTCGACCTCGCTTAATATAAGTGTATGGAGCAAGGCCGCGCCCACTAGTCAGCCGCACCTACTAGTCAGGTACACCCACTCTATACACTTATATTGAGTGAGGCCGCGCCCACTAGTCTGCCGCACCTACTAGTTAGATACACCCACTCTATACACTTGTATTGAGTGAGGCCATGCCCACTAGTTGGATTCTGGTTGGGAACATGCAAACCACATAATTGCCGTCCGTTCCCGGCTTACAAACCGGTGATTGTCCATAGCGCACAGTGTGGATGCTGGGAGGACTGATAAGGCTGCAGTCACATAGGGTGACTGCAGAATTATTATTTTTGGCCAGACAACCCCTCTAAGGGTGAAAAACAAGGATTTGGTTTGATTAGGAGAGCATGCCGGACTTGAAATGCATCAGTAGGATTAAGAGTGCATGTTGCACTTGAAACCCGTCAGAATTAAGAGTGCATATTGCACTTGAAAAGCGTCATTTTTAAGAGTGTTTGTCATGCTTGAAACCCATCAGAATTGATTAGGAGTGCATGTCACACTTGAAGCGAGTCAGAATTAAGAGTGCATATTGCACTTGAAATGCGTCAGTATGATTAAGAGTGCATGCCACGCTTGAAACGCGTCAGTTTCATTAAGATTGCATGTTGCACTTGAATTGCGTCAGTATGAGTTAAGGTGCATGTTGCACTTGAAATGCATCAGAATAATTAAGAGTGCATGTTTCACTTGAAATGTGTCAGAAAGATTGAGGGTTCTTGTTGCACTTGAAACGTGTCAGTATGATTAAGAGTGCATGTCGCACTTGAAATGCATCAGAACAATTAAGAGTGCATGATGCACTTGACACACGTCAGAATGATTAAGAGTGCGTATAACACTTGAATCGTGTTAGTAGTAAGAGTGCATGTCGAATTTAAAACGCATCAGTGTGATTAAGAGTGCATATCACACTAGGAATGCGTCAGTATGATTAGAGTGCAGGTTGCACTTGAAACCTGTCATTTGATCAAGAGTGCATGTTGCACTTAAAACGCGTCAGTGTAATTAGCAATCTATACACTCTTGTGGTTAATTGGGTACTTTTGTGATTAAGTGAATGCACTCCTATGATTAAGAGTGCATGTCATTCATGAAACACGTCAGTATGAATAAGAGTGCATGTCATTATTAAAACGCATCAGTATGAATAAGAGTGCATGTTGCACTTAAAATGTGTCAGTATGATTAAGAGTTTATTCACTCTCATGATTAAGTGGGTACTTTTGTGATTAAGTGTATGCGCTTCTATGATTAAGAGTGCATGTCATTCTTGAAACATGTCAGTATGATTAGAGTGCACGATGCACTTACTAGATAAAAAATTTTCTTTACATCTTTTTTTTTAATTAAAGAAAGGATGAAAGATTCTAAACCGTAAAAAATAAATTGCCCGAATTTAGAAAGTCAACCTACAAAGAAACATGCCGGATATCCAAATATTCACAATTATGTGTATTAGATAATAACCATTATTAGGAATCCCGCTACTCCATGGCGCCCCCTGGTGGCTCAGTACAAGCCTTCAACATAGATCCATTATCCAATCTCCCCTACTATAAGGCCACTCCTGTATACCGCCAGCTTTGCTATGAAGCCCGTGATGTCGGCCGTATCAGCGCGGACAGCTGTCTGCTCCCTGACTGACGGCTCTCGTTACTCCAGACCGAGATAATCACGCCCAGAGATTCCGCGTGGCGCCTCTCACCCTGATTAAAGCACATAATTCGCCTATTAACTGCCCAGTCACTGACACTTTTTCTTCCATTCTTGCTTATGAGAATGGAGAACATTTTTTGATCAGAATTTTTTCTAGCAATTTCGGAATTTCTGTCCAGTAAATGTACTAACTTAACGGACACTTTTACAATGCGATAATCTATTTTCTTGGGTCTTTGAAAGTAAATATTCCAGAAATCTCTTTTATTATAGAAACCTTTAAAGAGGACCTATCACCCCCCTGCTGCATGGCAATTTAAGTGCAGCACTGAATGCAGCATGTCTTCTACATTCAAGGAATGGTTCCCCCATGTGTCTGTGTGTTGTGCACCCGAAGTACAGGCTTTGTAAAACTTACAGCTAGAATTCCATGGAGGCAGTCACTGTGGCTGGAGGGAGCTTGATTGATGGTGCCATTCCATCCCCCACTGCCTCTCTGTGCTGCTTCTGCTGTGCAGGCTCATCCCCTCCTCCTCTGCTCTCTGGCTCTCTGTGCATTTGCCTTCCCCTCCCAGCTGTTTGCTGCTGGCTCCGCCCTCCTTCCTTTCTCCTCCTCTGTCACTCACAGCATGCAAATCATTTGCCCTGATGTCAGCTCCAGATTCCTGCCCTGACAAAGCATAAACAGCACAGTAGGAGGCGGCACAAAGAGAGGCAGATGTGAGGGAATGGCCACAGTCAATCAAGTTCCCTCCAGCCACAGTGACTATCTTCATGGCCTCTAACTGTAAGTTTTACAAAGCCTATATCTCGAGGTACAAAGCACACAGACACATGGGGGACCCCTTCCCTGAATGCAGCAGACATGCTGCATTCAGTGCTGCATTTAGAGTGCCATGCAGCAGGGGGGTGACAGGTCCTCTTTAAGAGCGGAGGAAGTTTTGATGCAGAAAAAGTCGAAATAACAAACTCAGATTTGCTACAAAGAAGCAAATCTCTCTCCGCCCGCATAAATATTCTTACACGTGTATCGTCTGCAGCCACCAGACCTATAGAAGAGCTGGGCGTATGGGTGTATAATAAACGGTGGAGAATCTGTGTGGACCTGTACCATGTAGCTCTATAGGCCAACTGTGCCATATCGTGCAAAAGCCAAGAGAGTATGCACCTGTTAATGAAATGGAAAAAAAAATGTGCAGAGGCCTAGTATAATAGGCAATACAGACAACAGAAATATATATAATTTAAAAGCAAAAACACCCCCCTCTCGCATGTGTGACAAATATACATCAATTATTTCTATCCAATCACATACCTGCAGATTTTAAAAAAGTAAAAGGGGAGGGGAAGGGAGGAGAAGAAAGGATCTGATAACAGAAAGTAAAGAGAGAGAGAGAAAAAAAAGGGGTGGGGAGGGGAAGAGAAGAAAAGAACTGATGACAGAAAGTCACTGTACAGTACTTTCTGTTATCAGTTCTTTTCTTCTCTTCCTCACCGTTGCACATACCGCCGCCTGAGTGCATGCGCATCCCGGCGTGCATGCGCACTTAATGCGGCATTTGCCATATTTGGGTATCTGAGTGTCCAAAGATAGCAGCGGCCTGAATAAATTTGCATCCGCGTGCCAGGTATGCTCATGTGCAGTTCCCTGTGCTGTGCAAGGGGGTAGAAAGGGAGAGCGCAGAGAGAACAGAGGACAGAGTGCACAGGGGGAAAGAGAGTGCACAGGGAAGAGAGAGCTCACAGGGGATAGAGGGAGAATGCAGGAGGAGAGAGGGCACACAGGGAGGTGAGAGGGCGAGCACATGAGGAGAAGAGCACATAAGAGGGAGTGCACAGGGAGAGAGAGGGAGAGCGCACAGGGGAGAACGACCACACCAGAGGTGGAGTGGAGGGGAGTGCACAGGGCAGGGAGAGTACAAGGGGGGAAGGAGAGCACACAGGGGGAGAGAGAGCACACAAGAGGGGAGAGAACACACAGGGGGAGAGAGAGTGCACAGGGTGAAGAGAGAGAACATACAGGGGAAGAGAGAGAGTGCACAGGGGCGAGAGAGCACACAGGGGGAGAGAAGGAGAGCACACAGGGGGAAACAGAGCACACAAGGGGGAGAGAGCACACAGGGGGAGAGAAGGAGAGCACACAGGGGAAAAAGAGCACACAAGAGGGGAGAGAGCACACGAAGGGGGAGAGACAGTGCGCAGGGGGAAGAGAGAGAACATGCAGGGGAAGAGAGAGACCGCACTAGGGCAGAGAGCACACAGGGGTGAGAGGGAGTGCACAGGGGGAAGAGAGAGCACACAGGAGGGAGAGAGAGTGCACAGGGGGAGAGGGAATTCCGTCTAAGTTTCTTTATGAACTGTGTGCCAGGGGGGCTAATTCCCTGCAGTCTCCCTCGCTTGTATTGATATTGTTAGCACTGGAGCGGAGCGGTTCAATCAAGCCCACCCTTTTTGTTGTATAGGTGCACAGGAAACATGGGCGGAACCTTTAGACTGTTACTGTCATTTCCGGGGAGCGGGGAGTACGGCAGCGCACTTCCGGTTTGGGAAGGAATAGACGGGCGGAGATGTGCGATCATGTGACTTTGTTTACATGACGCACATCCGGTATGAGGCCCGCAGTTCTGTAATGGCAGTGCAGCGTGGAACGCACGCCGGCGCCGCTCCCCTCATTATCGGTCTGGAGGGGGAGAGCATATAAGGATAGCAGAAAGGAGGGTGGGGGCCGCCATATTTCATTACATAGGGGAAGAGGGGAGTATCAGACCCTTTGCCCTAGGTGCCCCAGGGTATGGACAGACACCCTGTCCACGAACTACCCCTCATGAGGAACCCAACACTACATCTACGGTGGGGGAATCGTGTTGAGTGAACACGAAGTGTGAAAACATCAGGATAAGCTACGTTATACCCTGATCTATTTCTGTAGGGCATTGGTAGCCCGGCCTGTGGGTGACCCCTGCGGATTTGGTATATTTGGTTAACTCAGGGTTACATTTGAACATCCCTAATTTGACATGCTGTTATGAGTGTGGTGTGAGATATCAGGTGAAGGTGAAATAGTGCTATTTGTACCTAGCAATTGTTAGGTTTAGTGCCAATATATTCATACTGGTATAGGAATTTGAGGAATTGAATAACAGCACTGTATGACACCTCCATATCTTAAGTCAAGAAGGATTTATCTCTCAAAACAGCTGGTTTATACATGTCCTTTAGGTGGCGTTTTTTAAGGCCACTAAGTTAACTTAGTGGGGACAGCCTTTTTGTAATACCCTCCAGCATATATGTATGACATTAGATCTTTTCTGTACGGAAGTATAGGGTACCAATGGGCCTGCACCTTTAGACATCAGCTAAGGGTCAGTAGGGCCAGCCGCTGAGGAACGGGGACAGCCAATCTAGGGGTTTTGTATGTGTATAAAACCCGTTGTCAGGTAGGGTGAAGTAGGGAGAGGATAGGGATGGGCCTCGCCCCCCCCCATCCCCTTTAGAAAGTCAGTTGCACATCTCTGATTGGAACTATATATATATCGATAAATGTTATATTTTAGTAGTAATTCCTTGGATATATATACTGATAGGAGAACAGCGGGATGGAAGTGGATGACAGACGGGACATGGCATTTATTTAAGTAGATATACATATATGTACATACGTATGTATGTATCGCCATCACACTGCATGAAGAAGATGCAACAATAAAGTAAAGCAATGTCAAATGGGTTTTGTAATAATGTTTTTTGATTATTTCTATATTTACTTGTTGATTATTTATTTTGGACCTTTCTTTATTTTCTCCCTTCCCCTTTCGGCTATTCTCTCGGGCCCGGTCGCTTAGTCCACGTTTCCACGGCAACAGACAGGAAGCAGGCGTTAAACAGAATCCTTCATCTGGGGAAGGCTTGATGGGAATGGATGAAAGAGTAGAAGCAAGGTCAGACATTTAGCGCTGAATACAAATCTGTCACGCCTAATAGATGAAGCTCTTTAGTTTGTGGGAAGTCAGGCTGCACCCGGCAGCCAAGGAGAAAATAAAAAGACACTCAGGCATGAATGCCAATCAGCTCCTATTGGGAACAGTGATGTATGTACACGCGGCACGGCGTGGCGGCACACTCCGCGGCAGGAGATAGACAAAATTCAATAAATATCAGTATTTATGTACAGGCCCATCCTCCTCACTCCGGATATTTATTACCTTCTTAAAGGGCACGCGGGGAGCTGATTTGTCTGCTTATCTCTGTGCTCCACGCTGCCTATTTTACAGGAAAACCGTCCATCATCAGCAGCATTTCTTGGGTTTTGTTTCCAGTATTTTTGGCTTTCGGCCATCTTGGCCGGTGTTTACATGATATTGTCATTCCTCAAAAGCCGGGCCGGTGCCAGCATACATCTTCCACTTGGACGGAGGCCACAGCTGCGAGTTGTCTTATTAAATGGCTTTCTTTTTATTAATTTCCCAGCCTGACATATACAGTAATCAGCGCGGCCCATCTAAGCCGAACCTGGGGAAAATTAAAGGGGAGGGAGTGTTGTTATTGCCAGTGACCCTCCGGCAACCCAACCGTAGAGATAACGCCGAAGAGTAATGTGACGTCCCATCGTGTGGCCGATATCAGCTGCTCCAATTCATGTCATATAGAATGAAAATCTAAAATAAAACTAATAATACACACATGTATATATATATATATGTATACATTCCTTTATTACTATATTACAGTATATACTATTTTTATTATATTATTATTTTCATTAAAGTATAAACATACGGTATATATATGTATATATAATTTTTATAGTATTATATAATTTTGTTATTTTTATATATATTAAAACATATTTTTTATATTTAATTTTTTATATGTTTTATCCATGGATCACTTCCTCCAATTTATATCATATTTGGGAATGAAAAAATAATAATATACAAAATATTTATAATATTAAATATATATTAAAAAAAGAAAATATTTTATATATATTATTATATAGTTATATTTAATATAATGTATTAGTGCATTATATGATTATGATATTATTATGTTTGACACGTGTTGGGTGTTATGTTTGACACCATCTCTCCTTCTCCTCCCAACACAATTCTCGTCCGCTCTTGTCGCTTATCCCTGAAGAACATCTCTAGAGTCCGCCCCTTTCTCACCATGAAAACAATAAAACCCTCACAGTGGCTCTGATCCATTCCCACCTTGACTACTGCAACTCCTATTACTTGGCCTCCTTCTCTCTAAACTTTCCCCTCTCCAGTCTATCCTTAATGCAGCAGCCAGGATCACCTACCCGGCCAATCGTAACACAGACATCTCCACTCTGTGCCAGTTATTGCACTGGCTGCCTGTACACTAGAGGATCCAATTCAATTTGCTTGTTCTCACCCACAAAGCTCTTGACTGTGCAGCACCTCCCTACATCTCCTCCCTACATTCTGCAAATGACCTTCGATTAACATCTGCTAATCCAATCCTCCCACTCCCGACTCCAAGACTTCTCCTGAGCTGCACCAATCCTCTGGAATGCTCTACCCCAAGAAATCAGGACTATCCACAACTTGCATAGCTTCAGACGCTCCCTAAAAACACATCTTTTTAAGGCGGCCTATCATGCTCCCTAATAGAAAACCTTTGTACTTTATATAGCCCATTCACTATCTCTCTGGGCATAACTCTCATTCAAACTCCACCAAACCCAAAAGGTCTACACAGATTGTCTGGTGACCATACATGTACCTTTATTTCTATCCCCCTCTTCCTCAAGATGCCTGGACCATCAGTGTAATAAGCCCCTGCACTTTGTGTAACCCCTATCTCGTTGTAGATTGTAAGCTCTTTTGAGCAGAGTCACCTTTAATTTTTGCTTTATTTATGGTGTTTTATTTTTTACTTTGATTCTATGCTTATTGCATTGTTTCATATTATTGTACTGTATTCTTTTACTGCTTTAATTACTTAGGGCCTTTTCACATCAGCGGTGAAAAAACGCAACTGCCGCGGTTACCGCATAACGGCCGCACTTGGGGTTCACCTGCGGCAAGCCCCATGCAATGTCTATGGGGCTTGCTGTAAGTGTGCGGCAGGTGCGGCAAGTGAGGTTTCGGCAATTGCGGCAGATGCGGCCGCGAAAAAACCGCGGCTGACCACGTTTTTTTTGTGGCCGCATGTGCGGCAAGTGCTGAAACTGCACCTATACCGCACTTGCCGCCCCTGCAGCAAGCCTCATAGACATTGTATGGGGCTTGCCGCAGGTGAACCACAAGTGCGGCCGTTATGCGGTAACTGGGGCCGTTGCGTTTTTTTCACTGCAACTGCTGCGATCAGCGATTACTGCTGATGTGAAAAGGCCCTTACTATATTGTATATTTTTTGTGTATGAACCACTGTACTGTAAAGCACTGCGGAATATGTTAGTGCTATATAAATAAAGATTTATCATTACTAATTTATTATTATCTATAAAAATATATTTCTTTATATGTTTTGTGCTCGTATCAGCTCCTCCAACTTATATTATGAGAGTGAAAATCTAAAAAAAAAAAAAATATATATTTTTATTCTAAAATATTTTATATTACGGTATCATGTTATATTTATCATATTATTTTTTATTTTTATCTAAATATTATTTGTATATATATATATATACCTTTTTCCATGTGATACTTCATTCTGCTCTGCACGTCCTACTATCTACATGTGTCAATCAAGTGACATCACTTCCAATCTCGATGACCTCTCATAGTCAAAGTAATTGTCATGGTAGCAGTCAATAATACCATAATTGCTCTGAAGATTAGTCCCATGAGCAAGACGGGGTAAAGAGGCTAATTTCACAAAAAAAATGAAAACTTTGGGCCGGGTACCAGAAATGACGAGTAGAAGATTGATAGCTGCCAACCATGTAGAGAACAGTGCACTGGGCCCCAATCATAACAGAACAGCATAGTTAGACTCCACCCTGGAAGAGAACATGTCACATTAGCTCCAATCATGAAGATAACAGGCCACAGAGGTGCCACCCATGAAGAGAACATGTCACATAAGCTCCAATCATTAAGAGAACAGACCACAGAGGGGCCACCCATGAAGAGAACATGTCACATAAGCTCCAATCATTAAGAGAACAGGTCACAGAGGGGCCACCCATGAAGAGAACATGTCACATAAGCTCCAATCATTAAGAGAACAGGTCACAGAGGGGCCACCCATGTAGAGAACATGTCACATAAGCTCCAATCATGACGATAGCAGGCCACAGAGGTGCCACCCATGTAGAGAACATGTCACATAAGCTCCAATCATGAAGGTAACAGGTCACAGAGGTGCCACCCATGAAGAGAACATGTGACATAACCTCCAATCATGACGATAGCAGGCCACAGAGGTGCCACCCATGTAGAGAACATGTCACATAAGCTCCAATCATGACGATAGCAGGCCACAGAGGTGCCACCCATGTAGAGAACATGTCACATAAGAACAAATCATGAAGATAACAGGCCACAGAGGTAGCACCCATGTAGAGAACATGTCACATAAGCTCCATTCATTAAGAGAACAGGTCACAGAGGTGCCACCCATGTAGAGAAAATATCACATAAGCTCCAATCATGAAGGTAACAGGTCACAGAGGTGCCACCCATGAAGAGAACATGTCACATAACCTCCAATCATGAAGAGAACAGGCCACAGAGGTAGCACACATGTAGAGAACATGTCACATAAGCTCCAATCATGAAGATAACAGGCCACAGAGGTGCCACCCATGAATAGAACATGTCACATAACCTCCAATCATGAAGGTAACAGGTCACAGAGGTAGCACACATGTAGAGAACATGTCACATAAGCTCCAATCATGATGATAACAGGTCACAGAGGTGCCACCCATGTAGAGAACATGTCACATAAGCTCCAATCATGAAGGTAACAGGTCACAGAGGTGCCACCCATGTAGAGAACATGTCACATAAGCTCCAATCATGAAGGTAACAGGTCACAGAGGTGCCACCCATGTAGAGAACATGTCACATAAGCTCCAATCAGGAAGGTAACCGGTCACAGAGGTGCCACCCATGTAGAGAACATGTCACATAAGCTCCAATCATGAAGAGAACAGGCCACAGAGGTGCCACCCATGTAGAGAACATGTCACATAAGCTCCAATCAGGAAGGTAACAGGTCACAGAGGTAGCACACATGTAGAGAACATGTCACATAAGCTCCAATCATGTAGAGAACATGTCACATAAGCTCCAAACATGAAGATAACAGGTCATTGAGGTGCCACCCATGAAGAGAAAATGTCACATAAGCTCCTATCATGAAAAGAACATGCCACAGAGGTGCCACCCATGTAGAGAACATGTCACATAAGCTCCAATCATGAAGATAACAGGCCACAGAGGTGCCACCCATGTAGAGAACATGTCACATAAGCTCCAAACATGAAGATAACAGGCCACAGAGGTGCCACCCATGTAGAGAACATGTCACATAAGCTCCAATCATGAAGAGAACAGGCCACAGAGGTGCCACCCATGAAGAGAACATGCACATAAGCTCCAATAATGAAAAGAACAGGTCACGGAGGTTCCACCTATGAAGAGAACATGTCACATAAGCTCCAATCATTAAGGTAACAGGCCACAGAGGTGCCACCTATGTAGAGAACATGTCACATAAGCTCCAATCATGAAGATAACAGGCCACAGAGGTGCCACCTATGTAGAGAACATGCCACATAAGCTCCAATCATTAAGGTAACAGGCCACAGAGGTGCCACCTATGTAGAGAACATGTCACATAAGTTCCAATCATGAAGAGAACAGGTCACAGAGGTGCCACCTATGAAGAGAACATGTCACATAAGCTCCAATAATGAAAAGAACAGGTCACGGAGGTTCCACCCATGAATAGAACATGTCACATAAGCTCCAATCATTAAGAGAACAGGTCACAGAGGTGCCACCCATGTAGAGAACATGTCACATAAGCTCCAATCAGGAAGGTAACAGGTCACAGAGGTGCCACCCATGTAGAGAACATGTAACATAAGCTCCAATCATGACGATAGCAGGCCACAGAGGTGCCACCCATGTAGAGAACATGTCACATAAGAACAAATCATGAAGATAACAGGCCACAGAGGTAGCACCCATGTAGAGAACATGTCACATAAGCTCCATTCATTAAGAGAACAGGTCACAGAGGTGCCACCCATGTAGAGAACATGTCACATAAGCTCCAGTCATGAAGATAACAGGCCACAGAGGTGCCACCCATGTAGAGAACATGTCACATAAGCTCCAAACATGAAGAGAACAGGCCACAGAGGTAGCACACATGTAGAGAACATGTCACATAAGCTCCAATCATGAAGAGAACAGGCCACAGAGGGTAGCACACATGTAGAGAACATGTCACATAAGCTCCAATCAGGAAGGTAACAGGTCACAGAGGTAGCACACATGTAGAGAACATGTCACATAAGCTCCAATCATTAAGAGAACAGGCCACGGAGGTGCCACCCATGTAGAGAACATGTCACATAAGCTCCAATCATTAAGAGAACAGGCCACAGAGGTGCCACCTATGTAGAGAACATGCCACATAAGCTCCAATCATGAAGAGAACAGGCCACAGAGGTGCCACCCATGAAGAGAACATGCACATAAGCTCCAATAATGAAAAGAACAGGTCACGGAGGTTCCACCTATGTAGAGAACATGTCACATTAGCTCCAATCATTAAGAGAACAGGTCACAGAGGTGCCACCCATGAGGAGAACATGTCACATAAGCTCCAATCATTAAGGTAACAGGTCACGGAGGTTCCACCCATGAAGAGAACATGTCACATAAGCTCCAATCATGATGATAACAGGTCACAGAGGTGCCACCCATGAATAGAACATGTCACATAAGCTCCAATCATGAAGAGAACAGGCCACAGAGGTAGCACCCATGTAGAGAACATGTCACATAAGCTCCAATCCTGAAAAGAACAGGTCACAGAGGTGCCACCCATGAAGAGAACATGTCACATAAGCTCCAATCATGAAGATAACAGGATATATATTTTCTGCCCATGAAGAAAAGACTAGAGAGAGGTTTCTCTCATGAAGAGAACAGGCCATAAATATTCCATTCATAAGGAAAACATGGTAGGGATGATAATTTGATGTTGAAAATAAACTGTTGGGGTATCTACAAATGAAGATAGCAGAATGTATGAGAGTCAACTAAAAGAGAAAATGGCAGGTATTCTCCAATTATGAAGAAGACACAATTGATAGCTGCCATCCATGAATCCATGAAGAAAACAGAGGCCTTCAACTATGATGACAAAGAGTGATGTGACTCCACCCATGCAGAAAAGAGAACAGTTAGGCTCCACCCATGAAGAGAAGAGAAGAACACTTAGGTTCCACCCATGAAGATAATGCAACAGTTAGCCTCCACCCAAGAGGAGAACAGTGCACTGTGACTCCACTAATGAAGGGAACATGGTGGGCATACTTCGTTCATGAAGAAAACTGGCTAGGGATGCTCCTTTCATAAAGAAAACAGACCGTGGGAGTTCAACTCAAAAAGAATATAGAAAACAGAACTGATTGACTCCAATCATAAATTAAACAGGCCACGGAAAATTCCATACAAAACGTTAGAGAAGGAAGGTTCCTCTCATGTAAAAACAGACCAAGTAGGTTCAACCTAAGAACAGAGAAAGGCAATAGACTTCACCTATGAAGAGAACAGGGTTGGGAAGCCAATCTCATCAAGAGCACTGGCCATGGAGGTTCCACCCCATGAAAGTAGCTGAGAATGGAGGTCTCATAATTTAATAGAACAGGCCATGGAGGTTTACCCTACGAAGAGAACAGGTCATTGAGGTTGAACCTTATGAAGAGAGCAAGCCATGGAGGCTTAACCTTATTATGAGAGAAGGCCATAAAGGTTCCACCCTATGCAGAGAACAGACTATGGAGGTTCCACCCTATGCAGAGAATAGGCCATGGAGGTTCCACCCTATGCAGAGAATAGGCCATGGAGGTTCCACCCTATGCAGAGAATAGACCATGGAGGTTCCACCCTATGCAGAGAATAGACCATGGAGGTTCCACCCTATGCAGAGAATAGGCCATGGAGGTTCCACCCTATGCAGAGAATAGGCCATGGAGGTTCCACCCTATGCAGAGAATAGGCCATGGAGGTTCCACCCTATGCAGAGAATAGGCCATGGAGGTTCCTCAGAATCCAGATCACATGCAGAGAATAGGCCAAGTCCTGAGATAGGCATAAGGTTCCACCCTATGCAGAAAATATAGGCCATGGAAGGTTCCACCCTATGCAGAGAATAGGCCATGGAGGTTACCACACGATAGTGGGTTCACCTATAAAGATCACTCAGAGAATAGGCCATGGAGGTTCCACCCTATGCAGAAAATAGGCCATGGAGGTTCCACCCTATGCAGAGAATAGGCCATGAGATTCCACCCTATGCAGAGAATAGGCCATGGAGTTCCACCCTATGCAGAGAATAGGCCATGGAGGTTCCACCCTTGCAGAGAATAGGCCATGGAGGTTCCACCCTATGCAGAGAATAGGCCATGGAGGTTCCACCCTATGCAGAGAATAGGCCATGGAGGTTCCACCCTATGCAGAGAATAGGCCATGGAGGTTCCACCCTATGCAGAGAATAGGCACCATAGGAAGGTTCCACCCTATGCAGGAATAGCATGGAGGTTCCACCCTATGCAGGAATAGCCATGGAGGTTCCACCCTATGCAGAGAATAGGCCATGGAGGTTCCACCCTATGCAGAGAATAGGCCATGGAGGTTCCACCCTATGCAGAGAATAGGCCATGGAGGTTCCACCCTATGCAGAGAATAGGCCATGGAGGTTCCACCCTATGCAGAGAATAGGCCATGGAGGTTCCACCCTATGCAGAGAATAGGCCATGGAGGTTCCACCCTATGCAGAGAATAGGCCTGGAGGTTCCACCCTATGCAGAGAATAGGCCATGGAGGTTCCACCCTATGCAGAGAATAGGCCATTTGGAGGTTCCACCCTATGCAGAGAATAGGCCATGGAGGTTCCACCCTATGCAGAGAATAGGCCATGGAGGTTCCACCCTATGCAGAGAATAGGCCATGGAGGTTCCACCCTATGCAGAGAATAGGCCATGGAGGTTCCACCCTATGCAGAGAATAGCTTGGAGGTTCCACCCTATGCAGAGAATAGGCCTGAGGTTCCACCCTATGCAGAGAATAGGCCATGGAGGTTCCACCCTATGCAGAGAATAGGCCATGGAGGTTCCACCCTATGCAGAGAATAGGCCATGGAGGTTCCACCCTATGCAGAGAATAGGCCATGGAGGTTCCACCCTATGCAGAGAATAGGCCATGGAGGTTCCACCCTGATGCAGAGAATAGGCCATGGAGGTTCCACCCTGTCAGAGAATAGGCCATGGAGGTTCCACCCTAATGCAGGAGTAATCGAGATAGGCCATGGAGGTTCCACCCTATGCAGAGAATAGGCCATGGAGGTTCCACCCTATGCAGAGAATAGGCCATGGAGGTTCCACCCTATGCAGAGAATAGGCCATGGAGGTTCCACCCTATGCAGAGAATAGGCCATGGAGGTTCCACCCTATGCAGAGAATAGGCCATGGAGGTTCCACCCTATGCAGAGAATAGGCCATGGAGGTTCCACCCTATGCAGAGAATAGGCCATGGAGGTTCCACCCTATGCAGAGAATAGGCCATGGAGGTTCCACTCTATGCAGGATACATGGAGTCACCATAAGAATAGCCATGGAGGTTCCACCTATGCAGAGAATAGGCCATGGAGGTTCCACCCTATGCAGAGAATAGGCCATGGAGGTTCCACCCTATGCAGAGAATAGGCCATGGAGGTTCCACCCTATGCAGAGAATAGGCCATGGAGTTCCACCCTATGCAGAGAATAGGCCATGGAGGTTCCACCCTATGCAGAGAATAGGCCATGGAGGTTCCACCCTATGCAGAGAATAGGCCATGGAGGTTCCACCCTATGCAGAGAATAGGCCATGGAGGTTCACAGCATAATGGGGTTTCCACCCTATGCAGAGAATAGGCCATGGAGGTTCCACCCTATGCAGAGAATAGGCCATGGAGGTTCCACCCTATGCAGAGAATAGGCCATGGAGTTCCACCCTATGCAGAGAATAGGCCATGGAGGTTCCACCCTATGCAGAGAATAGACCATGGAGGTTCCACCCTATGCAGAGAATAGGCCATGGAGGTTCCACCCTATGCAGAGAATAGGCCATGGAGGTTCCACCCTATGCAGAGAATAGGCCATGGAGGTTCCACCCTATGCAGAGAATAGGCCATGGAGGTTCACCCTATGCAGAGAATAGGCCATGGAGGTTCCACCCTATGCAGAGAATAGGCCATGGAGGTTCCACCCTATGACAAAGCATGAGTCACTATAAGAATAGCCATGGAGGTTCCACCCTATGCAGAGAATAGGCCATGGAGGTTCCACCCTATGCAGAGAATAGGCCATGGAGGTTCCACCCTATGCAGAGAATAGGCCATGGAGGTTCCACCCTATGCAGAGAATAGGCCATGGAGGTTCCACCCTATGCAGAGAATAGGCCATGGAGGTTCCACCCTATGCAGAGAATAGGCCATGGAGGTTCCACCCTATGCAGAGAATAGGCCATGGAGGTTCCACCCTATGCAGAGAATAGGCCATGGAGGTTCCACCCTATGCACAGAATAGGCCATGCAGGTTCCACCCTATGCAAAGAATAGGCCATGGAGGTTCCACCCTATGCAGAGAACAGGCCATGGAGGTTCCACCCTATGCAGAGAATAGGCCATGGAGGTTCCACCCTATGCAAAGAATAGGCCATGGAGGTTCCACCCTATGCAGACAATAGGCCATGGAGGTTCCACCTTATGCAGAGAACAGACCATGGAGGTTCCACCCTATGCAGAGAACAGGCCATGGAGGTTCCACCCTATGCAGAGAACAGACCATGGAGGTTCCACCCTATGCAGAGAAAAGACCATGGAGGTTCCACCCTATGCAAAGAATAGGCCATGGAGGTTCCACCCTATGCAGAGAATAGGCCATGGAGGTTTATTGCTATGCAGAGAATAGGTCATGGAGGTTTATTGCTATGAAGAGAATAGACCATGGAGGTTCCTCCCTATGCAGAGAATAGACCATGGAGGTTCCACCCTATGCAGAGAATAGGCCATGGAGATTCCACCCTATGCAGAGAATAGGCCATGGAGGTTCCACCCTATGCAGAGAATAGGCCATGGAGGTTCCACCCTATGCAGAGAATAGGCCATGGAGGTTCCACCCTATGCAGAGAATAGGCCATGGAGGTTCCACCCTATACAGAGAATAGGTCATGGAGGTTCCACCCTATACAGAGAATAGGCCATGGAGGTTCCACCCTATGCAGAGAATAGGTCATGGAGGTTCCTCCCTATGCAGAGAATAGGCCATGGAGGTTTATCGCTATGAACAGAGCAGGTGAGACAAGTAATACGACTGGAGTTAAGATGTTGACAGGTTAATATAGGATGAACTTTTATCTGTAGGACTGTATAGTAAACCAGTGGTTAGCAGACGGGTGCAGGGTTCAGATCAAACCAAGGACAACAAGCATATGGAGCGTCTATGTCCTACTCATCCGTGCTCAGATTTTCTTCTAAACTCTAAATGCTTAATAATGATGTGTATGAAGATGTGTATGAAGATGTGTATGAAGCTGGGAGATGAGTGGTGGTTTCCACGAGTGACAACACATTGTGGACTGTTGATCTATGGATCATCTCCATCTCTTACTAAGAGAAGAAGAACATACAAGTCCACGTATAACGCAAACCCATTGTCCTAATGCTGAGGGCAGTGGTTTTGCAGACGAAGCCATTATACTGCCCGTGATATTATAAACAGGCTTCTCTCTCTAATCACCTGTCTCTGTGAACTTGATGAAAGAGCTAGTTATATTATGGCTCCTCGCAGTCAGTCACCGGCAGATGCATTTACTTAATATTGTGCCCCTGAAGCAACGTGTGACTGTCACCATAGATAAGTCTCATCATCATGGAGGCATATGTAAAGTAGTCCAATCCAATCAATGATTGAAGATGCTCCCTGGATGTGTAATGAGATGCAGCAGGAGCTTTGTATTCCTCCCCAGCCTTCCCCTGACTTGTGTCTCCATCCAGCTAATCAGCCATTATATCCAGCAAGGTTCAATGATCGCCCAACTGTAGGACGAGTAAGAAGAGACCCGTCCTCCATCCCGTGCTGCAAAACCTGATGTCTAATGTACTCATTTACCTAAATATTCCCGAATATATGAATGATGCCTGTTCACCAGCACAGATCAACCATATCATGGTGTTTGGATAGACTGGACCATCAGCCAGGAGAAGCTCCAGTGCTGGGGGCCACTAATAACTATGGAAATGAGATGAGGAGTTCATCAGTCAATGGAAGACATGGGACATAGGGAAAACTGGAGGACAAGTCGTCTTTAGGACATGTGTAAGATGCTCTCTCCCGGTGGCGGTATTCCAACCCTTCGTAAAGGGAAGACATCATCAGAATATGACCCATTTTTTAAATAAGGTTTTTTTGTTAAATGTATTTTTCTTTATTAGTATTTTTAACAGGAAATTCCCCTATAGCGAGAGTTTGAGAGCTTTGCTCCATTCACTGTCTATAGGAGTGGTGGTCTCACATGCTCACAGCAGCTCCTTCACTGTCTATAGAAGTGGGGGTCTCACATGCTCACTGCAGCTCCTTCACTGTTTATAAGAGTAGGGGTCTCACATGCTCACTGCAGCTCCTTCACTGTCTATAGGAGTGGAGGTCTCACATGATCACTGCAGCTCCTTCACTGTCTATAGGAGTGGTGGTCTCACATGCTCACAGCAGCTCCTTCACTGTCAATAGAAGTGGGGGTCTCACATGCTCACTGCAGCTCCTTCACTGTTTATAAGAGTGCGGGTCTCACATGCTCACAGCAGCTCCTTCACTGTCTATAGAAGTGGGGTCTCACATGCTCACTGCAGCTCCTTCACTGTTTATAAGAGTAGGGGTCTCACATGCTTACAGCAGCTCCTTCACTGTCTATAGGAGTGGTGGTCTCACATGCTCACTGCAGCTCCTTCACTGTCTATAAGAGTGGTGGTCTCACATGCTCACTGCAGCTCCTTCACTGTTTATAAGAGTGGTGGTCTCACATGCTCACTGCAGCTCCTTCACTGTTTATAAGAGTGGTGGTCTCACATGCTCACTGCAGCTCCTTCACTGTCTACAGGAGTGGGAGTCTCACATGCTCATTTCAGCTCCTTCACTGTCTATAGGAGTGGTGGTCTCACATGCTCACAGAAGCTCCTTCACTGTCTATAGAAGTGGTGGTCTCACATTCTCACTGGAGCTCCTTCACTGTCTATAGAAGTGGGTGTCTCACATGCTCACTGCAACTCCTTCACTATTTATAAAAATGGGGGTCTCACATGCTCACTGCAGCTTCTTCACTGTCTATAGGAGTGGTGGTCTCACATGCTCACAGCAGCTCCTTCACTGTCTATAGAAGTGGAGGTCTCACATGCTCACTACTGCTCCATTACTGTCTATAGGGGTTTTCTCATGCTCACTGCAGGTTCTTCACTGTCTATAGGAGTGGTGGTCTCACGTGCTCACTGCAGCTCCTTCACTGTCTATAGAAGTGGAGGTCTCACATGCTCACTGCAGGTTCTTCTCTGTCTATAGGAGTGGTGGTCTCACATGCTCATTGCAGCTCCTTCACTATTTATAAGAGTGGAGATCTCACATGCTCACTGCAGCTCCTTCACTGTTTATAATAGTGGTGGTCTCGCATGCCCACTGCAGCTCCTTCACTGTCTATAGAGGTGGGGGTCTCACATGCTCACTGCAGCTCCTTCACTGTCTATAGAGGTGGGGGTCTCACATGCTCACTACTGCTCCATTACCGTCTATAGGGGGTTTCACATGCTCACTGCAGCTCCTTCACTGTCTATAGAGGTGGGGGTCTCACATGCTCACTACTGCTCCATTACCGTCTATAGGGGTTTCACATGCTCACTGCAGCTCCTTCACTGTCTATAGAGGTGGGGGTCTCACATGCTCACTACTGCTCCATTACCGTCTATAGGGGGTTTCACATGCTCACTGCAGGTTCTTCACTGTCTATAGGAGCGGTGGTCTCACATGCTCACTACCACTCCCCATGTCTGGACTCAGTAGGGGTCTCAGCGGCAGTACACACAATGATAATATATATCTTTTGCACCCACTGATTGGCCAGTGAGACATGATTTATTGCTGTTTTTTGCTCTCCTTTTCCCTATTGCCTGCAATGGCAGCGTTCACACTCTCTTAGAAATTAGACATGTCTCTTGACCAGAGGACACAAGAACACTCAGCACCCGTGTCTCCAGACTGAGCGCTCCTCAATTCCCTCACATGTATTTTATATGTAAATGTGTCCATATGTAATGATCACTTTAGCTTTTCGAGCCTCCTTCAGTGGGTCCCGGGGGTGGATATAAACAACCTACACGGTACGTTCCTTCCTACAGGCTGCCTCCATCTACTCCTAGCCATATTATAATAACAAAATAAATATGTGAGCACTTCACCGAGAAGACGTGTAATTTCCATGGGGAAGGAACCTGTACAGTGCTTAAGAGTAAGGACATGATACATCAATTAGGGATCCTATCAAGGCGCAGTCTGTGGGGACATCGGGTATTAATACCTCACAAAGTCAACATCGAAGGCGGAGGGTAAGGTGGGAACACATGAATAATCATCAGAAACTGAAATATCAACATTAATGTATTACTATTATGTTCAAATAAATAAGAACATAGAAATATTCACAATATGTGCAAAGTTTCCCTTATTAGGTCCTATTTAAAGAATATTACTTCCCATTACTTGACAATTATACGTACACTTTTAACCTAGCTTGATCGCCCTTGTTCTCCTGAATCCAGCGATGTTTTTCTTTTGTTTCTACGCCTCTCTGTTCCTGAGATATGGCCTCTTTTTCCCTGCATCCAAATATTGTGTTTTCAGCCAAATAGGTGTGGTCTACAGTGAGGAGCTGATGACCACTCCCACTTGGCTGAAAAGTCTACATTTATAGACAAAGACAGACGGGGCCGTATCTCAGGAACGGAGAGGCGCAGAAACAAAAGAAAAATATCGCTGGATTCAGGAGACAAGAGGCGTTTACACCACGGGGAAAAATACATATTTATGGTAAGGGACAGGTCTTCATTAAAGGGATTGTCTAAGTTTTACAAAAAAAAAATGTGGATGCGTTCTTTCAAAAATAGTGCCACACCTTCCTTAAGATAATGTGTGGTATTGCAGCTTAGTCTTATTCACCTCAATACGTACAAGCTTTAGACATGGACACATGTGGTGCCATGTTCTGGAATCCTGAACAACCCCTTTAATTTGTATTTATCAGTGGAGGGACAGGAGATCACTAATAAATGGGCTCAATAAGAAGGAGGAAATCTATGTGTAACTGTTTCTTTGGGCCCTTTACACGCGGCTACATTTCTAGGGTGGCTACAGGTAACTTACTGGCTGCAGTGAAATCATGGAGACAAGGTTCTATCTTGTTGCTGTGTACAAATGGAATAATCTCTCCATGATTTCACTGCAACCAGTAAGTTACCTGTAGCCACCCTAGAAATGTAGCCGCGTGTAAAGGTGCCCTTTTAGATGGGAGTGATTTAGTTGGCTCTTAGCACCCCTGGGTAAACACTGGATTGATCCGCTAGATATCATCAGTAGGAAGAACACATGGTCGTCATTCAGATAATTGGTCATCGGGGTATTGCATGGACACAATGTGTCCAGGAGAGCAATTCTATACAGGGGATCCCAACCAGACCCTGGAATCTGGCCAATCAGATGGCTGGACGAGGGTCCTTCAACTCCTCAAACACTCTTTGAAATATTAAATAGGAAACTCCTGCTACATCCCCCTCCTCCCCCACAACTATCATTTCTATTTACAGTAATAAAGGATGGATAGATTGTGTTTATTAGAACGGTCACTCACAGGGGTCCTAAGCAGCAGCTATACTCTGGCTGATCAGATGTCTCACCCAACCTCTTCTCATACTGTTAGACATATTAACCGGAATCTGCAGTCGCATCCCCCTCCTCTCCCCTCAATCCTGTTTTCTATTACAGTGTGGACAGATTGTGTTAGTTAGAACGGTCACACACAGGGGTCCTGCGTAACACCTATACCTTGGCAGATCAGATAGCTCACCCAATCTCTTCTCTCATGCTTAGACATGTGAATGAGAATCTGCAGTTGCATCCCCTCTCTCCCCTCCTCCTCCTCCTCTCCCTCTCCTCTCCCCCTCCTCTCCCCTCCTCTCCCTCCTCTCCCCTCCTCTCTCCTCCTTCCCCTCTCTCTCCCCTCCTCTCTCCTCCTCTCCCCTCCTCTCCCCCTCCTCTCCTCCTCCTCTCCCCTCCTCTCCCCTCCTCTCCCCCTCTCCTCCTCTCCCCTCCTCTCCCCCCCTCCCCTCTCTCCCCCCTCTCCCCTCCTCTCCTCCTCTCCTCCTCTCCCCCTCTCCCCCCCTCTCCCCCCTCTCCCCTCCTCTCCCTCTCCTCTCCTCCTCCTCTCCCCTCCTCTCCTCCCTCTCCCCCCCTCTCCCCTCTCCCCTCTCCCCCTCTCCTCTCCCCTCCTCTCCCCCTCCCCCTCCTCTTTCCCCCTTTTTAATACAGCACAATGCACTGAGACCTGACTGGGTCTGTGAACATTTACTCAAAGCTCTCAGGCAGAGAAAGGAGACTGAAGATGAAGGAGGGACAATTTCTCCTAATATTAATGAACCAAGGGCCTGTTTTCTACATTCATGTGTGGTAAAATCCCACTATATAATCGCCTTATCGTGTCTGTCTGTCTCTCTGTAACAGGAATCCTGCATCGCTGATTGGTCGCGCCAGACGCCCGCAACCAACAAGGGACGCAGGATTTCCGTTACAGAGAAACAGCGACAAGTGCAGTTCGTGGCCGTCCTCCCCTGCCTGTGCCGCTCCATCCTCCCCTACCTCGCTGCTTCATCCTCTGTCCTCCTCCCCCGCGCCGCTCCTTCCTCCTCCCTGCTGCTCAATTCTCCGTCCTCCTCCCACTGCTCAATCCTCCGTCCTCCTCCCCACTGCTCAATCCTCCGTCCTCCTCCCCACTGCTCAATCCTCCGTCCTCCTCCCCACTGCTCAATCCTCCGTCCTCCTCCCGCTGCTCAATCCTCTGTCCTCCCCCCTGCTGCTCTGTCCTCCTCCCCACGCTCCATCCTCCTCCCCCCGCTGCTCCATCCTCTGTCCTCCCCCCTGCAGCTCCGTCCTCCTCCCCCACAATCCATCCTCCTCCCCCCGCTGCTCGATCCTCCCTCCTCCATCCTCCCCCCCTTCCCGCTCCGTCCTATGCAATGTCACGTCACACACATATGCACACATGTACATACACAAATACATATATACACACATGTGGCGAGTCACGTTATACACATATACATACACGTAGCGGCTCATGTCATCTACTCTATACTCGTCTAATTCTGTCTGTCTCTCTGTAACAGAAATCCCATGTCACTGATTGGTTGCACATGGCCAGCTGTGACCAATCAGCGACAGGCGCAGTCCAGCCGCGAATCGGCGGGGATTTGAACCATGCACGCCACTGCTATCGTAGAGAGATCAGAGTCGCTAGCTACTGATCTCCCGACGGTAGCCGCGCGTCATCTCCTGCTGCGCGGAGGTCAATGGCGACATAGCCGGGAGATGACCAGCGCTAGCAATCTCGATCAGTGTGACATGCAGCAGCGACCAGGCCCCCGCTGTGAGATCGCTGTCATGGATGTCAGTGGCAACGTAGCCGGGAGATGACCGATGCTATCGATCTCGCTCAGTGTGACACGCAGTACTACTAATACTACACCCTAGAGTGACAGGGTCCCAACAACTGCCATACCACCAGAGATCACGTAGTGACGCACCAGTGATCCCTACCAGGTTGTATCATTGTCAGGATCACTGGAGCGTCACCAAGTGTGAGGGTACCGTACTGATCACCGGTCAGGTGTTACATGTCCAGATATAGTGAACGAAGCCGCGTCACTGATTGGGGGAAATCCTGTGTATTCACTGCATTGCCACCATCTAGTAACCCATATAAAGGCTGGGTGTAAGAGAGGCGCACACCGTGTGTCATGATGTAACGCACAATGGTGCGGATTGTCGGAGAATGTTGTGTTATCAGATCAACATCTATCCGGCAGGCGACCTTCTCTATAGAACACGCGGCCATTCATGGACCTTACCAAACACCGCACAATAGAGCAGAGATAGCGATCCACATACAGCAAGTGGACAAAGAGACGTAAGAAAGAAGAGAGGAGGATCTATACCATATTATATAGAAGTGTGGAGAAGATCATTGACCCCTCAACCCCCAACCGATATGTATAACATCCGTAATGCACCACAAGACCACCAGATGGCGCTGATCACTGCACATCATAATGAGCTGAGCTAATATGGATATCATAGTTACTTATAATGTAAATGGGACCTGGCGACATTATCTATACTATCTATCTATATCTATCTACATCTATCTATCTATCTATCTATCTATCTATCATCTATCTCATCTATCTATCTATCTATCTATCTATCTCTATCTCTATCTATCTATCTATCTATCTATCTATCTATCCATCTCTATGCATCTATCTATCTATCTATCTACTATCTATCTATCTATCTATCTATCTATCTATCTCTATGCCTCTATCTATCTATCTCTATGCCTCTATCTATCTATCTCTATGCCTCTATCTATCTATTTATCTATCTATCTATCTATCTATCTATCTATCTTCATTAGCTATTCTATCCATACATCTATAATCTCCCTAGTTATTTTAGCATGTAATCATCTACCTATCCATAGTTTTATTTATCCAATATATATATATATATATATATATATACATATACAGTATATATATACATATATATTATATATAAGCCAACAATTTATCCATCCAGCTATCTCTCTATTTATCTATCCATCCAATTATCTCTCTATCCATCCAATTATCTATCTATCCATCCAATTATCTATCTATCTATCTATCTATATCTATCTATCTATCTATCTATCTATCTATCCGTCTGTCTGTCTGTCTGTCTGATCTATCTATCTATTTCACTATTAATCAGTATATCTATTATCTATCTATCCATCTATTCTATTTATGTAATCTATTCTATTTATACATCGATCCCTATCTATCCATCTATCTATATCTATCTATAGCTATCATCTATCTATTCGTCTCTTTATCCATCTATTCATCTATATCCATCTTTATCTACCTTATCTATCTATTCCTCTATCTATTTATCCATCCAGCCATCCATCTATCTATTCATATATCTTATCTTATCTATCCATCCATCCTTCCATCTATCGTTCTATTTATTCTTGCTTATTATATTAAGTATAGCTAAACATTGGAACATTCTAGATATATTCTACATTCTTTTTTCTCCATCTATGTTCAGCCCAATTAACCCCCGGGCGTTCTCTTGTCTTCTCCCTATTAGATGACTCTGATGCATTCTTTCTTCCTCCGGTTTTGTTTGTTTTCTATAGATCTATGAATATCTAGAGAAATCCGCACGTTTCTTTCCTTTCTGCAACAAGCAGATAAATAATGAATAATATCAGTGCAGGGAAGGCTGTGAATGTAATTACATGGAGCGTCCATAGAATAAGATCTAACATTGCAATTCTCATTACATGGAGTGGAAGGTGCGGAGCCGCGGCCCCTTCCCCGCCCCTCCCCCACCCGCCCATCATTCGCCTTCACCGCGGCTTATTTCTTTGGGTTTCATCGGACCAGAACGGCTGAATAATTAATGTAACCAATAAATGTCTCCAGATTGGGCTGACACACAGAATTGGGGGGTCGTCCTCCGAAATTATGTTCTGCTCTGTCCCGGAATAAAAGAAACAGGTTAAACCATTTTACTCCAGGAGGAAAGAAAATCAGATTTTATAGTATAGATTGGGTCAATATATAATCAAAACTCCTTAAAAGGCTGCAATTCACACCTCAACCACCAGTGGCCAAACATTATAGACACCTATAGCATAAACATCTCCCAACAGGGTATCACAAAATATAATCAAAATTTCCTTAACAGGCTGCAATTCACACTCAGCCACTGGGTGGTGAAATATAGATACCTATAGCATAAACATCTCCCAAAAGAATATCACAAAATAGTTTTTTTCAAAGTCATTGTCTAATGTTGCCATGTCGACTCAATCAATGTATGTTTTTTTTACCAGCAGTCCTATGTAAAAATTCATAAATAAATAGATAAAATACAATTGCCCCCATAATGATTGACCATGATGCTTTGCTGTAAGGAAGAACATTTATATGTCATCCCTAAATTCCTACTACTGGGAGGAGCTCATGTGCCTTTAAGAGAAGGGAACTGACAACCCGGCTGAGCCTATAATATGGTGCCAGGGGCAGTTGTCAGGTCTTCTCTCAGATCGGATCTCAGGTATTCTGATTTGTTCACTATATAATCAAAACCCTTTAATAAGCTGCAATTCACCCCACAACCACCAGGTGGTGACATATAGTCACCTACTGCATAAACTTCTCCTTACAGAGTATCACAAAATTATGTTTTTTATTTCAAAGTCTGACATCTAATGTGACCATTTCGAGTCATGTTATTTCCAGCAGTCCTATGGAAAATGACATTAGAATAAATAAATAAAATACAATTACCCCCATAATGATCGATCATGATGCTTTGCTGTAAAGAAGAACATTTATATGTCTCCCCTGTATTCCTACTTCTGTCCCTTTAAGAGAAGGGAACTGACAACCCGGCTGAGCCTATAATATGGCGCCAAGGGCAGTTGTCAGATCTGGTCTCAGGTCTTCTCTCAGATCATACAGGTATTCTGATTTGTTCAATATATAATCAAAATCCTTTAATAAGCTGTAATTTACACCTCAACCACCGGGTGGCCACATATAGTCACCTAAAGCATAAACAATTAAACATCTCCTGACAGAGTATCACAAAATCTTGTTTCTTTTCTCAGATGTGGTATAGTTCTTCTCCAGATTTGTTCAATATCAAAACCCTTTAATAAGCTACAATTCACACCACAACCACTGGGTGTCCACATATAGACACTTATAGCATAAACATCTCCCAACAGTGTATCACAAAGTAATGTTTTTTTTTCAAAGTCTAATGTTGCCATGTCGAGTCTTGTTTTTACCAGCAGTCCTATGGAAATCGCATTAGAATAAACAAATAAAATACCAATGCCCCCATAATAATCGACCATGATGCTTTGCTTTAAAGTACATATATATGTCTCCCCGATATTCCTACTACTGGGAGGAACTCCTGTGCCTTAAGAGAAGGGAGCTGACAACCCGGCTGAGCCTATAATATGGTGCCAGGGGCAGTTGTCAGGTCTTCTCTAGATCTGGATCTCAGGTCTTCTCCAGATTTGTACAAGATATATAATCAAAATCCTTTAATAAGCTGTAATTCACACCTCAACCACGGGTGGCCATATATAGTCACCTAAAGCATAAACATCTCCTGACAGAGTATCACAAAATCTTGTTTCTTCTCTCAGATCTGATCTCAGGTCTTCTCCAGATTTGTACAAGATATATAATCAATATTCTTTAATAAGTGTAATTCACACCTCAACCACCAGGTGGCCACATATAGTCACCTAAAGCATAAACATCTCCTGACAGAGTATCACAAAATCTTGTTTCTTCTCTCAGATCTGATCTCACCCAGTGTCTTTCTCCCAGGAATTTGGTGCACATATATACTCATAAACACCCTCGTTTTTTTTAATATTAGCTGCAATTCACCCAACTCGCAACCACCGGGTGGCCACATATAGACACTTATAGCATAAACATCTCCCAACCGTGTATCACAAAATAATAATTTTTTTCAAAGCCGGACATCTAATGTTGCCATGTCGAGTCATGTTTTTTCCAGCAGTCCTATGGAAAATCGCATTAGAATAAACAATTAAATACCATTGCCCCCATAATGATCAACCATGATGCTTTGCTGTGAGGAAGGACGTTTACAGGTCCAGATTCCTGCTTCTGGGAGGAACTCCTGTCCCTTTAAGAGAAGGGAACTGACACCCGGCTGAGCCTATAATATGGCGGTGAGGGCAGTTGTGGGTTTGTGTCCCCATGAGATTTGGAGATGACGTTATAGCTTTCCCCATGTATTTTCGTGACGGGCACTCACCGGGATCGGGGATGATGAGCTGCGCATACGTCTCTGCTGTGCCGGCCTCATTCTCAGCGATACATTGATAATAACCTTCATCTGACTTCACCAGACCTAAGATCCTGAGATTACTGACGCCCTAAAATGATAATAATAATATTCTAAAATATAGAGAAAATGAAAGAATTAATAATACATACAGTCTTCTATTGGCAAGGGAAATGTAGCAGAGCCGGAATTGTCATTCAGACGGTGAGATAATAGTCGTAGGTCTAATGTAAAATGAAGAGCAAACTCAGCTCTGCTACATCTCTCATTACACTATGTATTAAAGCAACATACAGTGGGTGAATTAAGTATTGAACACGTAAATACATTTGTACCAGATGTCGGTAACAACCATCCAATCCACACAGGCTCCCAGAAATCCCCTGAAACATGGCATCTATGATATTGATTTGTCCTGAGGAAGGCTAATAAATCAATATTTATTCACCCTTTGATGTCTGGTGGAATACAGCAGCGCGGTGTTTAACCCTTCATCCTCCCTACTCTATGTGCACCACCTGGGGACCGCAGCAGCCGTGATCTGCTTTTATAGTGGTTGTGACTCTCACAACCACACAAGGTGAAGCCTCTGATATCTTTTAGGTCATATTTTATCTCGACCTTAATCCTCCCTACTTTAATTTTCGAGATAATGACCGTTGGGTTAATCATATCATCAACATTAACAGAACTAAACACATGAAATAGATCCCTCTGTGTGTAATGACTCTATATAATATATGTGTTTACCTTTATGTATTGAATTAGTGAAATAAAGTCACTTTTGATGATGTTCTACATTCTTTGAGATGCTCCTGTATATATGTATTTAGGCAGTGACCGTGGAGACACATAGATCAGCAGAGGAGACTGATATCTGCAGCATCTGAGAAGTAGAAAGCAATGTCTTGCCCCCCTCTGACTGCAGTCGTGAAGGTCTTGGTCTTACCCCCTTTAAGACTATCCAAACTCAGCTGCAGACACCGATCCTCCATGTTAATATCTTGTTTTCCTTAGTTCTGGGCTGAGCCGCGTGTCTGGGGGCGATGGACCTGCGTGAACTTGTTAGCTCCTCATTGCTGTAGCTTTAGTCCTCTTTGCGCTATGGCACCGGTGGGAATCGTCACCGGCGGAAAAGTTTAATCGAAATTGTTTTGCCAACGGGCAAAACCTTTCAAGATAGAGATAAATGCCTGGCATCTGATCACACCTGAACTGTCAGAGAGGAGCGGAGTAGAAGCTTAAGGATACAGCGTATTCAACACCAGAGAAGCTTCAGATCGTCCACCGGAAAACGCCACCCAAGACTGAGAGGAGCCAACGGTCAACATTTAAGTATAGGGATTGTTGGGGTCATTGTCAGTGTTCCCTCTAACGTGCACAAAATGTAACCCTTTTTAACATCTGAGCACCGGAGATTTTCACATTAACCCTTCTAATGCCCTAGACAGCAAGACAAACTGACATTAACCCACTGATAAGCCTGTACAACCAGACAATCTGACGTTAAAGGCCTCGTCACACCTGGGGATGTCGGCAGCGACTGGAGGTTGCGCGCACGTTTTTTGGCGCCCCGTCAGCGTCACCGTCCCCCATTTACATGGGGCATCATCTCCAGCCCGGCGCCGGCAAGCTGTCAGGCAGGATCGCCGCCAGGGTGTCTGAAAGCCCCAGCGGTGATGCAGGACAATGGTAACCTATGGCTCCCATCGCCTGACAGGTCGCCGGCGGCCGGTGACATTGTGCACATCGCCCCATGATGGTCGCCTGGTTTCAGAGCACTGCTTTGAAACCAGGCGACTGCCCGGCAGCGCCAACATCGCCTCTTTACTTGAGGCTACGTAGGGGCGATGTCGCCGCCGATAGGCCACGCCCCTACGTCGCCTATGTTATCAGCGGCGATGTGGCCTGGTGTAACGGGGCCTTAACCCACTGATAACCCTGGACAACCAGACAAATTGACATTAACCCACTGATAACCCTGGACATCCAAACAAACTGACATTAACCCACTGATAAGTTGTGATTCACCGAAATAGGACATAAAAACAGAGAAAAAAAAACTCACCAAAAATTTGCCCGGTAAATACCCATTGCACCTAGCAGCGGCTGCCAGCTCCCCTGAGAAGCAACACAGGCGTCTGTATACCGGTGCCCAATCACCTACATCCCACAGATGGGGGCGGTTGTGGCACCAGCGTCCGGCCATACTGTCTGGGAGGTGACCGGTGGCATTTATAGACACAAGGTTACCATAGGGCTCTGCCACTCACAGCACATGCAAAGCATGGTGTCAGAGCAGCCTATTGGTCACGCCCTGCTATTAGGTCAGGCAGGCTGCTACTCACTGATTACATGCCTCACAAATGACAGACGCCCCCCAGAGGGCCCAGCCTCAAACTGCAGATAAAAATAGTGCAATAAAACACTAAGGATGAAATTGTGAGGTGTTTGCGGGTATTTTGGGCCAAAATACGTAAGCTTGTAACCCACCATCAAGGGCCCTCATGCTTATGAGTCCTAACCATATGTTTGCTGCCATATGTTTGCTTAACATTTTGAGATTCACCTAAAACACCTCACAATTTCATCCTTAGTGTTTTATTGCACCTTTCTTTATCTGCAGTTTGAGGCTGAGCCCTCTGGGGGGCGTCTGTCATTTGTGAGGCATATAATCAGTGCGGAGCAGCCCGCCTGACCTAATAGCAGGGCGTGACCAATAGGCTGCTCTGACACTATGCCTTGCATGCACCATGAGTGGCAGAGCCCTATGGTAACCTTGTGTCTTTAAATGCCACCAGTTACCTCCCTGACAGTATGGCCGGACGCTGGTGCCACAACCGCCCCCACTGTGGGTTGCAGGTGATTGAGCACCGGTCTACAGACGCCTGTGTTGCCTCTCAGAGGAGCTGGCAGCCGCTGCTAGGTGCAATGGGTATTTACCTGGCAATTTTGTTGGTGAGTTTTAACCCACTGATAACCCTAGACAACCAAACAAACTGACATTAACCCACTGATAACCCTAGAAAACCAGACAAACTGACATTAACCCACTGATAACCCTAGACAACCAGACAAACTGGCATTAACCCACTGATAACCCTAGAAAACCAGACAAACTGACATTAACCCACTGATAACCCTAGACAACCAGACAAACTGACATTAACCCACTGATAACCCTAGACAACGAGACAAACTGGCATTAACCCACTGATAACCCTGGACAACCAGACAAACTGGCATTAACCCACTGATAACCCTAGACCAACAGAAGTATTGTCATTAACCACATCTCAGCCATAGAATGGTAGGAATTCTAATTAACTCTTTCAGTACCCTAGTCCACTAGAGTACTATCAATAACCCCTTCTCTGCTCCAGACTACCAAGAATACGGAGGTCAACCCTTCTAAGGGTTCAGAATTAACCCCTTTACTACCTGAAACCACCAGGAAGAAAATAACTTTAACGTGTTCACTGTCTGAGAAAAGTAGGTCTTTAGACTTTAAACCCATCAACGGTTGTTAACTCCACGTTATGCAGACATTAACCTAGACCACTATGGATATTTAGACTGATCTATGTTACTATGTTACTATACCTGAAGAGCTTTTGACAGTAACCCCTTCTATTTCCTAGACCACTAATGATATTGATATCAACGCTTCCACTGTACTAGACCCTAAGTTATGCTGACATTGACCTTAGACCACAATTGTCTTTGACATTAATCCTAATGTTGTCCTACACCACCAAATAAATGGTCATTGACCCCGTTTTCTGCTCTAGACCACCAGGGATTCTGGTAATATTAATTCTTTAATGCCTGAAACCGCTATTACGCTATTAGATTAACCCCTTCTTTATCATAGACCAGAAGGAATACAGTTATACATGAAAGTGTGAAACTTTATGCCACTATTTTACTCTTAACATTCAATACCAGTCACCACCAACAATATCTTACTCCTAATCACCCAACCCCACTTCAAAATCACCCAGAATTCCCTATCAAGGGCTCTCAGATGAATAATGAGTACAATTTCTATTTTTAAGTGATCACTTTATTAGTCATTAATTATAATATTCCATAAAAAACATTAAAATAATTTTTACATAGGAGTTCCTGATAACATAATTGATTTATATCTGGGTCCAGGACTGGGACCACTAACATCAATAGTTCTACAATGCAAATTACACGGTAACCAGTGATATCAGGTATATAGGGGAATATTTTAACACCTCAGGCAGCGATGCACTCAAATATATATCTTGACACTGTTTCTTACAAATCCAGAGTGCCTGTGCACTGGCCCTATCCTCAATACCAGCCACAATTATGTGTGTACTCTGTGCACTACCAGTGCCCCTTTTAATCAGTGTTATACCGTGCACTGCTGCCCCTGTGCCTTCCCCTCTAGTGTCTCATACCTGATTATGTAGGTTGTGATCGCAGTCCTGGCTCCCCCACCGCTCCTAATCACCCAATCAGGGAAGCGTCAGCTCTCTACCTGTCACTGTCATCAACATCAAGTAACAAACACAAAACAGCACACAGGCCCTAATGGGAGTTAATGACACTAGCCGCTAGGCCGCAAGTCCAAGTTGGCGGGTAACTTCTCACAACTGGCTCATTGACCAGCTTCGTTCCCTGTGTCCACAGTCTCCACTTATTATCGTATGTCAGCACAGGAAGCAAAGGCCTATACAGACGATCCTCCATACAGCCAGGTAATCTCTCCTTCCTCTAGGCTCTAGCTCTGTCAGATCAGGTCCTGTCTAGGGACTGCTCATAACTTTTCTCTCAGATCTGGTCACAGGTCTTCTCTCGGATCTGGTCAGAGGTCTTCTATCAGATTTGGTCATAGGTCTCTCGAATCGGGTCTTCTCTCTGATCTGGGCACACATGTCTTGTCTCTGATCTGGTCACATGTCTCTCAGATCTGGTCACATCACAGGTCTTCTCTCAGATCTCGTCACAGGTCTTCTCTCGAATCTGGTCACAGGACTCCCCTCAGATCTGGTCACAGGTCTTCTCTCAGATCTGGTCACAGGTCTTCTCTCAGATCTGGTCACAGGTCTTCTCTCAGATCTGGTCACAGGTCTTCTCGTGGATCTGGTCATAGGTCTTCTCTTGGATCTGGTCACAGATCTTCTCCTGGTTTTGGTCACAGGTCTTCTCTCGGATATGGTCACAGATCATCTCTCAGATTTGGTTACAGATCTTCTCTCGGAACTGGTCACACAGGTCTTCTCTCTGATCTGGTTACAGGTCTTCCCTAGGATCTGTTCACAGGTCTTCTCTAGGATCTGATCACAGGTCTTCTCCTGGTTTTGGTCACAGGTCTTCTCTCCGATCTAGTCACAGATCTTCTCTCAGATCTGGTCACTGGTCTCGTCTCGGATCTGGTCACAGGTCTTCTCCTGGTTTTGGTCACAGGTCTTCTCCTGGTTTTGGTCACAGGTCTTCTCTCCAATCTGGTCACAGATCTTCAGTTGGATCTGGTCACAGGTCTTCACTTGGATCTGGTCACACAGATCTTTTCTCAGATCAGATCATAGGTCTTCTTTTTGATCTGATCACAGGTCTTCTCTCAAGTTTGGTCACACAGGTCTTCTCTTGGATCTGATCACACAGGTATTCTCTCAGATCTAGTCACAGGTCTTCTCCCGGTTTTGGTCACAGAGGTCTTCCCTCGGATCTGGTCACAGGTCTTCTTTCGGTTATGGTCACACATCTTTCCTCAGATCAGGTCAAACGTATTCTCCAGAATCTGTAGCTATAGGTCACATGCTGCACACGCATCCATTCTGTTACAGGTCCACGTGCCAACTTCACCCCTTCTCTTTCTCTCCCGGGCTCTTATAATTATTAACTGTGCCATAGCTGTCACCTGACCTGGTGTCTCTTCCAAACTTTTCCCTAGGGGATGGATACTTTGCTCTTCAGTTCCTACTATTGCCATTCTCTCTGCCTTTCCCATGCTTAACATCTGTGGTCAGCTGATGACGATGTTTATTTGCAAACACTTGGTTTAAGCACTATCATGTGTGTCTCTTCACTCCTTCATCTCCTTATGATGGCACTGCAATTCAGACCCAGTCACTTCAATAGAGTTGAGGTGTAATACCGGGCACCACCCATGTACAATAGTGGTGTTGGTTCTGATATCTATCACTGAGTAACAGTCGGGTGACCCCCACACACACTAAATGTTCAATTAGTACAATTATTACACCTTGTGGGGTCAGCTTCTCTGTAAAAGTAGCAAACGTTGGGACACAAATCAACACACAAGATTTTAGCTGGCCTCACTAAAATTGGCAAGGTTGGCGGAGTTACTCCTTACATTACAGATAACTTACCACTATCTGGAAGTAGTCGCTGGGGATGACCACCTCTCCATTCTTAGTCCACTTCACTGTAGGAGGAGGCTTTCCGGACACGGCACATTCAAACTCAATGTCCATACTCTCGTAGGCGTACAGATTGGCGGGGTGACTCACAAACCGCGGGGGCACTGGAAAAAAGGGGGATCAAAACTGTTAAAGAGTCCATATAACTATAAAGCCAAGTGCAAGTCATAATGAAATGTCACGACAGAGATCATTGATATCAGAAGGCTTTACCATTGTAAAAATGAGGGAAAAAGAGAAGAAGTTACAGGAAAATTGTGCAAAAGTCACACGTGCATCCGGCAGAACACAGGTGAGCGCCATCACTGTGCCGACACCGGCGTCTCCCAGCAAAAGGACTAATTATTCTGCTCTTTAATCAGGTAAATCAGCGTCTAACTAATCAGCGCAATCTGCAAATAATTAATATTATTCCTCTATATTACAACACAGAGGAGAACGAGTCCTGGGAGTCCCTGTGTGTTGTTAATGATCCTGGGATAATTCTCATCAGGATACAAATGTCTCATCTTCAGATAGAATGAATGTGAGAAAGAAGAAGAAAATCCATCAATGTGATGAGAAATGAAACATGAAAAGAGAAGCATAGGGTAGGGGTTAATAAAGGATGGGAAGTGGAGGGGAAGAAAGAAAGAATGAAAGAAAGAGAAAGAAAAGAAAGAAAGAAAGAAAGAAGAAAAAGAGAAGAAAGAAAGAAGAAAGAAAGAAAGAAAGAAAAGAAGAAAGAAAGAAAGAAAGAAAGAAAGAAAAGCTGGGAAAGAAATAATGAAAAAAATGAAGGAGTAAAAGAATGAAGGAAAGAGTAATAAAGAAAGAAAGGGAAAAGTGGAAAGTAAGAAGAAGAGTATGAAAGAAATAAATGCAAGGGAGGAAAGGGGAAGGAAGGAAGGGAGGAAGGAGGAAGGAAGGAAGGAAGGAAGGAAGGAAGGAAGGAAGGAAGGAAGGAAGGAAGGAAGGAAGGAAGGAAGGAAGGAAGGAAGAAGAAGGAAAGCAAAACATTGAAAGAAGAAAAAAATGAAGAAAGGAAGGAAAAAGGAAAGTAACAAAGAGAGAAAGGGAAAGAGAGTATGAAAGGGAAAGAGGAAAGTGAAAAGAAGAAATAAGGGTGAAAAAGAATAAAAGAAGTAAGGAAAAAATGGAAAGCAGAAAAGAAAAAACAAAGCAGGAAGGCAAGAAAAGGAAGGAAAAAAATTAAAGGAAGAAAAGAAAGGAGAGAATGAAAGCATACCTGAATCAGGAAGGAAGGAAGGAAGGAAGGAAGGAAAATGAAAAGAAGGAAACAAGGAGGCGAAAGTTAAAATGTGGTAAATCTGTTTGGGTCCCATTGCTGGTATTCTGACTGGAAGAAAGGAAAAAGGAAGGGATGGGGGAAAAATAAAGAAGAAATAAATTAACAATGAAAGAAAGTTATGAAAATGGAAGCAAAGGAAAAGAGGATGGGAAAGAAAATGAACTTTTTATAGAAGGAAGTGAGGGAAAAAAGAAAGAGAGGGAAGAAAGAAAGGTAGGAGAGAATAAGGGAAAGAAGGAAGGGAGGCAATGGAAAGTAAAAGAATGAAAGAGAAGGAAGAAATGACAAGAGAGGGAGAAGGGAAGGAAGATGTAGAAAGAGGAAGTAAGAAAAAGGAAAGGAAAAATTACAAGAAATGAAGAAAGGAGAGATTAGGTAAGAGAAGGGAGGAGGAGAAGGTACAAAACATAGAATGGAAGGAGGTGACTGTTGGATCTCTGACTCCAGGAGCAAAGGTCTGCTGTGTGAATGGAGCTACCCCTTCCATTACACTTACTGTCTATGGGACTGATGGGTGACACACAGACAGTGACTGCTCTACCTCTGCTCCACTCACACCGGAGACTCAGGAGACTGAACATCCACCAATCTAAAAGTTATTATTGGTGAAAATTAACAATAAGCGTCCATTAAAAATAATACAAAAATAAAGAGAAAGAATCAAAAACATAAAAAGAAGCAGATTGAAAAATCATGAGCCAACGTAGAGAGAGCTAAAAAAGTGAAAGATGAATAAGGAAGAGAGGAAAGGAAGGAAAAAAGGAAAAAAAAAAAAAGAGTCCAAGGAAATAGCACAAAGAAGAAATAAAAAAGTGGAAAACAAAGAGAGGGGAGAAGAAAAATCTTAAAGTAATAAATACGGTAACTTTTTATACTACAATAAAGGAAATACAAAATACAATACATGAAGTGACCATAGGAAAGCTCCTACTGCCATGCTGCATTGTGTGCATATCCGAATGAACCCACACCTCCGCTTCCCATTGCCGAGGATGAGGTGTATGTACAATATTAGAAGTCTGTACGGTTCCTACATGAAGGGTTAAGATGCTCAAAAGAAGTCCAGTATTGTCTGATTTCTAGTGCAGGAAATCACTCCAGAATAAATTTACCATAAGAAGCACTCAGATACCATCTCTGTATGTGCACGTCTTCAGTATTACCTAAGGGAACTACAAGGAATAAAAAATGAACAGCGCCACTCTGGTGGCTGTGCTTGGTATTGCATTCCAGGTCCATTTGCGATACCAGGCAGGCACAACCTGTAGGCAAAGGTGACTCTATTTTATTCTTATAAATTGTGTTCACCTTTAGTGGCCATTGTTTTATAGTGCGTGGAATTATTTTTGCGCTCCGGTTCCCTGACACCATAAAGCACAGGGCAAAGGATTAGATGCGGAGTCGTCCAAATGTAGACACCCATTAAAGATGTTAATTTGCTTGTCATTTGGTAATAAAGCCATCACATTCTTCAGTTCGATCGGCTGATGTTTCAATTTTCACCTTGTCAGGCATACAGAATGCGCCAAACACAACTTTCACAACTTTCCAGGACAAACATTTTATTTATTTTTCCCATTTTCTAAACTCTTTAAGTGAATAATTTAAGTTTTCCGAGTCTACCATACACTTACTATGCATTAGCCCAGTATGCATGGAGGACCCAACACACATTGGATGAAAGGCTGTCCAACCAGTTGACTTTGTAGGGAATGGCCAACCGTCTGACATATGGGAACCTCCCAACTTTCCAAGACTAATGAAGACTATCAATGGTCGACCGTTTGGCAAAAGCTTTCTCCACTCTCTCCATTCAAAACACAAACGTTTGGAAGAGTAGATTACAGTTGACCAAATCCATAAATTATATGGGGGCTGGTTAACCATCTGATGTGTGTGGGGCGATCGGGAGAGATATGACCAGCTTTCATGCACCCAAACAGCTAGCCATACATATTGATGTTGGCCAAGTCATCACTCAGCCATCAGCCATCTCTTCCAACCGCCCCATACTCATCTCAATCAGCCATTTAGGGGTTCTCAATGGAGAGAAGAGAAGGCAAAAAGCTGATAACAACCAGCTCTGTTCTCGCTGGAGAACAGAAGTATTGGGGGCTTGAATTTTCATGATGTAGAGAAGAGGTCCCCAACATTTTTGATCTTTAGAGCTACATTCAGCTCTGAGAGAGGGTCGCGAGTCCCCTTTTCAGTAGTTACACCCAAAGCCCCCTTTACAGTTATGATGACAGGCATAGCTTTTCCAAGAAGCAGTATATCAAGATCCAGGGTTCCCAACTTACCTCCTTTTAGATCTGTTTTCATGCCAGGCTACTCACCAAGGTTGTAGGCTAGAAGACAGCCGCAAGAGACACATAACAGGTCCATGAGTAATTGTTTCCTGAGCCACATGTTGAGACCCCTGATGTAGAGGGAGGGTGGCAAGATCCCCCATACATTAGACAATCAAACAGTATTTCAACTTTAAGCTAATTTGTAAGGGGTGCAGGGGAGTAATTACAATAGGTGTAGGGGTTGCAATCGTATCAAGGACTCCAAAAGTTTCTTTGGCCTATAGAACAAGACTATTTCTATGAAAGATTTGCAATAATTGGGGGCCCTGTTGGAGCTTTTGCATCAGGACGCATGAGCATCAAGTTACGCCACTGTATTGGGGCATTTAGTTTAAAGTCAGCCCTTGGATTCTTTCTAGACCCCAATACTTATTACGTCTGGGCTCTTCACATGGATAGGAAACTTACTAACCTGAATATATGAAGGAGCCCTCTTTTAGTTGTGCTGATCAAGTGATCAAAAGGTTAGATGGCCAAGATCAAAGGATATTCGGATGTCAGCTATGGTAGTATGTCATTGGTAGGTCACTCAGGAACTACCCATAATGAGGTTAGTAAATGCTGTTTTCTGACTTGCTCGCATGGGCCAATGAAAACTGGACCAGAATAGAATAATCGTTATTACAACCATTCTATCCCTTTTTAGAGATGAGTAAAAGAATTCAAAGGACCTAGGCCAAAGACCATGTTGGTAGACTGTTGCTCCCAGACCAGAGCACTGTACACCGCCTACAACCGACGAAATCCCCCAACACCTCTACTGATTAGTAGACTACCGCGTGCATCACAACAAAGGATAATATTTTGGCGGCCCACAAATCAAAAGATAGAGGAAAGGAAAAAAGTGTTTCTTTAAAGATTTCAGGATAAAAGAGTCCAGGAAACATCAATAGATCATGTGTGGTTTATGCTCATGTTTCGAAGCTATGCCGCTTTTTCCATCTTCTGATTAGTAGACCGCCGCATGCATCGCAACACAAGATAATATTTTCACAGCCTACAAATCAGAAGAGGGTTACTTAATAGGAGGAAGTTCTCATCCGGCAACCATGGACTAACAAAGTTGTCGTTGGTCCTGTAAATGTTCGTTTTTCTTGTCAACTCTTAGCGTTGTGTTGTCATGACCAATGTTCAATAATGCACTGAAAATAATGATGACTTACACTGGCAGAAATTATCTGATTATCACCGGTTGATCGACGACATGTTTGCATGAGCTGAAATGAGCGCTCAATTATTGGTTCATTGAAATGTGTCCCTGACCTCAAAAGAATATTGAGGGTCATTGATGGGTGAAATGTTTTGTTTTGCCTTTTAGAAATCTCCACTAATTACAAAGTAAATGTTCCTTACAGTTGGTCTCCGGTCATCCGATGGTGGGGTCGAACCGCTACAGAGAGCTAAATCATGACTCTTGCTTTGGATGTGAACAAAACCAAGAACCCGTATAAACCTTCCAATCCGGATACAGATTTATTCCTTGTAGTCTCTCTTAGGCACTTTGCGTTTTATAGGGAACTCGATTCTTAACTAAGATAACTTCTATATTCGAAAATGGTTGTGACTCCAGAGGTGCAATCTGTAACATTATCATAATGGAACATAATTGGTTTACTCTGTTCTGGATGCACTGGGAAACAGTGGCGATATATTAAACCGCTACAGGACAGGAAGAATTAACATTATAATTTACTTTGTCACACAGAGCTGACTCCGAGCCAAGGGCAGACGCTCTCGCCACATTTTTTGGGAGAAACATCAGTTATTTATAACATTCTACGAATCGGTCTCTGCTTCCTAATCTGGATTTTACCCTTTCTATATAACAGAGTTTGTAAAATTGTGGTTATGGGGATTCTAGATCATGACCGGGTCTCTTCAATAGGGTTGTCTAGGTCATAAGCACTAATGGACTATGCCAGAAATAAGGAGGATAAAACTCACTGCAATCCGGCTTATGTTACTTGGGAGTTACAGGATAGCCCACCGGCACAACTGGGCAATGCAAAAAAGACAAAAAAGAACGTCCAATCCCATAAAATGAATTGAGTTTACTATATTGCCATTAAAATAACATCATCACTAGAGGGAGGCAACTCATAGTGATGTTTCGACCAACCGGCCTTAATCGTAACATGTTTTTTGACACTAATAGTCTATCCTTAGGATAGGGACTCAATATTAGATTGGTGGGGGCCAACTTGAGCGTGTACAAAGAGTGATGCTCTGCCCCCCCAAGAGGAAGCGGCAGGGCTATGAAGGGGATTCACTATTTTTCAACTATGACCCCTTCCTCCCAGTGAATGGGGGTTACTGGTTTTCAGACCCTATATTTTGCTTTTGGATACACCATCAATTTTTTAGGTCCCTGATAACCCCTTTATCTTCTACGATGTACTTTAAAGAATACCTAACAATTTTTTAACAAAAAAGTGACATATCAGAATTGGGATACTACTTTTGGATGAGACCATTAATTGTTAGTATTGAGTGAGTACTACATGCTCGGTTGCACACTACGACCAGTTGGACGCTCAGATGAGCGCAACTCGAAGGCCGAGTATAATGGAAGTCAATAGAGAAAACGTCTGGAAAAATACTTAAGTTTCCATTGACTTCCATTAGACTCAGGTACTCAAGTCGCGCCCATCCGAGAATCAACTGCTCGTTACAAGTACCGAGCAGCCGAGCATAATAGTACTCGCTCAGCGCTACAATTATAGGAAAAAGGAAGCGCTCAGGAATCATCTTCTTTTCTTAAAAGGACATATAAAGAAGGGTTGCCAGTTGGGATGAAAAAATGGTAGGGGCTGCCCTAATAAGACATAAAAAAAATCAGTTTACCTTATGGCCACCTAATTTAAAGGGGTATCCCCATCTTAAACATTTATGCCATTCCTATATAGGACAGGGGTGGCAAACTCTGGGCCTTACAGGCAGCAAACAGGTCATGTTTTCAGGGTTTCCTTAGCATTGCAGAGGGGTTGGAATCATCACCAGTGCAGGTGATGATATTATCACCTGTGTAAGGAAATCTAAAGGGAAATCTAAGGAATCTAGGGAATATAAAGGGAAGTCTAAAGAAATTCTGAAAATCTGCACTGTTGGCCGCCGTTGAGGCCTGGAGTTGGCAAGTAGGATATGGCATAGATAGATACAAGTCTGGCTCCTATCTCGAGATCGGGTCCTATAAACACAATAGGGAATGGGGAGGTGGCTGCTCATGGGCGGACCCTTACATTCACTAATATCAAAGTATTATAGAAATAAATGGAGGGAGACATTAGAGACAGGAGGTACCTGTTCTTTAAATACATTTCCATAAATTTCTGAAATGAGTAGCCACTTCATCATCACCACCACCGGAGCTGCTGCAACCCCCGACCTATTGTCTCTTCCCCATCATCCTAAAGTATGTTTTTTTTTTTCTATTAGTGTACCGCCTGCTATCTGCTTGCCATACAACTGCTAAGACATTGAGCCGGTGACTGCTAAGTGATGGCACTTGTCAAGGGACAGAGAGATCTGCAATCGGGTGAACGTATTATTCAGTCATAGCCATCAGGTAGAGAAGTTTGCAAAATTTAGTTGATTTGTTGCTTCGGCGTACTCTGAGATCTTCATCTCAAGGGCACAATCTCATCACATCATCCTGTCTCCGCTCATTCTTTGCTTTTTTATTTTCTTTATTGCTAAGAGAAAACATATTGAGCTGACAACTCAGAAAAGTGGTAAAAATGGTCATAAATATTTATCACAAGTTTAGGGACGAGGATGAAACAACGGCACCGAAAAGTAAGAACTCGAGTCAAATACAGCAATGGTATTCCTCCATCACTCCCCTAGGGGGCAGTATCTTGTAAAATGCTTAGGTAGGAAATCATTAAAGGGGCAATAATGGACATACTCAACAACTATGACCATAGCAGCCAATAGATGGCTACCATTGCGATGTCGACGTGGGCAATATGTTGGTTCTTCAAGGTATGATTAGGTTGCAATGTAGAAGGATGGAAGTATGCTCAGAGCAATTGTCAATTCCCACCCTCCAATTTTTTATCATCTATATAGAGTACAGTAAAGTTTGATAGAAACAGGGTTTTTTGCCTATTTTTTTTATTTATCGGTAAAGAAAATCTCTATGATTTACACATGTAGCTTAGTTGATCATGTTTCCCAGCTTCTTTAATGGCAAACAACTTTGCAGTTAAACTATAATTAAACAGCCATAGAGGGGGGGTGATTGATATCCTAGGTAAGGGTGCTCTACAGATTACCCAGGTCACTGGATGTCCCTGTGCTTCTACAATATCTGTCATGTCTCACGATTCCTCCACTTTGCGTCTAGGACACAATGAGGGACTGTTTGCTGAACTATGCAATCAGGGCTGAGCTGAGCTACCAGTTTGGTGAGACAGGTCAGCTGTCCAATCTAATAACAAAAAAACTGTGGCACTCTGCTAAGACATATAATTGAATATAGAACAATATTACTGTCATCCAATCTAGTACTGGGGAATGCTGATCTGTTGGTGTGTTGAATGACAGCTCAGCCATCCAATCTCAGAAGGTTCTGGGCTTCTTCAGGTTTTCCTGCTCTCTGTGATTGCTCAGCTACTTAGCTGAGCAGTCAGTCCCAGATCACTGCCAGTCGTAGCATCTTGCTAATTGGTGAATGTTGACCTCACTTACGTGTACTATGTTTTTATCTATTGTTGCCAGACCTTAGACCTACCCTGACCATCAATTTGACCTGACTATGCCTTTGCCTATCCCCTTAATCCATGACATTCACCTTCGGAAACTGACCTCGAAATGATTGGCTACTCAACTTTACGGATTGTTCGTACAGTGACTAGCGTTAAGGTATCGTCACGCACAGCGATATGGCTTCCATATCGCCGTAAATTCGTGTATTTGGGTGATGTGGAAGCGACATTGCCTGTGCTAGTGGCGTGAGACAGGGCGATTTTACGGCGAGATTCGCCGGTGGAGTGTCGCCTGATCGCCCTGCACTGCTGTGAAATCGATAACCACCAGGCGATCTCAGCGCTTCGTGGCGTGTGACAGGGTGAAAGCAACGTACACAGAGAGAAATCCTGTAGGCGTGCTTAGATGTTTATTTTTTCGCGCCGCCTCTGCAGCGATTGGTGGGTGATACTGCGTTCCCATTGGCTGGCCATGTCCGAGACACCTTATTGGATGACCCATGCCATCATGCAAGGTTGACCAATGGGAACTCAGTTGCGTCCACCAATCGCAGTGATAGGGGCGCGGTGAGACACACTCTAGCACGCCCCTATTGAAACAGTATGCCCACATCGCTGCTACGATGGGGTGTGTGACACAGCGATGTGTGAAGGGAAGATTGCTTCCGGTCTTCTGCAAGCGATTTCCGGAACGCAGGATCGCCATAGAACGCAGGCGAGATCGCTACATGTGACAGGGCAACGGCGATCAGAAAAAAGTTCCTAAAACGTGCGCGCTCACGTCAAATTGCTGGCGATATGGCAGCCATATGGCTGCGTGTGGCGGTACCTTTACACCACGGCTTCCAGTGCGGGAGAGAGTCCAATTAAGACCAGCAGCGTGACCATGCCGCCTGTCCAAAAGGTCAATCTTCAGGAGCACATCACCCACCAATGAGAAAGTAGCCGAAATGCAGAGGTGATGAGCACGTCCGTGCACCTAGGTGTCATCAGGCTCACAGTAGGCTTAAATTATTTTTCATTGTATATTTGTCCTAAAGATAGGAATATAGAACAACTACTTCAATTATAATATACAGTATTATACTGAAACCAAGAACAGAAATTCTGCAGAGAACAGAAGATACATTTCCACCTGATCAGTTTAATCTTAGGTGAGTTCCTGGTTAATGACCTGTCCCTTTACCCAGAGGAGAGAGCAGGTTAACAGTCTATCTGCAGTCAGAACAGAGGGGGAGGCTCCTGCTGCAGCCAGTTGTCTAACAGCCAGATCCAGCACAATGAGAAGAAACAGGACATGGGTACTGAGACACACAAAACATTTATTTATAAGTTATTCAGTTTTCATTTAAAAAAAAAAACAAGAAAAAAAGGAGATAATGGAAGGAACTGATAGCCTTTTTAATTTTTATTATAGTTTCATGCTTTTTCTTTGTTTATTGTCCAGTTAAGGAATTTTGAAGAAGCCTAAGAAAAGGTAAGAGGAAAACAGCTTCCCATTCCTTCTATCACCTCTTTGGTACGGAGAGTAGAGCAGTCGCCCAGGTCAAGGCTTCAATCAAGCATAAGAGAAAAAGGATGAAATCTCCAGCATCCAAAAATCCATAAGTAATTATTATTATTATAATAATGCATAAACATTAACTGTCACCAAACAACATATACTTATCACAAAAGTGGTATAGCAGATGAGGGGATGGGAAGCAGGATAGCAATAACAAGGTAAACTGGGTGGCTAGTGTTACCCGATAGACTGGGGTCCCAAGCTGACCCTGTAGCCTCTGATGGTGAGGTCACCCCCTTTACCTGCTCCTCAACCAGCCCTGTGCTAACACCCCCTCACCCTCACCCATGGACCAGGATACACAGCAACTCCCACGAATAAGGAAACCACCAAGAAGCTTCAGCACAAAGTGCACACACGTCTTTTCAGCTTGAGGTCTTGAAGAGAACAAAACTCTATCAGCAACACCTAGTGAAAGGAAGTGGAACTATATAAAGGCTGGGGGAGTGGACAACTGCATCATCTGGCGTACCCAGTAGCAGCAGCTCACCTGTGCCTGGAGAGTCATAATATCATAGACTGCAGCAGCTTCTAACATTAACGTTATGTGTGCCAAAGGAAATTTAATCTCATTAAAACTACAGCGGAGCACTTGACATGGCCTGCAGAGCTGTCAACATGTGACAATGCTGCTGTGCTTACAATAAACCGACACGTTTCAGCTAAGATGCCTTAATCATGGTTTGCACATAGTTAAGGATTTTTGGTCTTGGATATACACGAGCACTGAATATAATAGCAGGAACCTGTATATAATCTACAGAATGATCTCGCTGGCCTGTCTCATTAGCTTCTAACTATGAACAAAGGCTTTCAAAGTCTTTGCATTTCTTGGACCGTCCTGGGTCAGTTGGCCAAAATGTAAGGGCAAACTTCAAGCCTTGACAACAATAGAAATATTGAATTCCCGAAAGAAAGACTTTGATGTTGCTCCGGAGGAGAGAGGAACGACCTATCTTGTGCCTTAGTTGGATTTGTTCTCTTGCCGTTACAAATCTGTACATATAATGTTGAATATGACAGAAACCTGAGGTCCCCAAATATATAAAACTAATGTCGGACAAACGTGCCGATAACAGCAGATCGACCACCATTCTAATGTGTGTGGGGACCTTCAGACTTTCACCCGGCAGATGATTACTTTGGGGGGAGAGAAGAATCAAATGTCAATCAGCTAAGCCAAGTGTTCTTATGTATGGAGGAGTCGAGAAGGAGATCTACTGGTCAAACAATCAGCGGATAACACAATTAATTCAATTAAATTACTCAATAATATGAACTGTTGAATGCAATCAATGCATCATGCTTTTCCCTACAACTGAAATCCGCTGCCTCAGAGTAACCCTTGACTCTGCCACATCCTTCAAACTCTCACCACCTCCTGTCGCCTCCAGATCAAAAATTTTTCATCCTTTCCTCAATGCTTATCGACTAAAACGCTAGTGCTGCCCTCATCATCTCCTGCCTTGACTACTGTAACATCCTCCTCTATGGCCTCCCTGTTAACATTCTCTCACCTCTCCAATATGTCCTCAACTCCTCTACCCAACTAATCCACCTGTCTCCTCCCTACCCCCTGCTTCTCCCCTCTGCAAAATCCTTCATCCTCCCAATTTCCCAACGAATCCAGTTTAAACTACTAACATTGACCTACAAATCGGTCCATAACCTGTCCCCTCTCTATAACTCAGAACTATCCTCCAGATATTTTCCCTCATGTAATCTCCAGTTGTCCCAAGACCTCCTCCTCCCCACCACACTTATTTGTTCCTCACCCAATCACCTCAAAGACTTCGCCCGAATATCCCCCATCCTCTAGAATTCTGCACCTCAACACAATGGTTATCCATAATGTTTCTAGTATTAACCTCTATCTGTTCAATATAAAATACGTTTTTTGGTATATTTTTTCGAGTGTTTAACAACGAATCGATTGATCTTACATTGTTCCTATAGAGATCGTTGCCTCGGTATTCGTCACTTTCGATTTTTGCCAATCGTTTTCGGTCAGATTATCAACGAAAACCGAGGTATCACTGTACATTATATTAGCAATTTTTCGAATCTTCAGATTATTCACCAACATTGCTATGATCTCAAACAATCATTGTAAATTCATTGTTTTTTAGCTAATTCAACCTCCCAGGTCATAGTAGCTCCAATGTCTTCTTGTGTCTGACAGAGGAGAACATTCCGAAGGTCAACACTTCATTAATGGTCTACGTAAGGGGGTTTGGTTGACAGGTTCCATTCTATAGCTCAACCAAAACATATTTTATCTATGCATCCACGGTGAAAGAGTAGGGGTCTAGCTTAGATATTGAACCCCTAAATACTTACGGACATATGCACTGGTCACGTGTCAACACGGTAAACGGCAGTGTTGAGTACTAACCAATAGTGGCGGTGCGGATGATGCAAGACTCAGGTATGGAATAAAACCAGAATATCAGTTGTGTTTGACTTCTATATTTGTAGGACAACCACTTTAAGACTAGACTGATGACCCACATACATCTGAAATGTGTCATGTGTCTGGTAATGGGTGAGGTGGTGTAAAGCCCACCTTTATTTGACACATAGCCTATAAAGTCCTCGATCGCACTTGACCACATCACAGTACAACAGACGACTCTGTGTTTGATAAATATATCAGACCTAAAAAGCTCAGCAGTAGTGTTAAAATCATGGGTGAGACATCCATCCGTGGCTACAGGCACAAAAAGGTTCTCTCGGACAAACTAGGCAGAACCACAAGAAACTCTGACACCCTTTAAGCCTTATATTTGGATTTACAGCAGGGTCCAGGAAATTGCTGCCTATGGAAGGGTAGAAGTAAGAGACAGGAAAGTCACCAAGCAGGGTCAAAGCCGGGAGGTCAGGAAAAGGACCAAAATCAGGATTCGTTAAGAATAGTAAGTAGTCAAAAAAAGGTTAGGGATGAGCGAGTATACTCGCTACTATTCGGTATTCGCCGAATATAGCGGTATTCGGGCTGCTCACTATTCTCCGAGTACTTATGTGTAGCCAGGAGTAGCGAGTAGTCTGAATACTTTCGCAGTGTATCTAGAGATACAGCGAAAGTAGTCTAAAAGTGATTAAAAGGTATTAAAAAATAATAAACTTACATACTCAGCTTCCGACGCCTGCACCGGGACCTGCAGAGAAGACATCCGATCGCTGGACAAGGACCTTTCACTACCAGCCAATCAGTTGGCTAATAGCGATCTGGCCAATCAGATGGGCCACGTCACAACCACGTGATCGCTAGCGGCCACCTGATTGGCCAATTTGCAAGGTCCTAGATGTACTGTCAGGACCTTGCAAACTGGCCAATCAGGTGGCCACTAGCGATGACGTAGTTGTGACGTGGCGCCATCTGATTGGCCAGATCGCTACCGTCCATCTGATTGGCTGGTAGTAAAAGGTCCTTGTCCAGCGATCGATGTCTTCTCTGCCGGTCCCGGTGCAGGCGTCAGAAGGTGAGTATGTAAGTTTATTATTTTTTAACAACTTTTAATCACTTTTAGGCTACTTTCGCAGTGTATCTATAGATACACTGCAAAAGTATTCGTACTCGCTATACTCGCAACGAGTAGCGAGTACCAGTACCTACTCGTTCTGAGTATAGCGAGCACGAATATTAAGGTACTCGCTCATCCCTAATCGAGGTACAAAATTATGAGGCAGGAGAAGCATCCAAAAACCAGAACAGGGTAGGACAGGTAAATGGTAATGCTTAGGAAAACCAAAAGCTATATCTGGCAGATTCCAGCAGAAAGCTGAAGGTATTAGTAAGGTGTGGTGCTTTCCAATAGGCTAAAGCTAGAAGTTAATGACGTCAGCCGGACAGCACACACACCCACTCTGTCAGACTGTGAAGCCTTGCAGACCCCAGCCGCTCTAACCTTAGAGGATGAGGGAAGCCTGCCCTCACCAGAGATTCTGGTGTTGATAGTCCATCAACAGCACCCCCTACAGGGTGAATATGGCAATGCCTGGTGACAGAAGGAGATGTTGATAGAGCAACTGGTGTGGATGTGCAATGGGCCACAACATAAAAACTAAAAAATAGAAAAGTCCCATTCCACAAGATGAAACATGTCATTTATGCTATTGCTGCCCTCCTGGACAGTAAAGGGGCTGCTAGTCCCCTATGGGCATGGAGGACAAGCTGTGATCTCCTCTGCTCCACCCCTATGACTACGCCCCTTTCTAAAAGTGACTTTTAATATTTAGAGCTAATTTTTCTTTAAAACTACAGGAAAATGTTCACATTTTTTAACGTATTTTCCGTTTTGAACGATTTATTTATTTTGCAAATCCATTTCAGTGAATTCGGCTGCAGATTAACAGGTTATTTGTTCAGCTTGATCTGTATTTTAGAACAGTCAGACTTGACTATAAAAGAGCTGCCAACATCCGAGGACCGAACCAATGATGGGATGCCAGGTATTGACACAGTCTGCTTTCAACATTTAGCCAATAACGGGAATTTGAAGACGTCTTTTTGTAGTCAGATCCTCAAATGTCCTTATGACTGACAGAAGCATCCCGGCTCCATTTGTGTCCCTGCCTGAAGGCCCTCGCCTAGCATAATAAATGAAATTCACTGCAGTGGGAGCATTGGATATGGAAAACGCATCTTAAACTGAACGTCAGTCATTGAAACCACATGTTTTTTCCAGAAAGTTAACAATTCTGATTTAGTTTTTAATCTTTCCAAATAGAGAATCCATATTCAGAAGGTTACCTATTGTTTAAATCAGGTTTCTGGGTTACATGTATTTTAAAAAAAAAATGTCAATGTTTTTTCCTTTTTCCATATCATGATCCTAATTTTTTTAAAAAAATTTGTCATTTTTAAGTTTTCACACTGATCACTGGGACTATTTTACACTCATACTTCCTGTACCTTCAGGAACAGTTTACAGCAGTTTCATTATCAGCACAGGTTACACCTTTATACAGTGCATCTATCATGAGGTAACTTGAGGTGGTTGCCTCAGACGGCGACACATGCTGGTAAAATGGGGGGCGGCATCTGAAGAGGTCCTGAACGGCCGTTTTATCAGATACTGCCTTTGGCGGCTCTTGTCTCCCTGACATCTTGCTATCTCCTGCAGTGAAGCTGCCGCTTTATGCTGGGGAACCTGCACTTTAATGTGTGCAGCGGATTTTACCCTCCGGGTTCAGCAACTCACAGAGAGGACGTGTCATGCAGGAGAAGAGCACTGGCCAATTAACCTCTCACATCAGACTGACAGAAGTGCTGATTGGCCAGAACTCTTCTCCTCCTGCATGGCGTGTCTTTAAAGCGAAGAGGTGAGAGCCGGCAAATAGGAGGAGACCCTCTGCTGGAAGATCCCGAGGAGAAGCGGCTGTAATCCACCAGGTGACAGATCTCCTTCTGGGCTGTCCTGTCAGAGAGGTGGGGGTGGGGCTCAGCTGCTGTGAGCAGGTAAAGCTGCACATGTACACCAACCCCCATCCCTACAGCACAGAAGAGTGTGTGTCTCCATGTGTCAGTGTCTGTGTGCTGTGTCTGTGTGTGGGTTGTGTGTCTGTGTGTGGATTGTGTCAGTGTCTGTGTGTGTATCTGTGTTGTTTTCTCTATGTGTGAGTTGTGTCTGCATGTGGGTTGTGTATGTGTGTTTGTATGTGGGTTGTAACTGTGTGGGTTGTGTCTGTGTGTTGTGTCTGTAAGTGGGTTGTGTGTGTGTGTTGTGTGTCTATTGTGTGTGGGTTGTGTCTATATTTGGGTTGTATCTGTGTATGTTATGTCTGTGTGTGGGTTGTGTGTCTATGTGCATGGGTTGTGTGTCTGTGTGGGTTGTGTGTCTGTATGTGTGTGGGTTGTATTTTTGTGTATGTGTGTGGGTTGTGTTGTGTGTGTGTGGGTTTTGTCTGTCTGTGGGTTGTGTGTCGGTATGTGCGTGGGTTTTGTCTATGTGTGGGTATTGTCTGTGTGTGGGTTGTGTCTCTGTGGGGTTGTGTCTGAGTGTGGGTTGTTTCTTGCATGTGGGTTGTGTCTCTGTGTGTGTGGGTTGTGTGTCTATGTGGGTTTTGTGACTATGTGTGTGTGTTTTGTCTGTGTGTGGGTTTTGTCTGTGTGTGGGTTGTGTCTGTGTGTGGGTTGTGTGTCTGTCTGTGTGTGGGTTGTGTCTGTGTTTGGGTTGTGTCTGAGTGTGGGTTGTTTTGCATGTGGGTTGTGTCTCTGTGTGTTGTGGGTTGTGTGTCTATGTGGGTTTTGTGCTATGTGTGTGTGGTTTTGTCTGTGTGTGGGTTTTGTCTGGTGTGGTGTTTGGTTGTGTCTCTGTGTGGGTTGTGTCTGAGTGTGGGTTGTTTCTGCATGTGGGTTGTGTCTCTGTGTGTGTGGGTTGTGTGTCTATGTGGGTTTTGTACTTGTGTGGGTTTTGTCTGTGTGTGGGTTTTGTCTGTGTGTGGGTTGTGTCTGTGTGTGGGTTGTGTGTCTGTCTGTGTGTGGGTTGTGTCTGTGTTGGGTTGTGTCTGTGTGTGTGTGGGTTGTGTGTCTGTGTGAGTTTTGTCTGCATGTGGGCTGTGTTTGTGTGTGGATTGCGTCTGCGTTTGGGTTGTGTTTGTGTGTGGGTTGTGTCTCTGTGTGTGGTTTGTGTCTGTGTGTCGGTTGTGTGTCTGTGGGTTTTGTCTGTGTGTGGGCTGTGTCTGTGTGTGGATTGTGTCTGCCTTTGGGTTGTGTTTGTGTGTGGGTTGTGTCTCTGTGTGTGAGTTGTGTCTCTGTGTTGGTGGGTTGTGTGTTGTGTGTATGTGGGTTGTGTTTCTGTGTGTCTGTGTGGGTTGTCTCTGAGTTGTGTCTGTGTGTGTGTGGGCTGTGTCTTTAGGATATTTTTTGAGTATACTGAAGTGAGTATATACACTTGTCCTACATGCATGTTCTGTGTGTATTATGTGTACCTGCTGTGCATCTGTTTTATAGCATGTGTGTATTAAGGACATGTATGATGTGTGTCTGTGTGACTGTATGATGTATGTAATGATATATTTGTGCTGTATACAAGTATATAATGTAATTTAACCCCTTCACCACCTTTGACATTCATATACTTCAAAGGTTATATCCTTGCCCTTTATACAGGCTTGCACGCTGGATTTATACTATGTGGAGGACTATGAGGGTGCAAAATATTATATGGAAGACTATGTATGGTGCATTATATTATATGACGGACTATAGGGGTGCATTATAATATGTGGAGGAATATGGGGGTGCATTATAATATATGGAGGACTATATAGAGCCAATTATACTATATGGAAGTAATTATAATACTTGGAGGGCTCAGTAGAGGGCATGATAATACTTGAAGGGCTATGAGGGAGCCTTTACACCTTATGGAGGGCTGTCTTGTTGGGGGCCATTATACCGTACTGTACATAGGTCCTTTATACTGTATGGAAGGCGGTGGGAGCTCACAGTTGGGGATCATACTGTGGCAGGATACCTGAGGGGCTTACAGTAGGGTCATCATACTGTGCACGTGGAGGAATCACTTTGGGGGATCACAGTGTTTGTGGAGAACTTCTGTTGGCATAATACTTTATAGGTGCAATGAAAGAGGAATCTAGGGGCTTCAATAAGAGAAGAATTACTTTGTAAAGGCAGCAAAGTTGAGAGAGAAGTTCCTATGCGATCCAGCCAAATATGTTTTGTGGTGGGGGAAAGGGTCCCAATTAAAACTTCTGCTATGGGGTCCCATGATTTCTGGGTGCGCCCCTGGTACAGGATGCATTGTTCTTCTGCCGCAGGACTAATTGGCCATAACTTACAAACCAGGTCCATACAAGGTATCCAGCCATGTTTCTCCCGAGTGGTGCTCATCCCCCTTCCCGCTCCCACACCCCTTACTCAACCCAATAGCGAGGCCTCTGCTATTAGCTCTGGACAGCCCCATGTGCTGCGCTTGTGATTGAATAAGCATTTCGGGAAAGGGAGGCGTGGTCTGTTGGGGAAGACCCCCCTTTTACCTGCATAGTGCAGTGGCAGCTTGTGGATGCTCAGGCTGCAGGTCGTTGTATGTGGTGTGTGGACGGTGATACATGGTGGACATATCTGACTAGTCAGACAATATGTTGGCAATCAGTGCTGCCTCCTGTGTGTATGATGCAGGACTGTGTCTGTCTACAGGACCACAGCTCTGCCGCCATCATTGTGTGTCTGTATGCCTGTGCCAAACCAGCCATTGCCATTAATGATCTTGGCTGTAATGTCTGTATACTCTCTAACTTCACCGTGATCCCCGGCTATAAGGTCTGTATACTCTCTTACTTCCCTGTGATCCCCGGCTGTAAAGTCTGTATACTCTTACTTCCCTGTGATCACCAGCTGTAATGTCTGTATACTCTCTTACCTGTGATCTCTGGCTGTAATGTCTGTATACTCTCTTACTTCCCTGTGATCCCTGGGTGTAATGTCTGTATACTCTCTTACTTCCCTGTGATCCCCGGCTGTAATGTCTGTATACTCTCTTACTTACCTGTGATCTCTGGCTGTAATGTCTGTATACTCTCTTACCTGTGATCCCCGCCTGTAAAGTCTGTATACTCTCTTACTCAGGGCCGGCCTCAGGCTAAATTGCGCCCTGTGCAAAATTCCCCTTTGGCGCCCCCAGACCACGTGACATGAGACATGCAGCCAATCAGTGGCAGCTTCACTCTTTCCTCACATAAAACTGACATCCCGAGGAAATCAGGGAACAACAGCAGCTCTCATTTATTCTGAAGCCGCCATCGGCGATCTGAGGTGGGCACGAGAAACGTGACCGTGCATGTCAGATCGCCACATATCGCCAGGGGAGATTGCGGTGTGTGCCGGTACCATAAGAGATTACGCTTCAAGGAACCATTTAACAATAATGGGTTCATGTGAATATACTACTATGCATGTGTTTAAACACACAACACATCTTGCATTAAAATGATGCCCCTCAGCTCCATGAACATAATCATATTCCCTTGATGGTAACAATGGCACATAAATGTTTATTAAAAAAAATAAACCTTTAGGACCTGTGCCCTTGAACAGGATTAGCAGCATTCTAGCACTGCATATTTTCTGTTGCGTCCAAAATGCTGCATTGTACACAGTGGCGTAGCAACTGTTTGTGGCGCCCGGGGCGGTCGAAAAATTTGCCGCCCCTTTGGTTGTTGATAATCCGGAAGTATACATAGTATACACTGTCTGCCCCTATATACAAGAATATAACTACTATACTAAAACATAAAGAGAAGGGGTGCAATTGGGGGGTAAGTATTGGGCCAATTGGCCACTCACCTATTGGGGTTGTCACTGTGCACCGCCACCTCTGCACAACCCCAGTGTATGGCAACAAACCGGACTCAAGGAGGGCCTGGGGCCGGAGCAATTTTTTGCCGCTGTACTGTGGCGTTCATAGTGTAATATAAGTGCAAAAAACGTTATTCTTAATATGATGTCACAATACCGGGATCTGAGGATCTTCTATTTCGAGGTCAGGGGCTCTCTGATGCCGTGTTGCTGTCTGCCTCGCTGTCGTCCTCTTTTGACACTGCAGTGCGGTGGACAAGAGAGCATTAACTGGTTAATATGAGAAGTATGGAGTGTACTAACTGAGCCATAAACCCTCCCCATACCAGTAGGATTACTATATGGATTTTAGTATTAGGGTGCGAACACACTGGTGTGAAACTCTGATGAGTGCAATGTGTGATTTTCTTACATTGCAATCAATCTCTGAGAGCACACTGATGAGTGTCGGACGCTTTTTTCTCATCCAGATTCAGGATGAGAAAAAAGTTGCAACATGTTGTGACAGTATGTGATTCACACCGAGACTCACCAATGCAAGTCTACGGGTCCGACAAAATCACGGACCGCACACGGACCATCCGAGAGGCATCAGTTTTTTTCACGGATACATTATCATTCTGTAGCTGAGACAACTGTAAAATGTTCCTGTAAATGATTCTACAGTAATAGCTGCTGAGAAAAAACACGGATTGCACACGGATGTGTTCTGAGAGAAATGTCGGACACTCGCACAGCAGTTGCCAAACGGACCAAAAAAACGGATGTAACTCGTCCGACTCTCCTGGATGGGAAACAGACCGATTTTAAGGCGGCGAGAGACAGTGCACCACCGTGTCCTCAGCTCCATGCTGTGCACAGACAGTGTAGCACCATGTCCTCAGCTCCGTGCTGTGCACAGTGTACCATGTCCTCAGCTCCGTGCTGTGCACAGACAGTGTACCACCATGTCCCCAGCTCTGTGCTGTGCACAGTGTACCACCAAGTCCCCAGCTCCGTGCTGTGCACAGACAGTATACGGTACACTGTCTGTGCACAGCACAAAGATGAAGACATGGTGGTACACTGTGCACAGCATGTATTTGGGGACATGGTGGTACACTGTCTGTGCACAGCTCTGAGCTGAGGACAGCACGGAGCTGGGGACATCCCAGAAGAGGCACAATAACCACAGACAGGAGGCGGGAGAACATTGAGCCCACCCAGGAGAACTACAACTCCCAGCACCCAACACACTGCCCAGAAACCATACAGTAACGCCCGAACAGGCAGGAGAGCTACAATTCCCAGCATGCCACACCCTGCCAACACAGGAAGGTGGAGGCTGAGACACCTGGCACAGCTGCCATTATCACCACACACACCCCCACTCCTCCTGAACCCCCGTCCTCCTCTCCTCTGTCCTCCTGCACCCCTGTCCTCCTCTCCTCTGTCCTCCTGCACCCCCGTCCTCCTCTCCTCTGTCCTCCTGCACCCCCATCCTCCTCTCCTCTGTCCTCCTGCACCCCCGTCCTCCTCTCCTCTGTCCCTCCTGCACCACCGTCCTCCTCTCCTCTGTCTTGCTGTACCCCCGTCCTCCTCTCCTCTGTCCTCCTGCACGCCCGTCCTCCTCTCCTCTGTCCTCCTGCACCCCCGTCCTCCTCTCCTCTGTCCTCCTGCACCCCCGTCCTCCTCTCCTCTGTCCTCCTGCACCCCCGTCCTCCTCTCCTCTGTCCTCCTGCACCCCCGTCCTCCTCTCCTCTGTCCCTCCTGCACCACCGTCCTCCTCTCCTCTGTCTTGCTGCACCCCCGTCCTCCTCTCCTCTGTCCTCCTGCACGCCCGTCCTCCTCTCCTCTGTCCTCCTGCGCCCCTGTCCTCCTCTCCTCTGTCCCTCCTGCTGCTCCTCTGTCCTCCTGCGCCCCCGTCCTCCTCTCCTCTGTCCCTCCTGCTGCTCCTCTGTCCTCCTGCACCCCCGTCCTCCTCTCCTCTGTCCCTCCTGCACCACCGTCCTCCTCTCCTCTGTCTTGCTGCACCCCCGTCCTCCTCTCCTCTGTCCTCCTGCACGCCCGTCCTCCTCTCCTCTGTCCTCCTGCACCCCTGTCCTCCTCTCCTCTGTCCCTCCTGCTGCTCCTCTGTCCTCCTGCGCCCCCATCCTCCTCTCCTCTGTCCCTCCTGCTGCTCCTCTGTCCTCCTGCACCCCCGTCCTCCTCTCCTCTGTCTTGCTGCACACCCGTCCTCCTCTCCTCTGTCCCTCCAGCTGCTCGTCTTCTCCTCTGTCCCCCTCTTCCTGTCCTCCTGCCCCCCTGTCCTCTTCTCCTCTGCCCCCCTGTTCCTGTCCTTCTCTGCACCCCTGTCCCTGTCCTTCTCTGCTCCCCTGTCCCTGTCCTTCTCTGCTCCCCTGTCCCTGTCCTTCTCTGCTCCCCTGTCCCTGTCCTTCTCTGCCCCCCTGTCCCTGTCCTTCTCTGCCCCCCTGTCCCTGTCCTTCTCTGCCCCCCTGTCCCTGTCCTTCTCTGCTCCCCTGTCCCTGTCCTTCTCCTCTGCCCCCTGTCCTCTGCCCCCCTGTCCTCTTCTCCTCTGCCCCCCTGTTCCTGTCCTTCTCTGCCCCCCTGTTCCTGTCCTTCTCTGCTCCCCTGTCCTTCTCTGCCCCCCTGTCCTCTTCTCCTCTGTCCCCCTGTCCTCTTCTCCTCTGCACAGTTTCCCTCACCTCTCTGGGTCCATGGGAGGCCGGCTGGATGGAGGAGCCGCCGCCACCACTGCACCAGCACTTGCAGCCATCACGGGACAGGAAGCAGCTGAGCTCCCAGCGGCTTCCTGTCACCGTGAAGCGTGATCGCTCTCAGCGCTCAGCTGGGGCAGTCAGGGGTGAACCTAGCATCTCTGCTGCCTGAGGCGAACTGCAAAACGGCACCCCCCCACCCGCTAGTAAATTTATATTTATATAGTAGATTTATATTTATCCTGTGTAAATGAGCAAAATAGTGGACATTTTAGTTTACAGAAACAGAAAAAAAGATGTCAGCGCCATCACACGCACATACAAGAACCACACAGAAGAATCCAGAACACGAATCATTAATGGCAATGGCGGCTTGGCACAAGCATTTAGACACATAATGACGACTGTCAGAGCTGTGGTCCTGTAGGCAGACACTGTCCTGCGTCCTTCTAGCTCAGGAGGCAGCACTGATTGCCAACCTCTGGCACACGCCTGCAAAACTCTGGACCGCTGCCTGGCACTGAATATTCAGACATGTCACCATGCACCACAGTCCACACACCACAGATAACGACCTGCCGTCTGAACATCAACAAGCCGCCACTGCACTAAGTTGGTAAAATGGCGCTTCTCCTCCATCCAACAGACCACACTTACTCCCAAATTGCTTAGCCAATCACAAGCGCCACACAAGGGGCTGTCTTTACGTAATTAATAACAGGGTCCTTCCTATTGGGTTGAGCAAAGGATGTGGGAGCAAGATGGGGGAAGAGCACCACCGACCAACCGCTGCTCAGGAGAAACATGGCTGGATGCCTGAATGTACCGAGGGGCGGCACTGGACATGGTGTGTAAGGGTGGTTTCACATTTGCGTTCAGAACGCAAGTGTAACAGAACGCAGCCAAACGCATGCGCACTGCGTTACTATGTTTAACATGGGAACGGTTCCGTTTGGATGCACATAATTTATACGCCCTCCTCCGCCCTCCAAATGCAACATATTGCATTTTTTGTGCGTTCACAGGCGCTTGTTTTATCAGCAAGTGCCTGCAAGCGCACAAACAATGCATGGATCTCAATGGATCCGCAGTGTCCTCCGCATGGCGGCGCAGGAGAACGCTGCGGATCACACTGAAATTTCGTCGGCAGCGGCCAGGAGGAGGAGGATCTCCGCCTCCCGGCCGCCGTCTAGATCGCTGATTGGCTGGCCGAGCACCATACTGATGTGAACGCATGCGGAGAATCTCCGCTGCATTCACATCAGTATGGCAGCGTTTGTCCTGCGTTTGCATGCCCTGCGCATGCAGACACAAACGCAAATCTGAAACCAGCCTAAGTTATGTCCAATCAGTCCTGCAGCAGAGGGACAATGCATCCTGCATCATAGAAATCATGGAGCCCCAGAGCAGAAGTTCTAATTGGGCACCCCCAAAACAACAATATTTGCCTGGGTCACATAGGTACATCTCTCACAACATGTCAGCCTTTACAAAGTAATTTTCCTCCTACTGAAGCCCCTAGATTCCCCTTTCATTGCCAACAAAAGTGCCCCACAAACACTGTATGATCCTCCACAGTGCATTCCTCCACACGCACAGTATGGATGAACCTACTGTACCTCCTTCAACTACCCCAGTACAGTATGATCCCCAACTATGACCCCCGCCCAGCTCTCCATGTAGTAAAATGGACCTATGTACAGTATAATGGTCCCCAGCACAGCCCTCAAATAGCCCTTCATAAAGTATAAAGTCTCCCTCGTAGCCCTCAAAGTATTATCATGCCTCTCACAGAGCCCTCCAAATATTATAATGGCTTCCATATAGTATAATTTGCTTCATATAATATAATACACCCCCATAGTATTCCACATAGTATACCGCATTCCTCCATATGTTATGCACCCCCATAGTCTTCTATAAAATAGAATGCACACCCACAGTCCTCAATATAGAAAACCGCACCCCCACAGTCCTCCATATAGTATATTGCACCCCGTAGTCCTCTAAATAGCATATTGCACCGCCACAGACCTTCATAGAGAACAATTCACCCCCACAGTACTCGATATAAAATAATGCACTCCCACACTCCTCCATGTAGTATAATGCACCCCACAGTCCTCCATATAGAATAATGCATCCCCACAGTCCTCAATATAGATTAATGCACCCCCAGAGTCCTCCAAATAGTATAATGCACCCCACAGTCATTCATATAGCATATTGTACCTACACAGTCCACCATATAGAATAATGAACCCCCACAGTCCTCCATATAGCATGCAAGCCCATATATCATACTGCACCCCCATAGCTCTCTTCATACAGCATATTGGACCCACATAGTCATCCATATAGTATAATGCACCCTCATAGTCCTCCATATAGTATCATGCATTCCCTATAGCCTTCCTTATAGTATAATGCACCCCCATAGTCTTCCATATAATATAATGGGCCACAATAGTTCTCCATATAGTATATTGCACCCCCATTGTCCTCCTATATTATATTATATTATACATTACATAGTTTCTCATCAGTGTACTCACTAAAAAAAAACTATTAAAAAAATAAAAAGTAAATACCTCTTCCACTCAGCATCTCCTCTGCAGCTCTGCATGTCTCGGCACAGCGGCGCTAAGTGATGACATCATTGTTCCCCGCCGTGCTGAGCTGCAGAGGGGTGGACAGCGGCGACCGGGACTCAGGAGAATACTGCCGCCAGAGGACTATAGGAGTGGCATGTTCGCGGGGCCACCACTGGTACACACATGGCTCCGCTCCGTGCACCTAGTACACACTAAGCTCTGTACAGCACGCACGCCTCGTACACAAGCGGCTCTGCTCCGTACACCTCGTACACACGCGGCTCTGCTCCGTACACCTCGTACACAAGCGGGTCTGCTCTGTACACCTTGTACACACGTGGCTCCGCTCTGTACACCTCGTACACACGTGGCTCCGCTCTGTACACCTCGTACACATATGGCTCCACTCCATACACCTAGTACATATGTGGCTCTGCTTCGTACACACGCGGCTCCGCTTTGTACACACTGGGCTCCACTGCGAACGCCTTGCACACACGGCTCTGCTCCGTACGCCTCGTACACACATGGTTCCGCTCCGTACACCTCGTACACATACAGCTCTGCTCTGTACACCTCGTACAAGCGCAGCTCCGCTCTGTACACCTCGTACACACTCGGCTCCGCTCCGTACACCTCGTACACACTCGGCTCCACTCCGTACACACTGGACTCCACTCCGTACACCTAGTACACACATGGTTCCGCTCCGTACACCTCGTACACATACAGCTCTGCTCCGTACACCTTGTACACACTGCACACTGGTCTCCGCTCCGTACACCTCGTACACATACAGCTCCGCTCTGTACACCTCGTACACACTCGGCTCCGCTCTGTACACCTCGTACACACTCGGCTCCGCTCCGTACACCTCGTACACACTCGGCTCCGCTCCGTACACCTCGTACACACTCGGCTCCGCTCCGTACACCTCGTACACACTCGGCTCCGCTCCGTACACCTCGTACACACTCGGCTCCGCTTCGTACACCTCGTACACACTCGGCTCCTCTCCGCATACCACGTACACTCTCAGCTCGTCTCCGTACACCTCGTACAAGCGCAGCTCCACTCCGTACACCTCGTACACTCTCAGCTCCGTAACGTACACACGTGGCTTCACTCCATACACCTCGTACACACTCGGCTTCACTCCATACACACACGGCTCCACTACGTACACCTCGTACACACTCGGCTCTGCTCCGTACACCTCGTACACACATGGCTCTGCTCCGTACACCTCGTACACACATGGCTCTGCTCCGTACACCTCGTACACACTCGGCTCCGCTCTGTACACCTCGTACACACTCGGCTCCGCTCCGTACACCTCGTACACACTCGGCTCCGCTCCGTACACCTCGTACACACACGGCTCCGCTCCGTACACCTCATACACACACGGCTCCACTCTGCACAACTCATACATACACAGCTCCACTCCATACACCTCGTACACACTCGGCTCTGCTCCATACACCTCATACACACTCGGCTCTGCTCCATACACCTCGTACACACATGGCTCCGCTCTGTACACCTTGTAAACACTCGGCTCTGCTCCATACGCCTCGTACACACTCGGCTCTGCTCCGTACACCTCATACACACATGGCTCTGCTCCGTACACCTCGTACACACTCGGCTCTGCTCGGTACACCTCGTACACACTCGGCTCTGCTCGGTACACCTCGTACACACATGGCTCCGCTCTGTACACCTCGTACACACACGGCTCTGCTCCGTACACCTTGTACACACTCGGCTCCGCTCTGTACACCTCGTACACACACGGCTCCGCTCCGTACACCTCATACACACACGGCTCCACTCTGCACAACTCATACATACACAGCTCCACTCCATACACCTCGTACACACTCGGCTCTGCTCCATACACCTCATACACACTCGGCTCTGCTCCATACACCTTGTACACACATGGCTCCGCTCTGTACACCTTGTAAACACTCGGCTCTGCTCCATACGCCTCGTACACACTCGGCTCTGCTCTGTACACCTCGCACACACTCGGCTCTGCTCCATACACCTCATACACACTCGGCTCCGCTCCGTACACCTCATACACACTCGGCTCCGCTCTGCACACCTCATACACACTCGGCTCCGCTCTGCACAACTCATACATACACAGCCCCACTCCATACACCTCATACACAGGCACCTCCACTCTGTACACCTCGTACACTCAGCTCCACTCCATATACCTCATACATACACAGCTCTGCTACATTCATTTACACTGTAAATCCCTCAGCCCCACACATGAACTTCACCTCATCCAGCACCATGGTGGGAGTCCTGGCTGCATACTGAGGAGATGATCATGTGACCCCCGTGACTCCTCCCCTCCTTTGACATCATCACAGGTCCTGTCAATGCGGGGCACTGTGAAGCATGCAGCCGGCTCATGTAGCCGGCTCACACTGCTGGCGGGGGCGGTTTGGAGACCGCAGGCGCTGCAGCAGGAGTCTGCTGAGCCTGGGGCAGACACCCTGCCAGCAGCCCCAGTACGCCAAACCTGGTCGCAGCGTCGGCGGCCAGGACTATAGGAGCCGGAACGGCATCAGCAGGGGGGCAGCACTACCACCTGTGGTCCACAGGGGGGAGATCATCCACAGGGGGGAGCCCACAGGGGGGAGATCGGAGGGCAGGGGGCACATCGGCGGCCCGGGGCAGAGCGGAGGGCCAGGGAACGACGGCGCCCCCTTTGAAGCATGGCAGGCGGCGCCCTGTGCGACCGCACAACTCGCACAGCGGTAGGGCCGGCCCTGCTCTTACTTCCCTGTGATACCCGGCTGTAATGTCAGTATACTCTCTTATTTCCCCGTTATCCACTGCTTTAATGTCTATACTTTATACTCTAATGTCTATACTCTTACTTCCCTGTGATCCCTGGCTGTAATGTCTGTATACTCTCTTACTTCCCTGTGATCCCAGCTGTAATGTCTGTATACTCTCTTACTTTCCTGTGATCCCTGGCTGTAATGTCTGTATAATCTCTTACTTCCCCGTGATCCCCAGCTGTAATATATGTATACTCTTATATTCTGTGATCTCCAGCTGTAATGTCTGTATACTCTCTTACTTCCCTGTGATCCCCACCTATGAGGTCTGTATACTCTCTTACTCCCTCCTCTGCTCAGAAGCTGTGGTATATCCGACTTGTTCCTATATGGTCAGACATATACATTACACAGGGGACACATTTATAAGAATATCTCAGGACAGGAATATTTTTTTAACAAATCCAGTTGTGGAACTTATTTTTATTCTAAGATCTATTAATTAAAATGTATAATTGTTCGTGGCACAACCCCTTTAAGTTTTCCTACTTTTCCATAATTATGGCATATGTTATGGAAAAATACCATTAATATAGTTCCACATTCCAAGAATTGTATCTTTTTCATTCTTCTGCTTCGGCAGCCGTACGATGACTTGCTCTTCGTGGTGTGAGTCATTCTTGTAATAAAACTGTTTTGGCATAAATATAAGTTTTAATTATTTTTAATTCTTTTTTTTTGCTTTTCAGGGCTGAGGAGGAATATTCATGGTTTGTTTTTTTTGAGGGGGGGCAGGGGGTAATTTTAAGACCTTTACCGCAGTTATAAATACATTAGCAAAAAAAATTGTTAACATTTTTACACAGGTATTAGAGAGTTGAGCAAATCTTCTGCAATTTGTTTCGAGCTGGTCTGCTCAATTCAGGATGAAGATTCAATTTGTATTGAATAATTTTGGTTTGAATCGAATCTACCTGGAATGGGTTAAAATAAAATTGACTATTTTATGCACCTTGGCCCTCCCTGTCCCTGCTGCTAATCTTCCTTCATCCAGTTCCCTCCTCCACCTGACATTACCATGACCGCGTAGAACCTAATCATCGGCAGCGAACAGCAAAAGAAGAAAGGAACATGAAGATGGAAGAAGAACTGATTGAAGAAGGAAGAGGAGCCAATTGGAAGAAGGAAGAGGAGCTGATTTGAAGGTGGAAGAAGGTCTAATTAATAGAGGAAAGAGAAGTTAATTAGAAGAGGGAAGATGAATCAATTAGAGAAACAGAGAAGACGACTGGAAGAAAGAGGAGTCAATTGGAAGAAGGAAGAGGAGCTGATTAGAAGAAGGAAGAGGAGCTGATTAGAAGAAGGAAGAGGAGCTGATTGGAAGAAGGAAGAGGAGCTGATTAGAAGAAGGAAGAGGAGCTGATTAGAAGAAGGAAGAGGAGCTGATTAGAAGAAGGAAGAGGAGCTGATTGGAAGAAGGAAGAGGAGCCGATTGGAAGAAGAAAGAGGAGTCAATTGGAAGAAGGAAGAGGAGCAGATTAGAAGAAGGGAGAGGAGCTGATTAGAAGAAGGAAGAGGAGCTGATTGGAAGAAGAAAGAGGAGTCAATTGGAAGAAGGAAGAGGAGCTGATTAGAAGAAGGAAGAGGAGCTGATTAGAAGAAGGAAGAGGAGCTGATTAGAAGAAGGGAGAGGAGCTGATTAGAAGAAAGAAGAGGAGCTGATTGGAAGAAGGAAGAGGAGCTGATTGGAAGAAGAAAGAGGAGTCAATTGGAAGATGGAAAAAGAGCCAATTGGAGGAAAAAAGAGAAGCCAACTGGAGGAAAGAAGAGGAACCGACTGGAAGAAGGAAGAGCAGTCAATTAGAAGAAGGAAGAGGAGCCGATAGGTGGAAGGAAGAAGAACCAATTTGCAGAAGGTGGAGGAGTTGATTGAAAGAAGGAAGAGCAGCCAAGTAGAAGATGGAAGAGGAGTCAATTGGAAGAAAGAAGAGGAGCCAATTGGAAGAAAGAAGCTCTGATTGGGAGGAGGAAGACAAGCTGATTGGAAGAATGAAGAGGAGCCGATTGGAAGAAGAAAGAGGAACCGATTGAAAGAAGAGACAATTTGAGGAAAGTAGAGGAGCCAACTGGAAGAAGAAAGAGGAACCGATTGAAAGAAGAAAGAGGAGCTGATTGAAAGAAGAGGAACATATTGAAAGAAGACACAATTTGAAGAAGGTAGAGGAACCAGCTGGAAAAGGGAAGATGACTCGATTGGAACAAGGAAGAGGAGTCGATTGGAAGATGGAAAAGGAGCCAATTGGAGGAAAAAAGAGTAGCCGACTGGAGGAAAGAAGAGGAACCAACTGAAAGAAGGAAGAGTAGTCAATTAGAAGAATGAAGAGAAGCCGATAGGTGGAAGGAAGAAGAGCCAATTTGCAGAAGTTAGAGGAGTTTATTGAAAGAAGGAAGAGCAGCCAATTGGAAGATGGAAGAGGAGTCAGTTGGAAGAAAGAAGAGGAGTCAATAGAAAGAAAGAAGCTCTGCTAATTGGAAGGAGGAAGAGGAGCTGATTAGAAGACGGAAGATGAGCTGATTGTAAGAAGGAAGAGGAGCCAATTGGAAAAAGAAAGAGGAGCCGATTGAAAGAAGAGGCAATTTGAATAAGGTAGAGGAGCCAACTGGAAGAAGGAAGAGGAGTCAATTGGAAGAATGAAGAGGAGCCAATTGGAAGAAAGAAGAACTATTAATTGGAAGAAGGAAGAGGAGTCAATTGGAAGAAAGAAGAACTATTAATTGGAAGAAGGAAGAGGAGTCGATTGGAAGAAATAAGATCTGTGGATTGGTAGAAGGAAGAGGAGCTGATTAGAAGAAAGAAGACAAGCCAATTGGAAGACAGAAGAAGAGGTGATTGGAGGAAGGAAGAAGAGGTGATTGGAGGAAAGAAAAGAAGTCAATCAAAAGAAGGAACTGGAGCAGATTGGAGGAAGGATGACGAGCGGATCGGAAGAAAGAAAAGGACCCGATTATGAAGAAGGAAGAATTGTGCCGCCAGCGGAGGGACAGGTACAAAGAATTCCATGGAGAGGTGAATGTGAAAGTTTATTGTTTGTATTAACCCATTACTGTGTGCAGAAAAGTAAAGACAAATGTCCTCCTGCTGGATCCATGCAATCTGAATCTCTATAAATTCAGATTCTTCAGTACTTTAATTTTTGGGGACATTTGTCGCAAATTCGATTACTTTAGAATCGATTCACTCTTGTCTAATAAGCGTTATGATTTCTGGATTATTAACTATGCGACATGGTCTTTTTACTGTTTTTTTTTTATTAAATAATTATTTTTCTCCTTAAGGGGAATTTTACTTTTTTTTATTTAATTGTATTATTTTCTTTTTCTTAGTTGGGATTTCATAGCTAGGGTTTATAATGTTAATCACGCCTTAGAATTCTCAGTCATTTCATAATCAGCAAACGTTTAACAGAATTTTTGCTTCAGGCCTAAAGTAAATTTATCTTAATAAAGAAGTTTGAGAAAGGACAGAAAAAAAAGGAACAAGATCCGTTATTTATAGGAATATTTGCTCAGACTCATTTCAAATTGCAATTAAGCCCCAAACGCTCTTCGGTTGCGCTTTGACACACACACAATAATTAGCGGCATCTGCGAGTTGTATTATTTTCATATTTGTTTGTGCAATTTACTTTTTAATTTTCGAGCAGCATCTGGTACTTAAACATCACATTAAGACTGTGACTGGAGTCTTACAAATAAAACCCAGAAATACATGACAGATGGGACAAATTCGATCCACATTCTAAAATAGACAAAAAAAGTGTTTTTTTTGTGCTCTTTCAATTTTTGATTAAAAATGGTGTTTAACATTGTTTATTAAGTGAAATGAGGGGCGATTGTTAGTTAGGATCAGCCAGAATAACAGAAATGTGTTTTAATGCAATTTGAGGGGACAATCTTTTCCTATCAACCCCCTTTTAGGACCCTATAGTGGGTCAATCTCCAAAAATGCTCCCTATTATGAAATGGCCACTAGTACGAATTATTTCTAATCTACTGGACCCAATTGTCCATATTTGGCTAGTTTAAAATGACTTTTTTTAATCTAGGGGCATGCAGGGACCCCCAGAATAATGCAACTGTATGCATCCGCATCGGTATTATCACTGATCCGGGTTCATGAGGGAAACAGGTGAGGGAAAGGAAGCAGGAAGGTAAAATGGGCAAGGGCAACTGGGAGGCTAATCTGACCCTGGACTTGGGGCCCCTCACTAGCTCTGTTCCCGGATGTACGTCTGAAGGTGAGAAGGTTCGGGCCACCACCCTTTCCCTCAACTCCTCAACCTGTCCTCTGCTAAGAGCTCCTACCTACACCCACAGACCAGGAAAAGGACACCACTCCGATGGAAGGGGACAGCAGCTGCTCCAGCAGCAGGTCTGCACAGCATGGGTCCTAGATGAGAATGAACTCAATCTGTGACACCTAGTGGAGGGAATTGGAGCTATTTTAAGGCTGGGGGAGAGGAGATCTGAATGCTAAGACACACCCCTCCATCTCCACCTGAGCTGTGACTCACTCCTCTACCTGCAGAGCCTTATACAGCAGACTAAGGAAGAAAACTCAGTTTAAAAGCACAGCAGCAACACTCCAAAACTGCAAAGAAGTCAATACGTGACAGGAGCAGACAGTTGCTTCTTGGTGATTACCTTTTTTCCTGGATGTGGTTCTGAATGACATGCCCCCTAGGGCATTCTGGGCATGCACAGACCAAAAAACCCAGACCTAGGGATTTAGAGTCCGCTGGATCTGGGTTACAGAGACCCCATATTTTAATTCTACCTGCATTGTCGAGTGGTCACGGTTTTTGACATCGAGACAAAAAATGCATCAATTTGCGTCTTTGGTCTCAAGGAAAAACCCCGGACCACCCGGATAAGGAAAAAATAGTGCAAAACTGGGTGCACCCACAAGTGCCTGTGGCCCCATTCAATGTCAGTGGGGCTGAAAATTGAAGCAGGTGCATCCAGTTTCAGCCAGATTCATACGGATGACAAAAAAATGCCAGTGTGAAACCAGCCTTATACATGGTATCCCATTCATTTCAGTGGTTGTATGCAAAACTACAGTACCGTGCAAACATTTTAGGCAGGTGATTAAAAAATGCTGCAGAGTGAAACTGCTTTCAAAAATTGGAGTAATAATAGTTTATTTTTATCTAATAATAAACTTAAAAATGAATGAACAAAATAAAAATCTAAAGTAGACCAATATTTGGCGTGACCGTCCTTTGCCTTCAAAACATCAGCAATTCTTCTGGATACACTCATAGAAAGTCACGAATTTTGTAGGATTATTGTCAGGTTTATTAATGACCAATTATGCCAAGCAGGTGATAATGATCATCGATTTCATATGTAATTTAAACAAACTGAGGCAGAAAAACATGTAGAAAGAGTAAAACTAAGTCAGGAACACTCTATAAAGGTGAGGCTGTAGGAGATAGTTTCACCTTATAGGTCATACACCATGTACAAATAGAGCACAGCAATACACCAGGTAGTTATAGTGCATCAGCAAGGCGTTTCCCAAGCAAATATTTCAAATACAATTGGGGCTTCAAGGTGTGTTGTTCAAACTTTAAACAAAACACTAAGAAACATGAAATATTGAGGACCAAGTGTAGCAGATAAGAGACACATCATGCTTACTTCTCTTCAATATCTGAAGATGTCCAGCAGTCGCACCAGCTCAGAACTGCTAGCAACCAATAAAACCAAACTGTGATGGTGGATATGGTGGGTTATATTTTACTGCATTTTATAAGTGCTGTTTTCCTATACTCTGTATTCAGCCCTTCCCCCTTTCTGTGTACTCATTACACTCCTGAGGGTCTGATAATTGAATTACTGTGGACATGTCCTTACTTGGTCATGCTAGTCCTCTGCCTGCCAATGTGTGTACTTGCCCCCTGGAGTATGTCAATAGACCTGGTTTTGGATATTGGGAGGTGGTTGGGCGAGGAGAAGGTGTGAGATTTGAGTCTTTCTGTTGACAGGCAGTACGATTCAGTCTTTTCTGGGGGACACTGCAGCTGAGGTGATCTCTCCAGAGGCATGGGACTGCCACCTGGATTACCTGGACATACAGTATTCTGATGGATTGTTTTATGGATTTTTATGTTTGTCAAGCAATAAAGACTCTTGGGCTATACACGCATCTCTCGGTCTGTTGATTGTGGGATACTGGAGAACCCCGTGACACATACTATACTCATTGTTCAGAGAAGTCTTGCCAGATGTGGTCGTCATGGAAGAAGTTTGGCTAAAAATCCATATCTTCTACATGGAACCAAGGACAAGTTACTCAACTACTGTATGAGAGAAGAAACTTGTTAGCATGTGGTCTGTAGTCAGAATCTGAAATACTTGGCAGCTTGTTTGCCAAAGGTCTTGAGAGATTCAGAATAATAATTCTCTACAGTCATAAGTAACCCTTGGTGTAGGGTCCTGCAAGTTTGGTACAGAATTTTTGCAAAAAGAGTTGGGGATTTCATCAGGTTTAATGGTGTCCTCAATGCTGAGAAATACAAGCAGATACTTATTCATTATGCGATACCATCAGGGATCTATCTGATTGGCTCCAAAAATATTCTGCAACATTAAAAGGATCCCCGATATACAGTCAATGTCATTAAGAAAGGTATTCAGTGTAAAGAAGATCAAGTAGTCTTGGAGTTGGTGATCCGGCCCCTGCGGTGCCCTGATCTCACATCATTCAGTCTGTCAGGGATCACACAAAGAGAAAGAAGGATCCACATACACAGAAGATCTGAGGTCAGTTCTGCAAGATATTTGAAAAACCCTCCTGACAATGTCTTTAAGGGCTATCTTCAGCTTAAAGAAGAACAGAGTCTTAAAGGTGATGATCCGGCCCCTGTGAAGTCCTGATCTCACAAAATCTATTTTGTCTGGAATCACATGAAGAGTAAGAAGGATCCACACAAGCCTCATGCACAGAAGATCTGGGGTCAGTTCTCCATGATATTTGGAAAATCCTCCTGACAATGTCATTAAGGACTATCTTCAGCTTAAAGAAGAACAGAGTCTTCAAGGTGATGATCCGGCCCCTGTGAAGTCCTGATCTCACATCATCCAGTCTATCTGGGATCACATGAAGAGAAAGAAGGATCCACACAAGCCTCATGCACAGAAGATCTGGGGTCAGTTCTCCAAGATATTTGGAAAATCCTCCTGACAATGTCATTAAGGATTATCTTCAGCGTAAAGAAGAACAGAGTCTTGAAAATGATGATCCGGCCCCTGCGGAACCCTGATCTCACATGATTCAGTCTGTCTGGGATCACACGAGAGATAGAAGGATCCACAAATGCCTCATATCTCATATACAGAAGATCTGGGGTCAGTTCTCCAAGATATTTGGAAAATCCTCCTGACAATGTCATTAAGGATTATCTTCAGCGTAAAGAAGAACAGAGTCTTGAAAATGATGATCCGGCCCCTGCGGAGCCCTGATCTCACATGATTCAGTCTGTCTGGGATCACACGAGAGGTAGAAGGTTCCACACAACCCTCATACACAGAAGATCTGGGGTCCGTTCTCCTAGATGTTTGGAACAATCTCCTTCAAAGCCTGTGTGCGTAACAAGTGTATCTAGAAGTGTTGCTATTTTGAAGGCAGAGGATGTTCGCCAAATTGTGATTTATCTTTTGTTTAACCGCTTTGTATTTTCTTCATTGATAAAAATAAACATTTCTAGCTTTTGGAAGCGTTCTCACTTATTTTCTGCACCTGCCTAAAACTCATCTGATTTCTGATTGTAGATGGCAATCAATATGCTGTGTTTGCCATTGAGAGGTGCTGGCGGCTTGATTTTGAGATAATACTTAGCCTTTTGTTAGGTAATATATACTCTATGTAATAACACATTTTACAGATGAGTGAATATCCTGAAATTTGATTCGAACAGAATCAATTCAGGGACGTTGGAGAAGGGGATTAATATTCATTAAACATATTCTATGCAAATTGAAGCAACCAAGAAGGGGTTAAAAATCATCCTATTGTCATCCCTCCTCCGCTCTCACTTTAATTGTCTTGACACCTGTCCTCCCAGTAAGTCTCCTCTCTTCCTCTGCTGGGGTCTTCCATTTACTAAGCCACATGGACAGCAGTGTAATGGGTCAGGATTGCCATGTGGGGGCGCAATGCAACATGGAGCAAGTGCAAATCACTAACCTACGACTCATCTCAAATGATGGCGAGGAGCCTGGAGAATAGAAGACCCCACCGGAAAGAAAGTAAACAAAAGCCAGAAGAGCCGAGTGGAGGACCGGAGGTGATAGGACTGAGGAAAGCTCACTTTATTGTAAAGGACCACTCCAGAATTTTTTGGTTTTTTTTTTTTAGCACTGGATTAGTGCTTTAAAGGTAAGTCCCTTGCCCCCTGTCTTGTAGTCACCTTCTGGGGTCTTTCGGCTTTTATTGACGCCACTCTGGTCCTGCTGAGCCATTTCATGCCACACAAGTTGTGATTGGCCGGAAGTCAGATGTTATGTAACGAAAGCTCAATGCGTCTCTATGAGAGCCAAATTGGAGGCCAGAACAAGTCCAGAGTGAGGCTAGAATGGGGACAGAATGAGGTCAGGACAAGGCTAGGACAAGGCTAGAATAAGGTCAGGACTAGGCTAGAATGTAACCAAAACAAGGCCAGAACATGGACAGATTGAGGCTAGATTGAGGTCAGAATGAGGCTAGAAAGGTGCAAGAACGTGGCCAGAACAAGGGCAGAATGGGGCCTGAACGAGTCCAGTACGAGGCCAGGACAAAGCTAGAATGAGGCCAGAACGAGATAAGAACTAGGCCAGAATGGAATCAGAATGAGGCCAGGACAAGGCTAGGATGATGCCAGAACTGAGCAAGAATAAGGCCAGAAGGAGGCTAGGACAAGGCTAGAATGATGCCAGAACTGAGCCAGAATAAAGCCAGAAGGAGGCTAGGACAAGGCTAAAATGAGTCCAGAACCAGACTAGGACTAGGCCAGAATGAGGTCAGAAATGGGCCAAAACAAGGCCAGAATATGGCCAGATTGAGGCTAGAATGAGGCCAGAATGGGGCCAGAATGGGACAAGAACAAGACCAGAATGGGGCCAGAACGAATCCAGTACAAGGCCTGGACAAGTCTAGAAAGAGGCCAACGAGGCCCAGTCACACACAGAGAATTGTGCAGATATTGTTCGCAGATCTCTGGTTGCAGTGAAACCATGGACACATTGTTACATTTGTACACAGCCACAAAATAGAACAATGTGTCCATGATTTCACTGCAACCAGAGATGTGCCAACAATATCTGCACAATTATCTGTGTGTGACTGGGCCTATACTTGACATGTGGTGATATTTCTCCTTTTTAACATGTCAAAATATATAATTTTTAAAACTTTCATGAATATTTAATGAGTCAAATAGTTTATTTTTATAAGGGCTCAAACATATGGCTGCTTACATCCTAAAACAGCGCCCCTGTTTGTCCACAGGCTATGTCTGTTGTTGCAGTCCAGCTGCATTTATTTCAATAGATCTGAAATCATCCCTATTCTAGAAGTTGATTTTAACCATTAAAGGGAATCAACCAGCAGGATTTAGGGCTATAAAGTGAAGCCGGTCTCTTACAGGCTCTGGGATATTGAATGCAATTATAACTTTACTTGAGCGATTCCATATTTGATTGCAGAGAAAAGTATCATAAAACTCCTGGAAAACAGGGCAGCAGATGAATGATGTGTGAAGCACTGTGTCACTATTTAGGTTCTTTTTTTCCAGCCCTGTGGGCATGCCTTTCGTCTGTAAGCCAAACCCTCCACCCTTCCTTTCATCTGTACTTTCCGTTTTGTCTGGAGCCTTGCGGCTGAAGTATAGTGACAGTGCGCAGGAAGAGATAAGAGGGAGGGGGAGGGTTTGGCTAACTGCCGAAAGGCATACCCACAGGGGAGAAAAGATAAAACAAATAGTGACGCAGTGCTGCACACATCAATCATCTGCTGCCCTGTTTTCCAGGAGTTTTATGACACTTTTCTCTGCAATCAAACATGGAATCATTCAAGTAAAGGTATGATTGCATTCAGCATCCCAGAGCCCTAAATCCTGCTGTTTGCTTCCCTTTAAGGTGAATTATGATATGACGCTATAGATAAATAAGTGTCGCTACAGCACAGTGTTTCTTTGTGACCTTTTTTTTAATCTTCGACTTTTTAGGATGTGCCATGATATTTTCCATAGACCTTGCCCTAGCCTGCACTGACATCAATAGGGGCCCTGATGAATAGTTCAATGCGAGTTGGAGCAGAAGCGATGTTACAATGTATCTGATTTCAAGGTTGAAGTATAAAGTCTTAAGGAAGTGGCAATTATTTAGCATATTTTGGGCCAGTCAATAAAGCAGACGCGTCCCATATTTCACGGTGAAAATGAATGCGGTACAACTTTTCTACAAGGCCAATAGTTTATCATTGTTACTGTCTACTTACTTAAGAACACAGCGACCGGCCAAGTACAAGAGAGCCGGAGACGCCATCGGTAAATCTGACCATCAGTCTTCATTCAGTGGGAAGGGACTTGTAAGATACTACAGCAGATTAAGGATTCTATCCACTCGGAAGGAAAAAGAACTACTAAAGATGTGCACAACCTTCACAATTAGAGAAGCAAGTACAAGCACAAAAGGCTTCTTCCAGGTATCGCTACTTTGATGTGGAGCTGTGGAAATGTCCCAATCCCCGGCTGAGCTACAATATTCCAGAACTCGGTCCAAACCTGCTCCCTACTCTAGATATTTCCCACTGGTTGGATAAGTTGGTCCCCCTTGTTGGGATCCTCAGTGATCAACTGTGATATGTGAGCAGAACTGGCATGGGCGATGAGCAAATCAAGACCGAAACGCAAGTCCATTGACTTCAAGTAATAAGGTTGATCCAGGCGAAGGCAAATGAGACAGATGCTAATTGCCCCATATTAGGGGAAAATTCCTTCCCGACTCCACATTGGACAGTCAGACTGGTTCCCTGGATCAGCGACCATCACAGAATCTACTGCCCATAATCTGTAATATTAGATTTACCAAGAAAGGCATCCAGACAATCCTTGAATCTGTTAGTGAATCAACAATTAAAAGTTCATATGGCAGTAAGTTTGATAGTTTCACTGCTCTTACAGTAAAGAATCCATAGTGTCACAGGCCAAAAAGTAAATAATCCATAGTTTTAATAATCGTAAGGAATCCATAGTCTCACTGCTCACACAGTAAATAATCCATAGTCTCACTGCTTTTGTACAATAAAGAAGCCATAGTCTCACTGCTCATACAGTAAAGAATCCATAGTCTCACTGCTCATACAGTAAAGAATCCATAGTCTCACTGCTCATACAGTAAAGAATCCATAGTATCACTGCTCATATAGTAAAGAATCCATAGTCTCACTGCTCAAACAGTAAAGAATCCATAGTCTCACTGCTCATACAGTAAAGAATCCATAGTCTCACTGCTCTTACAGTAAAGAATCCATAGTCTCACTGCTCATACAGTAAAGAATCCATAGTCTCACTGCTCATACAGTAAAGAATCCATAGTCTCACTGCTCTTACAGTAAAGAATCCATAGACTCACTGCTCATACAGTAAAGAATCCATAGCCTCACTGCTCATACAGTAAAGAATCCATAGTCTCACTGCTCATACAGTAAAGAATCCATAGTCTCACTGCTCATTCAGTAAAGAATCCATAGTCTCACTGCTCATACAGTAAAGAATCCATAGTCTCACTGCTCATTCAGTAAAGAATCCATAGTCTCACTGCTCATTCAGTAAAGAATCCATAGTCTCACTGCTCTTACAGTAAAGAATCCATAGTCTCACTGCTCATTCAGTAAAGAATCCATAGTCTCACTGCTCAGACAGTAAAGAATCCATAGTCTCACTGCTCACACAGTAAAGAATCCATAGTCTCACTGCTCATTCAGTAAAGAATCCATAGTCTCACTGCTCATACAGTAAAGAATCTATGACCTCACTGCTCTTACAGTAAAGAATCCATAGTCTCACTGCTCATTCAGTAAAGAATCCACAGTCTCACTGCTCTTACAGTAAAGAATCCATAGTCTCACTGCTCATTCAGTAAAGAATCCATAGTCTCACTGCTCATACAGTAAAGAATCCATAGTCTCACTGCTCGTACAGTAAAGAATCCATAGTCTCACTGCTCGTACAGTAAATACTCCATAGTCTCACTGCTCTTACAGTAAAGAATCCACAGTCTCACTGCTCATACAGTAAAGAATCCATAGTCTCACTGCTCATACAGTAAAGAATCCATAGTCTCACTGCTCATACAGTAAAGAATCCATAGTCTCCCTGCTCATACAGTAAAAAATCCACAGTCTCACTGCTCATACAGTAAAGAATCCATAGTCTCACTGCTCGTACAGTAAAGAATCCAAAGTCTCACTGCTCATACAGTAAAGAATCCATAGTCTTACTGCTCATACAGTAAAGAATCCATAATCTCACTGCTCATACAATAATGAATCCATAGTCTCACTGCTCATACAATAATGAATCCTTAGTCTCACTGCTTGTACAGTAAAAAATCCATAGTCTCACTGCTCGTACAGTAAAGAATCTATAGTCTCACTGCTCGTACAGTAAATAATCCATAGTCTCACTGCTCATACAGTAAAGAATCCATAGTCTCACTGCTCGTACAGTAAATAATCCATAGTCTCACTGCTCATACAGTAAAGAATCCATAGTCTCACTGCTCATACAGTGTAGAATCCATAGTCTCACTGCTCGTACAGTAAATAATCCATAGTCTCACTGCTCATACAGTAAAGAATCCATAGTCTCACTGCTCGTACAGTAAAGAATCCAAAGTCTCACTGCTCATACAGTAAAGAATCCATAGTATCACTGCTCATACAGTAAAGAATCCATAATCTCACTGCTCATACAATAATGAATCCATAGTCTCACTGCTCATACAATAATGAATCCATAGTCTCACTGCTTGTACAGTAAAAAATCCATAGTCTCACTGCTCGTACAGTAAAGAATCTATAGTCTCACTGCTCGTACAGTAAATAATCCATAGTCTCACTGCTCATACAGTAAAGAATCCATAGTCTCACTGCTCATACAGTAAAGAATCCATAGTTTCACTGCTCATACAGTAAAGAATCCATAGTCTCACTGCTCATAAAGTAAAGAATCCACAGTCTCACTGCTCATACAGTAAAGAATCCATAGTTTCACTGCTCATACAGTAAAGAATCCATGGTCTCACTGCTCGTACAGTAAAGAATCCACAGTCTCACTGCTCACATAGTATCTATTTATCTTTCTCTCTGTCTATCATCATTTATCTATCTTTGCACATCTTTTAGGCCAGTTTCACATCACGGCATGAACAGGTCCGGGGCTGTCTTGTGTGAACCTGACAGCCCCGGACCCAATTTTGAAACGGAACCGAAGTGCGAATATGCCCTCCGGTCCGGTTTGCAGCCGGATTCAGCCGAGCGCAGCTGCATCTGCTGAAATTTCAAGATCGCAGCTAGTGGGGAGCTAGCCGCGGTCCTGAAATCTCCGCAGGGGACAGCTCCAGGTGCTGAAGTTTCTGATTTGTGCCGATTTTTTGCCCCGGACACAAACGCTGCAAGCAAGGTTTTTGTGTCTGGGAGAAAAATCCGAATTTTCCCGGATCCTCCCGGACAGATGGAAACCGGATGGCAGATACCTGCCATCCGGCTCCATCCGGCACCATAGGAATACTATGGGACTGAAACTGGATCCTGAAAAACGTGATGTGAAACCGGCCTTACACATAAAAAACACATTTATTTCAGTATAATGCATTTATTTCCAGTACACGTCACATGGTTCACATCCGTGTGCAGCTGTTAAAAAAAAAACGGACTTGTCTCCCTGTGGATTCACGGACACGTGGTCCAAACACCTTGGTGTGAAGATCCCCATTGTGTGTAATTAGTGTACCTGTGAAGAGGTTACAATGAACACTACACGTTCTGGAGACTCGGAGGTTAGAAGGCGGCATATTAGCTGTTAAACGTCCTGAACATCGGACCCCTGTAATATCACCTTCACACAGTGGTGTAACTTGAAGCTCATGGGACCTGATGCGAAAGCTGCAACGGGGCCCCCAATTATTGCAAATCTATAATAGCATTAGTATTTTTCTATAGGCCAAAGGGACTTTTGGGGCCCCTTAGGCTGCAGGGCCCGGGTGCGATTGTAACCCTGCACCTATTGTAGTTACGCCCCTGTCTTCATTCTATATTGATCTATGGTAGTATTAATGATGCACAGTATACAGAGAATGCAGACTACTGATGACGGTCGTGTCGCGGTTCGGGTTCGTCCCTCTTCTCGTGTCTTGCAGATGTTGATCACATTTTTCTTTTCTTCCTATACTATTTCCTAAGATGCGATGTTAGCGGCTGTCATTACCGACTCGCCGGAGCGTGATGTATAGTTACCAAATAACCTTCATGCACAGCGGAGTAGACTCAATGATTAAAGCCACCAGGGAAAGCCACTCCGAGAGCAGCGAGGTCAACGCCGCATCACATTCAATTAATAGACCATCTGTAGCACAAGAAACCTGTAAGTGGTCAATTTCTGTCTGGGAGTAGAGACCCGCATTGGCCTTTCATCCACATGCAATGTCATGGGCCGCTGCACCCAAAGCCGCTCCACATCCGGGGCTCAACAAGAAACAATGGGAGATAGAAATCAACTGACAGATAAAAGGAGCCGCAAAGAGGGAAAACACACAAAATATAGACAATTGTGACAAAATGACCTGGAACCGGGGGAACTCGGGAAATTGTAGGGAAAATAGAGATTAACTAGTTTCTCAATTCTGTTGTATCTATTATTGTTCATTGAAAGGAGTATTTACAGATATGTAGCAAGAGACAGATATATCCCTTACTAATTATCAGTATTTTACACTCTGTAAATTGTCTTTAAAAATTAGTGACCTACCTAATCTCTAAAAATACCATTTGGAAAAGAATGGGATGTGGGGAGAGGAGGGGGAAAAAGCTGCAGATACTAGATATAGGGAAGCAGGAGTAAATATCTCATAAGGGGCCGTCACACGCTATGATATCATTAACGATGTCGTTGAAACGTCAGGGGTTTTCAGTCGCTCTAACGACGTCGTTACGTGTGACAGGTCGATCTTACAAGCGATAAGTGATCTGATCGCTATATACAGATATGAGATCAGATGATGTCGATCATCCAATCTGCTGCATCGTTCTGTGTGACACCGCCATAACCGATCTCCTGACCGATTTCTCCTATTCACATCATTGACAAGCATCAATCGCTGGTTGTGTGAACGATCCCTGCACGTAACATCGCTGCTGCGTCCTGAACGTTATCTATACATGTGACACCTCACTAACCATGTGTCCACGAGCCGCCACCCTGACATCGTTATCTATACATGTGACACCTCACTAACGATGTGTCCACGAGCCGCACCCCTGACATCGTTATCTATACATGTGACACCTCACTAATGATGTGTCCACGAGCCGCACCCCTGACATCGTTATCTATACATGTGACACCTCACTAATGATGTGTCCACGAGCCGCACCCCTGACATCGTTATCTATACATGTGACACCTCACTAACGATGTGTCCACGAGCCGCACCCCTGACATCGTTATCTATACATGTGACACCTCACTAACGATGTGTCCACGAGCCGCACCCCTGACATCGTTATCTATACATGTGACACCTCACTAACCATGTGTCCACGAGCCGCACCCCTGACATCGTTATCTATACATGTGACCAACCCCACCCCTTCTATCATGTCACCCACTAATGTGTCCACGAGCCGCACCCCTGACATCGTTATCTATACATGTGCCACCTCACTAACGATGTGTCCACGAGCCGCACCCCTGACATCAGTTATCTATACATGTGACACCTCACTAACGATGTGTCCCGAGCCGCACCCCTGACATCGTTATCTATACATGTGACACCTCACTAACGATGTGTCCACGAGCCGCACCACTGACATCGTTATCTATACATGTGACACCTCACTAACCATGTGTCCACGAGCCGCACCCTGACATCGTTATCTATACATGTGACACCTCACTAACGATGTGTCCACGAGCCGCACCCCTGACATCGTTATCTATACATGTGACACCTCACTAACCATGTGTCCACGAGCCGCACCCTGACATCGTTATCTATACATGTGACACCTCACTAATGATGTGTCCACGAGCCGCACCCTGACATCGTTATCTATACATGTGACACCTCACTAACATGTGTCCACGAGCCGCACCCTGACATCGTTATCTATACATGTACACCGCACTATGATGTGTCAGAGCCGCACCTGACATCGTTATCTATACATGTGACACCTCACTAATGATGTGTCCACGAGCCGCACCCCTGACATCGTTATCTATACATGTGACACCTCACTAATCATGTGTCCACGAGCCGCACCCCTGACATCGTTATCTATACATGTGACACCTCACTAATGATGTGTCCACGAGCCGCACCCCTGACATCGTTATCTATACATGTGACACCTCACTAACCATGTGTCCACGAGCCGCACCCCTGACATCGTTATCTATACATGTGACACCTCACTAATGATGTGTCCACGAGCCGCACCCTGACATCGTTATCTATACATGTGACACCTCACTAACCATGTGTCCACGAGCCGCACCCCTGACATCGTTATCTATACATGTGAACACCGCACTAATGATGTGTCCACGAGCCGCACCCCTGACATCGTTATCTATACATGTGACACCTCACTAACATGTGTCCACGAGCCGCACCCCTGACATCGTTATCTATACATGTGACACCTCACTAACGATGTGTCCACGAGCCGCACCCCTGACATCGTTATCTATACATGTGACACCTCACTAATGATGTGTCCACGAGCCGCACCCCTGACATCATTATCTATACATGTGACACCTCACTAATGATGTGTCCAGAGCCGCACCCCTGACATCGTTATCTATACATGTGACACCTCACTAACGATGTGTCCACGAGCCGCACCCCTGACATCGTTATCTATACATGTGACACCTCACTAACCATGTGTCCACGAGCCGCACCCCTGACATCGTTATCTATACATGTGACAACCTCACTAACCATGTGTCCACGAGCCGCACCCCTGACATCGTTATCTATACATGTGACACCTCACTAATGATGTGTCCACGAGCCGCACCCTGACATCGTTATCTATACATGTGACACCTCACTAATGATGTGTCCACGAGCCGCACCACTGACATCGTTATCTATACATGTGACACCTCACTAACCATGTGTCCACGAGCCGCACCCCTGACATCGTTATCTATACATGTGACACCTCACTAACGATGTGTCCTCGAGCCGCACCCCTGACATCGTTATCTATACATGTGACACCTCACTAACCATGTGTCCACGAGCCGCACCCCTGACATCGTTATCTATACATGTGACACCTCACTAACCATGTGTCCACGAGCCGCACCCTGACATCGTTATCTATACATGTGACACCTCACTAATGATGTGTCCACGAGCCGCACCACTGACATCGTTATCTATACATGTGACACCTCACTAACCATGTGTCCACGAGCCGCACCCCTGACATCGTTATCTATACATGTAACACCGCACTAATGATGTGTCCACGAGCCGCACCCCTGACATCGTTATCTATACATGTGACACCTCACTAACGATGTGTCCACGAGCCGCACCCCTGACATCGTTATCTATACATGTGACACCTCACTAACGATGTGTCCTCGAGCCGCACCCTGACATCGTTATCTATACATGTGACACCTCACTAAAGATGTGTCCACGAGCCGCACCCTGACATCGTTATCTATACATGTGACACCTCACTAACGATGTGTCCACGAGCCGCACCCCTGACATCGTTATCTATACATGTGACACCTCACTAACCATGTGTCCACGAGCCGCACCACTGACATCATTATCTATACATGTGACACCTCACTAACGATGTGTCCACGAGCCGCACCCCTGACATCGTTATCTATACATGTGACACCTCACTAATGATGTGTCCACGAGCCGCACCCCTGACATCATTATCTATACATGTGACACCTCACTAACCATGTGTCCACGAGCCGCACCCCTGACATCGTTATCTATACATGTGACACCTCACTAACCATGTGTCCACGAGCCACACCCCTGACATCGTTATCTATACATGTGACACCTCACTAACCATGTGTCCACGAGCCGCACCCCTGACATCGTTATCTATACATGTGACACCTCACTAACCATGCGTCCACGAGCCGCACCCCTGACATCGTTATCTATACATGTGACACCTCACTAACGATGTGTCCACGAGCCGCACCCCTGACATCGTTATCTATACATGTGACACCTCACTAATGATGTGTCCACGAGCCGCACCCCTGACATCGTTATCTATACATGTGACACCTCACTAATGATGTGTCCACAAGCCGCACCCCTGACATCGTTATCTATACATGTGACACCTCACTAACGATGTGTCCACGAGCCGCACCCCTGACATCGTTATCTATACATGTGACACCTCACTAACCATGTGTCCACGAGCCGCACCCCTGACATCGTTATCTATACATGTGACACCTCACTAACCATGTGTCCACGAGCCGCACCCCTGACATCGTTATCTATACATGTGACCCTCACTAATCATGTGTCCATGAGCCGCACCACTGACATCGTTATCTATACATGTGACACCTCACTAATGATGTGTCCACGAGCCGCACCACTGACATCGTTATCTATACATGTGACACCTCACTAACGATGTGTCCACGAGCCGCACCCCTGACATCGTTATCTATACATGTGACACCTCACTAACCATGTGTCCACGAGCCGCACCCCTGACATCGTTATCTATACATGTGACACCTCACTAACCATGTGTCCACGAGCCGCACCCCTGACATCGTTATCTGTACATGTGACACCTCACTAACCATGTGTCCACGAGCCGCACCACTGACATCGTTATCTATACATGTGATACCTCACTAACGATGTGTCCACGAGCCGCACCCCTGACATCGTTATCTATACATGTGACACCTCACTAACCATGTGTCCACGAGCCGCACCCCTGACATCGTTATCTATACATGTGACACCTCACTAACCATGTGTCCACCAGCGCGAACCACTGACATCGTTATCTATACATGTACACCTCATTAATGATGTGTCCACGAGCCGCACCCCTGACATCGTTAGATGTGTCCACGAGCCGCACCCCTGACATCGTTATCTATACATGTGACACCTCACTAACATGATGTGTCCACGAGCCGCACCCCTGACATCGTTATCTATACATGTGACACCTCACTAATGATGTGTCCACGAGCCGCACCCTGACATCGTTATCTATACATGTGACACCTCACTAACCATGTGTCCACGAGCCGCACCCCTGACATCGTTATCTATACATGTAACACCCACTAATGATGTGTCCACGAGCCGCACCCTGACATCGTTATCTATACATGTGACACCTCACTAATATGTGTCCACGAGCCGCACCCCTGACATCGTTATCTATACATGTGACACCTCACTAACCATGTGTCCCACGAGCCGCACCCCTGACATCGTTATCTATACATGTGACACCTCACTAACAGATGTGTCCACGAGCCGCACCCTGACATCGTTATCTATACATGTGACACCTCACTAACTCATGTGTCCACGAGCCGCACCCCTGACATCGTTATCTATACATGTGACACCTCACTAATGATGTTCCACGAGCCGCACCACTGACATCGTTATCTATACATGTGACACCTCACTAACCATGTGTCCACGAGCCGCACCCCTGACATCGTTATCTATACATGTAACACCGCACTAATGATGTGTCCACACGAGCCGCACCCCTGACATCGTTATCTATACATGTGAACACCTCACTAACGATGTGTCCACGAGCCGCACCCCTGACATCGTTATCTATACACTGTGACACCTCACTAACGATGTGTCCTCGAGCCGCACCCCTGACATCGTTATCTATACATGTGACACCTCACTAATGATGTGTCCACGAGCCGCACCCCTGACATCTTATCTATACATGTGACACCTCACTAATGATGTGTCCACGAGCCGCACCCTGACATCGTTATCTATACATGTGACACCTCACTAACGATGTGTCCACGAGCCGCACCCTGACATCGTTTATCTATACATGTGACACCTCACTAACCATGTGTCCACGAGCCGCACCACTGACATCATTATCTATACATGTGACACCTCACCTAACCATGTGTCCCGAGCCGCACCACTGACATCTTATCTATACATGTGACACCTCACTAACCATGTGTCCACGAGCCGCACCCCTGACATCGTTATCTATACATGTGACACCTCACTAACCATGTGTCCACGAGCCGCACCCCTGACATCGTTATCTATACATGTGACACCTCACTAATGATGTGTCCACGAGCCGCACCCTGACATCATTATTTACATTGACTCATAACATGTGTCACACACCTCACGTTTCATTAACTCAATATGTGTCCACGAGCCGCACCCCTGACATCGTTTATCTATACATGTGACACCTCACTAACATGTGTCCACGAGCCGCACCCCTGACATCGTTATCTATACATGTGACACCTCACTAACGATGTGTCCACGAGCCGCACCCCTGACATCGTTATCTTATACATGTGACACCTCACTAACGATGTGTCCACGAGCCGCACCCCTGACATCGTTATCTATACATGTGACACCTCACTAACCATGTGTCCACGAGCCGCACCCCTGACATCGTATCTATACATGTGACACCTCACTAACCATGTGTCCAGAGCGCACCCTGACATGTTATCTATACTGTGACACCCACTATTGTACGAGCGCACACTGACTCGTATCTATACATGTGACACCTCACTAACGATGTGTCCACGAGCCGCACCCCTGACATCGTTATCTATACATGTGACACCTCACTAATGATGTGTCCACGAGCCGCACCCTGACATCGATTATCTATACATGTGACACCTCACTAACCATGTGTCCACGAGCCGCACCCCTGACATCGTTATCTATACATGTGACACCTCACTAACCATGTGTCCACGAGCCGCACCCCTGACATCGTTATCTATACATGTGACACCTCACTAACCATGTGTCCACGAGCCGCACCCCTGACATCGTTATCTATACATGTGACACCTCACTAACCATGTGTCCACGAGCCGCACCCCTGACATCGTTATCTATACATGTGACACCTCACTAATGATGTGTCCACGAGCCGCACCCCTGACATCGTTATCTATACATGTGACACCTCACTAAGATGTGTCCACGAGCCGCACCCCTGACATCGTTATCTATACATGTGACACCTCACTAATGATGTGTCCACGAGCCGCACCCTCGACATCGTTATCTATACATGTGACACCTCACTAACGATGTGTCACGAGCCGCACCCCTGACATCGTTATCTATACATGTGACACCTCACTAACGATGTGTCACGAGCCGCACCCTGACATCGTTATCTATACATGTGACACCTCACTAACCATGTGTCCACGAGCCGCACCCCTGACATCGTTATCTATACATGTGACTCCTCACTAACATGTGTCCACGAGCCGCACCCTGACATCGTTATCTATACATGTGACACCTCACTAATGATGTGTCCACGAGCCGCACCACTGACATCGATTATCTATACATGTGACACCTCACTAACGATGTGTCCACGGCCGCACCCCTGACATCGTTATCTATACATGTGACACCTCACTAACCATGTGTCCACGAGCCGCACCCCTGACATCGTTATCTATACATGTGACACCTCACTAACCATGTGTCCACGAGCCGCACCCCTGACATCGTTATCTATACATGTGACACCTCACTAACCATGTGTCCACGAGCCGCACCACTGACATCGTTATCTATACATGTGATACCTCACTAACGATGTGTCCACGAGCCGCACCCCTGACATCGTTATCTATACATGTGACACCTCACTAACCATGTGTCCACGAGCCGCACCCCTGACATCGTTATCTATACATGTGACACCTCACTAACCATGTGTCCACCAGCGCGAACCACTGACATCGTTATCTATACATGTGACACCTCATTAATGATGTGTCCACGAGCCGCACCCCTGACATCGTTATCTATACATGTGACACCTCACTAACCATGTGTCCACGAGCCGCACCACTGAGATCATAGGTGAGATCACTCACAAAATCATAGTGTGTGACAGCCCCTATACATAGATGAGGAATGGATGGAGGGATGGCTAGATACACAGATGGACAAAAAGATAGATAGAAAGAGAGCTGGAAAGTAGGGATGAGCAGTACTTGGTACTCGTTGCGAGTATAGCGAGTCTGAATACTTTCGCAGTGTATCTATAGATGTGTATCCTAGTGTACTGCCAGGACCTTGCAATCTTGCCAATCAGGTGGCCGCTAGCGATTACGTCGTTGTGACGTGTCGTCATCTGACTGGCTGGAAGGCACAGGTCCTTGTCCGGTGATCGCAGGTCTTCCGGGACGGTCCCGGTGCAGGTGTCGGACAGGTGAGTATGTAATTTTATTATTTTTAACAACTTTTATTCACTTTTAGGGTACTTTCGCAGTGTATCTATAGATGCACTGCGAGAGTATTAGGACTACTCACCACTCTCGAGCACACATAACATACTCGGAGAGTAGAGAGTATCCCGAATACCGCTACTATTCGGCAAGTTCTGAATAGAAGTGAGTATACTCGCTCATCCCTAGTAGAAAGATAAGGAGATGGATGGATGGATGGATGGATAAATAGATGATAGATAGATGGATAAATAGATAGATAGATAGATAGATAGATAGATAGATAGATAGATAGATAATGAAAAGATGAGCAGCACAGAGCTTACATGAGGGTGCCAGCAACCAAACCTCTTCCTTTCAAGGTTTTCAATATATGATATAAATGAAGCTGCAGCACTCCAATCCTTTAGGTGAAGAAAGGTTTATTCATCATCACAGCATGGGCACCAGCGATGTTTCGGTTGTGAGCTGGAGGAAGGGTTTGCACACCCGAAACATCGCTGGTGCCCATGCTGTGATGATGAATAAACCTTTCTTCACCTAAAGGATTGGAGTGCTGCAGCTTCATTTATATCATAGGCGGGCGTCACACCCTATGATTTTGTGAGGGAACTCAATAACGATGTCAGGGGTGTGGCTCAAGGACACATCGTTAGTGAGGTGTCACATGTATAGATAATGATGTCAGGGGTGCGGCTCGTGGACACATCATTAGTGAGGTGTCACATGTATAGATAACGATGTCAGGGGTGCGGCTCGTGGACACATCGTTAGTGAGGTGTCACATGTATAGATAACGATGTCAGGGGTGCGGCTCGTGGACACATCATTAGTGAGGTGTCACATGTATAGATAACGATGTCAGGGGTGCGGCTCGTGGACACATGGTTAGTGAGGTGTCACATGTATAGATAACGATGTCAGGGGTGCGGCTCGTGGACACATCATTAGTGAGGTGTCACATGTACAGATAACGATGTCAGTAGTGCGGCTCGTGGACACATGGTTAGTGAGGTGTCACATGTATAGATAACGATGTCAGTGGTGCGGCTCGTGGACACATGGTTAGTGAGGTGTCACATGTACAGATAACGATGTCAGGGGTGCGGCTCGTGGACACATCATTAGTGAGGTGTCACATGTATAGATAACGATGTCAGTGGTGCGGCTCGTGGACACATCATTAGTGAGGTGTCACATGTATAGATAACGATGTCAGGGGTGCGGCTCGTGGACACATCATTAGTGAGGTGTCACATGTATAGATAACGATGTCAGGGGTGCGGCTCGTGGACACATGGTTAGTGAGGTGTCACATGTATAGATAACGATGTCAGGGGTGCGGCTCGTGGACACATCATTAGTGAGGTGTCACATGTATAGATAACGATGTCAGTGGTGCGGCTCGTGGACACATCATTAGTGAGGTGTCACATGTACAGATAACGATGTCAGTGGTGCGGCTCGTGGACACATGGTTAGTGAGGTGTCACATGTATAGATAACGATGTCAGGGGTGCGGCTCGTGGACACATCATTAGTGAGGTGTCACATGTATAGATAACGATGTCAGGGGTGCGGCTCGTGGACACATCATTAGTGAGGTGTCACATGTATAGATAACGATGTCAGGGGTGCGGCTCGTGGACACATGGTTAGTGAGGTGTCACATGTATAGATAACGATGTCAGGGGTGCGGCTCGTGGACACATGGTTAGTGAGGTGTCACATGTATAGATAACGATGTCAGGGGTGCGGCTCGTGGACACATCGTTAGTGAGGTGTCACATGTATAGATAACGATGTCAGGGGTGCGGCTCGTGGACACATGGTTAGTGAGGTGTCACATGTATAGATAACGATGTCAGGGGTGCGGCTCGTGGACACATGGTTAGTGAGGTGTCACATGTATAGATAACGATGTCAGGGGTGCGGCTCTTGGACACATGGTTAGTGAGGTGTCACATGTATAGATAACGATGTCAGGGGTGCGGCTCGTGGACACATGGTTAGTGAGGTGTCACATGTATAGATAACGATGTCAGGGGTGCGGCTCGTGGACACATCATTAGTGAGGTGTCACATGTATAGATAACGATGTCAGGGGTGCGGCTCGTGGACACATCGTTAGTGAGGTGTCACATGTATAGATAACGATGTCAGGGGTGCGGCTCGTGGACACATATTAGTGAGGTGTCACATGTATAGATAACGATGTCAGGGGTGCGGCTCGTGGACACATCGTTAGTGAGGTGTCACATGTATAGATAACGATGTCAGGGGTGCGGCTCGTGGACACATCGTTAGTGAGGTGTCACATGTATAGATAACGATGTCAGGGGTGCGGCTCGTGGACACATGGTTAGTGAGGTGTCACATGTATAGATAACGATGTCAGGGGTGCGGCTCGTGGACACATGGTTAGTGAGGTGTCACATGTATAGATAACGATGTCAGGGGTGCGGCTCGTGGACACATGGTTAGTGAGGTGTCAATGTATAGATAACGATGTCAGGGGTGCGGCTCGTGGACACATGTTAGTGAGGTGTCACATGTATAGATAACGATGTCAGGGGTGCGGCTCGTGGACACATGGTTAGTGAGGTGTCACATGTATAGATAACGATGTCAGGGGTGCGGCTCGTGGACACATGGTTAGTGAGGTGTCACATGTATAGATAACGATGTCAGGGTGCGGCTCGTGGACACATCGTTAGTGAGGTGTCACATGTATAGATAACGATGTCAGGGGTGCGGCTCGTGGACACATGTTAGTGAGGTGTCACATGTATAGATAACGATGTCAGGGTGCGGCTCGTGGACACATGTTAGTGAGGTGTACATGTATAGATAACGATGTCAGGGTGCGGCTCGTGGACACATGGTTAGTGAGGTGTCACATGTATAGATAACGATGTCAGGGGTGCGGCTCGTGGACACATGGTTAGTGAGGTGTCACATGTATAGATAACGATGTCAGGGGTGCGGCTCGTGGACACATGGTTAGTGAGGTGTCACATGTATAGATAACGATGTCAGGATAACGATGTCAGGGTGCGGCTCGTGGACACATGGTTAGTGAGGTGTCACATGTATAGATAACGATGTCAGGGTGCGGCTCGTGGACACATGGTTAGTGAGGTGTCACATGTATAGATAACGATGTCAGGGGTGCGGCTCGTGGACACATGGTTAGTGAGGTGTCACATGTATAGATAACGATGTCAGGGTGCGGCTCGTGGACACATGGTTAGTGAGGTGTCACATGTATAGATAACGATGTCAGGGGTGCGGCTCGTGGACACATGGTTAGTGAGGTGTCACATGTATAGATAACGATGTCAGGGGTGCGGCTCGTGGACACATGTTAGTGAGGTGTCACATGTATAGATAACGATGTCAGGGTGCGGCTCGTGGACACATGTTAGTGAGGTGTCACATGTATAGATAACGATGTCAGGGGTGCGGCTCGTGGACACATCGTTAGTGAGGTGTCACATGTATAGATAACGATGTCAGGGTGCGGCTCGTGGACACATGGTTAGTGAGGTGTCACATGTATAGATAACGATGTCAGGGGTGCGGCTCGTGGACACATCGTTAGTGAGGTGTCACATGTATAGATAACGATGTCAGTGGTGCGGCTCGTGGACACATGGTTAGTGAGGTGTCACATGTATAGATAACGATGTCAGGGTGCGGCTCGTGGACACATGGTTAGTGAGGTGTCACATGTATAGATAACGATGTCAGGGGTGCGGCTCGTGGACACATCATTAGTGAGGTGTCACATGTATAGATAACGATGTCAGGGGTGCGGCTCGTGGACACATCGTTAGTGAGGTGTCACATGTATAGATAACGATGTCAGGGTGCGGCTCGTGGACACATGTATGGTGGAAGTTGAGGTGTCACATGTATAGATAACGATGTCAGGGTGCGGCTCGTGGACACATGTTAGTGAGGTGTCACATGTATAGATAACGATGTCAGGGTGCGGCTCGTGGACACATGTTAGTGAGGTGTCACATGTATAGATAACGATGTCAGGGGTGCGGCTCGTGGACATCATGTATAGTGAGGTGTCACATGTATAGATAACGATGTCAGGGGTGCGGCTCGTGGACACATGGTTAGTGAGGTGTCACATGTATAGATAACGATGTCAGGGGTGCGGCTCGTGGACACATGGTTAGTGAGGTGTCACATGTATAGATAACGATGTCAGGGGTGCGGCTCGTGGACACATGTTAGTGAGGTGTCACATGTATAGATAACGATGTCAGGGTGCGGCTCGTGGACACACATGGTTAGTGAGTGTCACATGTATAGATAACGATGTCAGGGGTGCGGCTCGTGGACACATGGTTAGTGAGGTGTCACATGTATAGATAACGATGTCAGGGGTGCGGCTCGTGGACACATGGTTAGTAGAGGTGTCACATGTATAGATAACGATGTCAGGGTGCGGCTGTGGACACATCATTAGTGAGGTTGTCACATGTATAGTAGATAAGATGTAGGGTGCGGTCTGGACACATTTGGAGGTGTCACATTAAGAAACGATGTCAGGGTGCGCTCGTGGACACATCTTATGAGGTGTCACATGTAAATAACGATGTCAGGTGCGGCTCGTGGACACATGTTAGTGAGGTGTCACATGTATAGATAACGATGTCAGGGGTGCGGCTCGTGGACACATGTTAGTGAGGTGTCACATGTATAGATAACGATCGGGTGCGGCTCGTGGACACATGTTAGTGAGGTGTCACTGTATAGAAACGATTCAGGGTGCGGCTCGTGACACATCGTTAGTGAGGTGTCACATGATAAATGATGTGGGTCGGCGACATGTTAGTGAGTAATATAACGATGTCAGGGTGCGGCTCGTGCACATCGTTGAGGTCACATGTATAGTAAATGTCAGGGTGCGGCTCGTGACACATGTTAGTGAGTGTCACATGTATAGATAACGAGTCGGGCTCGTGGACACATCGTAGTGAGGTGTCACATGTAAGATAAGTGTCGGGCGCTTGTGAGCACATGTTAAGGTCACATGTATAGACGTCAGGGTGGTCGCACATGTTAGTAGGTGTCACGAGTACGGTCGTGTGCGCTGTGGGGGGGGGGGGGGGGGGGGGGGGGGGGGGGGGGGGGGGGGGGGGGGGGGGGGGGGGGGGGGGGGGGGGGGGGGGGGGGGGGGGGGGGGGGGGGGGGGGGGGGGGGGGGGGGGGGGGGGGGGGGGGGGGGGGGGGGGGGGGGGGGGGGGGGGGGGGGGGGGGGGGGGGGGGGGGGGGGGGGGGGGGGGGGGGGGGGGGGGGGGGGGGGGGGGGGGGGGGGGGGGGGGGGGGGGGGGGGGGGGGGGGGGGGGGGGGGGGGGGGGGGGGGGGGGGGGGGGGGGGGGGGGGGGGGGGGGGGGGGGGGGGGGGGGGGGGGGGGGGGGGGGGGGGGGGGGGGGGGGGGGGGGGGGGGGGGGGGGGGGGGGGGGGGGGGGGGGGGGGGGGGGGGGGGGGGGGGGGGGGGGGGGGGGGGGGGGGGGGGGGGGGGGGGGGGGGGGGGGGGGGGGGGGGGGGGGGGGGGGGGGGGGGGGGGGGGGGGGGGGGGGGGGGGGGGGGGGGGGGGGGGGGGGGGGGGGGGGGTGTCACATGTATAGATAACGATGTCAGGGTGCGGCTCGTGGACACATTTAGTGAGGTGTCACATGTATAGATAACGATGTCAGGGGTGCGGCTCGTGGACACATGTTAGTGAGGTGTCACATGTATAGATAACGATGTCAGGGGTGCGGCTCGTGGACACATGTTAGTGAGGTGTCACATGTATAGATAACGATGTCAGGGGTGCGGCTCGTGGACACATCGTTAGTGAGGTGTCACATGTATAGATAATGATGTCAGTGGTGCGGCTCGTGGACACATGGTTAGTGAGGTGTCACATGTATAGATAACGATGTCAGGGGTGCGGCTCGTGGACACATGGTTAGTGAGGTGTCACATGTATAGATAACGATGTCAGGGGTGCGGCTCGTGGACACATGGTTAGTGAGGTGTCACATGTATAGATAACGATGTCAGGGGTGCGGCTCGTGGACACATGGTTAGTGAGGTGTCACATGTATAGATAACGATGTCAGGGGTGCGGCTCGTGGACACATGGTTAGTGAGGTGTCACATGTATAGATAACGATGTCAGGGGTGCGGCTCGTGGACACATCATTAGTGCGGTGTCACATGTATAGATAATGATGTCAGTGGTGCGGCTCGTGGACACATGGTTAGTGAGGTGTCACATGTATAGATAACGATGTCAGTGGTGCGGCTCGTGGACACATGGTTAGTGAGGTGTCACATGTATAGATAACGATGTCAGGGGTGCGGCTCGTGGACACATCATTAGTGAGGTGTCACATGTATAGATAACGATGTCAGGGGTGCGGCTCGTGGACACATGGTTAGTGAGGTGTCACATGTATAGATAACGATGTCAGGGGTGCGGCTCGTGGACACATCATTACTGAGGTGTCACATGTATTGATAACGATGTCAGGGGTGCGGCTCGTGGACACATGGTTAGTGAGGTGTCACATGTATAGATAACGATGTCAGGGGTGCGGCTCGTGGACACATGGTTAGTGAGGTGTCACATGTATAGATAACGATGTCAGGGGTGCGGCTCGTGGACACATCATTAGTGCGGTGTCACATGTATAGATAATGATGTCAGTGGTGCGGCTCGTGGACACATGGTTAGTGAGGTGTCACATGTATAGATAACGATGTCAGTGGTGCGGCTCGTGGACACATCGTTAGTGAGGTGTCACATGTATAGATAACGATGTCAGGGGTGCGGCTCGTGGACACATGGTTAGTGAGGTGTCACATGTATAGATAACGATGTCAGGGGTGCGGCTCGTGGACACATGGTTAGTGAGGTGTCACATGTATAGATAACAATGTCAGGGGTGCGGCTCGTGGACACATCATTAGTGAGGTGTCACATGTATAGATAACGATGTCAGGGGTGCGGCTCGTGGACACATGGTTAGTGAGGTGTCACATGTATAGATAACGATGTCAGGGGTGCGGCTCGTGGACACATGGTTAGTGAGGTGTCACATGTATAGATAACGATGTCAGGGGTGCGGCTCGTGGACACATGGTTAGTGAGGTGTCACATGTATAGATAACGATGTCAGGGGTGCGGCTCGTGGACACATGTTAGTGAGGTGTCACATGTATTGATAACGATGTCAGGGGTGCGGCTCGTGGACACATGGTTAGTGAGGTGTCACATGTATAGATAACGATGTCAGGGGTGTGGCTCGTGGACACATGGTTAGTGAGGTGTCACATGTATAGATAACGATGTCAGGGGTGCGGCTCGTGGACACATGGTTAGTGAGGTGTCACATGTATAGATAACGATGTCAGTGGTGCGGCTCGTGGACACATGGTTAGTGAGGTGTCACATGTATAGATAACGATGTCAGGGGTGCGGCTCGTGGACACATGGTTAGTGAGGTGTCACATGTATAGATAACGATGTCAGGGGTGCGGCTCGTGGACACATGGTTAGTGAGAGTGTCACATGTATAGATAACGATGTCAGGGGTGCGGCTCGTGGACACATGGTTAGTGAGGTGTCACATGTATAGATAACGATGTCAGGGGTGCGGCTCGTGGACACATCATTAGTGAGGTGTCACATGTATAGATAACGATGTCAGGGGTGCGGCTCGTGGACACATCATTAGTGAGGTGTCACATGTATAGATAACGATGTCAGGGGTGCGGCTCGTGGACACATGGTTAGTGAGGTGTCACATGTATAGATAACGATGTCAGGGGTGCGGCTCGTGGACACATGGTTAGTGAGGTGTCACATGTATAGATAACGATGTCAGGGGTGCGGTCGTGGACACATGGTTAGTGAGGTGTCACATGTATAGATAACGATGTCAGTGGTGCGGCTCGTGGACACATGGTTAGTGAGGTGTCACATGTATAGATAACGATGTCAGGGGTGCGGCTCGTGGACACATCATTAGTGAGGTGTCACATGTATAGATAACGATGTCAGGGGTGCGGCTCGTGGACACATGGTTAGTGAGGTGTCACATGTATAGATAACGATGTCAGGGGTGCGGCTCGTGGACACATCATTAGTGAGGTGTCACATGTATAGATAACGATGTCAGTGGTGCGGCTCGTGGACACATCATTAGTGAGGTGTCACATGTATAGATAACGATGTCAGGGTGTGGGCTCGTGGACACATCTTAGTGAGGTGTCACATGTATAGATAAAGATGTCAGGGGTGCGGCTCGTGGACACATGGTTAGTGAGGTGTCACATGTATAGATAACGATGTCAGGGGTGCGGCTCGTGGACACACATGGTTAGTGAGGTGTCACATGTATAGATAACGATGTCAGGGGTGCGGCTCGTGGACACATCGTTAGTGAGGTGTCACATGTATAGATAACGATGTCAGTGGTGCGGCTCGTGGACACATGGTTAGTGAGGTGTCACATGTATAGATAACGATGTCAGGGGTGCGGCTCGTGGACACATGGTTAGTGAGGTGTCACATGTATAGATAACGATGTCAGTGGTGCGGCTCGTGGACACATCGTTAGTGAGGTGTCACATGTATAGATAACGATGTCAGGGGTGCGGCTCGTGGACACATGGTTAGTGAGGTGTCACATGTATAGATAACGATGTCAGTGGTGCGGCTCGTGGACACATGGTTAGTGAGGTGTCACATGTATAGATAACGATGTCAGGGGTGCGGCGGCTCATGGACACATGGTTAGTGAGGTGTCACATGTATAGATAACGATGTCAGGGGTGCGGCTCGTGGACACATGGTTAGTGAGGTGTCACATGTATAGATAACGATGTCAGGGGTGCGGCTCGTGGACACATGGTTAGTGAGGTGTCACATGTATAGATAACGATGTCAGGGGTGCGGCTCGTGGACACATGGTTAGTGAGGTGTCACATGTATAGATAACGATGTCAGGGGTGCGGCTCGTGGACACATGGTTAGTGAGGTGTCACATGTATAGATAACGATGTCAGGGGTGCGGCTCGTGGACACATGGTTAGTGAGGTGTCACATGTATAGATAATGTTCAGGACACAGCAGTGATGTTACGTGCAGGGATCGTTCACACAACCAGCGATTGATGATTGTCAATGTTATGAATAGGAGAAATCATAAAGGAGATGGTTATGGCGGTGTCACACAGAACGATGCAGCAGATTGGATTATCAACATCGTCTGATGTGGGGTCCGGATCTCATATCTGTGATGAACGATCAGATCACTTATCGGTTGTAAGATCCACGTGTCACACACAACGACGTCGTTAGAGCGATAGAAAATCTGAGACGTTTCAGCGACATTGTAATGATATCGTAGCGTGTGACGGTCCTTTTACGGCTATTCTGTTCCGTACAGAACATTTACACTTTATGTATCGAGTTTTGGGGTTTTTATCTATACTTCTTGAGTCTGGTTCAGACTCGTCACTTCGGACTCAGACAACATCTCCCGGTATCTTCCGCTGTTTGTGAGCCGCAGTCACAGCATAATAAGAAAATAATTTGCTCCCCTCGCGCTCCATCAAAGGTCAGCGTCTGGTATTCACCGTGACCTTTCCAGGTTAGGAGTTTTTATCGGAGCTGGCAGACAGGAGGCAGAGGATGAGGCGCCCCGGACAGAGCGCAGAGCGGCCTCCATTCAGGAAGGTTTCCCCGGTACAGAGGAGTCGCTGCCATGACCTATTATAAGACAAACTCACCGAAGTGACATTTACAGGCTCCAGAGCGGAGATTACAGCGCATCCTACAATAACTCCTACCAGATCCATCCTGGCGCTGCGGTACGGACACACGCACACCGCCTGTTTTATGCCTCTTTTGTCCCAGTTTCTGCAGAGTGATTAGGATTTTGCAAATAAATTATTTGCAGATGAAAGATTTATAAGGGAACGCACTTCCTAATGTCTGCGGTATATAAACCCCCATACGGCGCCGCTGGGTTTTGTATCCAGAGATTTATTTTCTGAACTGAGTGATGTAGAAAACAATTCCAAGCGGCAGTAAATACTGGCACATGTGCTGTCTCACGTCTCACCAACGTGGCATAAATAACGCACAAGAAATATCATACATTTTGACAACATTAAATCGCTTTTGTTGCAAAAGTCCACACTAAAGTTTTCTATCACTCCTTATATTTTAAGGGAAAAGTTCAGGTCAAGGAGGGTAACAACTGCAAAGCTGGAAAGCACCTAAGTGTTTGCTGTTGTCAATTAAATGGGTTGATTAGCCAAGAAATTGATGCAATATGTTTGATTGGAGATTACTTGCTGATTGCTGGGAGTCCAACTGCTGAGACCCCCCAAAATCTCAATATTGGGACTCTTAACCCATGTCGATTGCTGGGGTTCCAACTGCTCAAACCTCCTGAAATCCCAATATTGGGACTTTTAAACCTTGCTGAATGTTAGTGGTCCAACTGCTCAGACCCCCCAAAATCCCAATATTAGGACTCTTAAACCTTGCTGATTGCAGGGGGTCCAACTGCTGAGACCCCCCAAATTCTCAATATTGGGAGTCTTAAATCTTGCTGATTACTGGGGGTCCAACGATGAGACCCCTGAATTCCCAATATTGGGACTCTTAAACTTTTATGATTGGTTGGGGTCAAACAGATGAGACCCCGAATGTGACCCCGAATTCCCAATATTGGGACTCCTAAACCTTTCTGACTGCTCCAACTGATGAGATCCCCCGAAATCCCAATATTGGGACTCTTAACCCTTTCTGATTGCTTGGGGTCCATCAGATGGACCCGAATGTGACCCTTGAATTCCCAGTATTGGGACTCCTTTAAACCTTGCTGACTGCTGGGGATCCAACTGATGAGACCCCCGAAATCCCAATATTGGACTCCTAAACCTTTCTGAAATGCTCCAACTGATGAGGACCCCGAAATCCAATATGGGACTCTTAACCCTTTCTGATTGCTTGGGGTCCATCAGATGAGACCCCTGAATGTGACCCTTGAATTCCCAGTATTGGGACTCCTAAACCTTGCTGACTGCTCTGGGTCCAACAGATGAGACCCCCCAAAATCCCAATATTGGGACTCTTAAGCCTTGCTGATTGCTGGGGGTGCAACTGATGAGACTCCTCAAAATCCCAAGATTGGGACTCTGAATTGCAAAACGCCCCTTTATTGAATTGAGCGTAGGTGCGCCTGCTCGGTCTCCACTTTTTGCCATTGGACATCGAAAACAGCATAAAGACAAAGATAAATGGACCATACACGCCTCACTCATATTGAGACAGGGTCTGTCGAATCCTGACTTTTTCTTTCCAGATCCCCGATCTTGGGATCTCTGATGGTCCACCGGCAATCAATAAGTTATCTCTAATCTAATGAATAGTAGATATTTTATGTGTTTTGGAGAAAACCCCAATTTAAACCAAACAAACTGATCAGAATGGGTTAACATAATAAGCAAAATATTATAATTCCCATCTGATCCAAATTTTTCTGGTTTTCCCCGGTTTTTCAGTATTTCCTGCTGCAGTGAGGACGTCCTGACACTAACACTGATGAACTGTTCCAAAAAGTGTTTCTTGGTTGGAGAGCCCCTTTAACAACTTGCTTCCTGTAGAGGAAGGGTCCACAACCTGGAGCTTGGGAACCGTAAGTGACTCGCGGGCATGTGATGCATGGCTCACAGCTTAGTGCATAAGGACCAGGTTTACCAAGCAAATATGAAGAAATTGTCATCATAGCTGGACAACTCATACTGCTTCGTTGTTGATGCAAGGCCGGAGGTGGAGTCTGCCCTCTGCCTGTGACCGGCACTAGACACAATCTATTGCCTTTCTTGAGTTGTGGGCCTACATCTGTGCCTCTTCAGCGTTTTACTCACAATGTTTCATGGTACATACAGTAGTTATAGCTTCTGACAGAAGGACAAGAAGAGAAACATTTACTGCAAATAGGTAATAATTCACACAGGAACCTAAGGCCTACCTCAGAATAAACACACCTGACCCAACCAGTTTCCAAGTGGCCGCTGCACTGGCTGTAATAACCCTAATCACAAGATGAGAAGATGACAACTCGGACCTGGCTTCCTAATCAGCCGTCGATTGTACCTCATACCTCCTTAGGAGCTGTGGGAAAAGGGAAGAGCCTTACAACACTGAATTAGAAAGGCGTGCAAAGAAAGAAAGGATCCCTAAGTGAGAAAACATGAAATAATGAAAAGAAAGTGAAATGGTGAACTACAGCTGCTAGAAATGCCTCTTACCTTCTAGCAAAAGAAACAGAAAGAAGTAAGACTAATAGAAGAAACAGCAGAGATAACTTAGCTGATCTCTATCTGGATAGCAGAAATCCAAAAGCAGTAAGGCTGTAACTCCAAGTTGAATCCACTAAGAATATCACCAGCAGAAAAGATCAGCAAGGGGAAGGTTTAAATATCTGCACCCAAAAGGTGATAGGGCAGATTAAATTAACAAATTGAAACATCAGTTGTCCAAAGAGGAATGAAACAAGAACAATAGGTAATAAGAGCCCAGAAAGAAGCAAAACCCACTGAGGCTCAGAGGGGAAAGAAGCTAAGAACAAAACACGGGATCACCTAAAGATGATAATGATAATGATGATGGCAACTCAGACTTTTGCTGAATAAACAATTGGTGAGTACTTCATGTTAAGGAACTGGAGGGCTGAGCAGAGTGACATTTATTCTGATTGAAAGGACGGTATGCTGAAGTAGTGAGGGCCCCTTTACATGCGGCTACATTTCTTGGGTGGCTACAGGTAACTTACTGGTTGCAGTGAAATCATGGAGAGATTATTCCATTTGTACACAGCAACAAGATAGAACCTTGTCTCCATAATTTCACTGCAACCAGTAAGTTACCTGTAGCCACCCAAGAAATGTAGCCGCGTGTAAAGGGGCCCTAAGAGATCCCAGGATGAGTAACTACAAACCACAGCAAACAAAGTGAAAAGTTTATGCATTTGCTAGATAGTATGCCGCCTACTTCCTAGCTTCAAACACAAGATAGGTACAGAGTGAAGAGCAAAAATAGTAGAGAGATAAACCGTAGCTGATCTTACACTGGCTGGTATGTAAAACGGGAGTGTGGGTGGACTTCCAAATGGGAATATCACCAGCAGGAAATGTCAGCAGGGGGAAGGTATAAATAGCTGCAGCCAATAGGTGATTGGACAGGCAAATACGGTAGATAAATAAAAACTCCTGTTAACCTAAAACACTAGCAGAATGCTAAACCAACCACAATGCACACGGCACAGGTTCTAATCCCAACGCTTGACATCCCTTTGCAGTTTGGACTGTACAGTATGTAAATGTGCAAATAATGACCAAAAAGTGTCAATAGCACAAAGTATATGTTGGCATCCTATGGATACCAGAATAGGCTAATACAGAAAATGATGATACTTTCTTACTTATAGAGATGGTGGACATTTTTTCCCCAAGAGATACGCTCCGCACTGTTAGGTGTCTTGTTCAACTTCTCATTAGCACTTGTGATATTTTATCCTTCTTCTCTTATTCACATTTTTCGTCTCCAAACGTTTTTGTATTCAAGCCATTATCCGACCTGAAACCTTTCCCAGTGGCTGATAGTTTTTATCTTCGGCATAAGGACGCCAAGAACCTTTTTATCTTCTTCTTCAAAGCAAGGAGTGCATACATCCATGTCGTTGTCACTTACCCACAGCGGCTCTGATGTATATTGTAATTGTAATTTTATCTACATTGTCATATAACTTCACTCCGGTTATTGTAGTGTGTTCATTTAGAAAAGGCATCACTGGCTTCTGTACCCAAATATTTCCAAAATGGCACAGTCCAAGCAGCCCTATATGAGGCGAGGTCGGGGTTTGATGTTGCCATAGGTGGCTGCCAGGGGCGGAACTACCGTGGTGCAGCTGGTTCAGCTGCACCAGGGCCCCGACAGCCTAGGGGGCCCCTTCACGTCTGAAGGGGGGCCCCCAGCCGACCCCTGTAACCCGACGTCAGAGGAGAGGAGGGTCAGGCAAGGGAAGCAGAAAGCTTCCTGTTTCCCTTCGCCTAATCCCGCCCCTCCTCTCCTCTGCTCCTCCGGCTCACGGGAATGGCGCAGCTCAGCAGGTAGGAGAGCTGCTGCAAGCACAAGCGCGAGCACCAACCCACCCACCCCCCTTGCTCCTCAACATGGCTGCACCACACCAGGGAATCCCCAAGGACAGCGCCGCCAGCATCCAATACCACCTCCCCCGCGCGCCGCCGGCCGTCAGCACCTTCCTCCCCCTCCTCACCTCAACCAAGGTCCGCCACTGGTGGCTGCTGTGGTTGGCGAACCCCAACACGCTACATTGAACTGAATGTCCAGGATAAGAGTGTGCACTGGCTTTGATTCTTAAGGTACCTTCAAGCCAGTTCTGTTGGACTCCTCACCCGGTCCATAGGAATCGCCGATAAGGATGACAGAAGTGTTCTTAACAACAAGGCGGTCTTTACTGGGCACAACACTTGTGAACTGAATGCAGCACACTTCATTTTATTGCTGCACGGCACAGAGGCTCAACCATAATGGTTACTGGCAATGGCACTTTTATTATTCGCAGTTTACTAGCTAGCAAGTTAAATTAGCCCTTTCAAGTGGTTAATGGAAATCATGGGTCAAAGTGTTCCGCTCAGTTCCTGGCCCACTAGCACAGATGGTGATCCCCTTCAAAGCTTGGTCCTAGAGTGTCTGGATGACTTAGGGTAATCTTCCCCTCAAGCTAGGGAGCCCTGAACTATCCCTAACTCAGGGATACTCCTGATGGTGGAGAGGCATGAGTCTCCACCCTTGCCCTGCTCCTGCTCAGGCCTGAGCTGATTCCCACTCCCCCACCCCCCATAGCAGGGGAAGTAATGAAACTCACAGATAAAGACAGGCAGGGGAAACCAAGACACAATTTCTCAGCACTCACACACAGGGATAATACATATGTGATTTGGAGAACAGCAAATACAAGCAGGAGATAAAAAACAACAAGGAAGTTTCCACCATACACTAAACAAATTACAAGGTTTCTGTGAAACTAGAACACCACACCACCGGTATAACTGGAGAAAGATGAAACTATAATTGGCATGGGAGACTGGACTCCACCATATTTAAGGGGAGGAGATGACTATGATAGGACAGAATAAACCTGAAACTCCAGCAGCACATTACCAGCCATCAGGAAAATAACTCCTGCAAGACTGATGACCAGTGAGCACAAAACAGACCATGCCCAAACCCAGGCTGAGCAAAAAAGAAGCACAAGGTTGCTAATCAGACGCCACAATGTGAACAGAGCCAGAAGGTGGCAAAACACCCAAATGAGTGCAGAGCAGAACATCGCATGACACAGAGCTGCTCTCTCCTTTTCTATGTTCTCATCCAGGCAGCTCTCTCACTTCACTGCGTCCCCTAGGCCTAAGCAACAGTGGACTCACTTAGTTCTGTGCCTTTCTCCTTCGTCAGGTCCACTCCAACTAGACCCACATGTGTGATCACTGTCACCTCAAATAAGTTTTGCTTTGCAAGTTTTGGCTGCTTCCATTCTACAGTAGTGTCCCACCAGAATCACAACACTTTCTTCTTCTTGTGACTCTCACACACATTAACTACTTCTCTCTGACTAAGGCTAACTTCACATTTGCGTTCCCCTCCGCAGCGTTCTGCGGAGGGGAGCCGCAATGTGATCGCAGCACCGCAGCCCCTATCTTTATAATGGTCACTGCGCAGTCAAGCGCAGCACCGTGCGCTCCCATTATAAAGATAGGGGCTTGCGGTGCTGCGGTCACATTGCGGCTCCCCTCCGCAGAACGCTGCGGAGGGGACCGCAAATGTGAAGGCAGCCTTACTTCCTCTCTTTATAGGGACTCGCCCCTCACTGTGAGCTAATCTCAACCTTAACTCTGTCTGTCCCTGCAATCAGCCTGGGCAGACTTTCACCTTTCTCCTATATTTTAACACACAGCTTGTATTTTAATAGTTTTACATTACCAGTACATTACATTACCAGCATGCGGTATCTATGCATTACATTACACCTTATTATACCTACAAACGGTGCCCTACGTCACACATTACGACACACTACTACATTACTATTAGTATTACAATTTGCTTAACACACTCTATGTATAGAAATAATTGATGTCTACAGGGAGGCCACACTCTTATACACAACACATATCTGTCAGCCAAAAGGTGGTTGGGTTTGGCCGCGCTATCAGTGCCATCACCTCCATACTCACTCTGCCCAGTGATCCTGTGTTTTCTTTAAGAGATCCACTACCGGACTCCTTTGTATTGCATTTTTACAAGACGGTAAGAAATGTTTACTAGCTTTTATGAAACTACAACTCCAAGCATGCCCTGTTAGCTTTGTAGCATGCCGGAGGGATGCGCTATTTTGCAACAGCCACAGGATAGCTAAGGTTTGATTTCGGTGATAGATCTCCAGCCTTTGTGAAGTACATTTCTCTTTGCACCCTCAGCCAACACTGATTTTGTCACTTGCATCTCCCATAAGAAACCTCACAGCCCCAGGCTCACTGACCTTCACTCCGTGCCCGAAGATCAAGGCAAAAATGCTAAAGTCAGTAAATCCTAAAGTGCAAAAAGTTTTTCCAATTCAAAAAAGTTTTATCTTTACACCCCATCAACTCCAGTGACCCCTCAAATGATGCGAGGGTCCAGAGTTAAATGAAGTCATTATAAACTTATTTCTCAATTAACTTTTCCTGCACGGCGTCTTCCACACTGGACGTCCCTCTGTTCTCATTATCTAGATTACATCTAAGAATTCCCCGAGGTCCAAAACACATCAAGTGCATCTAGAACCGCTGACTCCCCTGAATGTTGTGTGTCAATGATAAGAACAGAAATCGCACAGATAAGGAGACTTTGATGGAAAGTTTATGTGAACTCAGAATATGAGCAAGAAACGATATTCGGAGGAGACGCGGAACTATGATAATTAGAAGAGCACGGAACGTTCCGATATATTTGTGATATCACTGATAGATACTAGTTTTAGATGGAAATGCGCGACCTCACAAGGTGAGAAAAGCATGACCGAATTACTGCAATTCTTTACTAATTGGTCTCCCTCTTACTAAACTCTCCATTCTCCAATCCATCCTGAATGCAGCAGCCAGGATCATATTCCTCTCCAACCACTACACTGATACCTCCATCCTGCGCCAGTCATTGCACTGGTTGCCATCCGCTATAGAGTACAATATAAAATGATCACTCTCACCCACAAAGCCCTCCATAGTTCTGCACCCCCTACATCTCCTCCCTCAGCTCTATCACCTACCCGTCCTCTCCACAGTGCTGCACCGCCTTACATCTCCTCCATAAGCTCTGTCTATCACCTACTTGTCCACCCACAGTTCTGCACCACCCTACATCTCTTTTGTCATCTCTGTCTATCACCTACCTGTCCACTCCACAGTTCTGCACCACCTTACATCTCCTCCCTCATCTCCATCTATCACCTACCCGTCCTCTCCACAGTTCTGCACCACCCTACATCTCCTCCGTCATCTCTGTCTATCACCTACCGTCCACTCCACAGTTCTGCACACCTTACATCTCTCCTCATCTCGTCTATCACCTACCGCCTCTCCACAGTTCTGCACCACCTACATCTCCTCCGTCATCTCTGTCTATCACCTCCTGTCCACTCCACCGTTCTGCACCACCTACATCTCCTCCTCATCTCTGTCTATCACTACTTCCACTCCACAGTTCTGCACCACCTACATCTCCTCCTCATCTCCGTCTATCACCTCCTACCTGTCATCCCCATCTCTCACACTTACTGCACCACCCTACACTACATCTCTCCCTCATCTCGTCTATCACCTACCTGTCCACTCCACAGTTCTGCACCACCCTACATCTCTCCTCCCGTCTATCTCCGTCCTCACATTTGCCCCTCTATTCTCTATCTAAGTGCCCTTTAAGACCTGCGCATCAGCTACAATCCAAACCTCCCAATCCCATCTCCAAGACTTCTCTCGAGCTGCACCAATTCTCTTGAACGGATTACCAAGAACAATTCAATTAATTCCAATACCCACAGTTTTAAGCAAGCGTTAAAAACACATCTCTTTAGATTGGCCTATCACCTCACCTCACTTATCTAACTATTCTCATCTTCCTTTTCCAAATCTGGCCCCTTTCATCATCTATCTGCACCCCCCATACATTTAATAGCACTTTATCTGTCCTAGCACAGATCCTGGCTGGTGACCGGTTCATGCAGCGTTATGTGAATCCCTATTTATTATATTGATGGCTGGACCATATAGACGGCGTTTTTTACCATTTACCTTTTGTGCCTCCCTTATTTCCTCATAGATTGTAAGCTCTTGTGATCAAGGACCTCATTCCTCATGGTATCTGAATTTTTGGATCTCTCAAATTGTCTGTACATGTCCCCTCTGAATTGTAAAGCTCTGCTGAATATTTTGGTGGTACGTAAAAAAAATTATTAAATTATTTCTACCCAACACAGCTCCTTCGGTCTGCAGGCAGAGACTGGTATTGCAGTCATTAGCGCTGTTTCCTAAAAAGAGATCTAATTGGTATGGTTTCTCCTTGTGGAGAGTGACATGCCAGTATGAGCCGTCCTAAAGTCTTGCACGCTCCTCTGGGAATTAAATATGCAAAATGTCTTTTCACAGCGGAGGTAAACTTGAATTCTAGTGCCTCCTATGGAATGTGAACAAGCCTACTACAAATTGTATGAAACGACAAGCAGAAAACAAAGAAGGTATGTCTGCATTGTCTCCAAATACTTTGCAATAAATATATAAAAGCTAGTGCTATAAAAACACAGGTACTTGGTGCATACCTTTTTTACAGAAAACGTACTTAAGCCATCTCACCGCGGCAAGGTGACCCTCTTCGGGACGGACCCTACACTAACCGTATACTGTGCTTAGGCTACAGCCTAAGTCCAATGCTCTTTAATATTTGCATCATTGAGCGGCCATCACTCTCGAATCCTCCTTGGCTCCAAGACGTCCAGGTGAAATTATTGCAGTATGCAGATGACCTACTGCTGTCACCAACTGAGAAAGGCCTCCGAGACAACCTGCAAAACTCGAAGAAATTCAGCTTCCACTTGCACACTACCAGTCAACCTAAAGAAAAGCAAGATCATGGTGTTCCAGAGGAGAAAGAAAAGATCAGACCAGCACCCTTCATTTGTCCTAAACCACTGCACCCTTTACAGGAACGGATAATATACCTACCTGGGCTGGAGATTCACGGCCAGGGAACTTCAAACAGAGCCATAGAGACCCTGAAAGACAAGGCTGCAAAAACCTTCTATGCCATCCGAAGGAAACGTCTATCATCTGGTCAAGGTGGCATTCCAGCCCAACAGAAATATGCCACCTGGAAATTTTGTAAGCCCCTTCCGGGTCCTCTCGAGACCTCCAGCAGTGCCTGCCAGACCGAGCTGGGAAGATTACCTCTACATCTAGTGGTACTGAAGAGGGCGCATTTATTCTGAACTCACCTTTCATAGTAACAGTCTGGGCTCCATTCACCATATAGCCCTAATACATGTATGTGAAAGAGAAAAAACAGGACCTCGGAAGAACTCCCGACAGCACCCAAACCAGGACACATGGTACAGCTCACCCATGTGTGCTGAGCTGTAACGCTCACCCAAAGCCAAAGGAGACCCCCAGACCACAGCTCACCCAAACCAGGACCCCAGGAACAGCTCTCCCAAACCAGAATCCCATTAACAGCTCACCCAAACCAGGACCCAGGAACAGATCATCCCAAACCAGAACCCCATTAACAGCTCACCCAAACCAGGATGCCCCAGGAACAGCTCACCCAAAGCAGGACCCTGGAACAGCTAACCCAAACAGGACCCTGGAACAGCTACCCAAACCAGAACTATGGAACAGTTCACCCAAACCAGGACCCATGGAACACTCACTAGGCCCAACCAAACAAGAACACCAATCCCAACAACCTTACAAAAGCCGGAATCAGGAAGATGGTAGATGAAGGGCAGGAGTGGTATGTCCGTGACCATAAGATCGATATCATCATCTCACAGAAACTGACCATGTACGGGAGTCTAAGAGAGACTACAGACTGGCCCCATATCTGGAGAAACTCCCGGACCCCAGAGACCGCAAGATCCTAAGCCGATATAGACAGGGGCGTAACTACAATAGGTGCAGGGGTTTGCTATCGCACCCGGGCCCTGCAGCCTAGGGGGGCCCTAAAGATCCCTTTGGCCCATAGAAAAAGACTAATATTATTAAAGATTTGCAATAATTGGGGGCCCCGTTGGAGCTTTCGCATCGGGGCCCCTGGGCCTGAAGTTACGCCACTGGATATAGACTCAGTGCCCACAGTCTGGCCATCAAATCCGGCCGACACAGGCAGAGATACAAACCCAGGGAGGAAAGACTGTGCCAACACTGTGATCAGGAGGATGAGACCCACCTGCTACACTGCTCCAAATACTCAGCAGTGAGGGACACTCACTTAAAGGAGACTCTCACATCTCTTCCTAGATTTCATCACTATGAAGGAGGAAGAGAAAACCTATATCCTGCTGGGGGAAGAAGAGAGAGCAGTGGAGATAGCAGCGCGGTATGTTGGTTGGGAAGAGTTAATCCACTACATGTTCTCCTCTGTATTGTGGGGAATAAATCTCATGCTCAAATATAATTATGTGATGGAAACACAGAAGATGCAATACCTTCCAAGTACCATTTCTATAGACTGATTTATAGATGAGATCTCTCTTATTAAAAGACTGTGGACAGCGCTATTCTCTCAGATAATCTTCTAGATTATCCCGATGATTTCCTGTCACACAAAACTCTGCCTGGTGCAGAAGAAATATCCACAATTATTCTTCACCTATAGTACCGTATGTGCTGAGAAGTGAAGACAAATCACAAAATGACATGTTATCACAGAACATATAAGAATGACATGTTTACCAACTATATACTATGTAATGTGGCAAAATTATGGAATATTAGAGATACAACTAGAAAAGAAATAATCAAGCCAGTTCCAAGATTACTAGGGATTATTAGTACACATGTACTAATGATTAAAAAATCAATCAATCAATCTATCTATCTATCTATCTATCTATCTATCTAATCTCTATCTATCTATCTATCTATCTATCTATATATCATCTATCTATCTATCTAATCTATCTACTATCTATCTATCTATCTACTAATCTCTATCTATCTATCTATCTATCTATCTATCTCTATCTATATCTATCTATCTATCTAATTTCTATCTACCTATCTACCTATCTATCTATCTATCTATCTACTTCTATCTACTTCTATACTATCTTTACAGATCTATCATCATCATCTATCTATCTATCTATCTATCTACCTATCCTTTCATCTTCACTCATCCATCCATCTCTATCTTTTATCCATCTTTGTCTCTGTTTAGCTATCATCCATCCATCCATTCCCATCCATCCTCCTCCATTCCTCATCCATTCCTCATCCATCCATGATTTGTACAGATTAGGGTGGCATTAAATGTGGAAAAATTACTAAATTATTCTTCTTTTTATGATTTTTTTTTACATGGCAAACAGCATTTAACAGAGGTGTGTAGACTAACCATATCCACTGTATATTAAGAAACCTAGTGCAGCTCAATAATGTTTGATCTCTTCTACTACCGCAACTAATTAACTATTATGCACATTAATATTCCAACACCAGTAAATACAGTCTATCGCCTATTAAATGCATCTGACCCAAATGGTTCCTGTACAGACTAGTATCCTTAGATACACAGTCCTAGTTTCTCCTGCACAGGCTGGAATATTCCTCGTCGCAACTCTAGGAGACCAGAACTCGGACCTGGCTGTCTGGAAAGCCTCAAATTGTTCCTCGTAACTCCTTCAGAACCAGAGGGAGCTTACTGAGCAGTATAACCCAGGATAGGGAAAGCAGAGATAGGTAATAATCTAAGATGTGGGAATCTTTAACGTGAGTGCCTGAGTGGAGAAAAGAAGTAGCCAATACAAAGTAAGGAAACCCTCCTAAAATCTAACTACCAACAGGTGTCACACAGGGTGGTATAATAATAATGGGATAAGGAAGCAGGATGGTAAGATAGGCACAAAGAAATTAGGGGAACTTGTGTAACCATTAAGACTGGGGTTCCCAAGCTCTCCCTGTTCCCAAAATTACCTCTGAAGGTAAGGACGTCCAGGCCACCACCCTTGCCATCTACTCCTGATCAGCTGTAGACTAAGATCCCCCTCACTTCTACCCATCGATCGGGAAGCACAGCTACTCCACAAAAGCAAAACTCCAAGAAGGCTTCAGCACAAAGCACACAAGTCTTCTCAGCATCAAGTCTTGCAGAGACTAAAAACTCTATCAGCGACATCTACTGGTGTAAAGGGGAACTATTTAGAGGCTGGGGAGTGGTCTACAGGGTCATCTGACACACCCAGAAACAGCAGCAGCTCACCTGCACCGGGAGAGCCATAAACCCATAGACTGCAGCAGCTTCTGACACTAACACTGAATGTGCCAAAGAAAATTTACTCCCATTCAACTACAGCAGAGCATTTCACATGGACTGCAGAGCAGGCAACACGCGACAACAAGAGAAAGGAGTTGGTGAGATAAGTGACACAGAAAAGAGAAAATACCAACGGGTCTCTGTCTAGCAGACAACAATCCTTTGCTGAAGGCTGGGGCTTCATAGCAGGATCCAATTAGAAATTAAGCCAGTAGAGAAGGCCATCATAAGAAGGGTATAAATATCCACTCCCAAAATGTGATAGGGCAGAGAGAAAAAGCAAATTAAAACACCTGTTGACCACTAACCAAAAAGAATAAATGCAAAGGGAAAAAACAACCAGAATTTGAACTTGGATTGGCCATTCTAAAACCTAACTACTGACTGGAGAAAGGAATAGGTAAGATAAGTGAGGTAGCAAAGAGGAAATACCAAGCTGGTCTCTGTCTGGCAGACAAGAATCCATTGCTGTGGGGATAGAACTTCCTAGCAGGATCCACATAGAAATATAGCCAGCAGAGAAGACCAGCATAAGGAGGGTATAAATAACCACACCTAAAATGTGATAGGGGAGAGAAAACAAGCAAATTAAAACATTTGCTGACCGCAAACCAAAAAGCATAAAAGCAAAGGGAAAAGACAATCAGAACTTGAACTTGGATTGACCATCCTAAAACCTACTACCAACAGGAGAAAGGAATACATAAGATAAGTGAGATAGCAAATAGGAAATACCAAGCTGGTTTCTGTCTGGCAGACAAGAATCCATTGCTGTGGGGATGGAACTTCATATCAGAATCCACATAGAAATATAGCCAACAGAGAAGATCAGCATAAAAAGGGTATAAATAGCTGCACCTAAAATGTGATAGGGCAGAAAACTAAACAAGCAAACACCTGTTCTCAAACCAAAAAGAATAAAAGCAAAGGGTAAAGATAATCGTAACTTGAACTTGGATTGACCATGCTGTGGCTCAGCAGAGAAAGAACCTGACGACACAGCACAAGGTTACTGGATCAAATCCTGAGGGATGACAGCATCTTCCTGCAGCAGGATCCTCCCCCATCTGGTCTGTTAGTTGAAGATGGAGCAGAAGGAGATTATTCCTTGTTCTGTGCAGGATTTCTTCAATACTGTTTCCACAGAATGCTGCAGATGAACAGATAGTGAGGAGGAGGAATATGTCTTGTTTAATCTAATCATTATTTTAAGTTTCGTTTTCCTTCCCCCATTATCTGGGTATCACAGTCATGCATTTCATCGCTTTCACTACCTTTCACATAAAACCTACTGATTTCAACAATTATGTCGACGACGAAGGGAGGACGGCACCACCGGCGCAACAAAAAAGAAAAACAGGGACAGGAGGCAGAAGCCAATCAAGAAGAAGGACGGTCTTTAATAATGAACATATCGGGTAAAAGTTTGAATGAGGCCCAAATCAATGTATTAGAAAAGGGTTTGAATTTTTGCCCCACCGGTCACGTCGAGTGGTTTAATGTGGATGTGGAATTGTATAAATTTTTTAGGATGATCAGGTTGAAACATTGGTTTTCCAAAAGGAAAGCGTTACCAAAGGCCAAATTAAGTGAATTTTGTTTGAGTGATTTCAAATTACATAAAAAAAGTGAGTTTGATCCTGATGAGAATGTGTCGGTCATCGATGCATTCATAGCGGCAGTGAAAAGGGATGTGAAGGAGTTAGAGAATAAGGGCACTTATATATATAGAAAACCTAATATAACGAAGGAGGAGCATGTAGCTATAACTGAGTTGGCAAAAAATGAAGAGTTGATTGTGAGACAAGCAGACAAAGGAGGGGCGGTAGTGGTGCAGGACAGGCAAATGTATTTGAAGGAAGTATTCCATCAGTTAAATGACCAGAAAGTATACAGAAAGTTAGAGAGAGACCCAAAACATGATATACAATGTATTATATCCAAGATTTTAGGGAAAGCTGAATTAGAAGGTGTAATAGATGGAGATATGGTTGATTTTCTGTACATGGAGCACCCAGTAACCCCAGTGCTATACACTATCCCGAAGGTGCACAAATCTATTGAACAGCCCCCGGGTAGGCCCATTGTAGCGGGCATAAATTCAGTATTTAATAACTTGGGAATATTTTTAGACAGGGTGTTGTCACCTATAGCAACATCAGCAGAGTCCTATATTCAGGATACAAAGAGCTTTTTGGAGAAATTAAAAGGGGTAAAATTGGTGGGCAATTGTGTACTGGTATCATTTGACGTCACATCCTTGTACACCTCCATTGACCATGATAGAGGTTTACGGGCAGTAGCCTCTAAATTGGATAGCACATGTTATACATCAGAGGCCAAACAGTTTATTGTAGATTTATTGGAAGTAGCCCTGAAATATAATTATTTCTTATTCGGTGACACTTTTTACCTCCAGTTGTCCGGTACCGCTATGGGTGCAAAAATGGGGTGCTCTTATGCAAATACCATGATGACGGTACTAGAAGAAAGATTCATCTATCCCTCAAGCCATTTTTGTAAAGTACTGAAATGGTGGAGGTATATAGATGATACATTTGTACTATGGGAAGGCACGTTAGAAGAGTTGGAGGTGTTCCATTCCTTCTTAAATACTATTGATGGGTCTATTAAATTCACAAAGGTAGTTTCGAACAAGGAGATCCAGTTTTTGGATGTATTGGTAAAATTGGAAGAGGGACGTTTAGAAACCACATTGTACACGAAACCTAGTGATCGAAATAAATTGTTGCATTATAATAGCCACCATCCGGAACCTTTAAAAAAAGCTATCCCCCTGGGGCAATACAGGAGAGTGGATAGAATTGTGAGCGACGTGCACGAGTTGGGAAAAAAGTTCGAGAGTCTTACCGATAGGTTCATTCAAAGGGGTTACCCTAAAGGCCTATTACAGAACAGTTTGGCTCGTATGAAAAATAATAAGGAAAAAGTTGCACCTATAGGCAAAACGCCGACTAGGATTCCCTTAGTAATGAGATACGGGGAGGAGTCTAGGGACATCTCTAACATCATTCTTAAGCACTGGTCAATGTTAGGGAAGTGCTTGCCGGAAGTGGAGGAGTTTAAACTTAAGCCTTTAATTTCATTCCAAAGAGGGAAAAACCTGAAGGATAAGTTATCCAGATCCGATTTTGGTCCTTTAAAAATGTCCAGACAGCCCACTTTGACGCGGGGCACGCGTGTGGGGTGTTACCCCTGCGTATCCTGCGTGAATTGTCCGTACATGGTGAAGGGGCAGAATTCTCTCACCCGCAGACAGGAGAAGTGTTTAAAATCCGACATTTTGCTACTTGTATGACAGATCACGTCATTTATTTATTGGAATGCCCGTGTAAATTGTGGTATGTGGGCGAGACCACACTTGAATGCAAAACTAGAATAGGGCAACATAGGGGCACGATACGCCAAAAAAGGAAAGACCTACCGGTTCCAAAACATTTTTTGGATATGAAGCATACCGAAAAGGATCTGAAGTTTAGAATTATCGATGTGGTACCTGCGATAAGGAGAGGAGGCGATAGGAATAAGTTGTTGCATATAAAAGAACTACAGTGGATAAGGAGCCTTAATACGTTAAAACCAAATGGGTTGAACGTTAAGTATAGGCTGGCAGTTGCTATGTGATCTGTTTCATATTCATTTTGGGGATTAATGCTGTAAATGATACTAGTCACTGTTTGTACACTCGCACTGTCTAATAACCTGTTTGGTTTCTTCCAGCACCGACACTTGGGTTGAAAATCCTCAAGAATCCCATCGGGGGGTGATAGACGTGTCAAACGGTCATATATGGGAAGTGCCCCATACATGTAATTATACCCCAAGAAATTGTATTTCATTCAATGCTCCTTGGCATGAATTGTGATTAATGCCTTTTGCATGGTTTGGCTGTATATGTAAGCGCCATGTGGATAGAATTATTTTTGGTCACCATTAAAAAATGGAAGAAAAAATATGTGGTTGTGGTGCAGTATTTATAAAAATGGGGTATTTGCCAGAATGTGATTGGTGTAGATGTGTGGTCCCCGGGGAGCTGGAATGGCCATGAGGGGAGTACGTTGACCCCCTGGCTTGCACTAAGCATGGTGCAGTTTGCAGGCCTATTAGTGAGGGGACGTGTGCTGGTATGTATGTTCTGGCTCCCCCTAGTGATAATGAACGGAGATGCAGCCTATTAGAGGTAATAAACATATATGCACCCAAAACATAACCTATGTGAGGATATTGTAAGAGGTGATATAGAAAGGTTCGGGGTTGATATTAGCAGTGTAGCCAGGAGCAGTGACAGCCGGAAGGTCTCGGGGTTGTAAGCCCGCAGCGGAGTGTAGCGCGCATGCGCGAACGTTAGCAAGATGGCGCCCGCAATGCTTCTTGTGCTCCTTAGCAACATAGAAGCGGGACGCACATAGAATAATGTCACTTCCGGTGCGACGGACTCGGCAGCGTGCACCATGGAGCGGTGAGAAATGGGGATACACGTGTTGGGGCTAATAATAACCATAATAGACCGCAAGTATAACTGTCATCACACCACCTGGGATGAGGATTCAACCAATTAAGGTCATGAAAGAGGCATTATGTGAATAAGCAGCTTTGATGTACTGTTAATGTTATAATCAATGTCACATTTCACTAGTGAATGGTCGGGTATGGGGTATTGGAAAGTCTACATACAGAATGTATAATGTGTAGACGGTATAAAGGGTGTAATTGATGTGTATATTATGTACATTATGTAAATGGTGTGGGTTTTAAAAGGAAGTAAGGGGGCTGAGACTAGTTGCTAGACAAAAGCCACGTGGTGGCTGAAACGTCGCAGGTCGCCCTGTAGGCCGATTAAAGGCTATTGAAGATTTGTTGGAGTGCTGCTGTCATTTTTTCGTATAATTGTAAGTACAGATTTATCATTGTATTCAGTCAGCGCCCCCTAGTGGAGAACAATGGCAGCCCATAATGTATGATTTACCTGAATGTAACAAAAAATTACATTTTGAGCAAATGCAAATTATTTTGCGATTGGTTTCCCTCAAGTGGCTGGGCGCTAATTTGTTCTGTTTGCTTCGAGTGTAGGAAGGGGTAAACAAAATATAGAATACCTACCTTTACCTAGCCCTCACTTGTCTCACCTAGAGTGGAACTACTGGGCCATGGCCAGGCTTATTTCAAAGGGGCATGATAAAGGGCCTACCGGGTACTCACCAGGGTCTCTGATGGTGAAGGTGGTCTTGGCTGCCGGTAGATGCCAGGTACCTCTCGGTGATGATTCCTGGTGGTAGTAGCAGGTGACCCCAGGGCACCAGGGCAAGGGAACGGACAGGTATGAGGGCAGGTCAGGAGTCATGGGCAAGACGGGTTCAGGAGTGTCAGGAAAGACCAGTGTGGGAACAAGAATGCAGGCAAGACACAGGTCGGGCGCTGGTTTACACCCTGGACACTGGAAAGGTTCAAATTCAGAGGCTGGATTCTGAACAGGTTTGGGTACAGGGTACTAAAGATAACAGGAACAAGAAATGGGCACTGGATACAGGCTGATGTGCAGAGAGAAACTAGCAGGCCAGGAACCTTGTTGCCCAAGCACCTTTTTATGGTGGAGGATGTCTTAAGTACCTGGTGACTCCCTGCCATAGGCTGGAGGCACTTTCAGAGTAAGCGTGCTCTCCCATTAAGTGGCAGTGAGTGCATTTGCTCACACCTTTACAACACTCCTAGGTGACTGGGAGCCAGAAGCCATGACAGGTGAGACAGTAGAGGATGGCGCTGAGCAACAGTGAGTGCATCTGCACCCCTGGTGGGAGGAGGAAGAGCAGAAGTGAAGGGTCGGGTCACTGCTGGCGTTACAGCACTCTCTAGTCTCTGGTGCTGACTATGTCTCGCCCACTAGACCATAATAATATCATGACATTGCATGAGTCCTAGTCAAAACTGGAGATACTGAAGAGCCCTGAGGATTGACCAAAGATGGAGGAAGCTGCACAGGTGAGGGCCAAAAAGAGATAAAAAAGAGGGTGGGGGGGTGTATCCAGCTTCCACACAAAGGATAGATGGCTTCCATAAAAACTCTCTTTACAAAGACAAGTACAATATTCACAAAAAATACAAGTTACAGACAGGTACAGGAGGAGAGAGAACTCTGCCCATGAGGGCTCACAGTCTACAAGGGATGGGTGAGGATACAGTACGTGAGAAGAGAGGACCCTGCCCACGAGGGCTCACAGTCTACAAGGATGGGTGAGGATAAAGTGGGTGAGGAGAGAGGACCCTGCCCACAGTAGGTGAGGAGAGGACCCTGTTCACGAGGAATCACAGACTACAAGGGATGGATGAGGATACAGTAGGTGAGGCGAGAGGGTTCTGCCCACGAAGGATCACAGTCTACAAGGGATGGTGAGGATACAGTAGGTGAGGAGAGAGGACCCTGCCCACGAGGTCTGACAGCCTACAAGGGATGGGCGAGGAAACAGTAGACGAGGAGCGGACCCTGTCACAAGGGATCACAGTCTAAAAGGGATGGGTGAGGATACAGTAAGTGAGGAGAGAGGACCCTGCCCACGAGGGCTCACAGTCCACAAGGGAGGGGTGAGGATACAGTAGGTGAGAGAGAGGGCTCTGCCCACGAGGGCTCACAGTCTTCAAGGGAGGGGTGATGATACAGTAGGAGAGGAAAGAGATGGTCGTTTTCTGATTAAACATTTTCTTTAAACTTGACTTTTATGAATAAATAAATAAATAAATAAATAATAAAAAAGTCAGTGAAAATGTTCCAGAATAGAGAACACCTTCACTAAAGAAAAAAGGGAAACAATTTCTGCAAAATAAAGATTTCTACTTCTTTGCTACTGGCAATAAATACAAGAATTTAATCCTTATAATTAAGTTATCGAAAAACTGCAAAACAAAACAAAAACCTCCTCCTTCGTCTTGTCTATGTATTTTATAATATGTTACAGTGTATCAATTCATTCCACATCACTTCCTTTGTCTTACAAGTCATGCCTGGGGATTTAAACACTATCACACTAAAGCCAAATTTAATGGAAAATGGATTGAATCAGCAGAGAAAACACATTGGAAATGTTGCTTGTGTTGAATATATTAATATACACCCTGCATTATGTTATGATAATGGCGACGAACGCCGGAGCTCCGCTGCATTCATAATGGGAAAAATTATTCCGGATGTGTCATCTGCTCACAAACCAAATCTCCGAGCTTCGAAAAAATTCCATCCATAAATTGATCTTGGATTATCCGGACCTGAAAATCCCACGGTCAATATACATAGTGATTACCAGCCGGAATATTCAAAACACCCAATATTTGGAGACAATAATATATTCCAGACAAGGAGGTTGTGATGACGGGAAGTCGGTGCCGCCGGTTGTAGACATTTCCCGTTAAGCGAAGGTATGGAGGAGACTGAGGTCATCGCTGGATGTGATCTACAAAATCACCCCTAAAAGAATCAATATTCATGATTTTATAATTTCCCTCCCGGAAAAGGGTTACCGTATTAATTTTAAATGTGATCTCCTTATTGGGAATGTCCACGTAAATATGACAAGGAGCAATCAGCTTGACACCGATAGGGATGAGTGATTATGGAAATCCAAACTCCCAAAGGGATCATCCATGGAAGGGAACTGGAGGCACGTTTGATAACCACACCGGTTGTAATGAGAAATCAGTGGACACAATTTATTATTTTTTTCTTAAAATAACATCTGAGATGAAGGAGGTTATTAAAAAAAGATGACCATAAAGGCAAAAAATTCTATACCCACTTTCTTGATCAGCACCTATATCTTTGCAGCCAATGAAGGAGTACCGGTTAATTAGAACTACAGTATAGGGATGGGCAAGCTATTTGGGTTCGTGACCAGGGTTGCTCCGTTAAAGTAAGCCAATAGTTAATACTCTTAATTAGTTACTGGGTAGGCGTTCTCTCTTCTTGGTGTGATGTTCACTTCGGCCGCCCATATCTTCTTGGTGTTTGTGGTTGGCTATTGTAGCCAGTGACGTGGCTACTGCCCCCCAGAAGCCCGGAATGACACATCACTGCCTAACTTCCGAGCCGCCCCTTACCTTCTTGTGTATGTGGTTGGCTATTGTAGCCAGTGACGTGACTATTCCCCCCAAAAGTCCGGAAGTGACACATCACTGCCTCACTTCCGGCCGCCCCTTATCTTCTTGGCGTGTGTGATTGGCTATTGTAGGCAGTCACGTGACTATCCCCCCAGAAGCCCGGAAGTGACACATTGCTGTCTCACTTCCAAGCCACCCCTTATCTTCTTGGCATATGTGATTATGTGACTATTCCCCCCAGAAGCCCGGAAGTGAAACATCGCTGTCTCACTTCCAGCCTGCCCTTATCTTCTTGGCACATGTGATTATGTGACTATTCTCCAGAAGCCGGAAGTGAAACATCGCTGCGTCACTTCCAGGCCCCTGTTATCTTCTGGTGTATGTGATTGGCTATTGGAGCCAGCCACATGACTATTCCACCCGGACGCAACACAACTGAAATGGATAATGTGGACCCGGTAAGTATAATCAGTATATTTATTAACCGCTTACTTGCTTTAACAGCGCAACCCCGGTCACGAACCCACGGAAAACAGAGCAGTTTGTTCATCCCTACTACAGTAAAGTGCTTTTTTCTATTTTAGACTATGATACGTATGGTTTTTAGGGAAACCACCACCAGGATTTAGGGCTATAAAGTGAAGATAGTTGCTATCATTTAGTTTAGGATTAGAGCTATTTCTGCCCATGCAGGTAAAACGAAGGACTGTGGGATCCTAATTTCTAATCTGTGCAGTCTCCAGAGCTTAATCCCTTTAAATTTCTGGAGGGAGCGAAGTTCCGAGTTGCCAAGCAACAGCCTCGCAACCTTAATGATTTAGAGATGATCTGCAAAAAGGAGTGGAGCAAAATTCCTCCTGACATGAGCAAACCTCATCATCAACTACAAGAAACGTCTGAATGCATGTGCTGCCAACAAGGGCTTTGCCACCAAGTATTATGGTAAGTCTTGTTTGCCAGAGGGATCAAATACTTATTTCTCTCTGCAAAATGCAAATACATTTATATAATTTAGACAATGTGATTTTCTGGATTTATTCTTGATATTTTATCTTTCACTGTTAAAATTAACTTACCCTTAAAATTATAAACTGGTCATGTCTTTGTCAGTGGGCAAATATACAAAATCAGCAAGGGATCAAATACTTATTCCCCCAGTGTATATATTCCATGTTAGTTGATTACACCATCATAACAGCACCCTAATAAGTGACACATCCCTGATATCAGTGTCTCAGTCTCAGTCAGTGTTTCATGCTGCCCTTAGATTACATAGCAAAAACCTGCTGATAATTCCCTTCAATAAGACCATTGAGATTAGTAGTGAATAAACAAGTAAAATCAAAAACCAAGAGGACTGGGAAAAAAAGAGCAAAAATGTCCACTTTTGACTTCAAACTGGTCCTCTTTAAAGGGAGCCAACCAGCAGGATTTAGGGCTCTAAAGTAAAGCCGGTGCCTTACAGGCTCTGGGATGCTGAATGCAATCATACATTACTTGTATGATTCCATGTTTGATTGCAGAGAAAAGTGTCATAAAACTCCTGGAAAAAAAGGCAGTAGATAATGATGTGTGCAGCACTGCGTCACTATTTGTTTTTTTTTTCCTCCTTTGTTGGCATGACTTTCAGCTGCAAGGCAAACCCACCCCCTCCCTCTCATCTGCAATTTCATTTTCTGGCTTCTGCGCACTGTCTGAAAGCAGAGATGAGGGGGAGGGGGAGGGTTTGGCTTACAAAACAGCAACCCCAAATAGTGACACAGTGCTGCTGAGTCGGTCGACAGGGTAGGGGGTACTCGGAATACCGGGACAGGTTGCTACTTCGGTGGGGGATCACGGCTGGTGGGTTCCCAGTTCCGTGCCCTGGATCCTCAATGGCGGGGATGTTGGGAATTGTGATGATGATGGAGGCGGGAACAGGAAGGGTATCGTGACGCCACCTGTGGCACCTAGTAATTTTGATACCAGCGCTGCGGCTGGCCGCTGAGGTGATGGAGGTGCAGCTTAGAGTAGTACAGGTCCCCACAGGTGGAGCTTTACCTCAGGGCAGAGGGGATGGATGAGGGGAGTCGTAGTTCTTACCCTCTGATGATGCTGAGGCCCTCTGGGCGCCAGAGGAAAGGAGCACAGACACCGATTCAACTCAAACGTCACTTTACTGGTACCGGGTAGATATACAGTACACAGTCACAGTCTGATTGAATGGGGACATTGCCTCAGATTGTAAGGTGATCCTGTAGAGTCTGTTGATGGTCACTTTTAATGGCTTTCGAGGTCTGTGTTCCTCTTTACCCTCTTTAACCACCTTGCAGAGCTCCTATGCCAGCCCAGGGGTCTGTTACAGTTAAGTATATTTGGTTCCTTACCAGTACGTACGGGAACAGTAACCAGCTAATCCTCCCGCCACCGGAATTCGGTCCCTTTTCCTTAAAGTGCCCTGGACCCAATATAGGACTGAGGTTGAGGTAAAGTCTGTGGTGCTATGGCTCCCTTCCGTCGGTCCCACAGCTTGCCGGTTTGCAACCCGGGATAGACCACCGATTGCCTCGGCTCCAGTATGCTGGTGTCGACCTCGGACTTCCCCAGCTGGCTCCAACCAGGCATGGCTCGTCCCCTCTGGTTCCCAGGTCACCTCTCTCTAAGAGGCGCCCTCCTGTCAGGAACGCTGTCAGGCACGTCCTCTCTGGCTGCCTTCCCAGCACTGTCTAACTAAAATTAATCAACTGTCACTCAAGTCTCCCGCTCTACTCTAAGCTTCACCCCCTGGACCTACTGAATATACGGTCCCTATGCTAAGGGGGGGGGCTAGTGTATGGGAGCTTAAGACAGACTCTATGAGGAAACCTCAATCCATAGCTACGGAGGCACTACACCTTCTGTTTGGGGTGCAATACCTCCCTGTGGCGCCTAGCCATAGGGGCGCCACACTGCAAACATCAATCATCTGCTGCCCTGTTTTCCAGGAGTTTTATGACTCTTTTCTCTGCAATCAAACATGGAATCATTCAATTAAAGGTATGATTCCATTCAGCATTCTAGGGCCTGTAAGGAAAAGGCTTCACTTTATAGCCCTAAATCATGCTGGTTTGTTCCCTTTAAAAGGAATCTGCCAGTCTTGCACCTTCTCACTGATATTAAAAGGGTTCATTCCACTCATTTCCCCCAGGTAAAATAATTGACCCTGTAACTCACCTCGGTGACTGCGGTTCGGAGCTCAAGTGACATTGGACATCACACGAGCCCCAAGTCCAATCACTGCCACCTTCCTTCTCCCCACCTTCGGACCAGATGAGCAATCAACAGGAAATGTGTGGCAGCAGCTGCATCACTTCCTGTTGATTCAGCTGCATCACTTCTGTTGATTCCAGAGTATCTGGTCGAAGGCGGGGAGAAGGAAGGTGGCAGTGATTGGACATGGGCTCGTGTGATGTCACAATGTCACTTGAGCTCCCAACCGCAAGTCACCGACAGCGATGGAACGGCGGCAGCACCAGAGGCGACCAGAACCCTCAATCGACAGTGCTGGAATAGCGGCAGCACCAGAGGTGAACCAGAACCCTCAACCGACAGCGCTGGAATGGCGGCAGCACAGAGGTGAACCAGAACCCTCAACTGACAGCGCTGGAACGGCGCAGCACCAGAGGTGAACCAGAACCCTCAACTGACAGCGCTGGAACGGCGGCAGCACCAGAGGCGAACTAGAACCCTCAACCGACAGCGCTGGAACGGCGGCAGCACCAGAGGTGAACCAGAACCCTCAACCGACAGCGCTGGAACGGCGGCAACACCAGAGCCGAACCAGAACCTCACGACTGCGCTGAACGGCGGCAGCACCAGCGTGAACAGAACCCTCAACGACAGCGCTGGAATGGCGGAACACCAGAGGTGAGTACAGGTCAATTATTTTACCGTGGAGAAAGTGGAATCAGAAGGGGATGTCCTCGTAGTGGAATACCCCTTTGACATTTAGATTAACCCTATAACTGTGGGTAAATTGTGTTGGGGACATGAAAGGTTCCCTTAAAGGCTATAATTTTCAATACGTTTTTGCACTTTATTTTCAATACAATTTTTCTTTAAATGAAAGTAAGATAATTTCCCAAGTCCACCTCTCCTACCGACCGGTTTATATAAATGACTAAGACCAACTCCATAGGGTACAGAAATAATTCAATATTTTCTTCGCGAACAAGAAAGAATAAAAGTTTTCTCAATTTAGCCGACAGATACACGACATCCTCTAATTCTCTTTTTGCAGATAAGTGTCTCACTCGTTCTGGTCTGAATAATGCTGTGTCACTTTTTTTGTCTTTGATCGTAATTAAAATGTAAATTTCCTTTTGTTGCCTTCATTTAGAACACTGAAATATTTTAAGAAAGTGAATACAATGGTTTTATCAAGTCAAACTATATAGATGTTTCCATTATCTCTGCACCAATCAGTTTCACCGGTTGATTGAAGCCATTGTAATCTCACAATCAGACGGGAACAAGCGATGGCTTTCAACACAATGGCTTAAAATTGGCCCAAAACAGCAATACATGGGAACCGGCAACCAAAACAAGACCCCGGGTATGTTTACTCTGAACTATCGAACTATAGAAATGAGGGGCGCCGCCATATTGTGAACCATGTCATGCCGTGTTATGAGTCATTACATCCAGAGAAGAACAGCTCTGTATTATGCAACCCGATGGGATAATTTTTAGACAAAATTTCCATTTTCCAAATTGGAGGACTGAAGACGTTGGATTATTATATAGCGCCATTTATCCCATGGTGCTTTACATGTGAAAAGTGACATACATAGACAAGAACAATAAACATGAGCAATACAAGGTACACACAAGCACAGATGGAGAAGGGACCCTGCCAGCGAGGGCTTACAGTCTTCAAGGGATGGATGAGGATACAGAATGTGAGGAGAGAGGACCCTGCCCACGAGGGTTCACAGTCTACAAGGGATGGGTGAGGATACAGTAGGTAAGGAGAGAGGACCCTGCCTGTGAGGGCTCACAGTCTACAAGGGATGGGTGAGGATACAGTAGGTGAGGAGAGAGAACCCTGCCCATGAGGGCTCACAATCTACAAGGGATGTAGATACATATCTGGTGGGATTGCCCTCGTATCTGTTCCTTTTGGGTTGATACTAGTGAACTCTACCCCAAGATTACCTCTGTAGGCATTGCTTTCTCATTGGGGCTGGCCCTTTTGAATTTTACCAATATGTCCTTATCCAAATTCAAAAGGAGCTTACGTCGTCATTTTTTAACGGGCGCTAGGCGGCTGATATCTAGATTCTGGAAAAGGATTTGTGGCGCCCCTGCGTACAGGTGGCCACAGAAGGGTACTGCAGCCAGGCAGTTAGGACATAGTAAACACTACACCCTCACAGCCCACATCCCCACGCATAGAGAGGGTTCACATCCAGCTCTGAGGTCGGAGACTATATGAGACCAGGAGGAGTGGTGGATGATGAGTGGGTTGGGCACACCAGAAGGTCAGGTGACTGACAGTATATAGAGAGGGGGAGGAGTGAAGGAAGTTAGTAGGCTGAAGTAGCTGAGAAGTAAAGACAGAAAGACACATGCTGCCTGGAAGTGCCTAAGCTGAGGAGCGCTGACCCGTACTGAGCCAACGCGAGCCAGATGGGGGGGAAAAGCCCATCCAAGATGCTGAAACCACCAGGAGTGTGATAGACAGAGAAGGGACGGTGCAACCCGTGCCCTGGACAGCAGCAGAAGCTACTAACAGCAGGTGGAGAAGCCCTCCTAGATATCTGAAGGAAACAGAGGAAGGAGCCTGGTAGTTTGATGCTGCAGACTACTGCAGGCTGGGCTAAGGCAGAGTGTCAGCTCTGAAGGGGACCGACGATTCACCCGGTATCCCCAGATTCACTGACGGGGAGCTTTAGTTTCAAGCTGGAGTTCCTAACCCAAAGAACAGGCAGCTCAGTGACACACTAGGACTCACAGAAGCCCGAGTCACCGCTATACTGTTCAGCGTCCGCATACACCCGTGTAAGACGGAGAGAGAGAGTAATAGCCCGGAAAGGCACACTTAAAGACTGTGTGAGGGGTCACAAGGAGAGAGGAGCCTGGCTGCAGGAGAGAAGGGAACCCGGAAAGGAGAATGCAACTGAATGTTAAGAACTGTGTAACAACTAACTTGTAAGCTGACTGAAGGAACTAAGTAAAGCTTTGGAAACCCTGCATTGTCTCCTGCCTGCTTCCATCTGCAGACCCTTTCTCCCATACAGGCTTGCATCAGCACGACCTCAACCTGCAGAGCCACAGCCTGTCAGCACCAGCACAGGAGGAGAGATCCCTGCAGCTGCAAAGTAAGTGTGCTCCAACAGCCTCACACACAACAGACTTTAACTCCTTACTCCCCCGGGGGATACAGTTCTCCCCACTAGAACTATACCATCCCGGCTGCCATTCCATCACCCCCGGAGGTTCTGCAGCAGCCGCGGCCCCATTACTGGCCGCACCAAGTGGGTGGCGTCACCCGTGACAATCCCTTGTAAATATTCCCCTTTTATTGTGCTGAGCCAGGGACACGGTCCGGACCAGGCCACCAGTGACATCCCCCAGCAGCAGATCGGTCCGGTACCGAGTACCCCACGTCCCTTGGGGCTCCACAACCTGGCGTCACGAACAGGATCTACCCGGTCCAAAAGAATTGGACCTTGTGCGCCAAAAGAACTGTTTCTGGACTTTTCCCGCCAAAATCTGACCCCAATGGCGGCCACCAGGGACTAGCGCCATGTGCAGAGGAGGCGTTCCTAAGCCTCCCATCGTGGGCCGGTCCGGTCCAAGGCGCGAAAAGAAGGTCCCGCCCTGGCTCTCCTTAACTCCGGGAGAGCCAGCTGTCACTCTCAAAGAAGAGCCGCCGCCCCTAGACCCTCCTACCAAGAAACTGGCGCGAACTGAGAAGGAAATCGTCATCAGGAGGGGGCGGAGCAGGCAACCGGAAGAGAAGGAGTCGCCATTCCAGTACACGAGGACGGAAGCGGAGGACGCACTGAAGAGCGCTCTGTGCGAGAGACCACGAGTGATCCCGGAGGGCCCACAGATTGAACCAGTGGAGGAACCCGGCCGAGGAGAGACCCCGTGTGATCGCGTAGAGATGGCGGAAGGTGGAGAAGAGCGTCCTCGCATCCTAGACACCCGGAGGGGTGTATTGCGGCTGCTGCCCCCGAGGATGACACGGGTTCAGGAAGCTAATAGAACCCGGATCCAGATAGACATCGACCAAAGTCCGAACTATGAAGTCCAGTTGCAGCGACCCGGCCGGGTCGAAGAGCACGGACGTGCCGCAAGCGACGCCGAGGCATATACGGCCATACTAGTTGATGTATCCACCCCGCCAGCTATCCTTAACCAGACATGGAAAGAAGCTGATCCACTCGGAGCTTTGCCAGAAGGATTTCTGAAGCTGCCGCAGATGTTGCCTTGGAAGCAAGCAAAAGAAAGAATAGAAACGCAGGATCTGCATCCAGAAGGGAAGGCATCCCAGATGATCCAGAAGATGGAGAAGAAGGATCAGGAGTAAGACCCGTGTCCTGCATCAAGAAACAGATGAAGATTCTGTAAGTGTGAATGTACATTGTTCCTTATTGATCCCCCAACCTTACCTGAGTGAATGCTAGCAATCCCCTGTCTGTCTTATATGTTTCAAACTGAACATTTGATATCATAGACAATGACTTGATAAGAACTCTCTTGTAAATAGTTGAGCACCTTTTGTGTGCTCCCCTTTGGTTTTAAGACCAGATGCAAATGCGAAGTAATGCACGAACTCTGCATTTTGAACTTTGAAGCTGCTTTTTGAGACTTTCGCACTTTTCGAGAATTTTTGAAAGTTTTAGCACTTTTTGAAAAGAAGAGAGATTTTATACTTTTATACGAAGCAATGTCTTATAATGTCTTTTACAGGAAAGAGGGTAATGATGAGTATAGATACCCATGCACTCATGTTTATAGTTAAAGCAACGTTCCAAGAATCGTGCCTCCCGGAAGGGAAGAAACCAAGAATTCATGTTTATTGTTATATAATATAAAAATGTTTTCAGGGTAACCAATGTCGAGTCGCGCGCGGACGCGCTGTTTAACTCCGGGAGAAATGTGGCGCCCCTGCGTACAGGTGGCCACAGAAGGGTACTGCAGCCAGGCAGTTAGGACATAGTAAACACTACACCCTCACAGCCCACATCCCCACGCATAGAGAGGGTTCACATCCAGCTCTGAGGTCGGAGACTATATGAGACCAGGAGGAGTGGTGGATGATGAGTGGGTTGGGCACACCAGAAGGTCAGGTGACTGACAGTATATAGAGAGGGGGAGGAGTGAAGGAAGTTAGTAGGCTGAAGTAGCTGAGAAGTAAAGACAGAAAGACACATGCTGCCTGGAAGTGCCTAAGCTGAGGAGCGCTGACCCGTACTGAGCCAACGCGAGCCAGATGGGGGGAAAAGCCCATCCAAGATGCTGAAACCACCAGGAGTGTGATAGACAGAGAAGGGACGGTGCAACCCGTGCCCTGGACAGCAGCAGAAGCTACTAACAGCAGGTGGAGAAGCCCTCCTAGATATCTGAAGGAAACAGAGGAAGGAGCCTGGTAGTTTGATGCTGCAGACTACTGCAGGCTGGGCTAAGGCAGAGTGTCAGCTCTGAAGGGGACCGACGATTCACCCGGTATCCCCAGATTCACTGACGGGGAGCTTTAGTTTCAAGCTGGAGTTCCTAACCCAAAGAACAGGCAGCTCAGTGACACACTAGGACTCACAGAAGCCCGAGTCACCGCTATACTGTTCAGCGTCCGCATACACACCGTGTAAGACGGAGAGAGAGAGTAATAGCCCGGAAAGGCACACTTAAAGACTGTGTGAGGGGTCACAAGGAGAGAGGAGCCTGGCTGCAGGAGAGAAGGGAACCCGGAAAGGGAGAATGCAACTGAATGTTAAGAACTGTGTAACAACTAACTTGTAAGCTGACTGAAGGAACTAAGTAAAGCTTTGGAAACCCTGCATTGTCTCCTGCCTGCTTCCATCTGCAGACCCTTTCTCCCATACAGGCTTGCATCAGCACGACCTCAACCTGCAGAGCCACAGCCTGTCAGCACCAGCACAGGAGGAGAGATCCCTGCAGCTGCAAAGTAAGTGTGCTCCAACAGCCTCACACACAACAGACTTTAACTCCTTACTCCCCCGGGGGATACAGTTCTCCCCACTAGAACTATACCATCCCGGCTGCCATTCCATCACCCCCGGAGGTTCTGCAGCAGCCGCGGCCCCATTACTGGCCGCACCAAGTGGGTGGCGTCACCCGTGACAATCCCTTGTAAATATTCCCCTTTTATTGTGCTGAGCCAGGGACACGGTCCGGACCAGGCCACCAGTGACATCCCCCAGCAGCAGATCGGTCCGGTACCGAGTACCCCACGTCCCTTGGGGCTCCACAGATTATCTGTCCTTCCCGTAAGGATCTAGTGGCAGAGATTAATGAGATCTGCAGGATGGAGGAACTTGTAAGCTACAGTATGCCTGACATTAATTGTAGTTCTAGACACTGCCATCTGTGGGCCCCCTGGATCATGTTCAGAGAAACCCCAGATTTCTAGACTTGGGTATCCCGGACGGATTAATGGTGCCTTGTCGTGGTAAAGATGTGCTCGAGGTGTTTATCAGCTCTCCTTGACGTTGACTCACATACCCAGTTTTCTAGATGATTGGTTTTAGACGCTCACTAGAACCACTTCTGATCTGTTCTTTTCTCCCCCTTCTTGTTCTAATTCTCTCTCTTTTTCATTTTCTCTATATACCTCTTTTTAATCTCTATCAAATTTCCTATTCCATTGCTTATACGGCCTTCTTGGTAGCTGGACCCAGTTTGACACATTTTTTATTTCCTCCATGATGGGAGGGTTTAGTTGTTTAAATATTCTCAGGAATAATCCTCCTGTTTCTCTTTATTTCTTGATCCCCCCATAACTCCAGGTACTGAAAAGACTTTATGTGTATGTGTCCCTCCTTCCAGCCGCACTACACCGACCGCGCTACCCTATTCCCTCCAATACTACGAACTAATACTATTCCTGCTCGGCCTGTAGGGAGCGGTTCCATCTAGCTGCAGCCCATCACCCCTGAGGTCTGAGCAGTGCCGGTGCCTTCACCGGACACCTACAGGTGGCATCACGAGACAAACTTTATTTTCTACCTAACCCTTTTTATTGACCACCGGGCCCTTTTAGCCTCTAGCACCGAACCGTGACAACAGCTAGCGCCTGAGGCCTAAACACACGGCTATGGTGAGTCAAATTGAACAACAATCTATTGTACTGCTTTGGCTTTAATAAAAGTTGATTTAATGAAAAGAAGGTGAGAAGAGAGGACCCTGCCTGCGAGGGCTCACAGTCTACAACAGATGGGTGAGGATACTGTAGGTGAGGAGAGAAGACCCTGCCCACAAGGGCTCACAGTCTACAAAGAATGAGTCAGAATACAGTAGGTGAGGATAGAGGACCCTGCTCACGAGGATTCACTGTCTACAAGGTATGGGTGAGGATACAGTAGGAGAGGAGAGAGGGCCCTGTCCATGAGGGCTTACAGTTTACAAGGGTTAGGTAAAGATACAGTAGGTGAGGAGAGAGGACCTTGCCCATGAGGGCTCACTGTCTACAAGGGATGGGTGAGGATACAATAGGTGAGGAGAGAGGGCCCTGTCCATGAGGGCTTACAGTTTACAAGGGATGGGTAAAGATACAGTGGGTGAGGAGAGAGGACCATGCCAGTGAGGGCTCACCGTCTACAACGAATGGGTGAGGATACACTAGAAGGTAAAGCTGTTCGTGCGCCGGTTCAGTAGACTGAGGATCACTGCAGGTTGTAGGCTTGTTGGAAGAGGTGGGTCTTCAGGTTCCTTTGGAAGGTTTCCACGGTGGGCGAGAGTCTAATGTGTTGGGGCAGAGAGTTCCACAGTATGGGGGAAGCACGGGAGAAATCTTGTATGCATTTGTGGGAAGAAGAGATAAGAGGGGAGGAGAGAAGGAGATCTTGAGAGGATCGAAGGTTGCGTGTAGGTAAGAACCGGGAGACCATGTCACAGATGTATGGAGGAAACAGGTTGTGGATGGCTTGGTGTGTCATAGTTAGGGGTTTGAACTGGAGCCTCTGGACAATAGGAAGCCAGTGAAGGGATTGGCAGGGAGGAGAGGCTGGAGAATAGAGGGAAGACTTGTGTATTAGTCAGGCAGCAGAGTTTAGGATAGATTGGAGGGGTGCAAGAGAGTTAGAGGGGAGGCCAATGAGTAGGAGGTTGCAATAGTCGAGGCGAGAGATGATGAGGGCATGCACAAGTGTTTGTGCAGTTTCTTGGTCAAGGAATGTACGATCCTGGAAATATTTTTGAGTTGGAGTCTGCAGGAGGTGGCAAGGGCTTGGATATGTGGCTTTAAGGAGGGGGAAGAGTCCAGGATCACCCCGATGCACCGAGCATACAGGACTGTAGAAAGTAAGCAGCCATTGACTTTGATGGATAGGATAGGTCTGTTGAAGGGTAGAGTGAGATGGGAGAAGGATCATGAACTTTTATTCCGCAAAAATTGAGTAAATCCTCTGAAAATTCAGAAACTTGATAGATTTGACGTTTTTGATGCAGAAACTGCACCAAAAACGGATCAATAAAAATGAAGGGCGATCGCTGTCTGAACATAGCCTTAGGCAGTCCAGCTAATATACATAACCCGACCCCCACCACTGATTGGTTACTTGCTGACAGTGTACAGGGGAAGCTACCAATCAGTGATGTGGGCGGGGTTATACACAGCTCAGCATTCAGAGAACTGCTACATTTACAGCAGAGGAAACAAGAATAATAATAAAACGGCATCAGGAGGACACCGGGACTAGAGATGAGGTGGGGTTTTTGCATTGAGCAACAGAATTTCCAGGTACACCTCTGATTATACCAAAGCTTAAAATACAATCACCAGCCGTGAGAACAGCTTATAACTATATTAAAAGACGTTCAATTAGCGGCCATTAAAAAAGGACGTTCTAAATGAAAGAATCATCATGACAAGCATTAAAAAGCATTACTCATTTACGTGGTGATCACGGAGCAGGGAAGGGACTCGTGTTTGGAAGAAAGAAAACATCAGCAGCCGCCATGTGATAATGAGCTTACTTTATGATCTGTTTACCAACCTCATTTACCTAATAGCATTATGTGTCGGCTGAAAAATGAGCGGCGTGTATAGTGTTGTATTACAAAGTTCCTCACCCATGCCGGGGGCTGTATCAGCAGACGGGCCATAAGCAAAGTCATGTCAAAACTAAAAAGACAATGTCCAGGGAAGATAGATTCTATCCACAGGGTAAGTAATAGCTTATAGACCTGGAGGGTCTGACAGTTGGGACCTACACCAATCAGAGGAATAGAACCCCTAATAGAATCATAGAATCATAGAATGATGGAGTCGGAAGGAACCTCCTGGGACGTCTTGTACAACCCCCTGCTCAAAGGAGGCTTCACTAAACTATTCCAGACATCTGTCCAGCCTCTGTGTGAAGACATTGAAGGAGAACTCACCTCCTCTCGTGGCTGCCTGTTCCACTCGTTGATCACCCTCACTATAGAATCATACAATGGTGTAGTTGGAATGGACCTCCTAGGTCATCTACTCCAGCTCCCTGCTCAAAGTAGGATTCACTAAATCATCCCAGAAAGATGTCTGTCCAGCTTCTGTGTGAAGACTTCCATTGAATGGGGAATTCACCACCTGTCACAGCCACCTGTTCCACTCGTTGATCACCCTCACTATAGAATCATACAATGGTGTAGTTGGGTCATCTACTCCAGCTCCCTGCTCAAAGTAGGATTCACTAAATCATCCCAGAAAGATGTCTGTCCAGCTTCTGTGTGAAGACTTGCATTGAAGGGGAACTCACAACCTGTCACAGCCACCTGTTCCACTCGTTGATCACCCTCACTATAGAATCATAGAATGGTGGAGCTGGAAGAGACCTCCTGAGTTATCTGGTCCAACCCCCTGCTCAAAGCAGGATTCACTAAACCATCCCAGACAGACATCTGTCCAGCCTCTGTGTGAAGACTTCTATTGAAGGAGAACTCACCACTTCACGTGGCCGCCTGTTCCACTCGTTGATCACCCTCACTATAGAATCATAGAATGGTGGAGCTGGAAGAGACCTCCTGAGTTATCTGGTCCAACCCCCTGCTCAAAGCAGGATTCACTAAACCATCCCAGACAGATGTCTGTCCAGCCTCTGTGTGAAGACTTCTATTGAAGGAGAACTCACCACTTCACGTGGCTGCCTGTTCCATTCGTTGATCACCCTCACTATAGGATCATACAAATTGTCACTTCAATGAAGAAGTGGATGAACTCTAGCGCCACCTTTAGGTAGCAATCCTCAAAGTCATAGTCGACTCTTTAGCAAGCCTTTTAATATGGCCAAGGATTTGTGCCAGATCAGAACCCCAAATTATAGACGCTGCGTTTAGGGGTAACTGCCCCTCATCATAGAATGGTGGAGTTGGAATGGACCTCCTGGGTCATCTGGTTCAACTCCCTGCGCAAAGCGGAATTTACTAAACCATCCTAGAGAGATGGCTGTCCAGCCTCTGTATGAAGACTTCCATTGAAGGGGAACTCACCACCTCTCGTGGCCGCCTGTTCCACTCGTTGATCACCCTCACTTAAGAATCATAGAAAAATAGAGTTGGAAGGGATCTCCTATATCATCTGGTCTAACCCCCTGCTCAAAGCAGGATTCACTATTCGGGCTACTGGAAAAAAGCCATGTCAAGTGCTGGGCGGTAGTGATGAGCGAGCACTACAATACTTGAGTGCTCATTACTAAAGACTAGCAAGTCGGACGCTTAAAGGGGCACAACTCGATTACCAGGTATAATGGGAGTCAATGGGGAATTTGAGCATTTTTATGGAACAAGATGCTTGAGTTCTCCACTGAGTCCCATTATACTTGGTACGTGAGTCGTGCCCATTCAAACGTCCGACCTGCTCACTTCGAGTAACGAGCACCCAAGCATGGTAGTGCTCGCTCTTCACCAGTGGACAGTTCCACAGGGAATCAATGCAGTAGTGGTTGGACATTCGCACTGCCAATCCGTTTTAATAGGGATAAAAAGTGCCTTATTCTGCCCATTAGTGCTGGTTACAGTGATTCGAACTCCATCTCACCTATAGTGGTGATGTGATAACTTATCTTCCCTTGACAACCTCTTTAAGAAGACCTCCAGCAAAAAATAAAACTTTCCACCATTGCATCTTTTTACTCCAACAACAAGGGCTTTGTAGTTTCATAATATGATGATGCACCAAAATCCTACATGTTAGGTCAGTACCAACTCTGCATTATAATGTAAGCGTGCAGCCCGGGAGCTGAACAATGCTCATCAGTAAGTGTGATAGTTATGCATAGAGAACCTGTGTGTCACAGTCAGTGTGTCGGCATCATGCAGGAAGTTTATTGACTTAATAAATAACATATTTCCTTCCTTCCCATCTTTTCCCTTCCCTTTTCTTGCTTCTTTTCTTCCATCATACCTTGAGGGTTGAGTATTTTGATCCCTTTATGTAAATCAAGTATTTATCTATATATCTGTCATCTATCTCTCTATTTACTGTATCTATCTGAGCTAAGCAAATGGTTTTCCAGACCATGGTGTAGCAGACAGGTTGTGGAGTTCTGCAGCCGCCAGATGTGATCCCTGAGGACGACCTCCTACCTGACGGCATCCATGGCTTCCCTTTTGATAAGCCGACATTATGTCAAGTCGATAAAAGGAAGAGTCACAGATGCCGATAGGTAGGAGGCATTTCTCAGGACTCCATCCTGTGGATACAGAATATTAAACCATAGTCCTGTGGATGTATCTATGCATCATCTATCATTTATCTATCTACTATCTCTGTATCATCTATCAATCTATTATCTATTTATCATCTATCTATCAATCTATCTATATCTACTATCACTCTATCTACTATCATCTCTCTGTCTACTATCTATCTATTATCTATCTACTATTTTTATATCTATCTCTCTACTATTTATCATTTACTATCTCTCTACTATATCTACCTGTTATCTATCCATCTCTCTATCTACTATCATCTATCTAATATCTATCTACTATCTATATACTATCTCTACATGATCTCTCTATCATCTATCTATGATTTCTGTATCATCTATCTACTATTCTAGACACTATCTCTCTACAATCTCTCATATCATCTATCTGCTAACTACTCTTCTCTATTTCTCATCTATCTGCTACCTCTCTATCTATCTTCAGTTGTGGCCAAAAGTATTGACACCCCTGCAATTCTGTCAGATAATCCTCAGTTTCTTCCTGAAAATGATTGCAATCACAAATTCTTTGGTATTATTATCTTCATTTAATTTGTCTTCAATGAATAAGAAATATTATACTATCTCTCTATCTACTATCCCTTTATCTACTATCCCTTTATCTACTATCCCTTTATCTACTATCCCTTTATCTACATCCATCCATCCATCCATCCATCCATCTATGCAGTCTGTTATTTTTTGCATCTTCGCCGGGTTTACATATAGAGCGTAGATTTTGCAGACTTGATGACAGACTGGCCCCGCTTGCGGATAATCGTCATCTTTGTGGCATTTCCAGTTGGTTTTATACCATATTATAATGACTCTAAACCTCACTATTCCTATAAATGAAATAATATTTCTTATTCATGGGGCTTTTTGTATGTAAATGAAAAATAAATGTTTTTTTCCCATGGTCTCTCCCTTGTCTTTCGCTGGTGGAGCTACAGGCAGTGAAGTGCATCCATCAGCCCTGACTGTGCACCGACTGCCAGGGGGTAGTCAGGCATATAGACGGAGCAGAGCATGCCAATCTGGCAGGGATGGAAAGGTAATACATGCTGACGCTGAGACAGGGGCGACATCTGCGAGCGTCCACCAAATTAATACATTAAATACAGAACAGTCACTGGCTGCAGAGACCACAAGACACAGGAAAGCCACTTACCAAACAGGATATATCCCTAAATATAGGATCCTAATCCAGTTTACTGACCAAAACCTTCAGTGCTATTTATTAAACTGATGAGACGTATCACATTTAGTTTCAGCACTGCAAGTAAGGTAAATCCATCCGACCCTTCACTTTATCTCATCATCACAGGCAGGGATATAAAGAAGAATAGGTGATATCACAGCTCACCTCCTCCTGTACAATGACTGATAACACATCCATATAGAGTAGATAACACAGGATCCACCATTCACAATAGGTGATATCACAGCTCACCTCCTCCTCCTGTACAATGACTGATAACACCTCTATATACAGTAATAACACAGGATCCACCATTCACAATAGGTGATATCACAGCTCACCTCCTCCTCCTGTACAATGACTGATAACACCTCTATATACAGTAGATAACAGAGGATCCACCATTCACAATAGGTGATATCACAGCTCACCTCCTCCTGTACAATGACTGATAACACATCCATATACAGTAGATAACACAGGATCCACCATTCACAATAGATGATATCACAGCTGACCTCCTCCTTCTGTACAAAGACTGATAACACCTCTATATACAGTAGATAACACAAGATCCACCATTCACAATAGGCGATATCACAGCTCACCTCCTCCTCCTGTACAATGACTGATAACATCTCTATATACAGTAGATAACACAGGATCCACCATTCACAATAGGTGATGTCACAGCTCACCTCCTCCTCCTGTACAATGACTGATAACACCTCTATATACAGTAGATAACACAGGATCCACCATTCACAATAGGTGATATCACAGCTCACCTCCTCCTGTACAATGTCTGATAACACCTCTATATACAGTAGATAACACAGGATCCACCATTCACAATAGGTGATATCACAGCTCACCTCCTCCTGTACAATGACTGATAACACCTCTATATACAGTAGATAACACAGGATCCACCATTCACAATAGGTGATGTCACAGCTCACCTCCTCCTCCTGTACAATGACTGATAACACCTCTATATACAGTAGATAACACAAGATCCACCATTCACAATAGGTGATGTCACAGCTCACCTCCTCCTCCTGTACAATGACTGATAACACCTCTATATACAGTAGATAACATAACACTGGATCCACCATTCACAATAGGAGATATCACAGCTCACCTCCTCCTGTACAATGACTGATAACACCTCTATATACAGTAGATAACACAGGATCCACCATTCACAATAGGTGATGTCACAGCTAACCTCCTCCTCCTGTACAATGACTGATAACACCTCTATATACAGTAGATAACACAGGATCCACCATTCACAATAGATGATGTCACAGCTCACCTCCTCCCCCTCCTGTACAATGACCTCTGCTCAGGTAACATGCTCACAACAGTTTCGTATTGACATAGATGAGTAGTCTTCTGTGTGTTTTTTAATTGACCATGTTGCAGCTGTAAACGAAGTCAAAGTCCTTTTATCAGCACATCTTAGACAATGTGGCTGCCTTTTCATCATATACAAAAAATATTGTAGAAAAAGAATAAAAATGTATACTTTTAATTTATATAGAACATCCACGATTGAGATATTAATCATCCTTTAGATAAGTCATCATTATCAGATCGGTGAAGGTTGGACACCAAACACCCTCGCTGACCAGCTGTTAACATGTGCCACATCCATTGGAGGAACACAGTGTATAGAGCTGGAACAGCACAGTTCTCAGACTCTGCAGCTCTCATTCACTATCAGATACGGCACAGGTTTGTAGAATTTTGTTAATGGCACAAACACTCTATTTTTCGCCATAATAACCTTGAAAAACGTCGATATATTCCATGGAATTAGTCTTTTTCAGCATTGAACATTGAAGTCATCACCAGTTAAATTCCCCAGAACAATATATTTAGCGAGATCCATCATTGCTACTGAGAACTGACAATTACCGTAAGTGAGAGGCCAACAAAAACCGCGGTTATGTCCTGGCACCTGAGCAGGAACAAGAGGTTCTGGCCTCCAACGTAACTAAATGATGCCCGTTCCTCCTCCACTTCTCCCAGCAGAGTGACTAGAATTGTAGAACAAGTTAGAAACGTTTCCTAAAAAATAAAGAACGACTCATTCCTAATCTAAACCGAGAAGAAACACAAAATAATTATTCTGGACTATTGGTGGGAAGAATAGTCAAGAGCCGGTTGATGGTGGCCACCAGCCCAATCGATATCATCATGTTGGATGTTGGAAGAGCTTCAGTTTGGACAGATTGTGAAGAGCTATCGGAAACGTTACCATAAAGCCGTTCCAAATCCTTCAGCCAAAACTTTTTGCTGTTCCGCTAGACAAACCATTTGGCTTGGACCTTGCATGTAATTAGCGCCCCATTCCCAACGAAGGGGAAAGTCTACGACATTTGGATGATGCACGTTGTGTTTTCAGTCGTTTTATAATAAATCTAACCCCGTTTGCATGAAGTCAACAGCTTCTCTCGGCCTCAACTGACCGAGAAGTCATGCCGGTCGTTGACTCCGAGCTGCCCGGGACCATTTTATATTTTTGGCATTGCTTCGTAAGTGAATTCTGGATGAACGCTGTCTACTGCCGGCACGTTCATACCTATTCCAGATGAGCGAGCTTGACGACGAGGGCTAATTAATTTGCCGTGCTGGACTGAGTAGCATTCAACTTGATGTTGTTTTATCACTTAGATCCTCAGTACCACCTGCTGCCTGACAGTAGATGCCTGAAGTCAGTGCCAAACATGAAACAGTGTGGGTGGCTGTGATTGCGCTCATGTTTCCGACTTGTAAAAAACATTTACATAAGCATGGCACAATCCGGCTTTCATAAGAGCAAGAAGCTACCGTACCGTAGAAGAATGACAGACCCCTTCTCACCATTATACTCGAGCAGTGTCAGACTAGGGCAGCGGGGGCCCACCAGTAACATTGACTCTTTGGGTCACTGATCAACTACAGGCAAATATTACATTCACACAATTACCTCTGCTTCTATATAATAATATACTAGGTAGACTGTAAAATGAACGATGAGATGATTTTTTTATCTACATAGTGAAACAAGTGTATTGTATAAGTGTTTGGGGGGTAAGTGACAAAATACTGCAAAATACTGCAAATCAGCCCACCTGTGGGCTCACAGAAGGATTCCCCTGTCCACCTGTGGGCCAACCAGAGGATTGCCCTGTCCACCTATGGGCCAACCAGAGGATTGCCCTGTCCACCTGTGGGCTCACAGAGGATTCCCCTGTCCACCTGTGGGCCCACCGAAGGATTGCTCTGTCCACCCGTGGGCCCACTGGAGGATTGCCCTGTTCACCTGTGGTCCAACCAGAGAATTGCCCTGTCCACCCGGGGGCCCACCGGAGGATGGCCCTGTCCACCTGTGGGCCCACTGAATGATTGCCCTCTCCACTTGTGGTCCAGCCAGAGGATTGCCCTGTCCACTTGTGGGCCCACTGGAGATTGCCCTGTCCACCTGTGGGCCTGTCAGAGGATTGCCCTGCCTACCTGTGGGCCCACTGAAGGATTGCCTTGTCCACCTTTGGGCCAACCAGAGGATTGTTCTGTCCACTTGTAGGTCCACTGGAGATTTGCCCTGTCCACCTGTGGGCCCACAGGAGGATTGCCCTGTCCATCATGTGAGCTCGGCAGAAGTATTACCCTGTTCACCTGTGGGCCCACGGAGATTGCCCTGTCCAACGTGAGCCGGCGAAGGATTACCCTGTTCACCTGTGGGCCCACAGGGGATTGCCCTGTCCATCCATGAGTCCAGCGGAGATTACCCTGTTCACCTGTGGGCCCACAGGGGGATTGCCCTGTCCATCCATGAGTCCAGCGGAGTATTACCCTGTCCACCTGTGGGCCCACAGGGGGATTGCCCTGTCCATCTGTGAGCCTGGCGGAGGATTGCCTTGTCCACCTGTGGGCCCACCGGAGGATTTCCTTGTCCACCTCTGGACCCACCAAATTATTACCCTGTCCACGAGTGGGCAAGAAGAAGCTTGTACTCAAATACCATATACCTCCTAGTCGGTATACTTTAAGGGTGTTTTGCAGCATTTTGTATTGTGTGTTATACTCGTGTACAGTAAAAACACACTGTTTTACAGAGCCAAAATAGTAAACGAGAATTCAAAATTTTCATCACGCTTTTTTTTTTCCATTGTGATTTTTTAAATCAGTAGCACGTTAAGTCTTTCAACATTTTTTGCAGTCGTTTTTCACCCATTCTAATAAAAAAGTAAAAACGCCTTAAAAACAAGTGTATTTTGCACCTCAGGATGTGATGACATGTAGCTTTTTTGCAGGAATTCTTTTCTGCTGCCATGGTAACAGACTACAAACAATCTCTATGTAGTCTGATCATGAAGTCAAGTGATTGATATTTTTTCCAAACTTTACAGAAACAAGAACACTGGGATTTGTAGTGGGTAACCATGTGGATACATAAGTCTGCACAGGAGCTGCATACACTAAACTGGAGAGATTTTGATCAAGGTTTGTTTTCAAAATTGCATCTTTTTTATTTCAAGTGCATTAGAAACCAGCTGTTAATGCATGGTAGGGTGAGGAGGGACATGTATCCCTGTCCTAGGCTTTTCACATAATCGGTGTGTGGAAACAACATATGTCCAAAAGTATTCAATAGTGATATTACTCGTCAACGCGTTTCGGAGACGCTGTCTCCTTCATCAGGACAAAATCACATAACTATGAAGGAGATAGTGCTTCCGAAACGCGTTGACTAAAACATATATTCATGTATGTGTATATATCTATGTATATGCCCTTTATAGGACAAGTACCAATATAGTTTAGTAGGTAAGGACTGTAATGGCCTTAATGTACACTCCATTAGATGAAGAAATTGGCTCTTCTTAAGGAAAAAAGTCATCTGTTACTTGCTCAAAAATTTGATATAACTTGTAAAAATACCTGCGCTCCCCTTATTCGCCAACCCTGTTTTAATTTACTTGTATCACTCCATAACAGAGATATTCACATTTTTTGCTTCTGGAGCACACTATGTGAAATCTCTGCTAGTAACACAATGCTCATTTCTTCAGTCTTCCCTGGGGGTGGGCATTTTCACCCCCTCCCTCCCAACTACCAATCAAGTTAGGCAGCATCTAAGACTCAGATGCTGTGATTGGCAGAGTCTGGGAAGGAGTGGTGAAAAAGCCTGCCCGCATAGAAGACTCTAAAGAAATGCCCAGTTGTGCTACAAACAGAGATTTCACATAGAGCGCTACTGATGCAGCAAATGAGAATAGCTCTGCAATGGAGCAACGCAGCACAAAAAGGAAAAAAATAGCAGAATCAGGGGGACTCAGGGATTTTTACTCAATACAGTATTTAACCCAATTTTTTTGCACTAGGGTTCTCTTTAAAGAGATGAAAATTTATTTAGCCCTTAAAATAAGTGTTCACAAGCTTCTGTTCTGATACCGTCTTTATTTTGAAGAGATTATGAAGCTTTGGTATCTTTAACTTCTTGATGTTAAGCATTGTTGAACTCGACAAGGCAAGGACCAGGAGTCTCAATCTGCTTGTTGTTCTGTACTGGGATGGGACGCTGATGACTGGTGACCTTTACAGGAAAATCGCCTAAATTTTCAGTAATGACATTGCTGGTGATATAATGAGGAGGTGGGACCAGGTGCAAAGGAGGGGATCTGATGGAGGCATCTAAAAAAACTAATTGTGCAGTGACATTTATTCATCGCGAAGCGCGTGAAGCTGGTGTTTGATGTCAGCTGTTTGCAGCATGAAGTTAAATAAAAGGTGGTGACAGGCGGATGAGATATTTCAGCTGCTGAATTCATCCAGAAAATATTATCAGACCTGAGGAAACTAAGGCTGTCACTAGGTATTTATGTGACTTCACTTCGGCAGGTCGGCCATGTCTGGATACAAGTTATATCTGCTGGGAGCACTAAGTCACCGTCTCCACCTGAAAGCCAACTTTAGACGGACGTATCAAAATGCCAAACGCAGACACATGGCTTTGTGCACTCAGGTTCAAGAACTGCCTTCTATTGCTGTCTCTGGCGTTCAGGACCATAGGTTGTTATTCGGTCAGTTAACCGCCCACTGTGCAAATTGACCGGAAATAGCGCTGTCTGCACCCAGCCATAGACAGTCCAAAAAGCACAGTGGTCCCCTAATTAAAAGCATGAGGATTCATGAATAAAGAAAACCGGATGCCCGCTCTTCTCCTTTAAGTTTAAGGGTTTAACAGAAAACCATTCTTAGGAAAATACCTACTTCCTACACATTCCGGAAATTCCTTAATCATAATCATGCGTATGATTAAGGAACTTTCGAAACGCGTAAGGCGTAGGACTGTTACTAAGAATGGTATTATATTGAACTCTTATTAAGGGTTCAATATAAAACCAATAAGGGTTCAATATAAAACCATTCATAACAACACACTTACGCCTTCCGCGTTTCGGAAGTTCTTTAATTCATAGGTATGATTGTGATTAAGGAACTTCTGAAACGTGTAGGACATAGGTATTTTTCTAAGAATGGTTTTCTGTTAAACCATTCATAAAGAAGATTTTTAATTCTAAGGAGGCCGGTGTCTCTTTCTTCAATTCAATTATCTTCTGGTGGTTGCCAGCCGCTACAACAGTAGCCTAATAGATCCAAGGAGAAGCATGATGTGAGCAGCATTCCCCTTCCTATTCCTTTCATTAATGAAAATTCATGGATAACAGAGGAATATCTTTACAGCAGGCGCATTATCTCTCCAGCAGATGCAAGAAGCCGGCGACTGGGGAGCAACCATGTGTGCTGGCCATTTAAAAACTGAATACAACCTGCTCCCCCTGTCAATCTCTCAGTGTTTGCTTCAGTGCACAGAGGTGGGCATGGGGAATCAGTGAATATTAATAGGTGGGTATGGGGAAGCAGTAAATATTAATAGGTGGGTATGGGGAAGCAGTGAATATTAATAGGTAGGTATGGGGAAGCAGTGAATATTAATAGGTGGGTATGTGGAAGCAGTGAATATTAATAGGTAGGTATGGGGAAGCAGTGAATATTAAATAGGTGGTATGGGGAATCAGTGAATATTAATAGGTGGGTATGGGGAAGCAGTAAATATTAATAGGTAGGTATGGGAAGCAGTGAATATTAATAGGTGGGTATGGGGAAGCAGTGAATATTAATAGGTAGGTATGGGGAAGCAGTGAAATATTAATAGGTGGTATGGGAAGCAGTGAATATTAATAGGTAGGTATGGGGAAGCAGTCAATATTAATAGGTAGGTATGGGGAAGCAGTGAATATTAATAGGTGGGTATGTGGAAGCAGTGAATATTAAATAGGTGGGTATGGGGAATCAGTGAATATTAATAGGTGGTATGGGGAAGCAGTAATATTAATAGGTAGGTATGGGGAAGCAGTCAATATTAATAGGTAGGTATGGGGAAGCAGTGAATATTAATAGGTGGGTATGTGGAAGCAGTGAATATTAATAGGTGGGTATGGGGAATCAATGAATATTAAATAGGTTGGGTATGTGGAATCAGTGAATATTAAATAGGTGGGTATGGGGAATCAGTGAATATTAATAGGTGGGTATGGGGAAGCAGTAAATATTAATAGGTGGGTATGGGAAGCAGTGAATATTAATAGGTAGGTATGGGGAAGCAGTGAATATTAATAGGTGGGTATGGGGAATCAGTGAATATTAAATAGGTGGTATGTGGTAAGCAGTGAATATTAAATAGGTGGTATGGGGAATCAGTGAATATTAATAGGTGGGTATGGGGAATCAGTGAATATTAAATAGGTTGTGTATGTGGAAGCAGTGAATATTAATAGGTAGGTATGGGGAAGCAGTGAATATTAATAGGTGGGTATGGGGAATCAGTGAATATTAAATAGGTGTGTATGTGGAAGCAGTGAATATTAATAGGTGGGTATGGGGAATCAGTGAATATTAATAGGTGGGTATGGGGAATCAGTGAATATTAAATAGGTGTGTATGTGGAAGCAGTGAATATTAATAGGTGGGTATGGGGAATCAGTGAATATTAATAGGTGTGTATGTGGAAGCAGTGAATATTAATAGGTAGGTATGGGGAAGCAGTGAATATTAATAGGTGGTATGGGGAATCAGTGAATATTAAATAGGTGTGTATGTGGAAGCAGTGAATATTAATAGGTGGGTATGGGGAATCAGTGAATATTAATAGATGGGTATGGGGAATCAGTGAATATTAATAGATGGGTATGGGGAATCAGTGAATATTAATAGATGGGTATGGGGAATCAGTGAATATTAATAGGTGGGTATAGGGAAGAAGTAAATATTAATAGGTGGGTATAGGGAAGAAGTAAATATTAATAGGTGGGTAAGGGGAAGAAGTGAATATTATTAGGTGGGTATGGGGAAGCAATGACTATTAATAGGTGGGTATGGGGAAGCAGTGAATACTAATAGGTAGGTATGAGGAAGCAGTGAATATTAATCTTTTTATTTAGTCAGCACATGTGGTTGCTCCAGCCACTGGATTCTTCACGGGGACCCTTTCTTGCCTATCGTGACCCAACTCTGGCACCACTTTTCCTCCCAAGCAAGCCAAGCTATGCTTGGTCTAATAGGAGCATCACCAAAAAGTAGCCATTGCAAACATCCATTGCACCTAGCAGGAGGCTGCTAGTTCCACTGAGAGGCAACACAAGATAGATAGATAGATAGATAGATAGATAGATAGATAGATAGATAGATAGATAGATACACAGACTGTCATCTGTCTGGGCATTATACGGCTGTGGTCTCCTTTATTCTCAGGGGAACACATTTTATCTTTAGATTTTCTTTGGTTAATAGAAAACAAGCAGGAAAGACAAAAGCAAAAGAGATCCCCGCAGTCTTGTGGCCCCGGCATAGTGTGGCTTGGGGCCACAGATCATCTCCATAGTATCTGGATGGATGTGAATCTTCCGCTGGATCGTCCCATTATCGCCGGCTGATCTTTTCCTCCTGGAAGTGATCTGTGCGGATATTCTAGATGCTCTTTTCAGCGGCGACATGTCCCTTATTAGAAAAGGTTCCTTCATCTCACAATGTGATTCCATCTGAGAAGCGTGAGGGAATTTTTAATGCCAGGAATTAATAAGAAGACGGCATCTCTTTTATTCCGGAACTTTCTGGCTCTGTATATACGGCATTGCCTATTCATTTCGCTGCCTGTATGAGGTACAGAGGGCACGAAATGGAAAGGCAAGCAGGGCGCTATAAGGAATCCCTTGAAAATTAATATTTTTATTTATTCTGGTCTGAAGAGCTTGCAATCTACCATAATTTATCATAAGAAAAATATATATTGTTGATGGTGATGTTGTGATATGTCTCCTTTCTTTGGCACAATATGATTATGCTCGCACAGTATGGCTCTATGGGGGCACAGTGTGGCTCTATGGGGGCACAGCATGGCTCTATGGGGGCACAGTATGGCTCTATGGGGGCACAGTATGGCTCTATGGGGGCACAGTATGGCTCTATGGGTGCACAGTATGGCTCTATGGGGGCACAGTATGGCTCTATGGGGCACAGTATGGCTCTATGGGGGCACAGTATGGCTCTATGGGGGCACAGTATGGCTCTATGGGGGCACAGTATGGCTCTATGGGTGCACAGTATGGCTCTATGGGGGCACAGTATGGCTCTATGGGGGCACAGTATGGCTCTATGGGGCACAGTATCGCTCTATTGGAGTACAGTATGGCTCTATGGGGACAGAGTTTAGTTATATATTACCACTAGTCATGAGTGGGCACTAGCATGCTCGGGTGCTTGGTATTCAAGAATATCGGACGCTCGTATGGGCGCGACTCATATACCAAGTGTAATGGACGCCAATGGGAAACTCAAGGTCTTCCATTGACTTCTATTGTTCTCTATACCCCAGTCGCACCCATCCAAGAGTCTGACCTGCTCGTTACAAGCGTCAATCATCCGTACATCACTAATTGCCATCACATGGCTCTATGTAAACAAGGTTTGGCTCTATAAGGGTACAGAGGGGCCCTTTGATGGCGCTCCATAGCTCTTTCAGTTCACAGTACGGCTCTATGTGAACACTTTAGCTCTTTGTTGGCATTGTTTAAGTCTTTATGGGCACTTAATAGCTCTAAATGTGCACAGTAAGGCTCCATGATGGCTCTATATGGGCAGAGAATGGCTTTTTTGGGGCTATTTTGGGACACATTTTAAAACTATAAACTATAAAGGCACTGTATTGCTGTAAGAGAGAACAAAATGGCTCTAGGATGGCATATTATGGCTCTATTTCGGTGTTGCTTGGCAATATGAGCAAAGTATGACTCTATGAATGCGCAGAATATCTGTATGGTTGGCTTTGTGAAGTCAGTATTGACATTATCTCAGGGCACTGTATGAACTCCCTTGAAAAAGCATCTCGAAACGCGCGTTGGGGCTTTGTACCTATAGATTGGAACGTTATTACCATGGGTATATTGTCATAGGATGGGATAGTGTTTGTGAAAACACTGGATTGGAATTTTCTATTTATGTATATATATAAGCACAGGCACGTTGGCCTTATTTATTACCCTATATATTTTTTGTTTGCACGATATGACAGGAGTGGTTCCGTCATTATCACCTAGTGGATACAATATATATTATGTGTTAAGGTGCTTGCATACAAGGGACTATATTGCTGCAATCTCTCCTGATATACCTCTTTATTGTTATACCCTGGGCCGCAGGGGTGATCTCTCATAGACAGGGAGACCGGCGCCCATCACACAGCGATATGCGCCTCACCTGCTCCGTCCCTGCTGCTGGGTCGGTCTCTGCAAAGCAGATAGACCAGTGCCCACCATGCAGCTCTGCTGGTACTGCTCATCCTGTCTGTTGCCCCAAGGTAACCACCAGTGACAACTCCTTCAAAGGTCAGCATAGAATGAACTATAGCCGGCATAAAAGAGAGTAAGGAGTTGGTTTATATAAGGGAAGGGAGTGGCTGCATCTGAGATTACAACTGCATCTCAGGACAGTATACAATTAATTATAGCCAGCATAGGAGAGAGTAAGGATTGGGTTTATATAGCAGAAGGAAGAGGCTGCATCTGAGATTACAACTACCTGTGAATCACAGCAGGATAGAAAAGGAACCTTAACCAGTTCAGCACTGAATGGAATTAAATGAGCACCCACTCAGGATAAACAACGAACGGGCTTTAAAAAGGATCTGCAATCAACTAAACTCTGTGATCCCAAATCCCCTGAGATCTCCTTGGGATATGACACACTTATGGCAGTAGAAAATAGTGTAATATCAGCCCTAGTGGTATGTAGTACAGAAAACACTTTGCTGCTGTGATCACCTGTCCTGCAGATGTGCCGCTTTGTTAGTTTAGGCAATTAAAAATAAGAAAGAATATAACAGCGTTGATTAAAGATTATTGATGAACATTTGATCCGGGCTCACGTTTCCCGTGCACACAGTAACAAGAGATAATTCTATCAGGATAGTAGTGCAGGGATGTATTCCGGTGTATGGATGGCGGAGTGTGAACATGCGGTGCACATGGTGGCACACTGTAATTCTCTTGTCTGAGAATAGCAGATAATGAGTGTGTGGGCTGCACCGCGTCCCTGTGCTGCTGTCAGATGCCTTTAGTGCATGAACCTTGGTTTCTGAAGTCTGAGCTGCGGCTACAGAATGACAAAAGCGGAAAGCAAATCTATAAGCTCCGCGCACAGCAACAATCTTATGAAAGAAGACAAAGGAGATAAAATGTAGGATATGGGGAAGGGGGGGTGTCATTTAAAATAAGTAAGGTTTCATTGTAACAATATAGCAGGGGCTCACAATCTTTTTTTGGGCTGAGAGCTACATTGTGGAATTCTGCAATTTAAAGGGATATTACCATGTGATACATCAATGGAATATTGCCAATAGCTGGAGCTGCCGTTGGATACGTCTGTGGCTACAATATTGGAGTCTGATTGTTTGTTCTCTTATTAGGGCAATATGGGAGCACACGACAGCTGATATATGCTGCCAACACTGCACGCCGTATGGATGAGAGTCTGCTTCTGTCATTTTCAACAGCTACAGTCATGACTTAGTTAGTGTTGGCATTGAAATAGTCCCAGAAAATTATTGCATGTTGGGGTATACACATTTTTATTTTCTTTTGTGCATTAGAACAGCACAAAAAAGACAAATTGGACATAGGTTTACACAAAACTCCAGACAAAATTGTTGCCACCTTTCCAAAATTGTGGGCAAGCAATTGTGGCGCCCCTGCGACCAGGGTGGCCACATAGGCAACTGCAGCCAGGCAGAGAGATAGACAGTTTGGGCACCAAACACTCTCACAGCAGACACACCCACAGGAGCACAGCACCCAACCCGGAGCCCGGGACTCTAGGTGGGCAATGGGTGGTGGGGTTTAGAGAGAAGTGGGTGGGAATGTAGGTCAGGTGACAGAGAGTACAAATAGAGGAAAAGAGGAGGAAGGAGTTAGTAGGCCAGAGTGAGCCGAGAGGTAAAGAACAGACAGAAAGTGACACATCCCGGAGTGATTGAGCTCCCTGGAGACGCAGAATCCACAGAGACACGGTTCCATGGAGAGAAAGCTCGTCCATAGCCGGCATCCCAGGGGAGTGTGAGGAAAGAGACCGGACCGGTATCACCGGGTCCGAGGAACACGGCAGCACCGACCAACTACCAGCGGAGTAGTTTTCCCTGATTGTAACTGGAATCACACAGGTTAGAAGAGCCCGGTAAGCCTTGGGAAACAGGGTTACTGCAGGCTAGGCTAATACCAAAGTGTCGGCTCTGAGGGGGACTGAAGTCATACACCAGCTCCCCAGACAAACCGGTGGGGAATACAGATTCTAAGTCTGTGTTCCCACTACAGGGTTGGAGGCACAGCAGCAACCAGGAGGACCCGGCTTGCCGCCCAGACACACACAGGGGGAAGCTGCATACAAACCGAGCTGCCGCCATACAACCAGTAGAAAGAAGATAGAAAGGGAGAGAACAGCCTGGAAGGACATGTAGAGGGAGTGAGGGGTCTCAGAGTGACAGTCTGGCTGCAGAGGGTTAAGTGTTACCGGAGTTAACTGTGTAAAGCTGTTAAGAACTGAACTGTACCGTGAACTGTGTGACTCGGAAGAACTTGAGAGTAAACCCGGTGAACCATGCTTCAGTGTCCGTGTCTGATTCCAGGTATGCTGAACTGTGCATTACACACCCTTTTACCCTGCCAGGAGCAGTCCGACCCGCGGCGGGCTCATTCATCCAGCTGCAGCCCATCCATCCCTCCATCCTCCTGGCAGAGCTGCGCTGCAGCGGTGGTCCCATCACTGACACACAACCCGTGGGTGGCATCACGACAAACTACCCCTGTATATATCCCCTTTTACTTGCGGAACCCGGGACACGGTCCAGACCAAGACCGCCGTGATATCCCCAGCAGTACCCCGGTCCGGTACCGAGTACCCCATCCCAGTGGGCTCCACACAATGATGCTCATTCACACTGCCCTCTGGAAGGAGGAGCTAGCATGCCTAAGTAGAGGACTAATCAAGGGAAGTGAAGAGAGATGATTGCAGAACAGACCCAGCACAACCAAAACAGACTAACAGCTTCCACACAATAGTAACATAAAAGACAAAGGCAATGTTCAGATCACGACACTTTATGTATTTTGAGGTTTCTTGAGCTGGAATGGGCATGTGCTCTGCCGTGCCACCCTGCTCCATTCATTGACTATAGCACTGATCCAGTCAGACAAGCACAGTGCTGACTCTGCTACCATAGTATCTTTAGTGCCATGGACTCGAATGAAGGTGCAGAGGTTACTGCTAATACTCCTTTCAACTCCTAGAAGATGGGAGTCATACTCCTTTGGTTGTCTTCTAGATGCAAAATCACTGCCAAAAAGAAATGGAGTGGAAAGTTGGACCGCTCCATTCATTGTAGATTGCACTGATGAAGTGAACCAAGTGCAGTGCTGCACTCAACTAAGCACATATCTTTATTGCCATAGTCTCAAAATAAAGTCACAGGTCGCACTGCTAGAACTTCCATTGGATGATTTTCCCCAAGTTCTCCCTTGAAGTTAGACCATGCCAGGAAGAGTTCTATGGAGTTGACAGTTGTGCCATGCCACTCCATGGTCCATAGCATCAACTAAAGCATTGCCTTTCATTGTCTGTGGCACCAACTACAGAGATACACATGGCCATGCCCATATCTTTAGTGCCATAGCTTCAGAATAAAGCTCTAGAACACAATTGACTGCCAGAAGATGGGAAACATTTTCCTCAGGTTCTCCCCTTGAAGTTAGAACATGGCCAGGAGGAGTTCAAAGGAGGGGAAAAGTTGAGCATGCAATGTGCCACTCCATTCATTGTCTGTGGCACAAACTGCAGCGTTGCACTTGGCTATGCTCATATCATTAGTTCCATAGCCTCAGAATAAAGTGTTAGATACCCTATTGACTGCCAGAAAAAGGAAACCATTTTCTCAGTTTCTCTCCTTGAGGTTAGACTATGGCCAGGAAGAGTTGAATGGAGTGGAAAGTTGTTCATGCACTGTTCCACTTTGTTCATTGTCTGTGGCACCAACTGCAGTGTTCCACTCCATTATGCTCATATCTTTATTGCCATAGTCTCAATATAAAGTCACAGGTAACATTAGTAGAACCTCCATTGGATAATTTCCCCCAAGTTCTCCCTTGGAGGCAAGACTTTGGCTAGGAGGAGTTGAATGGAGTGGAAAGTTGTGCATAAGCTGTGCCACTCCGTTCATTGTCTAAGACACCAACTGAAGGCCTGCGGCTGCACTTGTCTGTGCTCATATCTTTAGGGCCATAGCCTTAAGAATGAAGTGCTAGAACCCCTATTCACTGCCAAAAGAACTATTTTCCCAATATTCTCCTCTTGACGTTAGACCATGCCTAGAAGCAGTTGAATGGATTGGAAAGTTGTCCATGCGCTGTGCTACTCAGTTCATTGTCTATAACAACACCTACAGCATTACACTCAGCTATGCTTATATTTTTAGTGCCATGGCCTCAGAATCAAATCTAGAACACCTTCTGACTGCCAGAAGATGGGAACCATTTTCTCCAGTTTCTCCCTAGAGTTTAGACCATGGCCACAAAAAGTTGGATGAAGTAGAAGTTGTGCATGTGCTGTGCCACTCCAATGTATATGGTGCCAACTGCAGCATTACACTCAGCCATGCCCAAAGTTTTAGTGCCATAGCCTCAGAATAAATTCTAGAACCCCTATTGGCTGCCAGAAGATGGGAACCATTTTCCCAGCTCCTCCCCTTGAGGTTAGACCATGGCCTCGAAGAGTTGGATGAAGTGGAAAGTTGAGCATGTGCTGTGCCACTCCATTGTATATGGTGCCAACTGCAGCATTGCACTTGGCTATACTCATACCTTTATTGCCATAGCCTCAGAAAAAAGTACTAGGACCCCTATTGACTGCCAGAAGATGGAAACATTTTTCCCAGGTTCTTCACTTAGGTTACACTACGGCCAGTAGGAGTTGAAAGGAGGGGAAAGTTGAGCATGTGCGCGCTACTCTGTTCATTGCCTATGACAATCTTTATAGCCATAAGCCTCTGAATAAAGTCCTAGAACAGTGATGGCGAACTCCAGGCCTCGAGTGCCGCACACAGTCCAGGTTTTCAGGATTTCCATTGCATTTGACAGTTGGCAATCAAATTATTAACTGTCAAACTCTTAGGAAATCCTGAAAACCTGCACTGTGTGCGGCACTCGAGGCCTGGAGTTCGCCATCACTGTCCTAGAACCTTTATTGACTGCCAGAAGATGGGAACCATTTTCCCCAGATTTCGCTCCTCGAGGTTAGACCATGGCCAGTAGGAGTTGAATGGAGTGGGAAGTTGAGCATGTGCCTTGGCACTCCGTTCATTGTTTATGGCACCTACTGCGGTGTTACACTGGACTATGCCCATATTTTAAATGCTATAGCCTTAGTATAAAGTTCTAGAAACCCTATTGGCTGCAGGAAGATGGTAAACATTTTCCCAAGGTTCTTTCCTTGAGGTCAGACTATGGCCAGGAGGATTTGAATGGATAAGTTAAGCATGTGTCGTTGGCACAGCGCATGCGTCAAATATAAATTACCCAAAACATGGCAGAATAATTATGTATCTTGAGCCTAATGAGTGGCATAAGCACGTTTTTATGTTGAGTCAGAGCAACCTCCATTGCATTCGAGAGAAAATATCAAGCCTGACATGGGTTTAATAGAGAACAAAAAATAACAATTTGACATGTAAACCATCAAGAAGAGTTTCTCTTTACAGAACAAAAGCATAAAATTCACAAAGCTTTTACATCTGCATTTATCCACTTAACATCATAAGGCAAATATCCATCAAGCCCAGCTCCAGCCCCATCTCCCCCGCTCCCGCCATTGTCTTTGCTGATATTATGTGAAAATGGGAGAAGACCTGATGGAGACGGCATTGTTTGTATCAATAGTCTAATCACACGTTGTCACCATTTCATGAAATGTCATATCCACTCGATACCGAATGGTAATGATGACACGGAGAGAAGATTGGTCTTCGGAGAACAGGCATCGAATGACCCTCACAAAATCAATAATGACTGCAGAGGAGGAGAAGACGTGGAGATGGATTGCTTTGCATGCTTTTAACATTTTACATGATAAATCTCTGCTTTCAACCATGCCGAAACCATAAAAAGGGGGGAGCTTCGTCTTCTCCTCCATGAAGGAGTTATGGAAATGTCCTGAAATGTGCAGTTCATGCACAAACGTCTACTGATACGGACTTCATTCTCGAGAGTACCATCCACAAGGAGATGAGCTGTACGCGGAGCATTATTGATAATGGGGAAAAAAATCTCACTGGTGTCATTCAATCGGAGGTAGCTACTCTCTAAAGTCAATATCAGAGCTTGTAATATATTGAGCCATTAAGGGGATTTAGAGATTAACATATCTGTATTTTTCCACATGGGACTCCACTTGAGACTACACTCTATAAGCAATTGCTGAGTCTAGTTGGCCGGGTGCAGTTTTCCTGGGAAATAAATGGTCAGGAAGAGGTTAAAAAATATAAAAATTATATTTACCCAGTTAACCTTCAGTCTAGTCATCTTCTCTTCCTGCTTCCAGGCATCTATGGTGTCTTTCAGTGCCCAAAATCTTTGGCATCTTTGGTGCCTTCCAGTGGTTTGCAGCATCTTTGGTGTCTTCCAGTCACTGGTTTCTTTGGTGCCTTCCAGTGACTGGCATCTTTGGTTGAAAGCAGAGATTTATCATGTAGTTTGAAGCTTCTTTGGTGTCTTCTGGTGCCTGGCATCTTTAATATCTTCCAGTCATTGGAATCTTTGGCATTTTCCAATGCTTGGCATCTTTGGTGGCTTCCAGTGAATGGCATCTTTGTCACTTTTCAGTGGCTTGCTTCTTTGTTGGCTTCTGGTGCTTGGCATCTTGAATGTCTTCCAGTGAACGGTATCTTCGTCATTTTCCAGTACTTTGCTGCTTTGGTAGCTTCTGTTGCCTGGCCTCTTTGGTGTCTACCAGTGAATGACATCGTCATATTTTCCAGTACCTTGCTTCTTTGTTGGCTTCCGGCACCTGGCATCTTTGGTGTCTACCAGTGAATGACATCGTCAATATTTTCCAGTACCTTGCTTCTTTGTTGGCTTCCGGCACCTGGCATCTTTGGTGTCTACCAGTGAATGACATCGTCAATATTTTCCAGTACCTTGCTTCTTTGTTGGCTTCCGGCACCTGGCCTCTTTGTGTCTACCAGTGAATGACATCTTCAATATTTTCCAGTAGCTTGCTTCTTTGTTGGCTTCCGGCACCTGGCATCTTTGGTGTTTTCCAGTAAATGACATCTTCAACAAATTCCAGAACCTTGCTTCTTTGGTGGCCTCTGTGCCTGGCATCTTTGATGTCTTCCATTGAATTGTTTCTTCGTCATTTTCCAGTACTTTGCTACCTTGGTAGCTTCTGTTGCCCGGCATCTTTGGTGTCTTCCATGAATGGCATCTTCGGCATTTTCCAGTAACTTGCTTCTTTGTTGGCTTCTGGTGCCTGGCATCTTTGGTTTCTTCCAGTAAATGACATCTTCAACATATTCTAGTATCTTGCTTCTTTGGTGGCCTCTGGTGCCTGGCATCTTTGATGTCTTCCATTGAATAGTATCTTCGTCATTTTCCAGTACCTTGCTTCTTTGTTGGCTTCTGGTGCCTTACATCTTTGGGGTCCTACAGTACCTGTCATCTTTGGTTTCTTCTGGTACTTGGTATCTTTGGTGTCTTCCAGTGAATGGCATTTTCAACATTTCCAGTACTTTGCTTCTTTGGTGGCTTCCCGTGCCTGGCTTCTTTATTGTCTTTCGCGGAGGGGAAGCACAGGGTGGTGCAGCCTCCCGGTAGGTTTCTTTCTCTCCTCTTTCCTCTGACCCTAGCCTTAGGCCTGGTGTTCAGCAGTGGACCTTGGGATGAGCCTGGCACAGCTCGTTTACACCCAGGTGTGGTTCTCAGTTTGCACAGAAACTGCACTCAACTGTGCTCTTCGCAGTCCTCCTAGGAACTGCACTCTGCTACTCTTCACAGTCCTCCTGGGAGCTGCACTGCACTTGTTGCTCCTCAGACCATATATAGGGGAGCTCACCCTGAAGCCGGGCTTGGTCTCCCCCTTCTGTCTGGGAGGTGTTGCTGTTGTTTGCGTTTTGCCTGAGTGGAATACCCTTTACTGCTCTCTGGTGACACCTAACAATGGTGACACTGTGGCACTATGACTCTGGGGTGCCACATCACTCTGGCCATGAATTTCCACAACAGAATCAACTGCTTGCCAGGATGGCCCCAGCTGTAAATGAGTTGTCTCATGGCAATATTTATCCATTCTTACCCACATTTAGCATTTAAGTTCCGCCTACAGATATGTCAATATGTTCCAAATATTACATTTTTCTTTAATAAACCCAACCCGCTTGCAGTTGTACTCCTATCTGAAATTTTGTCACGTGTTCATCATAATGACTTAAATAATTGAATCTTAAATAAATATTTACATAAATAAGATTAAACATTCTTCAGATTATTACAATTGACTTTTATGCTACATTGATTTTATGTATTATGATAAAATAAATTCTGGATATTAGATGTAGGAATGAGGAGGGCGAGCTTGTGGCTCACCGGTTAACGTGCCGGCGAAGGATTGCTCAGCCCTGCAGCTCTCTTCATGCATGGCCGCCCCGAGATTGTTCCATAAATGTTGGATGGCTTATCTGTCACACACCCTTTGAAGTTACCAGGCGATATGCCAACTCTCTTCCCAGGAGCGCCTCATTTAAAAAGGTAGATCCGAACAAATGAATGTGCTTCATCTGTCATGTAATGGTTATTTGGCCGGGCTCTCTGTTAACTGCTGGCCTCTTCTTCACCCTACTCACCGGATTTTAAAGCCAACACTGCTGATCCGTTGTGACATTGTATCAGAGTCACAGTGATCATTGTAACAGAGACTCTAATGTATTACTGAAAGCATGAACCTTCTGTTCAACTACCGCCAGCTATCCACAACTGAGCATACAACCAGGATCCACTAAGGTACATTCACACCTTCGAGGATATGTTCATTTTTTCATGAATGTTGTTGTTAAGTCCTTATTTCTTCCCTGATTGAATTAGAAAATATCTGTAATTCCCAAATGGCAATGCTCGTATTCGAAGTTACATAAATTATCACTCAAGTCCTGCATAGGTGATAATTGTGAGGTCCTGCAGGTCCCACTATTGAGACTCTTACTCAAAGCTAACAGAAGGGAAACAAATTCCTCTGGTTGTCTCTAGTCTATGACATTGTCAAAGCTAGGCCAGAACTGCCCACACTTTACTCTATTTGCTGCTATAGACTTAGAAATTAGCCAATGGTGTTGCATGCACACCACCCATCTATTCTAAGTCTACTCAACTCTTTGTCATTGTGGTCTGTTGGCCAGAGGATAAATAGAGAGACAAGTCACCGATTAAGGAGATTGGTAGAGAACCCAACGATACTGTGCTACCTTTTTGCCGATGGTTGGACATACACACCACCTATCCACTTTAAGCCTACTCAACTCTTCTTTGTCGGGGTCTTGGGGCCAGAGGAGAAAGAGGGAGACAAGTCCCCCTTTATGAAGATTGGCAGAGAACCCAACGGTGCTTAGCTTAGCTATCTTCATGTCTCTAGTGCTCTAGTTATATAAGGATGTTGCCTGGTTGCGCATGCGCACTGCAGCTCCATTCTAAGTCTACTCAACTCTATGTGGTTGTGATCATGTGGCCAGAGGAGAATTGAAGGACACGTGTTCCCCATTATGGAGATTGGTAGGGATCTCAGCGATGCTGTGTTAAGCTATTATTATGCCTTTAGTGCTGTAAATGTATAAGAATGTTGCTGGTTGCACATGCACTCTGCGGCTCCATTCTAAGTCTAAACAACTCTTTGTGCTTGTGGTTTTGTGCCAGAGGAGAAATGGGGAGACAAATGCCTAATTATGGAGATTGGCAGAGAAATCATCAGTGCTGTGTTAAGCTAATTTTATGTCTTAAGTGCTATAGATGTAGAAAAAAAGCCACTGGTTAAGCATGCGCGCTGCAGCTCCATTCTAAGTCTATTAACTCTTCATAGTTATGCTCTTCTGGTCAGAGAAAAAATAGGGACACAACTCTCTGATTATGGAGATTGGCAGAGAAGCCAGCATTGATGTACGTAGGGATCTTTTTGTCTTGAGTTCTGTTGATGTAGAAAGAAACTGCTGGTTGCACATGCGCACTAGTCAACTCATTGTGGTTGTGTATAAGAGGATAAATAAGGACACAAGTCCCCCATTATAGAGATTGGTAGGGAACATAATGGTGCTGTGTTAATCTATCCTTATGTATTTAGTCTGTAGGCATAGAAGGATGTTGCTGGTTGCGCATGTGCGCTGCAGCTTGGTTCCAAGTCTAGTCATCTCTTCCTGGTTGTGGTCTTGTGGCCATGGGAGAATAAGAGACTCAAGTTCCCCAGTATGGAGATTGGTGCGGCCCCCGTGGAGTTGTACTCAGCTATCTTAGTATCCTTAGTGCTGTAGATGCATAATGGAATGTATGCTACTCCATTATACATCCCTTCAACTCCTCCTGGCTTGTGATCAGGGGAGAGCAGAAAACACAAGCTTTCTGCGCTGGCAATTATTGTTTATTCCAGTGCTTTACTATTGGAGAAGCAGGGCACATGAACAATCAGCTGCTCCATTCAACTCCTCTGGCAAAGGTCTTGACACCAGGAGAGTATGGGGGACTCAAAGTTTCTGTTCAGGAGATTGGTGGGAGTCTCAGTAGTGCTGTGCTCAGCTATCTTTGTATCTTCAGTGCTGTATATTTAGAATTGAGCCTGGTTTGCTATTATTGTCAGTGCCATAGACTTGAAAAGAGTGGTAGAGCCCATGTGCAACCAGCAATCTCCTTTCAGTTGATTCTAGGAATGGTATTATAGACAGGGAAAAACAAGATATACAATCCCCCATTCTGGCAATTGGTGCTGTGCTTGGTCAGTTTAGTAATTGCCATAAATTTCAATGGAGTTTCAGGGCGCAAGTGCACCCAGCTACTCCAGTCAACCCTTCCCTGGCCATAGTCATGTAGATAGCCAGGAGAGAACCTGGCAAGAACATAGGACACAAACGTCCATTCTGGCAATTTTCAGGGGTCTTGCATGGCCTTCTTTTTTGTAAACTTCAATGGAGAATCAGGGCATTTGCACAACCAGCTACTTCACCTGAATCTTCTTGGCCATGATCTTATAAAAAGTAGTGAACCATGAAAGAACAGAGGACATAAGCCTCTGTTCTTGTGACTGGTGTACGTTCTAGTGATGGGGTCCAAAGTGATCTAATAATCATATACCTAGTGGATTTGGTGATAATTAGTGACGAGCAAGCACTACCATGTATGTGTGCTCGGTACTCATATTGAGCAATTGGATGCTTGGATGGGCACAACTCGAGTATCCAAGAGTCATGATTCCTCTGTGCACTCCATCTTAGACCCAATAAGAAATCTTGCTGTAGTTTGTATCTGGTGTGCTGAGCTGTCAATAGTTGATTGACAGCGTAAGCTTCCATTCTGGCTCTGGGAAGTGCTTGGTTGCTCAGGTGTTCCATCTTCCCTGTGATTGCTCTGCTACTTTACTGAGCAGCCTCTCCCAGAACCCTGGCAGTCATGTATTCCATTTGAAGTACTGCTTGACCTGCACTCCTGTATCTGTTCTGTTCTGATCTTTGTTATCCTACCTCGGGCTGATGCTTGATTTCTCTTTTGTCTTCCGCCTGTACTTCTTGTGATATCTTGATATTTTGACACCTGGACCATGACCTAAATACACGTCAGTTTATTCCCTGAATCCTCTTCGTGCTCTCCTGGAAACCTAACCCTGGACTTTTGCATTGCTATGTCTCTGTCTACTCCATGAATACTAAGAGATCTCCTGGAAACCTGACCCTGGACCATTGCATGACTATGTCTCTGTCTACTTCCTCAAAACTACAAGCTCTCCTGGAATTTGACCCCGGATTACCTGACTTCCGTGCGGGTTTACTACATATAATGAAGTGACTGTCTCACATCCTAGCTAGGTTACATGGAGTATAATGGAAGTCAATGCTCGTTCACCACCGACTTCCATTATACTTGGTACTCAAGTCTTGCCCATCCAATTATCCTACTGCTTCCACTACCATGCTCAGGTGATCGTAATGAGTACTAAGCAACTGAAGCATATTAGTGCTTACTTATCACTAGTGATAATTTATGTGGTCCAAAATAACTCTTTAATGCAAAAATTTGTAAAACTGCGTAAATTAAAGCTAGAAGCCTAAACTTTAATCCCAATTCGATGGCTTTGTTTTGAATCCAGTGTGCCGATGTATAGAGGCTGCATGGTAAAGAGTATATCACCGTCCAGAAAACCTTTGAATCCATTGTAACCCAAAAAATAATAATATTGGGTTGCCAAGAAAGAAGACTGTAGCATTTGCCCACAAACAAGAAATGTCTCAAGTATAAAACATTACGTTAGGAATAGTGATGAGTGAGCACTACCATGCTCGGGTGCTCGGTACTCAAACGAGCAGTTGGACACTTGGATAGGCTTGATCAAGTACCGAGTGTAATGGAAGTCAATGGGGAATTCAAGTATTTTTCCAGATTTTCTCAAGTTTTCTATTGACTTCCATTGTACTTGGGTGCTTGGTATTCGAAACGAGTAGTTGGACACTTGGATAGGCTTGACTCAAGAACCGAGTCTAATGAAAGTCAGTGGGGAATTCAAACATTTTTCCAGATTTTCTTAAGTTTCCATTTGACTTCTCATTATACTCGGGTGTTTGGTACTCGAAACGTGTAGTTGGACACTTAGATGGGCTCAACTCAAGTACCGAGTATAATGGAAGTCAATGGGTAATTTAAGCCTTTTTCCGTGAAATTCTTGATTTTCCTGTTTCCTCCATTACTCTCAAGTACTCGAGTTGTGCCCTTCCGAGCATCCAACTGCTTGTTACGAGTACCGAGCGACCAAGTATAATGCAAGTCAATAGGAAACTCGAGAAAATCTGGAAAAACGCTTGAATTGCTCATTGATTTCCATAAGGGTACCGTCACACGGTGCGACAGCCCTGGAGATGTTGACGGCGACGGCGGGTGCGCGCACATTTTGGGCGCCCGCCAGTGTCGCCGTCCCCCATTTACATGGGGAGACACCGCCGGCGATGCACCGCCAATCTGACAGGCGGGGTGTCTCAAAACCCCAGCGGCGATGCAGTACAACCTGTCGGATCGCCGTTTACATGGGACGATGTGTACACATCGCCCCATATCGGCCGCCTTGTTTCAGAGCCCTGCTCTGAAACCAGGCGACCGCTAAAAGGCGTCGCCATCGCCTATTTACATTAGGCGATGCAGGGGTGATATCGCTAAGAAATCGGCGGTGCCGTCGCCACGTGTGACGGTACCCTTATAGTCGGTACACTAGTTGCACCCATCCATTCATCCAACTGCTCACTACAAGTACCGAGCACGCGAGCATGGTCGCTCATCACTAATTTAGGAAGCTAGGAGTGGATTTTTTGGGCAGGGGGATTTGCACTTGAGAAGTCCATCATTTACAGATTATGGGTTCCTCTAAGAATGACTCATTTTGGACCTGGATTGGGTTTTTTCTTCACAACTGGTTTTATGTTTCCTTCTAGAAGAGCAAAAATAATACAGTGATGGTTGAGTAGAGGACATACGTATACAGTACAGAGTAATAACTGTTTAGCATTCTTATATAAAATGGGAATTTTCAACGTATTGATAGTAGGCAATTGCTTAAAACGTATCTTTAGCTATATACTGCTGTATTATTACGCTTTATTAATTTTATACACATGGGATGAAACACAGCCCCAGGCAATGGAGGGCTGGGGTCTGTAGGGAAGGGGGTTTATGGAACAACATGGAATAATGGCCTGGAGGTTAAACAATGCACATATTGGCTTGTTGAGAAGAACAATGACAAGTGCTCAAATATTTATAAATTATAGTATACCGCAATCATACCTCCGAGGTTAACCCCTGCCATTAATACAGTCATAGACTGTATTCCCGTGTCCCAAAATCCCAGTTATAGCAGAATTTAATCATGAAAATTATGTTATTTGGACATTGAATGGCTATGTTGTGTTGTATATTGCAGTAGTATGTGGCCTTTATGGTAGTATTTTGGGGATTTTGTATGTAGGTGTTATTTAGACACTGTATAGTGGTATTATTTGGACACTGAATGACAATTTTGTATGAGCGCTTTATAGCGCAACATTATTTGGATATTGTATGAGGGTTTTATGTAGGCACTGTGATGCGGTATTATTTGGAATGTTTTGTGGGGATATATAGTGTCAGTATTTGGATATTTTTTGTATCATGGTAAATTTTTGTTAACATATGGAACTATGTGGGCACCATATATTAGGAATACATGTATATTATATGGAGATCTTATTAACGTGCTGTATTGCGGCATTATTTGGACACTGACTGTGTTGTGTCCAAATAATATATGTGTAGGTCGTATGGATATACATATAAAAAGATGCAAGAAATGCAATGTATCAGCCACACAGGGCCTTTGTCAAGCCATTAAAGAGATGTACATGTTCTTCAGATGTGGCTGAAACGTTGCATTTCTTGCTTCTTTTTATAGGTCTATCGGGTTCCATAAAGTTTTTGTCAGGGAGGTGTTTCGGTGCCTTTGACTCCTTGGAATTGGTCTAGTTCTGCCACCGTGCGGAGCGTTCTACCAAGTCACACAAAGCAAAACGATGCATGGAATATATCTCAATACATGTAAGCATGCCAATATGTTATGGGTACTCTACAGAACTATTATTTGACATTGGATTTCAGTATTTAAGTACATGTGTGAAAAAGAACCGGTGACCAGAAAAAATGCCCACAAGGAAAATTGGCCTCAGGGCTGGGGTTAGGGATTTGTGTTAGGTGTTAGGGATTTGGGTTAGGTGTTAGGGTTAGGCATTAAAGTTAGGCATTAAGGTTAGGTGTTAGGGATTAGGGTTAGTGCTAGGTGTTAGGGTTAAGTGTTAGTGTTAGAGTTAGGTGTTAGGGTTAGGATTAGGTGTTGTGGTTAGGCATTAGGATTATGTGTTAGGGTTGAGTGTTAGGGTTAGAGTTAGGTGTTAGGGTTAGGATTAGGTGCTGGTGTTAGGCATTAGGATTAGGTGTTAGGGTTGAGTGTTAGGGTTAGAGTTAGGTGTTAGGGTTAGGATTAGATGCTGGGGTAAGGCATTAGGATTAGGTGTTAGGGTTGAGTGTTAGGGTTAGAGTTAGTGTTAGGGTTAGGATTAGGTGTTGGGGTTAGGCATTAGGATTAGGTGTTAGAGTTAGGGTTAGGGTTAAATGTTAGGGTCAGAGGTAGGTGTTAGGGTTAGTATTGGGGTTAGGGTTAGGTTTAGTAGTAGGCATTAGGGTTAGGTGTTAGGATAAGGTGTTAACATTAGGGTTAATTGTTAGGGTTAGAGTTAGGTGTTAGGGTTAGAGTTAGGTGTTTGGGGTTAGGGTGAGGTGTTAGGGTTTAGTGTTAAGAGTTAGGTGTTGGTAGGGTTAGGGTTAAGTGTAAGGTGTTAGGGATTAGGTGTTAGAGCTAGAGTTAGGTGTTCAGGGTTAGGTGTTCAGGGTTAGGTGTTCAGGGTTAGGGTTAGGGTTGTCTGTGGGCATTTTTACTTCTGGGCATTTTTCATGGAACCAAAAGAACCCTACACGAACAAGGAGTCAATCAAAGATAGTTTTTACTGAATACATACAATAATTATAACTATGGTAGATATGTCCAGTATCATCACTATGTACCTTCTGTGCTTGGTATTAAACCTGATGAAGGGGTCATAGTGTCCCGAAAGCTTTTTATGCTTTTCAGTTCGCCATTCAAAGACATCAACCATTGAGGACTCTCAGATTCTAATATTTTTCTATCCACTGGCTAACACGATACAAACATTCTTTACCTGGTATAAAGTGTATTCTTTACTTGGCTGCCCAGAGCCCCACTTTTTTAAAATTTTTAATAACACCAATCCTTTCTCCGCCTTTGCTTCCAAAAAATATGTAAAAATCATCCCTTTTATATCAGTATTAGTCACTTCCAAAAATTGCATAGAACATCAATCAGGACTTCGTTCATTTACATATCTATATCGTTTAAAGACACTTAATAGTGTCGCTTCAGAATATGTAGCGAGTGCCAATACAATTATGTCTCTGTCCCCGAATCCCTTTTATGTTCTTTGTAGGCACAGCAAGGGCTCTCTGTGAAGCATTTTATTTCAATTTATAATTAAATCATGCCTAAGGGTCTATCCGCTGAGCTCGCCAGCCTCCCAGATGTCACAATCTTATTTTATTCTGAGTTTAACAGGTTACTGTCCACTTCTAACTTTGTAATAATACAGAAATAAGGTATATTTATACATATGAGATATTGGGGAGCTCCAGAATATAGAAAAATGACTGTGAAGACAAGAATCACACAGCTTTACCTATTACATGGCTTTGAGTTATGTTAACAAATATGAGTATTTTTCGCTTTATAAGACGCAGCAGATTATAAGACACACCCCCAAATTTGGTGAAGAAAAAGAGAAAAAAAATAATTTTTAATGTTAAATGGGGTCAGTCTTATAATGCCAGTGTCCATCTTATAATCAGTATATATGTCCCCGATCCTAGTATATATTCCCCATACTGGGATATTGCCCGCCCATCCTGGCATACATGTTCCCCATCCTGATATATATGTCCCGCATCCTGATGTATATGATCCCTCATCCATTTGTAAATGATCCCCCATCCTGTTGTATATGTCCCCCATCCTGTTGTATATGTCCCCCATCCTGTTGTATATGTCCCCCATCCTGTTGTATATGTCCCCCATCCTGGTGTATGTGCCCCGCATCCTCTGTCCATGCCCCCCCCATCCTGATATATATTTGGGATCACCCAGACAATTTTGTGTTTTCCATGAAAACTCATGAGTTGCAGAATGAAAAATGAGTTGCAATGTCCAGACATTGACAAGGTTAGATATAATGATTGTTTTTTTAAATAATAATTTTCTCCTTCAAACTTTGCTTTCATCAAACAATGCTCCCATTGCAGCAATTCCAGCATAACATGGCAAAATGGAGTGATAGCCTTCCTTATTCAAAACCCTTTTACCTTCTACAAATCTCCCACTTTGTCAGCACCAAAGCAACCCCAGACCATCACATGACCTCCACCATGCTTGACAGATGGCGTCAGGCGTCTTCCAGCATCTTCTCAGTTGTTCTGCGTCTCACAAATGTTCTTCTGTGTGATCCAAACACCTCATACTTTGATTCATCTGTCCATAAAACTTTGTTCCAATCTTCCCCTGTCCAATGTCTGTGTTCTTTTGCCCATATTAATCTTTTCCTTTTATTAACCAGTCTCAGATATGGCTTTTTCTTTGCCACTCTGCCCTGAAGGCCAGCATCCCAGAATCGCCTCTTCACTGTAGACTTTGACATCGGCGTTTTGCAGGTACTATTTAATGAAGCTGCCAGTTGAGGAGCTGTGAGGCGTCGATTTCTCAAACTAGAGACTCTAATGTACTTGTCTTGTTGCTCAGTTGTGCAGCGGGGCCTCCCATTTCTCTTTCTACTTTGGTTAGAGCCTGTTTGCGCTCTCCTCTGAAGGGAGTAGTACACACCATTGTAGGAAATCTACACACAGTGACTCTCTTGCCTCACAGACACAGTGACTCTCCTGCCTCACAGACACAGTGACTCTCTTGCCTCACAGACACAGTGACTCTCCTGCCTCACAGACACAGTGACTCTCCTGCCTCACAGACACAGTGACTCTACTACCTCACAGACACAGTGACTCTCCTGCCTCACAGACTCAGTCACTGTCCTGCCTCACAGAAACAGTGACTCTCCTGCCTCACAGACACAGTGACTCTCCTACCTCACAGACACAGTGACTCTCCTACCTCACAGACACAGTGACTCTACTGCCTCACAGACACAGTGACTCTACTGCCTCACAGACACAGTGACTCCCCTGCCTCACAGACACAGTGACTCTCCTGCCTCACAGACACAGTGACTCTCCTGCCTCACAGACACAGTGACTCTCCTGCCTCACAGACACAGTGACTCTCCTGCCTCACAGACACAGTCACTCTCCTGCCTCACAGACACAGTCACTCTTCTGCCTCACAGACACAGTGACTCCCCTGCCTCACAGACACAGTGACTCTCCTGCCTCACAGACACATTGACTCTCCTGCCTCACAGACCCAGTGACTCTCCTACCTCACAGACACATTGACTCTCCTGCCTCACAGACACAGTGACTCTCCAGCCTCACACACACAGTGACTCCCCTGCCTCACAGACATAGTCACTCTCCTGCCTCACAGACACAGTGACTCTCCAGCCTCACACACACAGTGACTCTCCTGCCTCACAGACACAGTGACTCTCCTGCCTCACAGACACAGTGACTCTCCTGCCTCACAGACACAGTGACTCTCGTGCTTCACAGACACAGTGACTCTCCTGCCTCACAGACACAATGCCTCTCCTACCTCACAGACACAGTGACTCCTGCCTCACAAATACACATTATAATAACACATTGAGATTGTAATAAAATATTGTAATTCTTTTGGAAATATATGGAAATGTAAACAAAATGCCAATCACCTGGTGGCTAAAAGAGGAACTGCAACTGACTCTATTTTATTCTGCAGCTCCAACACAGGTGAAATTAAGCATTACACAGTTTCTACTGAAATGAACAAGCTATTTGTGTGAGTAATATCTCTTTAAGAACTCAACATAATGTCTACTCTGACCAATAGTTTAATTAGGGACTCACCTGTATAAGAGTCTTTCCCATTATCTCACCTTTAGCCTGTCTATGGGATTAAAGATGACAAACCTACACTTTATTGGTTAGAACTTTCCTGTAATGGACCAGGTTCAAATCTAGGTCAAGGTGACAGGACAATTGTGTACAAGATAATTGTGTACGGACAATTGTGTACAGACAATTGTGTACAGGGCAATTGTGTCCAAGGACAATTGTGTACAAGGACAATTGTGTACAGGGCAATTGTGTACAAGGCAATTGTGTACAAGGCAATTGTGTACGGACAATTGTGTACAAGGCAATTGTGTACGGACAATTGTGTACAAGGCAATTGTGTACGGACAATTGTGTACAAGGCAATTGTGTACAAGGCAATTGTGTACGGACAATTGTGTACAAGGCAATTGTGTACGGTTGTGTACAAGGCAATTGTGTACGGACAATTGTGTACAAGGCAATTGTGTACGGACAATTGTGTACGGACAATTGTGTACAGACAATTGTGTACAAGTGTGTACAAGGCAATTGTGTACGGACAATTGTGTACAAGGCAATTGTGTACGGACAATTGTGTACAAGGCAATTGTGTACGGACAATTGTGTACAAGGCAATTGTGTACGGACAATTGTGTACGGACAATTGTGTACAGACAATTGTGTACAAGTGTGTACAAGGCAATTGTGTACGGACAATTGTGTACAAGGCAATTGTGTACGGACAATTGTGTACAAGGCAATTGTGTACGGACAATTGTGTACAAGGCAATTGTGTACAAGGCAATTGTGTACGGACAATTGTGTACAAGGCAATTGTGTACGGACAATTGTGTACAAGGCAATTGTGTACGGACAATTGTGTACAAGGCAATTGTGTACAAGGCAATTGTGTACGGACAATTGTGTACAAGGCAATTGTGTACGGACAATTGTGTACAAGGCAATTGTGTACAAGGCAATTGTGTACGGACAATTGTGTACAAGGCAATTGTGTACGGACAATTGTGTACGGGCAATTGTGTACGGACAATTGTGTACGGACAATTGTGTACAGACAATTGTGTACAAGTGTGTACAAGGCAATTGTGTACGGACAATTGTGTACAAGGCAATTGTGTACGGACAATTGTGTACAAGGCAATTGTGTACGGACAATTGTGTACAAGGCAATTGTGTACGGACAATTGTGTACAAGGCAATTGTGTACGGACAATTGTGTACAAGGCAATTGTGTACGGACAATTGTGTACAAGGCAATTGTGTACAAGGCAATTGTGTACGGACAATTGTGTACAACGCAATTGTGTACGGACAATTGTGTACGGACGATTATTTACAGACAAGTATAGGGAAAACAAAAAATTAAACGTCCAAAAAAAGGAAATACTTTATTCATCATTGATTTTAACGTAAGATTGCTTATTGAATAACAGTTTCAAAGCTTCTTCTATTCTTATTCTACAAATATTGCTGGTCTTGTCTATCGTGCCTGCATGTTGCTGATCGCTCGTAGATACCGCAGCTTGTCTCCTTGATTGTGATAATCAGCCACTTTCACACGCAGTCGTTCAGCTAGCTGGACATACTTGCTTCGTGGATGCTCAACATTCAGTACCTCAGCATTCTGGGCTGTAAGTCTATGAATTGCCATGTCACTAATGAGTCCGTTGAACAGTTTCCACACGGTAGGATGAGCACAAAGAAAGAGTGCTTGTAAGGCGTTATGAAACCCCTCGCAGCAATTCGTGGTCTTGGGGGCAGAGGCCAAAGCGTCAGCATAATGATTCCAGACCTCTGGAGTAAACCTTGCGTTTCGAAAGCGTCCACCTACTCCTGGCCCCCTAACGTAGGTATGCTCAAAGTAGGAGAGGAGCTGATTGGTAGCATCATCATCAGGGAAGATTTGGGCTAGTTCGTCATACCTTGCACTTACTTCGGCTGGTGGGACAAACGCCAAGGAGGCCAAAGATTTTACCTTGAGATTGAACTCTCCATCCTCAGCCTCAAATTCAGCCTTTAGGCCCAGCTCATTGACCTTTCGAATAATGGACTGGCTCAGATGAAAGAAGCAGCCAGAAATCGCTGCAGCTGGAAACTCATCTTGGAAAGCTGACATTGCTGCCATCTCAAAGTCAAGAAGAATTTTCTGGGGATTTGCACCTGGCATCAACCCTTTGAGCGCCGTGATCATTCGACGATAGGTTGGACCAGTCTTGTTTGGCAGCAGGCAGTAGATCAGGGGAGGATAGGAGTTGCCGACTTTTGCATGGAGAGAATACAGCTGAAAGAACATGGTTGGCACCACCTTGAACGTTCCATCGCCAAACCATGTCTCTCCTCTTTCGAAATAAGGCAACAGTTCATTGCTACCAATGGCAAGAATCCTGTGGGGGTCATCTCTTGCAGAGTCATATAAAATGATGTCGCTGTATTCCTGGGGGATAGCAAAATTGATGCTTTGAGGAGGAGTCAGCATGGTGTTTGCTCGCTGCCTGACCCGACGTGTATTTCGCTCAACGTCACTTCGCTTGGGCATTCGAGACAACACGTCATCAGACCTGTCTCGAAGAACCTGTCCAACAATGCTTCTAGTAGATGCTTGAGAGCTGATTGCTTCTTGCCTCAGAGCAGCCATTGTAGCTCTGGCTTCAGCTTGAACTGGATCTGCAGAGTGACTGTGCTCAGTCGGCTGTTTAACAATCGCGGCTCCAGATGTGTGCATGCGTGCGGGACACTTGAATTTGTTGACTTGCCTGCACCGCCATTCTTTGATGCTGTCATCACGTGTCCTGTGCAGGATATACTCGTGTCCCCCAAGCCTAAGGACATTTTTGTCTTTTTCAGACTTGCTCATAGTAAAAGTCATGGTGAAAGTTGCAAGGGGTGAGTAATGAAACTGAAAGTAAGCGTCATTGTGAAAGTGGCCTGTACAAGTGGCCTGTACACAAATAATTGCCTTGTACACAATTGTCCGTACACAATTGCCTTGTACACAATTGCCTTGTACACAATTGTCCATACACAATTGCCTTGTACACACTTGTACACAATTGTCTGTACACAATTGTCCGTACACAATTGTCCGTACACAATTGCCTTGTACACAATTGTCCGTACACAATTGCCTTGTACACAATTGTCCGTACACAATTGCCTTGTACACAATTGTCCGTACACAATTGCCTTGTACACAATTGTCCGTACACAATTGCCTTGTACACAATTGTCCGTACACAATTGCCTTGTACACACTTGTACACAATTGTCTGTACACAATTGTCCGTACACAATTGTCCGTACACAATTGCCTTGTACACAATTGTCCGTACACAATTGCCTTGTACACAATTGTCCGTACACAATTGCCTTGTACACAATTGTCCGTACACAATTGCCTTGTACACAATTGTCCGTACACAATTGCCTTGTACACAATTGTCCGTACACAATTACCTTGTACACAATTGTCCGTACACAATTGCCTTGTACACAATTGTCCGTACACAATTGCCTTGTACACTATTGTCCGTACACAATTGCCTTGTACACAATTGTCCGTACACAATTGCCTTGTACACTATTGTCCGTACACAATTGCCTTGTACACAATTGCCCTGTACACAATTGTCCTTGTACACAATTGTCCTTGGACACAATTGGCCTGTACACAATTGTCTGTACACAATTGTCCGTACACAATTATCTTGTACACAATTGTCATGGAACCCTAGGTCAAACCTATTGTTCATTTTCCCATGAACTCTAAGGCTATACATGGAGCCTCAGAAATGTCAAGAGTTTTTGGGGACAATGTGAACAGCCTGTTGTTTTCTTGGATCAAGCGATGTCTAAACAGGTTTTCTCTGTAGGAACTTGGGTCATTAACAATTTAGGACTGAGTTAAACTGATTTACTACCTGGGGCTAAAAGAGTATAAACATCTGTTACATCACTTACTTTACAAAAAGCTGACTGCAGTTGTATCGTATGGACACCGCTGATATCAAAAAGTTTACTCCAATTATGCATAAATCTGAAAGGGCTGTAGTATTCTTACGGTAGTGGTACAGAAGATGAGAGAATGAGTAGCAGGATGACAATGCGGGCAGGGTACCTGGGTAGCTAGTCTGACCCTGTACTGGGATCTCTAGCTCTCCCTGCTCCCAGAGGCACTTCTGATGGTGAGAAAGTCTCAGTCACCACCCTTGCCCTCTGCTCCTCAACCAACCCTGAGCTAGCACCCTCTCACCTCCACCCACCAGCTGGAATATAAGCAGCAAATTCCCCAAGATGAATATCTTCACTGTAGGAGGACTTCAGCAACAGCTAGGGGCGTAACTACAACAGGTGCAGGGGTTGCGATCGCACCCAGGCCCTGCAGCCTAGGGGGGCCCCATAAGTCCCTTTGGCTTATAGAAAAAGACTAATGCTATTAAAGATTTTCAATAATTGTGGGCCCCATTGGAGCTATCGCATCGGGGCCAGGGGCCTGAAGTTTCGCCACTGGCAACAGCACAGATGTCCTAACAGCATACAAGGTCAAGGCAGAGTAAAACCCTATCAGCAACACCTTGTGGAAGGAAGTGGAACTACTTAAAGGCTGAGTGATTTGACACACCCCTCCACCGACACATGCAGAGCCACACACAAAGACAGCAGTAGATTCTAGCATTAACCTCGGAAGAACCAAAGGAAATACTCTGAGTTAAATTACAGTATCATTACACCTGGACTGCAAAGCAGTTGACACATGACTAGTATACCTCACAGTGATTTTTAGAAAGCAGTGCTGTACTTCATCTCATCCGAGGAAGAGCAGTGTTAATCCAGAAGAAGGACAGGAACAACTTGCCCATGAAGCCTGTTAACTATCATTCATATGGTGTACAAAAATAAATCAAGCAATCAAGAGGGATTTTTGTAGCCTGTATAAAAACCAAGGCAGGGAATGTAGCAGCCATTTTGGGATTAATTTAGTGTAAGGAATGTTGTCTTTCTCCAGACTGACCACTAGTAGCTGCTATAATTCACTTGGCTAAATTGTGCTGCAATTTCACTCCTTACCACTGGAGGTTGCTTGTGTGTTCTAGAAAATCGCCCTATAGTAAGATGGCTGCTGCTGAACCTGTGAAAACCATCTTGTTTCCTGTTTGGGACTACTTATCCACATGTTCATTCCTTGCTTGAGTATTGAGTCTAGCGTCTGTCTAGTTCAAGTCCTCCTGAGAACTGTCTTGCCCAGACTGTTCCCAACCATCTCCAGATTGTTTCTCCAGAAAACCACTATTGCATCCAAGAACTGCTACCACTTCCTGCTGTCTCCTGCTCATGCCCCTCCTGCCATCAGATTCAACCTGTTTCCTCCAGTAGCATAACACTTAGCTAGTTAGGGGATGTCAAATCATAGCCAATGAGATGGGAAGAAACAGCAATAAAATACTGAAAAAACAGATAGTGTGTGACAGCAGAGCAATAAAGAACGATTACCAATAGTCATATACTGTAGTTAAGGTCACTGACATTACTAAGGCTGTGGTTGTGTTAAATATATTGAAAGAGGTTGGAGATTTTTCAGGGATTTGCAGAATTTACAATTTGTGGCAAATCATTTTCCTGTTAATTATTATTATGATTATTATTTTTTTTAATTTTGGGATGCTGGCAAATTAGATTTTATAATAATTATATAATTTCTTACACACAATACATATCTATAGACTCCATATATGCAGGAGAAACACAGACAGATGAGAATTCCTGTGCCCTTGTCAATCCAATAGCTCATCAATGTACGTGTTACATCTGTCATAGAGGTAGAAGAGGATGTAAAAGAGGTGTAAAAAGCTATGGAAAGTCCTGACACCAGCTGAAATCTATCAGTATTTGGAAAGTAATCCTGCCACTTAGTGAGAAATAATATCAGCTGATGGCCTATAAAAAGGTGTCCCATTACCAAGGTGCCACACAAGAAACATCTCATGATGGGTAAAACCAGTGAGCTGTCTCAAGACCTCTGCAACCTTATTGTTGCAAAACAGACTGATGGCATTGGTTACAAATGTTCTAAATATTCCAGAAGTGAAAAGAACATCATTACACCATAAACCGGTCACAACTAGGAGCTTACTGCAGGATTTTAGACAGAGGAGTGAAAATAAATGTCATAAGAGTTGTCCAAGAACCAAGACCCACCTGTGGCTGTGTGTATGAACGCTGACTGCTTGTTCTAATGCAGAGCGGCTATCAGTCAGCACAGTTACTCCGAGTGGTGATTGAATCTGCTCCGGTGGCTCTTCTTTGACTGAAACCTGAACACTGCCAGGGGGATCAAATATCTTCCTAGCAGTGTGGCTCACATTGCCGCCACCAGGCAAGTTTAAAGCACTATTACCTGCAGGCTAACTCCATATCTGCAGGCTAATGACGTCATTGCCTGCGCCCGCCGGTCACAAGCAGGAAGAAGCATGAAGACCCGGAGGAGCGCAGTGTCAGAGCGGCGACAGCGACAGGGATAAGTATAATGATCTATTACTTTACAGGTGTGCGACAGCAAGGGGGGGGCCCTGTATACCACTGATGGGGGGGGGTGCCTGTATACCACTGGGCTGCTGTATATACTGCTGGGGCCTGTAATACCACTGGGGAGGCTGCTGTAATACTGCTGGGGCCTGTATATACCACTGGGGAGCTGCTGTATACCACTGGGCTGCTGTATATACTGCTGGGGCCTGTATATACCACTGGGGAGGCTGCTGTAATACTGCTGGGGCCTGTATATACCACTAGGGAGGCTGCTGTATACCACTGGGGCTGCTGTATATACTGCTGGGGCCTGTATATACCACTGGGGAGGCTGCTGTAATACTGCTGGGGCCAGTATATACCACTGGGAGGCTGCTGTATACCACTGGGGCTGCTGTATATACTGCTGGGGCCTGTATATACCACTGGGGAGGCTGCTGTAATACTGCTGGGGCCTGTATATACCACTAGGGAGGCTGCTGTATACCACTGGGGCTGCTGTATATACTGCTGGGGCCTGTATATACCACTGGGGAGGCTGCTGTAATACTGCTGGGGCCAGTATATACCACTGGGGAGGCTGCTGTATACCACTGGGCTGCTGTATATACTGCTGGGGCCTGTAATACCACTGGGAGGCTGCTGTATAATACCACTGGGAGGCTGCTGTATAATACCACTGGGGAGGCTGCTGTATACTAACACTGGGAGGCTGCTGTAACCATTGGGGCTGCTGTATATACTGCTGGGGCCTGTATATACCACTGGGGAGGCTGCTGTATACTGCCACTGGGGAGGCTGCTGTATACCACTGGGGCTGCTGTATATACTGCTGGGCCTGTATATACCACTGGGGAGGCTGCTGTAATACTACCACTGGGGAGGCTGCTGTATACCACTGGGGCTGCTGTATATACTGCGGGGCCTGTATATACCACTGGGGAGGCTGCTGTATACTAACACTGGGGAGGCTGCTGTATACTACCACTGGGGAGGCCTGTATACCACACTGCTGGGGGCTGTATACCTGTGCTGGGGTCCACCCTCGGCTTATACACGACTCAGTAGGTTTTCCCAGGTTTTGGGGGCAAAAGTAGGGGTGACGGCTTATACAAGGGTCGGCTTATACACGAGTATATACGGTATGTGTTTCACTTTATGTATTGAATTACTAAAATAAATGATCTTTTTGCTGATCTTCTAATTCATTGAGATGCACCTGTAGATGTATATACCGGTAAATATGTTTCTGTATATATAAAAACACATGCTTATTTTTGTTCCTTTTCATTTTCCCACACCCCGGTAGGCAACATTTGCAAATACAGCAAATTTTTAAAATGTTTCTTTGTTAAAAATGCATAAATCCAATTTCCAGGAGCTTTCCCAATTTCTGTTCCTTGCTCCCCGGAGTATAATTTCCCCTTGCTGCCTCAGCAGACACTCATTGATCTGACCTCCCGCTCGCAGACCCCGCAGGTTTCCGGGGCTCTGCTGTGCTGATACATTTTCATAACTCACAGCCATGAGTAGATGCTCGATCATGAATCTCCTATCCAAACAGCTGGGAGAATAGAAGCACAAAGCTCTTCTCCGTAATACCTGCATCATTACCAACCATTTATGGAATAATATAGCCTTCCCTGTGATTCAGTATTATTACTGTCAATGCCGTGCTAATGGACGCTGGCATGTTTGATATAATGGTCGTCTTATTCCCCCCACAGGGCCACTTATCTTTCCAATTTATAAGATGAGCCCGAGCTTGCTTTCCTTTATCAAACATAGGCTTTTTTAATGGGGCAAGTAAAATTACGGCTTTATTTGCTGAGTATAGCGGTAGAATATCATGCACTCGCCATATTTGACTTTTATAAGAGCAAATTATGTTTGGAAAAGGAATATTTTGTGCACAGACCTGTATCCGGTATGGTCATGTCAATAAATTCAGATAGAAAAGCAAACAGTAATTAGAAATGTCAGTCTGATATTCCTCTTCCTACCTAGAGGGACCGGGATTATAGCAACTATTCAGAGCTCCGCATACACAGAGCTCCTGCCAGTATATATTATGTATCTGCTAACATAATCACGAAGTGCCGTCTGTCATCCACTTCCGTCCAGTTATCTCCATACCAGGCACTGGTGGCAGCCATATTTGGACACTCAAGTGATGGGTGTGCAAATGTCCCGCCTGCTAGCGGTACTGGCCCCTCCCTTGCACAATACCGCTAGCGGTGCCGCCGACAAACAAAAAGAGTGACAACCAGTACCGACACCAGAAACCCGACGCCACAAAACCTGCCGCTCACTCTGCCCGCCAACTTTGCCTAACATCACCCCGCACATCGCCGAATGACTAGCTATGCATGCGCCTACCGGATGCATGCACAGTTAGTCAGACCACCACTTTTGAAACCTCAATGCCACTGGATATCTGAATCATGTAGCAATTTCAGATATCAGTGGCATTGATGAAGAATGGCCCCACTATCTTTGTACCCCATACACCACACCATACCATCAATGTTTGCATTCCAGCAGTCTTGGAGGGATCTCTCCACTGTGGATTAGTGTCAGACCAATAGCGGTGGGTTTTGTTTGTTAACTTCACCATTCACAAATAAGTTTTCCTCATCCCTCATCTGAAGGCAATTGTCTATGCTGTGAAGATACAAGATGTGCAGCATCTGACACACCGGATCCTGGAGCCCTGTGCAGCATTTCTTCTGCGGTGTTCCTATCAGTGTCCAGAGTGGGAGAAGAGGGTTATATTGACAAACACAATGGGCAGCACTTTGAACACATTTCATAAGTGGTCATAATCTTGTAAATAACTCATGAAAGAATAAAGTTACATTAAAACCAAGCACACCATTGTTTTCTTAGGGAAATTCTCAATAAGTTTGATGTGTCACATGACCCTCTTCCCATTAAAAAATAATGTTGAATCCAAAATGGCCGACTTCAAAATGGCCGCCATGGTCACCATCCATCTGGAAAAGTTTTCTCCCTCCCATATACTAATGTGCCACAAACAGGGAGTTGGTATCACCAACCATTCCCATTTTATTTAGGTGCATCCATATAAATGGCCCACCCTGTACATTTCTAATAGGAGGTATTTACTAATTTTATTATTATTATTATTATTATTATTATTACTACTGCATCCTCTACATATTGGGATAGGATCTTGGAGATGGGTATACCCTTTAAAGAGGTTGTCTTCTACTTAAACATTGATGATCAATCCTTAAGAGCGACAACCGCCGCCTCCCGAAACCGCTGCCCACAGCCGCTGCCACTGACACATCACTGCATGAGTAAGTGCTCATGCATATACCCAGTGCACATAATCTCTTACTGAGATGGCTGCCATCTTTGGACACCTGGGTTACAAAGATGGCTGTGACGTTACCTGGTGAGCGCATGCGCACTTACGAAGCCACCATCTTTGGATACGATAGAAGAGAGAGAGCACAAGGGGGAGAGAGTATTTTATTACTAGCTCATCGCAGGCTCTATATCATAGCCCTTGGTTCTCTTGTTCCTCTTGTAGTTGAGATCAGCAGGGAGGCAGTAAAGGGCTGTAACAGCAGGGAGGAAGTAAAGGGCGGTATATAGTAACATAGTAACATAGTTTTAAGGTTGAAGGAAGACTTTAAGTCCATCTAGTTCAACCCATAGCCTAACATGTTGATCCAGAGGAAGGCAAAAAAACCCATGTGGCAACACTAAGCTCCACATTGGGGAAAAAAATTCCTTCCTGACTCCAGATACGGCAATCAGACAAATCCCTGGATCAACGCCCTATCAAAGGAATCTAGTATTATAACTGGTAATATTATAATTTTCAAGAAAGGCATCCAGGCCCTTCTTAAATGTTAGTAGTGACTCCCTCATTACACCATCATGTGGCAGAGAGTTCCATAGTCTCACTGCTCTTACAGTAAAGAATCCGCGTCTGTGATTATGATTAAACCTTCTTTCCTCCAGACGTAGAGGATGCCCCCTTGTCCCAGTCTCAGGCCTAAGAGTAAAGAGATCATTAGAAAGGTCTCTGTACTGCCCCCTCATATATTTATACATTATTAATACGATCACGATCCTAAGCTTCGTTTTTTCTATAACAATAAAATTTAATAACCTGTCTTGGTTGCAGACCCTATCCCTCTAATAACTGTCTTGGTATGCAACCCCAGTCCTCTATAACGTCTTGGGATGCAGACCCATCGTCCTCTAATAACTGTCTTGGTTGCAGACCCAGTCCTCTAATACGCGTGCTTGGTATTGCAGACCCCAGCCTCTAATACCTGCTTGGTATGCAGACCCCAGTCCTCTAATAACCTGTCTTGGGTTATGTCGCAGACAACCCTCAATCCTCTCAATAACCTCTTGTATTGCAGACCCCCAGTCTCTTAATAACTTCTTGTATTGCAACCCCCAGTCCTCTATAACCTCCTGGATGCAGACCCTCAATCCTCTCTAACCTGTCTTGTATGCAGACCCTCATCTTAATAACCTGCTTTGGTATTGCAGACCCCCAATCTCTAAACTACCTGTATGCAACCCCTAATCCTCAAACCGCTTGGTATTCAGACCCCATCCTTTAATATCCTGTCTTGGTATTGCAGACCCCCACATTACCTGTCTTGTAATTGAAGACCCCAATCTCTAATAACCTTCTTGGGATTGCAGACCCTCATCTCTATAACCTCTGGATTCAACCCCCAGTCCTCCTAATACCTGTCTTGTATTGCAACCTCTCATCCTCTAATAACCTGTCTTGTACTGCGACCCTCAGCCCTAATAACCTGTCATTTGTATTGCAACCCTCAATCCTCTAAACCGTCTTGTATGCAGACCCCTCAGTCCTCTAACAACCTGCTTGTATTGCAACCCCTCATCCTCTAAAATCCTGTACTGTATTGCAGACCCCCAGTCTCTAATGACCGTCTGATGCAGACCCCCATTCCTCTAATCACCTGTATGTATGCAGACCCCCATCCTCTAATACCTGTCTTGATATGAACCCCTCATTCCTCTATACCTTCTGATGCAACCCCCCATCTCTATAACGTCTGTAAATTTCAGACAACCCTCAGCCTCTATAATCTGTCTTGGTATTGCAGACCCCCAAATCTCCTAAACCTGCTGGACAACCCCAGTCCTCTATAAACCCATCTGTACAACCCCCAGTCCTCTAATAAACCGTCTGGTATTCAGACCCCCAATCCTCTGATAACTGTTTGATCAGACCCCCATCCTCTAATACCTGTCATTGATTGCAGACCCCTCAATCCTCTAATAACCGTCTTGATGCAGACCCCTCATCTCTAAAACCGCTTGTACAACCCCCAATCCTCTATAACCTGTTTGTACTGCAGACCCTCAGTTCTCTAATAACCTGTCTGGTACTGCAGACCCCAGTCCTGCTAAACCTGTCTTGTATTGCAGACCCCAATTCTCCAATAACCTTCTGTATGCAACCCCCATCCTTAATTCCTGCTGGTATTGCAGACACCCCAGTCCTCATTACCTGTCTTGGTATTGAAGACCCCTCATCCTCTAATAACCTTCTTGGTATTGCAGACCCCTCCAGTCCTCTAATAACCTGTCGGTATTGCAGACCCCCCAGTCCTCTAATGACCTGTCTTGGTATGCAGACCTCTCAGTCCTCTAATAACCTGTCTTGGTACTGCAGACCCCTCAGTCCTCTAATAACCTGTCTTGGTATTGCAGACCCCTCAGTCCTCTAATAACCTGTCTTGGTATTGCAGACCCCTCAGTCCTCTAATAACCTGTCTTGGTATTGCAGACCCCTCAGTCCTCTAATAACCTGTCTGGTATTGCAGACCCCTCAGTCCTCTAATAACCTGTCTTGGTATTGCAGACCCTCAGTCCTCTAATAACCTGTCTTGGTATGCAGACCCCTCAGTCCTCTAATAACCTGTCTTGGTACTGCAGACCCCTCAGTCCTCTAATAACCTGTCTTTGTATTGCAGACCCCTCAGTCCTCTAATAACCTGTCTTGGTATTGCAGACCCCTCAGTCCTCTAATAACCTGTCTGGTATTGCAGACCCCTCAGTCCTCTAATGACCTGTCTTGGTATTTGCAGACCTCCAGTCCTCTAATAACTTGTCTTGTACTGCAGACCCCTCAGTCTCTAATAAACCCGTCTTGGTACTGCAGACCTATCTCTAATAACCTGTTGGTACTGCCAGGACCCTCTGTCTCTAATAACTGTCTTGTACTGCAACCCCCAGTATCTCTAATCCTCTTGTATGCAGACCCCTCTTCCTTATAACTGTCTTGGTACTGCAGACCCCTCAGTCCACTAATAACCTGTCTGGTATTGCGACCCCTCAGTCCTCTAATACCTGTCTGGTACTGCAGACCCTCAGTCTCTAATAACCTGTCTGTATGCAGACCCCCTGTATCCTCTAATAACCTGTCTGGTACTGCGATCCCCTCATCCTCTAATAACCTGTCTTGGTATTGCAGACCTCACAGTCCTCTAATAACCTCTCTGCTATTGCAGACCTCAGTCCTCTAATAACCTGTCCTGGTATTCAGACCCCCCCAGTCCTCTAATAACCTGTCTTGGTATGCAGACCCCCCAGTCCTCTAATAACCTTCTTGTATTCAGACCTCAGTCCTCTAATAACCTATCTTGGTATTGCAGACCCCCCCAGTCCTCTAATAACCTGTCTTGGTATTGCAGACACCCTCAGTCCTCTAATAACCTGTCTTGGTATTGCAGACCCCCCAGTCCTCTAATATCCTGTCTTGGTATTGCAGACCCCGCAGTCCTCTAATAACCTGTTTTGGTATTGCAGACCCCTCAGTCCTCTAATAACCTATCTTGGTATTGCAGACCCCTCAGTCCTCTAATAACCTGTCTTGGTATTGCAGACCCCCAGTCCTCTAATAACCTGTCTTGGTATTGCAGACCCCCCAGTCCTCTAATATCCTGTCTTGGTATTGCAGACCCCGCAGTCCTCTAATAGCCTGTTTTGGTATTGCAGACCCCTCAGTCCTCTAATAACCTGTCTTGGTATTGCAGACCCCCTCAGTCCTCTAATAACCTGTCTTGGTATTGCAGACCCCCCAGTCCTCTAATAACCTGTCTTGGTATTGCAGTCCCTCAGTCCTCTAATAACCTGTCTTTGTATTGCAGACCCCTCAGTGTTCTAATAACCTGTCATGGGATTGCAGACCCCTCAGTCCTCTAATAACCTATCTTGGTATTGTAGACCCCTCAGTCCTCTAATAACCTGTCTTGGTATTGCAGACCCCTCAGTCCTCTAATAACCTGTCTTGGTATTGCAGACCCCTCAGTCCTCTAATAACCTGTCTTGGTATTGCAGACCCCTCAGTCCTCTAATAACCTGTCTTGGTATTGCAGACCCCTCAGTCCTCTAATAACCTGTCTTGGTATTGCAGACCCCCCAGTCCTCTAATAACCTGTCTTGGTATTGCAGACCCCTTAGTCCTCTAATGACTTTTGTCGCTCTTCTCTGGACCCGCTCTAGTTCAGCTATGTCTTTCTTATACACCGGAGACCAGAATTGTACACAGTATTCTAAGTGTGGTCGCACTAGTGACTTGTATTGAGGTAAAATTATGTTCTCCTCATGATCATCTATGCCTCTTTTAATGCATCCCATTATTTTATTTGCCTTTGCAGCAGCTGCCTGACACTGGCCACTAAATGTGAATTTGTCGTCTACCCATTGTGAGGTAGCGAGCCAGGGGACTCGCTTGCTGCGTAATGACGCCAACACATGTGTATAATTTTTCAAATGTCTACCCGTTTATTTCTCACCAACATCAATAACCGGGTTAGTACATTTAACATTTAACACAAACACATCACATAATACATTACATCTAATATTACAGATATCCATTTACAGTAACCCGGGACCTGTAACCACGACTCTCTCCCCATTGGAGCTGTAACACCTGCTCCCATGGTAGCTACAGCCTCCGGCCTACTTACACATTTTACAGTACATTTATAATAAATACATTTGTTATATTTCGACGATGACCCCTCCGGGTTCATAACAGGGATTGAGCAACCTGAGTACCGGGTATGTCATGTATCCCCAAGGGCTCCTTCCTGGACGTGTTTCACCCCACGTCCCGGTCAGAGTCCACCTGGTTCAACCATGGTGTCCCCACTCTAGGAGCCCTTTTTAACTCCTGCTTCTGACCTTTGTTACATACGCCTCAACGGGCCCTGTGGGTCCCAATGGCGGTACTAGCCGCCCGGCTTTAGTCACCCAGCATGATGATATACCATTAACCCGTAGTCAGGATTCCTGCCTGACCGGGTCCTTACATACCGTATGTGATCCATCATTCAAACGTCCATGGATCACACACATCCTTCCACACGCTCACAGCCCATCATCCATGGACTGTGGCTCTCCTGGGTCCATTGCAGGGATTGGCAAACCTTAGTACCCGGGAAACTCATCCGTTACCTACTAGGAGCCCTATTACCCTGTGTCTGGCACCACAGGCACACCCACACCATTAGAGGCCGTGGTTGAGGGACGGGTACCCTCTGCAAGCAGCAGGGCAAGCCTCCCTCTCGTCCCACAGGGACGGATCGCCTCCAATGCATCATCCATACTAGCTGGGTCACTCTCTCTCCACATTATTATACATTGGTCTTACATAGGCCACCATCTCACATTCAGGGCAATTACTTAAGCCGTGGTTCACCGAAATAGGACATAAAAACAGAGAAAAACATCACCAAAAAATTGACCCATTGCACCTAACAGCAGCTGCCAGCTCCTCTGAGAGGCAACACAGGTGTCTGTATACCGGTACTCAGTCACCTGCAACCCACAGTGGGGAGGTTGTGGCACCAGCGTCCGGCCATGCTGTCAGGGAGATGACTGGTGGCATTTAAAGACACAAGGTTACCATAGGGCTCTGCCACTCATGATGCATGCAGCTGCTGCTAGGTGCAATGGGTATTTACCTGCCAATTTTTTGGTAATTGCTTAAGCCCTCACATACATCAACGGGTCCTTTACCGACTACCTAGTCGGACCCAATGGCAGTTATGCCCGCCTGGCATTAATCACACACAGCACTTCATCACAAGGGAACTGCTGTCTTACCGGGCACGGATCCGGGTCTCGCTACCTGAGGTAACGGGTTGGCCAAGCCTCCCCACGGGCTCCTTCCTGGACGTGTTTCACCCCACGTCCAGTCCAGCATCCACCAGGTCAGCCACGGCTTCCCCACACCAGGTGCTGTAACGACCCTGGTCCTGGCTACCGATATGGAGCTAGCATGCTCCCTTCACCATCTCAACATGGCGGTATGGACAGTCCTTCACACAGGCTGGATCTGTCTCTCTCTCTGGACTGAGCTGATCTCACACAAGTCCGTGTTCAGAATCAATCCCTGGTCTCTGAGTCTCAGCTTCCATCTGAATTCCCAATCACTCAGCTGGCAGGCTCTTATCGTGCCGGCCACACCCACCTGACACACCCACCTGGGCTGTCAGCAATCACTCATTACATCCCTTTCCTCAGGGCTTTCTCGATCTCATGAGCCACTCACTAGTCACATGAAACCTTGTGTTTCAAGTTGATTCACACAGTATCACAGTAAAACTGGCCAGTGTGCACAGGATCATCCTGATCCTGCATGTGATGCGCCCCGGTCATGAGGACCATGCCGGCGGTGCCTCACACCATACACCCAGGCACATAATTATACATTTAATTTCCTCTGCCCAAGTGCAAGACCTTACATTTATACCCATTAAAGCTCATTTGCCATTTATCAGCCCAAGCTTCTAGTTTACATAAATCCTCCTGTATTATCTGTAAATATTGAGATTCTACTCTGTATGCCCCTTACAAGGTCATTAATATGTTAAAAAGAAGTGGGCCCAATACTGACCCCCGCAGTACCCCACTGTTAACTGTGACCCATTCTGAGTGTGTTCCATTAATAACTACCCTTTGTTTCCTATCACTAAGCCAGTTCTTAACCCACTTACACATATTTTCCCCTATCCCCATTGCTCTCATTTCATGCATCAACCTTTTGTGTGGCACCGTATCAAAAGCTTTTGAAACGTCCATATACACCACGTCCACTTCATTTCTTTTATCCAGTCCAGAACTTACCTCTTCATAGAAGCTTACCAGACTAGTTTGACAGGAACGGTCCCTCGTAAAACCATGTTGATATTGGGTCATGAGGTTATTTTTCTTCAGATACTCCAGTATAGCATCTCTTAGAAAACCCTCTAGGATTTTACCCACAGTAGAGGTTAAGGTTACTGACCTATAATTTCCAAGTTCAGTTTTAGTCCCCTTTTTGAATATTGGCACCACATTTGCTATACGCCAGTCCTGTGGTACAGACCCTGTTATTATGGAATCTTTAAATATTAAAAAAATGGTCTATCTATGACAGTACTTAATTCCTGCAGCACTCTGGGGTGTAGCCCGGGGATTTGTCAACTTTAGTGATTTTTAGATGGTGCCGTACTCCCTGTTGGGTTAAGCAGGTGACATTTAATTGACAGATTTTGTTATCACTGATCATATTGTCTGTCATGGGATTTTCTTGTGTAAATACTGTTGCAAAAAAAGTCATTTAGCATATTGGCTTTTTCCTCTTCCTCATCCACCATTTCACCCAGACTATTTTTAAGGGGGCCAATGCAATAATTTTTTTAGTTTATTACTATTAATGTAGTTAAAGAATATTTTAGGATTGTTTTTACTTTCTCTGGCAATGAGTCTCTCTGTCTCAATCTTTGCTGCCTTGATTTGCTTTTTACAAATGTTATTTAATTTTCTGTATTTATTTAATGCCTCATCACTACCTACTTGCTTTAATTCCCTAAATGCTTTCTTTTTGTCACTTATGGCGCCCCTTACAGCCTTATTTAGCCATAGTGGTTTCCTCCTATTTCTAGCATGTTTATTCCCATAGGATATATGTTGTGCACAGGTCCTATTCAGAATGCTAATAAACGTCTCCCATTTGCTTTGTGTACTTTTATGTCTCAGGACATCGTCCCAGTTTATTGCACTAAGATCATCTCTCAACCGTTGGAAATTTGCCTTCCTGAAGTTTAGGGTCCTTGTAGCCCCTCTACTACACATCTTATTAAAGGATACTTGAAAACTTATTATTTTGTGATCACTATTACCCAAGTGACCTCCAAATTGTATATTTGATATGCGGTCTGTCCTGTTGGTTAATATTAGGTCCAGTAGTGCCCGCCTTCTTGTTGGGTCCTGAACCAGTTGTGAAAGGTAATTGTCTCTCATAGTTGTCAAAAACCTATTACCTTTGCTAGAACTGCAGGTTTCTGTTCCCCAGTGTATTTTAGACTAAATTGAACAGAGGAAGTAAATGGCTGTATCAACATAAAAAAACCTAAGACTATATTGACATGGGGGAAGACTAGATTTGTATCAGTGGTTGATACCTTTTAAAGGCTAACTGAAAAGATGGTAAGCAAAGCAAGCTTTCTGGACACTATGACCTCTTCATCAGGTTATTAATGACAAGTTCTGAAGACACACACATATATACATATACAGGGTAGGATGGTGCAGTAAAGCAGAAAATAGTAGCCAGTCTTGTAAGGGGGAGAGGAGCTGGGAAGGTAAAATCAAAATCCTCAGTTAATATAGAAAGCCATAAATCCATGTGAGACAGTTCACGTAAGAAGTGTCAAAAGTTCATTGTCCTGTAACTGGGGTCTGCATTGCAATGGAGGAGCTTTAGGTTGGCTTGCAATTATTACATAATTTTGCAGTCTACACATACGCTCTTCAGTGAAAACAACACAATAGCGGGAATTAAAAGAAATTGTTAGAATGTCGAGTTTTGTAAGATCTAAGTAAAAGATACAGAATTATATATTTTTCTTTTAAATTATAGGGTGAGATCGAGTCTGATTCTTTCCTGATTTCAGATTGTGTTCCAGAACAAAGGACGGGAACAAATCTGTTTTATCTCTTTTTTTTAACACCATTTTTTATATTTTGGTTGATGAGAATTTCGTTCTTTTGAATTTATCGTCTTTTGTCTGGTTCTGGTTTCCACGTGTCGTTGAGTCTGAATGACAATTGAATTTCTGACGATGCAACGGTTTATTTTTCACTTTGCGGGAACCAAGCAGTCACATAACAATCATCCAAAATTGTCATCTTACGTAAGTGTTTGAGATAAGTTATCAACATATTTTAATGTTTTGCATAAAAAAAAAAAAGATAAAATATGATGGCTCTTCGAAACCTGACTTCTACCGAAAGGAAAAGAAAAACTATGTAGATGTACATCAATGAAGGTCAAAGAAAAAATCCAAGACATAAAATATCAAGGGGTCCAGGAATACTTTTCATCAAAAACAGCTCCATATTTGTTGATATGATGTGTCTGGTTTTACGCCTCAGTCCCACAGTAGTAAATAGAGCTGTAATATCATACATGAAAAGTCATTGGTTCATATTGAAGAGAAACTGCCTCATCCAGCTCATTAATAGTGGTCTCTCAGCCACGAAAATTGCCAATTCCTGGTAGTTTACCCTGCTCTTCCAGTTGCCCTGGTGCCGGAGGCAAACTGGGTAATAAAGGGGTTAATGACAGCTAATGATTGACAGCTGTCATTAAATTCTGTATTGGTAATGTCAGGTGCCTTCTGATACCTATCTTCTGATGGAGGTGGTTTGGTGTACTGGGCATGCAGCATGACTCTTTGTTTGGCGATGTTTGCTGTGTGTGGAGTTTGCGGCATCGATTGCTGTCTGTGGTTTTTGGGTTGCGTCATGGTCATGTCTCGGCGGTACTAATGTCGGTACTATGCTGCAATGGGCTGATACCGGCAGCGAGCGCCATATTGGTACATCCATCACTTAGGTTTGCCAATATGGCTACCAATGACTGGAATTTGGGTTTCCTAGAAATCCTGATGGCGGAAGTGAGGACGCCACAAGTTAATTATTATACTAGATAGTCCATCCATACATTCAAAAGCCAAGAGGTGGACGTTCAGCCAAAATATCTGAGTGAACAACTCGGCTTATCAAAAGGTCTATCTGTTCTTTTCACAAATCCGGCAGTGGAGGCGGCTCGTATGCTTCATAATTATACCAGTCATGATATCTACCATATGGATTTGAGGAACCATCCTATGGACTATTGTGGAGCTGGATACATGTGCTATAGTCATGATATCCATCATTTGGAAGAACAAAGGCTGTGCCTTCAGACTATATTGGCTATAGATACTGTCTGCCAACCAAAAGTTGGGAGACAATGGATATTGTCTCGTACAGGGCATTGCATTGTGGCGAGCTGGAAAACCATGTATGAATACAAATAAAAATTGTTGCATCGTTAACCCGCATAGGTGAATTTTACAACCCGCAACTTCAGATCCTCACAATGACAAAAAGCGCTTCATGCTCGAAACGCGTAGTCCGGTGCTAGTTTTGATCATGTTTTGTCTACAATAAACACCATGTTTAGATTTTTTGGATTTTGTGCAGATTTACCATCATCAGTTAAAAATAAGTGAGACTGAGTTATGTTTACCAGTAAAATATAATAATTTAGTTGGCCATTATCAACGATGCAAAACACGACAGCCTCGAAGTATGAACAGATCAGTAATTACATCATTGAGTAATGCTGAACCTGAAATTAGCAAAAATAGTAAATGAATACTTTATCCTACTAATGAAGTAGACGCTTGTGGAGAGAAAACACAAAACAGCCTTTAAGTAATAATTACAAGAATGGGCTCCACAATGGATTGTAATTATTAGGCTCGGCCACCTACCTAGGACGTTGAGCTCCGCTGACGCACTGCTGTTCTCGCTTTTGTAGGTTACCAGACAGGTATATGTGCCCGTGTCATCATCCGTCACGTTAGTAATCAGCAAATTGCTGCTTCCGAGGAGAGAATATTTTCTTGTCCTGGAATAAATTTAAAATAATATATTGTAGAGGTCAAATGACATAAGATAGAAGAGGAAAAATACATCGAAATACGATACATTTGGCTAATATCCGTCAGTAGGTTGCGTTGTGAGTTGAGGGGAAATTGTTTATAGACTAGTGGTCTAAAGAGGAACAATTTTTAGAAGGGAGCAAATTTGTATTCATAGAAACTTGATTCCAGCTCTTCCACCTGGGGCCTCGCCATGGCCTCACATCAAGGATAGGAAAGAACATTGGAATCCGGCTTAACAGGGCTGGATTTTCCTTTTCTTTTTCAAAAGAAAATATAGTGCATACATAAGAAAAATTACCAAGGTCGACATGACCCAGTCGATGTGCTTCGACTGCACTAAGCAGTCTTACTCATGACTCATGAGGAGCAGTCTTACTCTTGACTTATGTCTAACCTATGCTGACAAGTGAATGCAGCTCTGCTGGTCTATGATGATGGTCCCCTGATGAGACCTATGAAGCGTCGGGATAAGGACAGTAAGGAAGGTAATAGAGTGCATGGCTAATAAGCTTTCTTGTTTTGCGGTAGGAACCAATGTAGGGTAAAGTTCTTGTGTTTGGACGAGCACCTGGTCTGCTGCAACTGTACTTGACCTTCAAAAACTCCTGGACCCTGGGTGAGATCAATCCAATATTTCTGCTTGGTTTGATGAATCTGTGCATAGAGCGATATATACTGGTAACCTTTTCACTACAGGCATACAGATTGTTATACCTTGTGCTTTTATCGGCAACTATTGTTGATTTGGTACTGGTGGATAGGCAGTAGAGACACCTTATCTGTGAGTGTTTATTGTTTGTCATTGTTCTTGTCTATCTATTGGGCTCCTTTTAGACCCTTTTTAATAGATTACTAATAAAATCTAAATAGAGATAAATAGAGGCTTATATGCATACCATGGGTGAACAATGTGGAGGGCTCCTGTGCATGACTTTTGTCTGCCCCCCCCACTTTATCAAATGTCACCCACACAAGCACAAATATATTAAATATATTAAAGCATCCACTGACTAGAGAGAGAGACATAGAGGCGAGACCTCCCAACATTTGAGAGAGAGGCAGAAAGTGGAACGATCATAGTATCTGAGAAAATTGTAGTGCAACTGGGCCACCTGGGACCTCTTTACCACCTGGGACCTCGCTACCACCTGGGATCTACTTACCACCTGGGATCTCCCTACCACCTGGGCCCTTACTACCACCTGGGATCTTACCACCTGGGACCTCCCAACACCTGGGATCTCCCTATAACCTGGCGCCACTCTACCACCTTGGATGTCTCTACCACATGGGACCTCCCTACCACTTGGAACCTCCCTACCACCTGCGACCTCACTACCACCTTTGGATTTTCCTACCACCTGGAAACTCCCTACCACCTGTGATCTTCCTATCACCTGAGACCTTCCTATCACCTGGGACCTCCCTACCACCTGCAACTTCCCTAGCATATGTGACCTCCCAACCATCTGCAACCTATCTATCACCTGTGATCTCCCTACCACCTGCAACCTCTCTACCACCTGAGATCTCCCCACCACCTGTGACCTCCCTACCATCTGAGACCTATCCACCACTTGCGATGTCCCTACCACCGGTGATCTCTCTACCACCTGGGACCTCCCTTCCACCTGCAACTTCTCTACCGCTTGGGACCTTCCTACCACCTGCGAACTCCCTACCAACTGAGACCTATCTACCACCTGCGACCTCCCTACCACCTGCAACCTCTCTACCACTTGGGACGTCCCTACCAACTGTGACTTCTCTACCGCCTGGGATTTCCCTACCACCTGGGACCTCCTTATCTCCAGGGACCTTCCTACCACCTGTGCCCTCCCTACCACCTGAGATCTCCCTACCACCTGCGACCTCCCTACCACCTGGGATTTACTTACCACCTGGGATCTTTCTACCACCTGGGCCCTCCCAACCACCAGGGATCTCCCTACCATCTGGAACCTCCGAACACCTGGGATCTCCTAAAATCTGGGACCATACTACCACCTTGGATCTCTCTACCACCTGGGACCTCCCTACCACCTTGAACCTCACTACCACCTGGGATTTCCCTGCCACCTGGGACCTCCCTATCGCCAGGGACCTTCCTACCACCTGTGACCTCCCTACCATCTGAGACCTATCCACCACCTGCGACGTCCCTACCACCTGTGATCTCCCTACCACTTGGGACCTCCCTTCCACCTGCAACTTCTCTACCGCTTGGGACCTTCCTACCACCTGCGTCCTCCCTACCAACTGAGACCTATCTACCACCTGCAACCTCCCTACCACCTGCGACCTCTCTACAATTTGGGACGTCCCTATCAACTGTGACCTCCCTATCACCTGTAATCTCCCTACTGCCTGGGATCTCCCTACCACCTGCAACCTCCCTACCATCTGCAATCTGTCTACCACCTAAATCCTCCCTACCGCTTGCAACCTCTCTGCCACCTGAGACCTCCCTACCACCTGCAACCTCTCTACCACCTGTGACCTCCCTACCACCTGCAACCTCCCTACCACATGGGACCTCCCTACCACCAGTGATCTCTCTACCACCAGCGATCTCTCTACCACCTCCAACCTCTCTACCACCTAGGACCTCCCTAACCCTGTGACCTCCCTATCACCTGGGACCTTCCTACCACTTGCGATCTCTCTACCACCCGCGACCCAGCATGGGCCCCACATTTCATTGTATGTCTCACTACACCCAACAGAAAGGAAAAAGGTGGACAAGTGTACATGAGAATGGGAGAAGAAACAAGAACAATTCTTATAAGATTGTGCAGACTTATAGGATGAGAAGACGCCCAGAAGACCGATGTGATCATTTCATGTAATATCAAGTCTGACACTTTCTGCTGTTGGATGAACAAGTCAAAAAGTCAATTCAGAAAAAAAATTATTTTCCAAAACAATAAAAAAATAAAAACAATTTTAGCGGGATGTTTACTTTACCCCATTATTTGTGTGTTTAAAACTCACGCACGTATTCTGTAAGATTACATTTACTTCATTGTTCTGTGCGGCGTCTCGAGCCCTTTATGCCTCACAGTCCTGTAATTTCCCACTCTATAGTCAGTGAAGTGTATGATGCATCTTAGAAATACAATAGTCTTTGCCAATGGAACAATCCAGCACAATCAGAATTAATGATATCTCGGCTCGCAGGTGTTACATGTTATCTCCAGCACTTTCCTCTATGTTGTCATTACATCTGAAAGCTGCATATTCTATGAATTTGTAATGATTGTAAAATAACACACAGCCCTTCTCAGACCTCATAAAAGAAAAGTTAGAAGGCGGAATTACACCATGAAGGAAAATATGATGTATTTAATACAAGTCTGCCAATAGGAATGAGACAGGAGAAATGAAATGCCGCTATAATGAGATAAGTACATTACTGAGAATCAGAAATACCACAAGAGACAGTGACATTGCAAATATATAGTATGGGTGTATATATACTGAGTGAGAGAAGAGAGAAAGAGAGACAAGAAAGAGAGAGGAGAAAGAGAGGGAGAGAGAAGAGAGAGAGAGAGAGGAAAGAAAGAAAAACAGGAGAGAGAGAGACAGAGAAAGGAGAGAAAGAAGAGAGAGACAGAGAGAGAGGAGAGAGACAAGAAAGAAAGAAAGAGGAGAGAGACAAGAAAGAAGGAGAGAGGAGAGAGAGAGGAAAAGAGAAGAGAGAGAAAAGAGAGAAAGAAAAATAGGAGAGAGAAATAGACAGAAAAGAGAGAGACAGAGAAAGGAGAGAAAGAAGAGAGAGACAGAGAGGGAGGAGAGAGACAAGAAAGAAAGAGAGAGGAGAGAGAGAGGAAAAGAGAAGAGAGAGAAAAGAGAGAAAGAAAAATAGGAGAGAGAAATAGACAGAAAAGAGAGAGACAGAGAAAGGAGAGAAAGAAAGAAGAGGGAGACAGATAGAGAGAGGAGAGAGACAAGAAAGAAAGAAATCAGATGATAGGGAAGAAAATGGTGTGTCACAGTCTTTCTTCCCTATCATCTGATGTATCTCCACACTTTGTGTGGATGGTGGAAGTCCTGCAGCGGCTATCTGGTAATAATCATCAAAAACGCCTTCAAGCCAGTTGTGGGTTACACAACTGCCCCAGGTGAGTGAATCCCTGTTTTCACCGCTTATACACTCAGTGCCACATTGATAGGGCACTATTGCGCCTCTTGTTCCCCCCCCCCTTTTTTTTTTTTTTTTTATCTTAAGAAAGAAAGAAAGAAAGAGAGAGGAGAGAGAGGAAGAGAGAAGAGACAGAAATAAAGAAAAATAGCAGAGAGAAATAGACAGAAAAGAGAGAGACAGAGAAAGAAGCGAAAGAAAGAAGAGAGAGAGGAGACAGACAAGAAAGAAAGAGAGAGGAGAGAGAGATGAAAAGAGAAGAGAGAGGAGAGAGAGATGAAAAGAGAACAGAGTGGAAAGAGAGAAAGAAAGAAAAATAGGAGAGAGAAATAGAAAAGAGAGAGACGGAGAAAGGAGAGAAAGAAAGAAGAGAGAGAGGAAAGAGACAAGAAAGAAAGAGAGGCGAGAGGAAGAGAGAAGAGAAGGAAAGAGAGAAAGAAAAATAGGAGAGAGAGAAATGGAGAAAAGAGAAATAGCAACAAAGGAGAGACAGAAAGAAAAGAGAGAGATAATGGAGAGAAAGACAGAGAGAGAGGAAAGAGAGACTGATATGCAATAGACTTCTGCACCCCACCCTGGACACGTCTCTATCCCCCAACTAAGAGCCTGATATACCATGGAGTCCTATACCCCACCATGGACATGCCCCTATCCCTCAATAAGAGCCTGATATGTCATGAACCTTTATACCCCATCCCAGAAATGTCCTTACCTCCGACTAAGATCCTGATATGTCCTGAACCTCTATACCCCACCATGGACATGCCCCGACCCTCTCAAAGGATCCTGATATATCCTAGACCTCTATATGCCTCCTTACTCCCTTCTCCCTACCCCATCCCCTTATCTTTACCATTTGCTTTGGCAATGCTGATATGTACTTAGTCCTGCCAATAAAGCTAATTTGAATTGAATTGAATTGAGAGAAACAAGAAAGAAAGAGAGGAGAGAGAGTAGGAGAGAGAAGAGAGAGGAGGGAAAGAAACAAAGAAAAATAGGAGAGAGAGAAATAGACAGAGAGAAGAGAGAGATACAGACATGGAAAGGAGAGACAGAGAGATAGAGGATAGAGACAAAAAAGTGAGGAGAGAGGGAGAGAAAAAAGAGAAGAGAGAAACAAAAATAGGAGAGAGAGAAATAGACAGAGATAAGAGAGAAAGAGATAGAGAAAGGAGAAACAGAGAAAGGAGAGAGAGAGAGACAGAGAGAGAGAGACAGTGAAGGAGAAGAGAAAGAGAAAAGAGAGAGAGAGAGAAAGGAGGGAGAGAGACATAAAAAGGAGAGAGAGAGACAGTGGCAGAGAATGGAGAAACAGAGAGATAGGAGTGATAGAAAGAAGAGAGACACAGACAAAGGAGAGAAACAGTGACAGAGAAAGGAAATATATATATAGCATGATGGCTGCTGGAAACGTACAATAATTGATGGGAGGGCATGTATCACCGCAGAGGTGGTTATCCTCGGTGTTGTAAACCCAGGTGCAGCAATAGTGCTAAGAGAGTTATTAGGACGTGTCAGGGCTGGGTTTTGTGAGCAGCCGGACAGATGGGTGGGTCTGGCTGCTTACATACCTACACCCATAGGAGTGATATATGTGGTAAAATGGTATGGAGACTGTTTGTTTCACACAAAGTTTGTGTGTGGAGGTTACTACACCTACAGTGGGAGACATTTGTATAAGAACAGTATCTTATCCCACGCAGACAAAATGGACTTGTGATTTTCTGTTCTGTTTCTTTATGCCGGAATAAGGCTTGATTCATTTTATATCCCGGTTTGTGCTTGGTAATTTAATGAGCAGTCAGTCAGACCCTTTCAAAAACATCCCTGACAGCTGAGTGAAAGTTTTCTCTTCGGTGCTGGATATTGGTTTGCTGGGACTGAAGCTGAAAGATGAACATTCGGACACATTTCATACATAGACTATTATTTCAATAGCCAAGCCAGCTCTTCTGTTAGTTTTTATAAGGAGGGAAAGTAAGCGACCTCCTCCCTAAATTATGTCACCATTGATGATCTTATGGGCACCAAACCCATGGACTTTACCTCTAGGGATGGGCGAATCTACTCGCTAGGACTCGTTACTCGGCGAGTAGTAAGGGACTCGCAGGACTCGGTACTCTGCGAGTTTCCCAGTGATTACTCGCGAGTCTAATGCAAATCAATATCAATCCTAGTTTTGTCAGAAATGCTGACAAAACTAGGATTGCCATTGTTTGCATTAGACTCGCGAGTAATCACTGGCTACTGTGCCAGTGATAGCAGGGAAACTCGCAGATAACTGCTGTTTCTTTGCGAGCCGAGTCCAGCTGTCTTCTCTGTGCAGCTCCAGGGTCCTAGAGCCTGCCTGCTCACAGACATGATGTAGCAGTGCTGAGATTGTTCTCAGTCTGCTCATTCCCTGTGTACAGACATGAATGTCTGTGCACAGAGATGATGCAGCAGAGCTGAGATTGTTCTCAGTCTGCTCATTCCCTGTGTACAGACATGAATGTCCGTGCACAGAGATGATGTAGCAGTGCTGAGATTGTTCTCAGTCTGCTCATTCCCTGTGTACAGACATGAATGTCTGTGCACAGAGATGATGTAGCAGAGCTGAGATTGTTCTCAGTCTGCTCATTCCCTGTGTACAGACATGAATGTCTGTGCACAGAGATGATGTAGCAGAGCTGAGATTGTTCTCAGTCTGCTCATTCCCTGTGTACAGACATGAATGTCCGTGCACAGAGATGATGTAGCAGTGCTGAGATTGTTCTCAGTCTGCTCATTCCCTGTGTACAGACATGAATGTCCGTGCACAGAGATGATGTAGCAGAGCTGAGATTGTTCTCAGTCTGCTCATTCCCTGTGTACAGACATGAATGTCTGTGCACAGAGATGATGTAGCAGAGCTGAGATTGTTCTCAGTCTGCTTATTCCCTGTGCATAGACATCTATATTTATGCACAGGGGATGTAGCAGAGAGGACATCGCGTTTTGGACTGCGTCGGACAGAAGAGGATTTTTTTAATTAAAGATGGAGTCCCTAATGGCTTTTTTTTTTATTTCTAATAAACAATTTTCCTTGTGTTGTGTTTTTTTTAAAACAATTTAATAGAAATTCATGGCGGTCATGTCTAATATTGGCGTGACCGCCATAAATTTCGGGCTTAGGGCCAGCTGATAATACAAAGCTGGCCCTAACCTCTTTATTACCCAGCGTGCCACCGCTACCAGGGCCGCTGGAAGAGCGGGGTTCAGCGCCAGAGGATGGCGCTTCAATGAACGCGCCATCTTCTGGGGCGGCTGCGGGCTGCAATTTGCAGCGGGGGATGCCCAGAAAGCTTGGGCATCCCTGCGCTGCGGATTCCAGCCCCCAGCTGCTTAGCTGTACCTGGCTAGACATAGAAATTGCGCGGAGCCCCACGCATTTTTTTTTAATTATTTCATGAATTTCAGAGTCAGAGTCTCAGAGTCAGAGTCAGAATCTCAGAATTTCATGAAATAATTAAAAAAAAATGCGTGGGGCTCCGCGCAATTTCTATGTCTAGCCAGGTACAGCTAAGCAGCTGGGGGCTGTAATCCGCAGCGCAGGGATGCCCAAGCTTTCTGGGCACCCCCCGCTGCAAATTGCAGCCCGCAGCCGCCCCAGAAGATGGCGCGTTCATTGAAGTGCCATCCTCTGGCGCTGAACCCCGCTCTTCCAGCGGCTCTGGTAGCGGTGGCACGCTGGGTAATAAAGGGGTTAGGGCCAGCTTTGTATTATCAGCTGGCCCTAAGCCCGAAATTTATGGCGGTCACGCCAATATTAGACATGACCGCCATGAATTTCTATTAAATTGTTTTAAAAAAAACACAACACAAGGAAAATTTTTTATTAGAAATAAAAAAAAAGCCATTAGGGACTCCATCTTTAATTAAAAAAATCCTCTTCCGTCCGACGCAGTCCAAAACGCGATGTCCTCTCTGCTACATCCCCTGTGCATAAATATAGATGTCTATGCACAGGGAATAAGCAGACTGAGAACAATCTCAGCTCTGCTACATCATCTCTGTGCACAGACATTCATGTCTGTACACAGGGAATGAGCAGACTGAGAACAATCTCAGCTCTGCTACATCAGGCAGCAGGCGGGCTCTAGGACCCTGGAGCTGGGGCAGCCAGAACACAGAGAAGAAAGCAGGACTCTTATCTGTGCGAGTCAGCGATTACTTACAAAGTAAACGAGCAATGCAAATAAATGACACAACTCGGATTGCTTCAGGCTGAAGCTTCCGAGACACATCTGCGATTTGTAAATCTCACACTACTCGCTATTACTCGCTTCCCCATTCATTAACATTGGACTCGCTAGACTCGCAACGAGTAGCGAGTCCTGGGCTCGGACTCGCTAGAGTCAAGCGATTCCGAGTAATTTAGGATTCGCCCATCACTATTTACCTCCACACTGGGGTATAAATGAGGTGAGAGCGGTGTCTCCATATGAGTAGCTGCAGGGTAATATTAAGAAAGTGAGAGGGGCGATGGATGACTTTGGTACCCCCATCTCCTGTAGAACACAATTTAGTTGTCTATTACTAAATTTCTTCAGATAATGATGTTACTCGCCTGGTTGGGACGATTTCATCTCCCCGCATCCAGAAGATGGTCGGTGTAGGATATCCCGATACTGCGCACTCCAGAACCGCGTCCTGCCCTTCAACAGTGAGAAGGTTCGAGGGTCGTTGCAAAAAGATTTGTTGTCGATGTAGCCCGGATTCTAGAGAAAAAGAAGGTTTGTTTTGACATATTTTAAAGTGAGAATAAAAGTGCAAAAATATAAAAGGTGAGAATGTTTTAAGGCATATTTACTACTTTCTGCAAAGTCACAAGTTTACATACACTAAGATTATTATGCATTTAAACAATTTGGGACAGCCCATATGATAATGTCATGTGTTTGGAAGCTTCTCATTGGTTTACTGGCAACATCTGAGTTAATTAGAGACACACCTGTGGAAGTATTGTAATGCACACCTGACACACATTGCTTTTTTTGTGTAGAATCATAGGAATGTTCTAAGAAATCAGCCAAGATATCAAAAAAGAATTGTGGACTTGCACAAGTCAAGATCATCCTTGGGGGAAATTTCCAAAACCGGAACATGTCTCGTTCATCTGTACAAACAATTATACACAAGTACAAACAAAATGGGGATGTCCAGCCATCATACTGCTCAGGAAGGAGACGGGTTCTATGTCTCAGAAATGAACCTGCTTTGGTCTGACATGTGCATATCAACCCAAGAACAAAAGCAAAAGACCTTGTGAAGATGATGACGGAAGCTGGTAAGATTGTGTCATTATCCACAGTGAAACGAGTACTGCATCAACATGGGCTGAAAGCCCACTCTGCCAGGAAGAGGCCATTACTCCAAAAGTAGTCAGATTAAGTTTTGCAAATGCAAACAGGAACAAAGACCTACTTTTTGGAGACATGTCCTGTGGTCTGATGAAAGTAAAACTGAACTGTTTGTCCAAATGGACAATGACCAGAAGCTACTGAAAAACTGGTAACAAAGTGGTTTAAGAATAACAAAGTCAGTGTTTTGGAGCGGCCAGCACAAAGCCCTGATCTCAATCCTATTGAAAATGTATGGGCAAAGCAGAAAAGGCTGCGAACAAGAAGACCTACAAACATGGCTCAGTTAGGCTGGTTTCACATTTGCGTATGTAAATGCAGCGTTCCGAGTAGAGATGAGTCACCTCCCTAGTGTTCGAATTCGATTCGATTCGTTGAATCAAGTGTGTGTTCGTCGAATGTTCGTCGAATGTTCATCGAACACTCTCGAACACATATAAAAATCTTCTTCTAACTTAGGGCCAGAGGGGGGAGCAGCTCCAGGGAGCGGGGAGCGCAGCACCAGTGAGTGGGGAGCAAAAGACCCAGGCGGGGAACCCGGCGGTAAGACTTCACCGCCAGCTTTCCTGCTCTGTGCTGCGCTCCCCGCTCCCTGATGCCCCCTCCCTGCTCATTGGAGCTGCTCCCCCCACCCGGTCCTAACTTAGGATCAGGCGGGGAGGTGGCGGGGGGAGCAATGAGGGGGCATCAAGGAGCGGGGAGTGCAGCACAGAGCAGGAAAGCCAGCGGTGAAGTTTTCTCACCACTGGCTTTCCCGCCAGTTATTTCAAATGATCAGCTGATGCAGATCGGCTGTTCATTTGATGTAGCTGCGATGCTGTCAGGGTTCATGTGAGTTCATGCAGCATGAAGTCACATGAACTTTCCTGTAGCCACCCAGCGCACAGCTCAGCTACATCTCTGGTAGAGGTTCTCTACCAGAGATGTAGCTGAGCTAAAGAAGAAAACTGGATTGGACTACGTCGGACGGAAGATACATTTTTAATAAAGATGGAGTCTAAGTGTTGTTTTGTTATTTTTTCTAATACAGAATTTTTTCTCTGTGTTGTGTATTTTTTAAAAAAAAAACTCTACTAGAAATTTATGGCGGTCATGTCTACTATTGGCGTGACCCCATGAATTTCGGGCTTAGGGCCAGCTGATAATACAAAGCTGGCCCTAACCACTTTATTACCCATGAGCTACTGCACCAGGGCCCTGGATGATCTGGATACAGCGCCAGAAGATGGCGCTTCAATGAACGCGCCATCTTCTGGGGTGGCTGCGGGCTGTAATTCGCAGTGGGGGGGGCCCAGGAAGCTTTCATGAAATAATATAAAAAAAGGGTATCCCTATATTTCTGTTTCCAGGCAGATACAAATAGGCAGCTGGGGGCAGCCCGTTCCTGCCTGCTTTACCTGGCTGGCGTACAAAAATACAGCGAAGCCCACGTTGAAATTTTTACAAAAAATCAATAACACAATCCAAAAAAAAAGGGACTGCATCTTTATTAACCCCTCAACCATCTACTCTGTCACATGATGATCAAGGGGTTAATAAAGAAGCCTTTTTTTTATTGTTTTATGAATTTTTCAGAAAAATTTCAACGTGGGCTTCGCCGTCATTTTGTATGCCAGCCAGGTACAGCAGACAGCAACGGGCTGCCACCAACCCCTAGGGGAGATCAGCTGGAGCAGCCGCTGATGTCCTGGGCACGGGCGCCACTAATCTCCAGGCAGTGTCGGTGCGGGAGATTTATTTTAGAAACAGCTGATCTGACAGCTGTTTAAACTTCCTGCGCCAACTTCACCTCTTCAGTGTCAGATCAGCTGTTTCTTCAAATCTCCCGTGCCGACACCGTTGGGACATTAAGCAGCAGGAAGGTGGAGATCAGCAGCGGAGATCACTCCCGGCCGCCGCTGAGACCACTGATTGGCTGGCCAGGCACCATACTGATGTGAACACATGCAGAGTATCTCCGCTGCGTTCACATCAGTATGGCAGCGTTTTCATCTGCATGCCTTCCACATGCAGACATAAAAGATAGTGTGAAGGCAGACTAAGGGCAATGATGCCAAATAGTAACTACTAAATAGTAGTAACAAATACAAAATATTAATCGATCAAATATTCATGAATTTTAAAAATTTGAATTTCCAGCAATTTCTTCATTTTTCATCAAGGGGCGTATAATATATAGTATAATATCTGTACAGTGTCCAGAATATGTGGTAAGTAATAGCAAAGATAATAATAATAATAATAATAATAATAATAATAAAGTATTTATAATCATAATAAGAATTATTATTTGTAATAATATATTATAATTATTATTATTGTCATTATTATTAATCTATTTTCATTAATAAGATAAGATAAGATAAGATAAACTTTATTGATCCTGGAGGAAATTACAGTATTACAGCAGCAGAACAAAGATCAAGAACATTTCACACTTTTCAAAATAAGTCTATATGGACAGCAGATGTGGGTAGACTGGTACATGTACCTCACCTATTCCCCCCATACACATAGAACTTCACATAGTCTTGGGATGCTTTAATGTAATATATAAAGGTGAGTGTATGTGTGCATGTATTTATGCATATATGTATGTGTGTATGTGGCAAGCCCCGCCCACTCCAGATAGCATTGCTGACTTAACATAGCCCCACCCACTCCAGATAACCACACCTATTCCACATAGCCCCACCCACTCCACGTAGCCATGTGATTCCCCATAGCCACACACCACTTCACATCCTGCATCTCCACATACCCTGCCTCCTCTACATAGCCTCACACTCAGGACTATGTGGAGGGATGTATGTATGAAGGGGCAGGGGCTATACTTGGGAGTGGTATTATAAAAGAGGTGTGGCTATTGGAGGGGTGTGGCTCTGAGTAGGGGCAGAGCTACGAAGGGGCAGGGCAGTAGTAATTATTAATAATAATTATAATAATAATAATTATTATTATTACTGATCTATTGTCGTTAATATTACTATTAGTAGTAATAGTAGTAGTAATAATGATTATTAGTAATAATATTAACAATAATAAAGACAGCAACATAATGTGGTATAAATCTTTTAAGAATACTGACTCTATGCCCCATAATTAATAAATAAAACAAAAAAGAAAAATGTTTCAACATCCTAAAATATTTGCTGCAAAAACCCAAGTAACTTTCTATCCCCGTCATGTCGAGAACCATGAAATGCACTGGACCCTTTCTCCCCCCAGTTGGGTTGAGGGTGAGGTTCATCTCAGGATAAGCTGGCCATTTCATGGAGACAGTCAATAAAACCAATTGGCCATTTGTTAACGATCTGTCTGCCGGGTCGGGGACGTCTCGTTGGAGCGTGGAGAATACCAGACACACGAATGTCAATAGGATTTAGCCTTTTTTTATTTTGTAAAACCATATTGCCCTCGTTAGGATTCGCTCAAATCAGAGTGCAAAAACCGGTCATATTTTCACCCGGTAAAGAAGGTCAAGTGAAATCCACTTAGTTTTCCCTATGTCATGCGAGTGTATCGTCCATAGTGCGAGTGTATCGTCCATACTGCGAGTGTATCGTCCATAGTGCGAGTGTATCGTCCATACTGCGAGTGTATCGTCCATACTGCGAGTGTATCGTCCATACTGCGAGTGTATCGTCCATACTGCGAGTGTATCGTCCATACTGCGAGTGTATCGTCCATAGTGCGAGTGTATCGTCCATACTGCGAGTGTATCGTCCATAGTGCGAGTGTATCGTCCATACTGCGAGTGTATCGTCCATACTGCGAGTGTATCGTCCATAGTGCGAGTGTATCGTCCATACTGCGAGTGTATCGTCCATAGTGCGAGTGTATCGTCCATACTGCGAGTGTATCGTCCATACTGCGAGTGCATCGTCCATACTGCGAGTATATCGTCCATACTGCGAGTGTATCGTCCATAGTGCGAGTGTATCGTCCATACTGCGAGTGTATCGTCCATACTGCGAGTGTATCGTCCATACTGCGAGTGCATCGTCCATACTGTGAGTGCATCGTCCATACTGCGAGTGTATCGTCCATACTGCGAGTGTATCGTCCATACTGCGAGTGTATCGTCCATACTGCGAGTGTATCGTCCACAGTGCGAGTGTATCGTCCATACTGCGAGTGTATCGTCCATACTGCGAGTGTATCGTCCATACTGTGAGTGTATCGTCCATACTGCGAGTGTATCGTCCATAGTGCGAGTGTATCGTCCATACTGTGAGTGTATCGTCCATAAGTGCGAGTGTATCGTCCATAGTGCGAGTGTATCGTCCATAGTGCGAGTGTATCGTCCATACTGTGAGTGTATCGTCCATACTGCGAGTGTATCGTCCATACTGCGAGTGTATCGTCCATACTGCGAGTGTATCGTCCATACTGCGAGTGTATCGTCCATACTGCAAGTGCATCGTCCATACTGCGAGTGTATCGTCCATACTGCGAGTGTATCGTCCATACTGCGAGTGTATCGTCCATACTGCGAGTGCATCGTCCATACTGCGAGTGTATCGTCCATACTGCGAGTGTATTGTCCATACTGCGAGTGTATCGTCCATACTGCGAGTGTATCGTCCATACTGCGAGTGTATCGTCCATACTGCGAGTGCATCGTCCATACTGCGAGTGTATCGTCCATACTGCGAGTGTATTGTCCATACTGCGAGTGTATCGTCCATACTGCGAGTGTATCGTCCATACTGCGAGTGCATCGTCCATACTGCGAGTGTATCGTCCATACTGCGAGTGTATCGTCCATACTGCGAGTGTATCGTCTATACTGCGAGTGTATCGTCCATACTGCGAGTGTATCGTCCATAGTGCGAGTGTATCGTCCATACTGTGAGTGTATCGTCCATACTGTGAGTGTATCGTCCATACTGCGAGTGTATCATCCATAGTGCGAGTGTATTGTCCATACTGCGAGTGTATCGTCCATACTGCGAGTGTATCGTCCATACAATATCTGTTTTTTTCTCAGCAGCTATTATTCTCCAATTATTTTTGTGCTCTTTCACCTATGTGCTCTCTCTCCCCTTGTATCTAATCCTGCAAACTCACTTCCCCCTGATACTCTCTTTCCTTTTACTGTATCTCCCTCCTTGTGCTGTCTCTCCCCCTGTACACTCTCTTCCCCCTGTGTGCTCTCTCTTTCACCGGTGTGCTCTCGCTTCCCGCTTTGTACTCTCTCTCTCCCCTTGTGCTGTGTCTCCCCCTGTGTGCTCTCTTCCCCCTATACAACTTCTCTCTTGTGCTGCCTCTCTCCCCTGTTCACTCTCTCTTCCCCATGTGTGTTTTCTTTCCCCTGTGCTCTCACTCCCCCCTGTGTCCTCTCTCTATCCTTGTGTTGTCTCCCCTCGTTGTGTGCTGTCTCACTCTCACTTACCCCTGTTTGATGTCTCTTTCCCCCTGTATTGCACTGGCCTGCATTCCAGAGTGGAACACAAATGAGAGGCAGTGCAGCAGCAGGGTATGACAGAGCGTATCCTGGCAATAATGAATGCATGCATGATGGCTAGTGTCCCAGATGGTGTGTGGCCCCCATCACAGATCTCCTATAGGTGGCACAGTTTTCTTTGACTGCTCAACTGAATTTATGGGCTTCTTCACATTCCAATTTAACTGTAATTTTCCATTTTGACTGTAAGTTACACAATGCCCTATAGGTGGCGCTGTTTTAAGTCAAAAACAGACCGACTGGATAGAGCTTCTATATAGTAGATCACATAATTACTTAGTTTAAAAAAATCTCAGAAAGTTGCTCTTGTACATAAAGGTATTTTATTGGGATTACCAAATAAAAGTTCCAGGCTTTATTCCATGAATGGGAACAACTTATCATGTGTTTTCTATGTTATTAATTGCATTTTGCTGTTGCTAACCAGAACCCTGCCTTTTGTAGTTTGTCCCTACCTCCCTCCTGTTGTTGATGATGTTAGCTTGCTCCTCCCTTGTTCACCAGTATCATTCTGCTGTAGCCATCTTTTGGATCCACATGTTACACTGCTCTTATTTGGATTACTCTTTCCACCTGCTATATTGAGCTGAAATACAATATTTCAGGGAAAATCATCTCCGCTTCTCCTGGACTCTTATTACAAATTAGTGTGCCCAAGTTGGAACTATCTGAGGATGCATCGCATGTGCGTACAACATTCATAGTTATCTAAGAGGTTGATAATTAAGGATTTAGAGACTCATACTGCCTTGGAGAGTCAGAATATCCATCACATTAAAAGACGGCTCCATCAAGCATAAGGTAGTTGTGGCGTGGCAGGAGAGGGAGCCACGGTGCACAGGGCATTTGGAGCAAGCAGACAACGGACCGTTTCACGCTACATGCACTTCTACAGGTCTGATGGTCATGGATGGAAATTGTGACGTGCATTTGTGTTCAGTCAAGTCATTATAGACTCGGCACTCGAATGGTAGTTTATGGTGAATATGGTGATCCTTTATGAATGTTAATCCAGGATCCAATCAGCAAAACATTTTTTACAATATGACATTTTGGTCAAGAACAGACCTTCATCAGATTAATTGCTATAGAGAAGATAGGAGTGACTGGGTTAGAATGATATGAGAACCTGTGTTCTCCAACTGACCAATACTAAATAATAGCATGAGCTAGTGCCAAATCCACGGATAATAGTATCAGGAAGTGCAAAGTATGGTGACTTCCTCACTGATGGATGGTGCTAATTGGTTATCAAAATGGCGGCATTCTGGCTGTCATTGACCATATGAGAGTCTATTGACTACTAGAAGAAATTGCCCTATATGTTAGAGGTAGGGTATAAGGATTAATTTCAGATCTACTTTATCCCTGAAACGCGCGGTGAATTATCAGCCTTGGGATCTGGTGAGGCAAAGTTTACTGTTTTGTTCTGGGAGTCACAGATCGCTCTCGTTAGGAGACATGGAAGGAAGAATTACTTAAAGACTGCTGCCAAGTGAGTCTACAAACACATTGGCACACAGATGGCACCAGAACCGTCGCGGTGCTCTCTCTGCACCAGCATATTGCGAGCAGTTGCTGAATGGAGCCGTGTCACCTTTCTCCTCTCTGAACGGATGTTTATTCGGTGATGATTATTTTATGCCATTTTTTTTTATACTTTTGAAATACATTTTTGTCAATTTTAGTAAAACTGAATTTTTAAGAAATAAAAATGAGAACAATGTATATTTGAGAATGTATATTAAGACGGTGAATTTTGGTGAAAGTCTCTATTTTTATTACCCTTTATATCACTAATGGCTAAACCACATCTGGCTAGCACTCAGTCCTGAAGCCTAAGGGGGCCCACAAAAAGTTTCTATGTCTATTGGAAAGACCATTTGCATAAATGGCTTAATAATAGACCACCCTTTTACCAATGAGGAACCTATTTTAAAAATGTAGCTAGATCAATGGGGCACTTTGGCTATAATCTATGGGGAAATGTTACAGAGAAACTTTCAGTTCTCCTGACTGATGTGTGAGCACTACCATGCTTGTGTTCTCAGTGCTTGTAACGAGCAGTCGGACACTCGGATGGCATCTTTAAGGCCCCGTTACACTGTACGATATTGTTAACGATATCGCTGAAACGGCACGGGTTTGGAGTCGTTAAAGAGATATCGTTAGGACGTCATTGCATGTGACACCGAGATTCAATTACGATAAATCGTTGGATTGTCGATCACAGATTTGAGAACATGTTCTCAAATCAGACGATCCTCGATCAGCCAATCTGCTGCATCGTTGTGTGTGACACCGCGATAACGATGTCGTTCACAACTTCCCCCATTCACATCAGTGAACAAGTATCGTTCGCTGGGTTGTGTGAACGATACCTGCTCACTACATCGTTGGTGTGTCGTCCACGATATCTAGGCGTGTGACATTTCGCCAACGATGTCAAAACGATGTCCTGACGACCGCGTGCCCATGAGATCGTTAATGATATCGTTTCAACATTGACGTGTATAACGGTACCTTTAGTGTCTTACGTTGGCAGGCAATTTTGGTGCCTTCCAGTGAATGGCATCTTTGGCACCTTCCATTGCCTGGCATCCTTGGTGTCTTCCAGTGTCTAGAATCTTTGGTGTTTTCCAGTGCCTGACACTTTTTATGTCCTCTGGTGCCTGAGATCTTTGATGTCTTCCAGTGAATGGTATGTTTGGTACCTTTGGTACCGGGCTTCTTTGGTGTCCACTGGTGCTTGAAATCTTTGGTGTCTTCCGGTAAATGGCATGTTCTGCCTTTTCCAGTGCACAGCTTCTTTGGTAGCTTTGGATGCCAGGCTTCTTTGGTGTCCTCTGATGCCTGGGATCTTTGGTGTCTTCCAGTAAATGGCATGTTCTGCCTTTTCCAGTGCATGGCTTCCTTATTAGCTTTGGGTGCCAGGCTTCTTTGGTGTCATCTGATGCCTGAGATCTTTGGTGTCTTCTAGTAAATGGCATGTTCTGCCTTTTCCAGTGCCTGACTTCTTTGGTGGCCTCTTGGGCCTGGCTTGTTTGGCGTCTCCTACGCAGACTCATAGTGTCATGTGGCATACAGCATGTAACATCATGATGTCACAGCCTAGTCAGCTGAGGAATCTCAAAGATTCTGGACATTGAAGGAAGCCAAAGATTGCCTAGTGAAGACCACAACAGGACTGAAGTGCACAAAACAGACTTGCAGATGCATCTGCAGCGTTTTGCAGATGCATCTGCAAGCATCTGCATGCAGACCGCGGCCCCTATGTTTATAATGGAGCGCACGGCGGTCTGCAGATGCTTGCAGAGCGCCGTGCGCTCTCATTGCCCGCCATTAGTGATCTGTGCGCAGGCGGATGCCTGCGCACAAATCACACACTCTCGCCCGCACCAGGGACGCAACATCTCGCGTCCCTGGTGCAGACGAGAGTGTGTGATCTGTACGCAGGCATCCGCATGCGCACAGATCACTAATGGCGGGCAATGAGAGCGCACGGCGGTCTGCAAGCATCTGCAGACAGCCGTGCGCTCCATTATAAACATAGGGGCCGCGGTCTGCATGCAGATGCTTGCAGATGCATCTGCAAAACGCTGCAGATGCATCTGCTAGTCTGAAGGCAGCCGAATTTGCGCTGGCACAGGAGAAGGTTGGAAGAGAATATTTATATTTTTTGCATATACTTGTTAATCTTTAGGGTCAAAAGAGACCTCAGGACATAATAATGTACATTTGACTCACTCCAAATAAATTTGAAGTGAATCAAATTTCCTGGGAAATTTGAGTGAGTTGCCAATTTTGTTTTTCAGGAGATTTGCTCATCACTAATGACTCTACCAGGCTCAGGTGCTCGGTACTTGAAACAAGCAGTTAGATGCTTAGACAGGCTCGACTCTTGAACCATGTATAATGAAAGTCAATGGGAAATTCAAGCATTTTTCAAAAGTAGATCTTCCTGAAAAATGCTCGAGCTTCCATTGACTTCCATTATACTCAGAACACGAGTCGAGCTGGTCCAAGTGTCCAACTGCTTGTTTCGAGTACCAAGCACCCAAGCATTGAAGTGCTCAATCATCACTGCTCCTGAGATGTCTGTATTAGCAAATATTTGTATTGTCCATGAAATAATAAGAATGAAAGATTTCTGTGTTGTGCTGCCCCTCTGTTATTTCTCCTGGAAATTGATAAAGTGGCCACTTGGTTTTGCCAGTTGACGTCATTCCCTACATTGTCGTCATTGAAAGGACAATGTTAGACTGAGTCGGACGGTATAGGGACATGCCCTTCAACAAAGCAAGACTCAGGTCATTTTTGTAAATTTTTACTTTGAAAAACAGAAGAAGGGCCAAACTAAAGTAAAAACAAAATATGATCCAGGTTAGCTACTTTTTGGGGGAATGCAAGTATTGAAACAGGCATGTTGGGAGAGTCCTCCTCAAGATGCTTTGGATCTAAGCATATAGGGGGCCGCAGCAACACTATCAGATCCTCCTTTCCAGGAGGATAAAACATCTATTAACAATGCATGAAAACTTTCTTATACAGAGGTTAAAATGTATAGGGGCTCATTGGCTGGGACCTATGGAGCATTTTGGGTTGAGTGCTCTGTGGGCGCTGTTGTGGTACTCAGAGATAATAATAGGTCTTGAAGCTTTGAGGAGCCCAAAAGTTCTCTTTGGTCAATAATAAAAGACACGTTCTTTAAATGTAACATGAAAGTTGATTGGTAAAAGACTTGTTTGGTAAAATGGCTGAAATTTATGGGAAATTTATGGCTTGACCCATTTGAGCACATTGCCTTGCCCTCGTAGGGTGTATAAACAGAAACTATAAGTGGTACAGAGATTATAATCACACGATGGTACATGGACATCTAAGGTGAGAAGAAAGTATTTCATATGAATAGACCAAGTGACAGATTTGGTCAAAATAGCTGAAACCTTTGGGCGTTCCATGGCTAGAAGCATTAGGGCATATTGGATTCTTCTCTAAGGTGGGCTCTATTTGGGGTATAGAAAGGAACTATAGGAGGTACAGAAAATATAGATCTGTAGCTTAGAGGGCCCAAAAAGTCCTCCTGCCCCACCTGAATGACCAGTTGTATAAGCAATGCTTGACAGTCGGGGAAATGGCTGAAACAGTTCAAGATTTCATTGGCACATTACAGGAATTCTATGAGTGCAATGGTGGGGCCCAGAAACTATAAATGATGCATAATTGTTTTTTGATCAGTCACATATTTCAGGAAATGGCTGAAACCCATGGGAATTCTATGGCTAGAACCATTAGGGGTGACTTCCCGAGGCCACAGGCTCATATGGCTATTTCGGACACACTTGGCAGAAGCCCCTCCATTTGGCAGAATCCTGAGAAACCTGACACCCTTTAAGTCCTATATACGCATCTGGGGGCCAAAGAAAACCTGCTCACGGATGGGCTGCCATCCAGAGGAGCAAACTAGAGGCAGAAAAGTTGCCAATCAGGGTCAAATTCAGGAGGTCACGAAAGGGTAAAATCAGGATCCATGAGTAGTCAAGAAGCTGGGTCAAAACGTAGCTGGGAGCAAAGTAATGGCCACTTTACACGTCCCAACATCGGTCCGATATTGGATCCAACGCTGCGGGAGAGCGCTTTTTCTGGGCAGAATTCCAAGATCGCATAGGAGATGTTACACAGCTCGATATCGGCAGCCAACGCAACAGCGATGTGCACGCCCCCTTGTACGGCTGACCCAGGAACGATCATTTAACATGGGAGAGAATAGGGGAAGTTGTACTCCACATCGTTGTTGGACTTTTACACAGCACGATCCGACCACAACGTCCATCCAATATCGGGCCGTTGGAGAGCAGGCTCATTTAATCCCCAATATCGTTTTGGCATCATTCGTGCATCGTATGGACATTTATACCATACATGTGCATCGTATTGGACATTTACACCACACAACGCATGAACGATATCGGGCCAACGCATGAACCACGTGACTTTTTGACGGAGTTGGACGCCGATATCGGGACGTGTAAAGTGGCCATAACAGATCGACGGGCAGGAGTAGCGTCCAAAAAATCGAGGTGAAACAGGAAACACCATACAGAGCAGATAAACACAAACTAAAGCAGGGAAGCAAAAAAAGCTATATCTGGGGGCTTCCAGCATTAAGCATAACATTTTACTAGGGTATAGTGTCTTCTGGCTGAAGCCAGAAGCTTGTGACTTCAGTTGGACAGCACACATACCCACTGTATCAGACTGAAAGGTACGGCAGGTCCCAGCCACAACAACTTTAGTGGATGGGCAGAGCCTGTGCTGATCACAGTTCTGGTTCTGACATTTCTTCTATCATTAGCGCCACCAACAGAGTGAATATGGCAGTGCATGATGACAGAAGAAAATGTTGCAGGGGCAGGCTCTGTTGGAGATGTGACAATAATGGCTTGTTCTCTTAGATAGGACTGTCTTTGGGTGTACAGGGGGTACTATAGGAGCTACAGAAATTATAGTCGCACTCTGATCTGGAGCTTAAGCTGCCCAAAAAGTCCTCCTGCTCCACATTACGTGACCAGTTCTGTAAACGTTGCTTGACAGTTGGAGAAATGGACGAAACTTGTGAGAATTTGATTGGCACTTATAGAAATTCTATCACTAGAATGATGGGGCTCAAGAACCTATAGTGGGTTGAAAAGTTACAGTTACACTAAAGCTCTGGAGTCCAAGAGGGTCCAAAATGGTCCTTTTGGCAAATATATAGAGAACAGAACTATAAATGATGCTTTACAGATTTTGGCCAAGTACAAGATTCTCTTAGGTGGACTCTCTTTAGATGTTGTGATGTGGCGACTGGTAATGTTGCGAGTGGTGGTTATATTGAGCAGGTGAGGGTTTGCTGTGATGGAAATCTGGAATGGTTTCCCTGGGACTAGTTGTTCCATGAGGTTTTTGGTATACATACAGGGCCAGTTTCACAGGATGGTCAAAATTGATGGGAGTGACTGACCATCCACATACCTCACATGGGTGTGTCAGTAGATATCATGTGACTAGTTCTGGGTCACATAGTCAGTCTTACAAGGTCCTGCAAATGAGCAGCACATGCTGAAGGGATCCTGTGTGTTTGGACCATGCCAGAGCTTTGCACGGGGAAACAGACTTAAAATCCATGAGTAAAGACTGACTGGGGGTCAGTGGAATACATTGAATGGACAATTATGTTTATGTTGCTGTAAAGCTGAGGAAAGGCTTTTTATTTTCCCTTCTGTCGGGTTTATGGAGCTGTGAATAAACCCGTTGAACTGTTAACTGAAGAGTGTTGTTCCTGTTGTTACCTCGAGGACTGGCAAAGTGAGTGAGTACCCCTATTATACAGTGAATGGTATGTCACAGTCTACAGAGAGGAACAATAGGAGGTCCCAAAATTATAGTCCCATTCCGAACTGGAGCTTAGAGTGACGAAAGCTTCTCCTACCCAATATGAAAGAGGCATGTTTTATAAATGGTACTTGACAGTTGGAGAAATGGCCAAACTTATAAGGATTTAATTGGAACTTAAAGACATTTTATGGGTTGGAAGCTATTTTAGTGGGTGTAGTAGTTACAGTTCCTCTCAGCTTCTGGCATAAGAGAAGATCCAAAATGGTTTCTTTGCCAGTATGAGGAAACCTGGTGTCACTGGGTAGTATAGCGGATAGAGAATCAGGAGGCAGGATGGTAAGATGTGCAAAGGTGAACTGGGGAACTAGTCTGACCCTGATTGGGGTCCCTGGCTAGCCTGCTCCTGCAGTAACCTCTGAAGGTGAGAATGTTCAGGCCGCCACCCTTGCCCTTTGCTCCTGACCAGCCCTAGGCTGAGTTCCTACCTCCACCCACAGACTGGGAAAACCCAGCAACTCCTACGGAAGGGAAAAGAGCAGCACAGTACATCTTCACTGCACTGGGTCCAAGTAGAGACTGAACTCTATCTGCGACACCCGGTGGAAAGAAGTGGAACTTCTTAAAGGTTGAGGGAGTGGAGATCTGAATGGTAAGACACATGCCTCCACCCCACCTTCAGAGCTGCACACAGCATAGACTACAGGAGCTTTCTGGCATTAACTCTGGAAGTGCCAACAGAAGTTAACTCTGATTAAACTACAGCAGAATTACATGTGGACTGCAAAGCAGTAACACGTGACACCTGATCTATAAATTGCTTGACTTTTTCAGACTTTTCATTGGGGCTCAAGAGGGGACTTGGGTTGTTTTATGTTTGATTTCATCCTGATGTAATTTGTAGATTCCCTGTCAAAACGTCGCGTCCATTCTATCCCGGCTATATCATCAGCACTAATCACACATTGTAATATTAATGATATATTTGTCTCACATCTAGAAAGTTATCTGCTGTGTGCAAGAATCTACAAGCCTGAGACTGTGACATTTTAATGGAAGCCCACAGCCTGACCTCGGACGAGGTTACCATCTACAGTAAGTGGCGTGTTGGGAGATAAACGGCACCGGTGCATTTACTTAAAGTAGTGTCGAGGAGGTCAAACACATCAGGAGTAATTGGTGTAAACTCGTGAAGGCTACTTTTAAGAAGTGTTCTGTACGTACGGGGAGATTGAACGAATCTGGCAAGTAGATTGGAACAAGATAACTGCTCTGGAAATGAGCAAATATCGCTTGTCAAGAAATGGAAGCCCCGGCAATAAGCGTTATAATAGACAAGCATTAGCTCCCAACTGCGACATTAACATTTCTTGCACCGTTTCTTGCACCGTTGCCCTTTTGTTTTAACACTTTTTATTTTAAGTTGAATCAACTCGAGTCATTTCTGAATGATCAACATCTAAAGTCCATTTTCTGAAGCGCGGCGCTCCAGGGTGTACGTGCATTCTTTTAAGGGGTTACTCAAATTGACTTCTTGTTAGAGATACAGCATGTTCTATGTTCAGGGTGACTCCAGGTGGGCTCTGTTCTTATGAAGTTTGAACTGTCCATTGGAGATAAGCAGATGTAGGCGATAACATGTTGAACACGGCGTATGTTGGCCAAGGTGAATGAAGTGCAATGCAAATAGCTGTAATAAGTATAATGGATAACACAGGAATCTTCTTGCTTGAGGCAAGACACAACTGAAACTAAGTTTATCAGTGAAAAAGGTCTGTATTGTAACAGATATTGATTAACAAACAAAGATCAATGGATAATCAAAATTCATAAACTCACACTGAAAATATTAAAGGAAGCATTTTAGGAAAAAGTCTCTAGAAAACCACACAGGATTAAACAAATAGCAGGACAGTCTTTTAAGCTCCGTACCACTAGGAGATGCTGTAAAAGGAAAGTCAATGGCAAAATTCACTGAGAGGTGCCGTAGTCAAAGTGAATAACTTAGTAACACCCAGGAGCCTAGGGAACGGTAGTCTCAGCAAAACAAGTCCAGAACAGATGCAGTGCAGTTTTACTTAAAAGTCCCATACACTGAACAGTCCCGTACACTGCTACTGCATATTTAACACATGAGGAAGCTACAGGGAGCTTATTAAGCAACACGCTTACGTGACACAGGGCAAGCCCGGCTAGAGCTGACGCAAAGGAAGCAGCAGGAGCAACTTAGAACACAAGACAAGTTGTGTCAGTAGGTGTAGGAAGCAGAACCTTTGATGAGCAGTCGCAGGAAAAACACACAGGGTTTGCAGGAGAAGGAGTATCAAGCTTGAGATGCAGCATGGTTAGAATCCTGGCAGACTACTCTAGAAGAGGACTGATACATGGACTGGGGTTTATAAAGGCTGAGAGACAAAAAACACATGGAGAGGAATGAAGCAGAGGATGCCACCTTGGAAAAGGTCAAAAATGCACAAAATGCCATTAGAAGATCAGGAGCCCCGACAATAGCATAGAGCACCAAGGCAAACTGCTTTACTAACGTGACTTCATAGTCATCAATATGGTGGTTTCCACATCCGTATATTCCAAGAACTTCTTAATGTATACCTTTAACGACAGGCTGTGGTGTATGTGACAACGGCATACATCACCTGTAGGCTCTGCTGCTTAAAACCATCAATTATGCTTCAAAACAGCTAAAGCACTGCTGCAACATTCTTTTCAATTAACTATTGGAGTGGCGCTTTAAATCGAAGTCCTCTGCCTCGGTCTTTATTTTCACCATCCAACGTCTTCACTTTTTTTGGTGTCTCTCTGGTCCTGTGAAAAGGACCAGCTTGTGTAAAGATGAGCAAACCTGTTCAAGGAATTCTGCCTTCTGCCTTCTATCTGCTGGAGCCAAGATCGTTGTGATCCAGTATGTTGGATAGTCAGGGCAGTGCGAACCGCTGGCAGTGTGTTATCGGCTCACACTGGGGTTAAATCCTCCATTATCACCCGTAGTGTAGTTGGCAAATAAAAAAAGTTAATAACTCTGTCCTCTCGCCATCATAAGTCTTTTGCTTATGGTTGGCTGTATGTGGCAGAGACCGAAACAGCCAATCAGTGACTTACTAGGACGTACGTGGTCATGAGCGAGTCCAGAATAGGCAGCATCTAAACCAGAACAACCAGACATAGGCTCATCTCTAATCTAGTGCCTATAACCTTGAGGCTGGACGGACGTCAGAGGTTATATCACAAGCTCTCAAAACAGATCTATGAGAGCCAGAATGAGGCCATAAAGAAGCCGGAATGAGGCCGGAAAGAGGCCAGAATGAGACCAGAATGAGGCGTCATAGACCTGGGTTGAGTTTTGACCTCCGGCGAGCTCCATGAAACACTGAAGCAACAGGTCACAAACTGGAGAAGATCGATGGGAGCCGCGCCAATAACAGATGAAGATGCCAGAGGGTGAGTATAAGACCAGGGGCAGGAGACGTAGATTTAAAACACCACTCCAGTGGTTTTATAGAAAAGCTATATAAAATGATACCAATTAGATTGATGCCAAGAGGACACTCTATGGCATCACCAACTTCACCAGAGAGGCCTTAAGGTACTTTTACACACAGAGATATATTGCTTGCAATTCACTGGTTGCAGTGAAATCATGGACACATTGTTCCATTTTGCTGCCATGTACAAGTGGAACAATGTGTCCATGATTTCACTGAAACCAATGAATTGCAAGCAATATATCTCTGTGTGTAAAGGTACCTTTAGTGAATCTGGCCCTTTGGGTAAAACATATTTACTGTTATAGCTAAGGCAGGTTCTGTGGGGGTGGAGCATGGAATGTAAATAACACTACAAAGGTACCTCCCCGCAGAAACTATGATAGGCAAAACACCAAGCATGGACAGATCATACATGAAGCCTGTGCACTATACAGGAGCCTTGCCGACAAGAGTATCTAAGGCTTATAAGTTTAAAGAGATTGAAAAGGATTGTGTAGCTATTTAATGTCTTTTAATTATTGATTGAGTCTCTGGAAAACTGCATAAACAAGTGTGCAATGACTTGAACCCATTCTCAACAAATGAGCAGTTGAAAAGCAAGAGAGACACCGGGTACTTTTTTTTAAACTGAGGACCTTATGCTTTCTTTTAATACTTCTGTATCAGTCTCCACTTTTGAAAAGCCCTCCATATTACCAATAATTAGTGTGAAAACCTAACAATAATTGTTTTCTCTACAGCATCCCCACAGGGGATATGAAGAATTACACATTGGAATATCTGTATAATACAGGACAGTCCTCCTAAGCAAGAGACGTGCTTTCATCCTGCTCCATTCTCATAAAAAGATGAGACTATTGAAAATGGGGTTATCTAGTTTCGCAACATTTTTTTAATCTTTAGGGTGCTTTCACATCAGCGTTTTTCGTAATTCGCGGCAGATGCGGTGAAAAAACCGCATCTGCCGCGTTTGCCGCATAACGGTTCCACTTGCGGCACGGTTGCGGTTTTTTCCATAGGAAGTATAGGGGGACTTGCGGCAGATGCGGCAAGTGCGGTTTTGCACTTGCGGCAGGTGCGGCAGCGAAAAAAACCGCGGTCAGCCGCGGTTTTTTTCGCTGCCGCACCTGCCGCAAGTGCAAAACCGCACTTGCTGCATCTGCCGCAAGTCCCCCTATACTTCCTATGGAAAAAAACGCAACCGTGCCGCAAGTGGAACCGTTATGCGGCAAACGCGGCAGATGCGGTTTTTTCACCGCATCTGCCGCGAATTACGAAAAACGCTGATGTGAAAGGGCCCTTAGAAGCATGTTTTTTGGGCTAAAAAAAATCATGTTTACAATAAACTATTTTGCACCGTTTGGTAGTTACAGTCGCTTTGTTTTGCTGTATGCTTGATGCGGTTTGTGGTCATAAAACAATTGGGAAATTAGAAATTAAAGTTGCAAACCTTCCTATCAGTTGTCAGAACAAGCTCACTGATAGCTTGTAAGTTAACTTAAAAGGGGTTATCCACTACTAGGACACACCCCTTCTGATTCCACTTGTTTCCCTAGGTAGAAGAACCTATGCTCACTTCCTGTGCTGATGGCGTTCCAGCAGTGTTGGTAATCGCAGTTCTGGGGCACACATGACATTGTGATGTCAAACGAGCTCTGCATGCAATTAACACCGACTTATTTCTCTCTGCTTTCAATCTCCCCACCTTCCTTTTCCCCGCCTTCCTTCTCCCTACCTTAATTTTCCCCATCTTCCTTCTCTCTGCCTTACTTCTCCCCATCTTCCTTCTTCCCGCCTTCCTTCTCCCCGCCTTCCTTCTCCCCACCTTTCTTCCCCCAGCATTCCTTCTCCCCACCTTTCTTCTTCCCACCTTTCTTTTCCCTGCCTTCCTTCTCCCCGCCTTTGTTCTCCCCGCCTTCCTTCTCCCCGTCCTTGTTCTCCCTGCATTCCTTCCTCCCACCTTTCTTCTCTCTGCCTTTCTTCTCCCCGCCTTCCTTCTCCCCACCTTCTTTTTTCCCACCTTTCTTGTCCCCACCTTCCTTTTTACCACCTTTCTTCTCTCTGCCTTTCTTCTCCCCGCCTTCCTTCTCTCCGCCTTTCTTCTCCCCACCTTCCTTCTCCCCACCTTCTTTCTTCCAACCTTTCTTCTCCCCACCTTCCTTTTCACCACCTTTCTTCTCTCCGCCTTTCTTCTCCCCGCCTTCCTTCTCCCCACCTTCTTTCTTCCAACCTTTCTTCTCCCCACCTTCCTTTTCACCACCTTTCTTCTCTCCGCCTTTCTTCTCCCCGCCTTCCTTCTCCCCACCTTCTTTTTTCCCACCTTTCTTGTCCCCACCTTCCTTTTCACCACCTTTCTTCTATCTGCCTTCCTTCTCCCCACCTTCCTTCTCCCCACCTTCGGACCAAATGAGCAATCAACAGGAAGTGTCAGCTGCTGTAGCATCACTTCCTGTTGATTAACTCATTTCGTCTCAAGGCGCGGAGACAGAAATCAGTGGTGATTCACAAGTCAGATGAGCGCCGAATAATGATCACTGACAGTGCTGGAATGGCAGCAGCACAGGAGGTGTGTATAGGTTTTTTCTTTATTTTACCGAGGGCAACCATATGAAATCAAAAGAACTTATCCTAGTAGTGAATGAACACCTTTAATTCTACAGCCAGACATAGATATTGTAACATAGTAGGTATGAACAGAAAAAGGTGCTATTTTTACTTTTTAAATAAAACCAACTTGCAAAATTGAGTTTTATCCCAGAATACATGCCAAAAAAATCCTTAACTCTGAATTCCCCAAAAGTGTAAAAATTAGACTTTTTGAGTCTTAAAAGAGGAAAATCTGAGATCAAATAACTTTTAAAGGGAACCAACCACAAGGGTATAACCACCCGTAAATCAGTGCAGCAGGTGATTGACGTGTGCAGCATGACATCACTATTTTTTTTTTTATTATTCATCCCCTGTGAACATGGCAGTTAGCTGTAAGCCAAAACCCTTCCCCCTGGATGCATCTGGATGAGGGAGTGGGGATTTGACTTACAGCAGAAAGACAAGCCCACAGGGAAGGAATAAAAAACCAAACCATACAGTGATGTCATGCTGCACACATCAATCACCTGCTGCACTGATTTACAGGTGGTTAAATCCTGATGGTTGGTTCTCTTTAAGGCTCTGTGCTTATGTTCAGGGATTGCAGTATTTTGGACTCCGCATATTACTGTAATGCTGCATTGTACAGTACAAGCATAGTGGATGGGATATGTAGAAATGCCATGCCCACTAGGCGTGTTTTCAGCTGCGGTGCTGGTTTCCGGACTTCCGCATCTTAGCAGCATGTTCATTTCATGCTGCGGAGTTTGAAGCAATCATCATCGGGTGCATGCAGGGAGAAGCCGCCGTCACCTCTGGTGCCCCTGTGGCCTGGGTTTGACACAGTGATATTATGCTTGGAACCAGGAGGAGGGCCATACATCAGGTAAACCCTGCATGCACTCACAAGTCCTGATCCCTGACCAGAAAGGGGAGCTCATCACCTGAGGTCAGGGGAGCTGCCTCTTCTGGCTGGGGGAGGAGTTAGTTGGAGAGTATGAGAGGAAGGGAGAGGAAGCAGAAGTGGAGAGAGAGCTCTGGGAGAGGGGAGCTTGAAAAGCTCACCCAAAGGAGCCATCATTGAGGATGCCAGAGTCCTGGGTTACACGGGACTGCACGCCCTGTGAGCCGAATCTTGAGGACAGGAGATTGCAAGTTTTCTGGCTGCACGTTGAGACCTGACAGCACAAGTTTACAAGAGCCTGGATCTGCAACTAGACAGCAGTACCTGTTCATGTTCGCTCTGTCTGCTAGTCAGGAGCGAGGGCAAGAAGGAAAGAAATGGCTGCAGAATAGCTCACAGGCACTTGGGACCCAAAACTGAGGCAGGTGGACTCTGACTGCTTCCAGGCTGACTGGACCCTTCTGGACCTGGTAACCAGTGCCCCCGGACTTTACCACGTTATCATCAGTAAATGGTAAAAGAACTGCACCCTTTGTGTCCTCCTGCTTATTTGCTGCTCCCTCCTTGATCCACCCAGCACCATAACTACCACAATCCACATAGACTACTACTCCAAGTCCCAGGGCCCGCTCCACCTGTGGGGAGTGTTCTATACTAGCTACCAGTCCACCTATCCCTGAGGGTCTATACCGCAGCGCTGGTTATCCCTGACCAGAAACCTCAGGTGGCTCATGATCAACTACTCAAAATCCCTGTAAATATTTCCCCTTTAACTGGTTCGATCAGGGCCACGGAGCTGGGCTACCACCACCCTGACTACCAAAAGACAGCCGACTCGGCTACCGAGTACCCCGCCCTTAGACCGCTCCTCACCCACCGTAGATGGTATGAACCTGCGGGTTCCTGCAGATTCGGATGCACTGAGTCCAGCATGTAGTGCCTCTAGATCTCTGCACATACCCTAGTCTTGCTAGTTGAACCTCTTCCCTAGTGTTGGTTCTTGGTACTACACCCCACATTTTTCTCATTTTCCATTTGATCAGGCAGCACAAAGTTCAGAGAGGCGACATGAATTCTCATCTGTCTTGGCTTTTATTACACATCGTAGCAAAACACGTAAAAAATAAAAAATACGTTCCTTCATTTTTTGCTCTGCTATTTATCCACCATCCCATAAATACAGAGTATTCATTTCTTCTATTGTGACATAGCTGAATCTTTTGCAGCTCAGCGCTGTTATATCACTTCAACCCGGCGAGATTGCACATTAGGTTACTGTTTCAGCAGGGAGATGCGGGCGGAGGATCGCTCGGGGAACCATTTTTCCCATACTCGGTGGCAGTCCATGAATGACGGAGTGTTATTGGAGGTTCCTATGTCACTCATGCTCCCGTAATTTCCCGGTGTAATAACATGACTGTTGTTTCTATCATTTTTATGTTTGCATTTAATAGATGCTGCATTGTTAGCGTGCTGCGAAATATTAGTCCACCGGCGGAGATTAACATTAAGCGATCGCCAGATCTTTAGCGTCTGCTATAAATGGCCCCGGTTACCTATAATGATTTAATGGGCGCTTTATTACAGCTGTCAACTGCAGCTTTATTGGGCCGAGATATTAAAGTTAATACAGTAAAAAATGCAAGACTTTACTTGTATTATTAATTGGTGCAAAAATAGTTAAACAGAAATTTGTCAGCAGATTTTTGCTACTTGATTTTCGCTGTCCTGATTACAACAATGTCACTCTTAAGGCTGTGCTGTAATTTCAGTATTATTAGTGATTTATCAGCAGGAGATTATCATTACAGGTTGAAGCGTTCTGTGCAAGGCAGTCCAGCTAATTTCTGTAACCCCAACTCTAGCACTGATTGGCTGCTTTCTGGCACAGTACACAGGAATCAGCCAATCAGTGGTGTAGGCAGGGTTATACACAGGTCAGCAATCTAAGCACTTTTACATCTTCACCAGAGAATACAGGGATTGCAGGAAGCAGACCAGTGAGTGACACATCACTGGAATCAGGTCTATTCTCCTGCATAATTCTGTTCTCAGATTAATTGGCACACAGATTTCCTTTAAGCCTTTACATACCTTAGGGAAAGATGCAAAGTGAAGGAGACCAGAATCCCAACAGCGGAGAAGACCCTGGTGGAAGTATCTAGGCTTGGAGAAGACCATGGTGGACCTATCTTGGCTTGGTGAAGACTCTGTGGACAGATCTAGGTTTGGAGAAGACACTGGTGGACCTATCTAGGTTTGGAGAAGACACTGGTGGACCTATCTAGGTTTGGAGAAGACACTGGTGGACCTATCTAGTTGGAGAAGACATAGTGGACCTATCTAGGTTGGAGAAGACACTGGTGGACCTATCTAGGCTGGAGAAGACCATGTGGATTTCTAGGTTGAGAAGACACTGGTGGACCTATCTAGGCTTGGAGAAGACCATGTGGACTATCTAGCTTGAAAGACAACTAGGTGGGACCTAAGTCTAGGTTTGGAGAAGACACTGGTGGACCTATCTAGGTTTGGAGAAGACTCTGGTGGACCTATCTAGGCTTGGAGAAGACCATAGTGGACCTATCTAGGCTTGGAGAAGACCATAGTGGACCTATCTTGGCTTGGTGAAGACTCTGGTGGACTGATCTAGGTTTGGAAAGACACTGGTAGACCTATCTAGGCTTGGAAAAGACACTGGTGGACCTATGTAGATCAACAAGCAAATCAATTCTGGAACATTTCAAGCCAGATATGTCACTGGAAGCAAAGATCACCAAGGTACTACTTGTCTACACATCATACGAAGAGAGAAATCACTGGAGAAGGACATCATGATCGGAGAATAGAAGAAATAAGGTGAAAAGGAAAACCAGACACCTAATGACATAATAAAATCAAGATAACGGTGGATGAAAACTACATTGGTGAGACTATCTAGGCTGAAACTTTTGGAGAAATGACCCTGGGAGAGACCTACTCTAGGCTTAGAGAAGACTCTAGTGGACCTATGTAGGCTTGTAGAAGACCCTGGTTGACCTATCTAGGCTTGAAGACCCTGGTGGACCTATCCAGGCTGGAGAAGACTCTGCTGGACTTATCTAGGCTTGAAGAAGATCCTGGTCGCAGTTATTTTGGGACTAAAGGTTGTGCAACCAAGTATTAGGCTGAGGGTGCCAATACTTTTGTCCGGCCCATTTTTGGAGTTTTGTGTGAAATTATCAATGTTTTGCTTTTTTCTTCATTCTCTTTTGGTTGTCAAATTAAATGAAGATAATAATACCAAAGAATTTGTGATTGCAATCATTTTCAGGAAGACACTGAGTATTATCTGACAGAATTGCAGGGGTGTCAATACTTTTGGCCACAACTGTATCAATCTATTTATCTCTCCCTTATATCTATTCATCTATGAATCATTATTCTACAAACTAATATCTATCCCTCTATCTAATAGCTATCATCTATTATGATTGACAGATCGTGTGCTATCATATCTATCAGTGTACTCCTGTCCCTGATGATAAGGAGCCTGCTGAAAATTCTATAGTATAGGAAGTATAAGTCTAGAAAAGACTCAGTGGCTAAATTTCTAATAAAGTTTTTCTAATAAGTATCATGGTCTGAGAAAAATACTGCCAATATTTTTTATAATGCATGTAACACAGAAATTTGACTTAAGTAATATATCACTTTCTCATAGCAAATTCATTTAACAGGTCTTATTTGGTTCAAAGCACCAATCCAAAGTTTATTTTAATTTTTTCTACCGCTGGAGTGGTGCTTTTAATGTAAGGTCCCTGCCTCTCGTTCTGTACACTCCTGTATCTTTAACTTTTACCGACGTAGCTTTGGTCCTGCAGCAAAATCTTGTGACCACAACTTCTTACTGATGGAAGTCAGAAGATACATCACAAGAGCTCAATGCAACTCTATGAGAGCAAGAATAAGGTCAGAGTAAGACAAGAACAGGAACCAGAATGAGGCCAGAAGAAGGTAAGAACGAAACCAGGTACGAGATAAGAATGAGCCAGAACAAGTCCATAACAAGGCCTGAACGAGTCCAGAATGAGGCCAGAACGAGATTAGAATGAGACCAGAAAGATACCAGAATGAGATCAGAATGAGATCAGAATGAGACATAAGAACAAGACCAAAATGAGACCAGAATGAGACCAGAATGAGTCGAATAGACCAGACAGACCAGAAGAACAGCATGAATCGAGAGACCAATAGACTAGACAAGACCAAATGAGACAGAATGAGATCAATAGGAACAACAGTACAAACAGAATGAGAGCCAAAACTAGAACAAGACTATAGAATGAGAGAGAGACAGAAGACAAATGAGTCCAGAGAATGAGACAACAAGACAAGAGACAGCAAAGACAACAAGACCAAAACCAAAACAAAAAAAATGAGGCCAAAAATGGCCAATATGACACTTCTGTTCAGTTGTGACCTCTGGTGCCTTCCTCTAGACTTGCCAGCAGGTCACAAATCATCAGATACCAACCGGAGTAGTGGTGATAGAAGGTGAAGAGGTGAAGAGGGCGGCGGGGAAGTATGAGAATAGGGGCAGAAAGTTTAAAGAGGACCTGTCACCCCTTGGTGCTTTCAAAAGTGAACGCACCACTGAATGCAGCGTGTATGCTAATGCTTAGGCTAACGCTCTGCTAATTCTTAGGTTGCATACAGCCGCCGGGCCCCGATCACCCAAGCGCTGTGAGCCTGCATGACGTCACAAGGAGCAGGAGCAGAAGAGTAGGGCAGACCCAGAAGAAGAGAAGGCGCCGGCACTTCTGAAAGCACCAGGGAGGTGACAGGTCCACTTTAAATTACTTTGAACAACAAATTTCAAAAATCCTATAAAAGAATTGTGAACTAAATAAATAAATAAATATAAATAAATATATCCACATTCAGACTCATGGCTAGGAATAACATGTGCTTTAATGACCCAGTAAATCAGTGCAATAAATGGGCACGGCAGTTATTTCAATGTCAACTGTAATACTTCACTTGTCCTGTAGGGGTGCTAGAGAGAGGCTAAATACTTGCCGATCACTGAGGATCACGCCTTTGTAACAAAATGTCATTTCAATAAGTAATTTAAAGTATAACCGCCGTTTAAATTTTTATTTAATAATAATGTAGCGCAAGTGATTATAATAAACTTTCTAATATACTTCATTAGAAAATTCTGGTTGAAAACCATTCAAGGTGTCCCCACTAGACTGTGTGTGAAGCAAACACATGTTCATTATCAGTCGGATCCGTCTTCACACTGAATATGGGTACGTAACCATATATGGTAAAGGAGGTGTGGCCTACACTGCTGACTGCAGCTGAGGACGAAACAATGTATCAGATTACTTCAGCCTACAGTATAGTTGCTAAGCAACATGAGAGTGTCAGGATCAGTGTAAACCTCTCGCAGTTCAGTCACAATCTCTGTTAACACCTTCTATGCTGTCACAATGCACTTTTCCCTATCAGCTGCTGCTCATGCCCACACAGCCATAAAATGCGTTTTTAAAAGAGTACAGAAAAATGTGAGAAAATAAGTAATGTGGCACAAAAAAGCATTATCTTAGCTGTTATGTGACCCATCATTAACAACGACCAGTGCAGTGTTTATTTTTTTTTTCAATGAAATGACATTTACACTTTAAACCACTCACCAGATAATATGCGGATCTCAGCCTCGTTGCCCGTTCTGGAGCTGCCGGGATTTTTAGCCAAGCACCGATAGAGTCCGGCATCTCCTGCTTGTAGACGACTTATCTGCAAAGCCCCTGAAGGAAGGACCAGCACCCGCGTATCACCGGGGATCAACACCAGATCTTCTTGGTTCTTCTGCCAGTGGACCGTAGGCATGGGCTCCCCGACTATCTCACATTTCAATAGCGCGGTGTCTCCAATGAACGAAGTTACAGATTCTGTCTGGGAAAGGAACCTCAGAGGACCTGAAAATGCAAAATGAAAGCAATTAAACCCAGAAAATGGAAATGACACGTCTCCAGCGCTAAAATGTGCTTACTTAATAGCAGAGTATAAAAATTCACTTTGTAGATGCTACAATAATGCCGCTAAGTATGACTTAATTCACGCTCACAACTTTCCCGTTATTACCAGCTGCCGGAGGAGCCATTTGTATTGTCGGAGGGCGTCAGATTGATGGATACGGAGGCATGTTTGCAATTAGAAACCACTTATCATGTAAAACATTGTGGTTTCCCAATAATTACATTTGTGAGCAGTGATGATATCCGCTAGGGGCTTGTGCCATGCAAAGGCAGACAATTGATTCCTCAACGAGATGATCGACACCGGCACATGGCAAGGACATCGCATGCGGCTTGGGTAAAACTCTTGGTAAAAAAAAAAAATATGGTAATTAGCGATAGCAAACATACGTCCCGGCATTGGGAATCTATAGGGACTCAGCTGCGCTTAAAAAAAAATCAATTTGTTATTTTCTTATCTACGAACCTCCGGAAACTGCGCAAATCAGACAAGATTTCACCGGTAATTATTATGTTTTCTTTCCCATTTCTTGACAACTCATTGACTGTATGACCTTCAAATAGGACATTCCCGCAACGGCACATCGCTTCATGATTAGGGTCTACATTTTATAGAGTAACTCACTGCTGCCTACAAAGTATCAAAGAGAAATGGTGCTCGAAAGAAAGTCTTACAAAATTTGATTTGCCTAAATTTGAGACACGAGTGTGTTACATTCGGCTGAGACCTTTGCAGTATCTGGGATTAGAAGGTCTCGCCGATTAGCAGATCACAGGTCGCCTTTGGATTCTGTTCGGCGATTAACATAATAGGAGTGGGTTTATTTTACTTTCATGTTGAAGTGGTTAAGAGTTCCTTTTTATCTTGCTGAGATTCCATACAGCTCTAATCTAAGTAGCCACTCCTTTTCATTATTTAAACTCACTCCTTACTCTCCCATATGCCAGTTATTAGTTCCTCCATGCTTACCCTCTTACTCTGCCATGTGCTAATTATAGTTCCTCTGTGCTGACTCTTCTTACTCTCCCATATGGCAGTTATTAGTTCCTCATGCTTACCCTCCTTACTCTGCATGTGCCACTTAGAGTTCCTCTGTGCTGATCTCCTTACTCTCCATATGCCAGTTATTAGTTCCTCCATGCTTACCTCCTTACTCTGCCATGTGCTACTTATAGTTCCTCTGTGCTGACTCCCCTCTCCCATATGCCAGTTATTAGTTCCTACATGCTTACCCTCCTTACTTGCCATGTGCTACTTATATTCTGTGCTGACTCTTCTTAGTCTCCCATATGCCAGTTATTAGTTCCTCCATGCTTACCCTCCTTACTCTGTCATGTGCTGCTTATAGTTCCTCTATGCTGGCCCCCTTACTCTCCCATGTGCCAGTTATAGTTTCTTTATGCTGACCCTCCTTTATCTCCCATGTGCCAGTTATAGTTCCTCTATGCTGACCTCCTAGAAGACATTGTCCTCGTGGAAGCTGTGGAGTTATGTTTGTTGTTGTATTCCTGCTTGTTTGTCTCTCCCCCTGTGTTGTTTTATTGCAGCAGTAAGACTAGTGTCTTGCTGTCCTACTCACTATCCGGCCTGCTAGTCCAGGGTCAGCCAGCATTTAGGCCCATGATTGGTAAAGGACTGGCTGGGATGATAGGCAGTGCAGGGTTCATGTGAAAGTTTGGGGGTCACCGTTCTCCCTATTGTCAGGCCCCCTTTACCATTTCCCTGGTTGTCCCTTCTTTTGCACACATGCTCTCCTCACTCTGTTGCGACAATTGGTCAAAGATTCGATTTATGCCTTTTATTATGCTCAAGGTCTCTCCAAACCCCAGAAGATAACAGCTAGAGGGAGTAAACCCTGAACACCTCACCCTTCACCTGCCCTGGTGCTGCAGCTCCTCACCCGTATTCTGCTCATTCGCTTGATCTTCTGACTCCAGTCTCTCTTCTGACATCAGTCTTCTTCCTCATCAGTACCCTAAGCACTCACTAGTTTTAGATGACATCATGATGTGTGTCACCTCTAATGTCATGATGTCACTTGTGGCTTAGTCAGCACCGAAAAGTGAAGAAAACTAAGGCAGAAGAAAAGACTGAAGTCACAGGGAAGACATAAGCCAGCAGAAGACCGGGGGCAGGTAAGGGGTGAGTATAGATTCTTTTTTTTTTTAATCCTTACTAGATCGTAAAAAGAATCAAGCTTGTGATTGGCTGGGTGTAATTTTGCTTGATGGATTTGCAAAATATTTATTTTGGCCACATTGTTTTGCTCATCTCTAGTTATAGCCAATGGCTGCTAGATTACTCTATCGAATATGGGAATAGAGTAATATCTAATCTGTGCTGTGTACACGTGAGCTATAAGACTACTATTGACCATTATATGACCTGTATTCTACCTTTTTACCAGTTTACCTTTTCCACCTCCGTAAGCTCTATCTGTAATTTTCAGTTGTATCTGAGCTGGTGGGTGGAGACTCCTTATGAGGTCTCCCATATAGAGCTCACACAACTTGAGGGATTCCTGCACTAATATCCCTGTGTAACTAATATTCAGAAGCAGCAACAGCATGGAGGACATTATATTGCAGTACTGAGCAGGATAGCTGTGAATCCAGCTCCGGAGTGATTTAAAATATACAAACAATTGCAGAATGCAGGACATTATATAACAAATCAGAATATTGTAGCGATGAACACAGCTTTAGGGTGATATAAAACACTTAATAGAAATAGATACATCAAAAAGAACTTTTGAAAGCATACTGAGTCAGTGTAGCTGGGAATCCAGCTGTGGAGTGGTATAAAATACTTGAAGCAATTACAGAATGGAGGACATTTATAACAAATCTAAATATTGTAGCCATTACACAGCTTTAGGTGAGATAAAACACTTATAGAAATAGAGCATCATGAAAAACATTCCAAAAGCATTACTGAGCAGTGTAACTGTGAATCCAGATCTGGGTGAGATAAAACATTAACTAGAAAGCAGCAGGAAATTCTCTCACTCTCCCCCACTATCCTCTTTATAGACAGTTATAGACATTGGAGTACTGCCTGTATTGCTAATCTGTATTATCTATCTATCTGTCTGCTTCTTCTGCTGACCCATCCCAGGGCTGAGGGATACCCGGTTGTGGCGTTGGTCTAGTTGGGGATGTCACGGGGCCTGTTGCCCGATTTTGTGGCCCTAGTGGTTCGCTGAAAAAAGGGTTAAAATAAAAAGAGTTTGTGATGCCACCTACGGTTCCCGGTAATTATACCGGCGCTGCTTGCAGACCTCCGGGGTGATGACGGGGCAGCTAGTTGCTAACGCTCCCCGTAGGTGGAGCAGGATCCCTGGGGCAGTTGTGGTGAATAGAGATTTACTCAGGGAGGCAGCTCTGTTACAGTCTTAGTCAAAGAATAAGTGTGAGGCTCCTCAGGCATAGGCAAAGAAAGATACGTCACACAGTCTTCAGCTCTGTACAGGTTTTACTGACAGACTTCAGGCAGCATATAGGTGTTACAGTATTAATGTGTTCTGCTGGCCTGGGTAGTCACCAGGGACCGAGACATCTCAATTGAGACCCTTAGTGGTGTACCTACCGTTGCTTTCTTTGCTCTCACTGCCGCTCTCTCCTACTTCCTTCAGCGCTCCCACGCACAGAGCCCTCAGCCAGCTCCCACGGATCCTGTCTGAAGGGTTCCTCTCCTGGTCCTCCTGAACCTATACGGGGCCTTTTGGTGATTACGCCGGGTGTCGGTCACGACTTCCTACAGAAACTCTTGCCTACAGTTTGGCGGCTTGGGGATGAACACCCGCACCGCTCTTGGAGCCGGTCCTCCGTTCCGGGACTGCAACCCCTCCAGCCGGTGGTCATACCGGGACTGGATTCGGGCGCACCGCAAACACCTGGTGCCTCTAAGGTCCCTTTCTCTCCTGACGGCTTCTCTGCCTCCGTACTCCTTGCACCCCACAGGAGCTCACCTTAGCTTCTTTCTCCTCAGACTTCGACTGTCTTTCCACTCTTCCACTAGCCCCCCTAATTCCGCCCACCGGGACTGGGTCTCCCTGACAATGGGTCATCCACGTCCTGAATGCACTAAGGTCTGTGGATGAGTAAATTGAGGGTCCCTTTTGTGACATCCCAATCCACTAGTCACAGGAGTACCACACTTTCTCTTATGGGTGCAGTACCCCTACGTGGCATCCCGACCTGTGAGGCGCCACATATCTATCCATTTATCCATCTCAATTTCTCTTTATCCATTTTATATCTATATGTAAAATCATAATATAATCTTGAAAGCTTTTCTTCTGCAGTAAAACAATGACAGCGATAACAGCAGCAATGTAAACTATGCATAGCAAAATGTCAAGTTGTACTAAAGATGGGAAAAAAGCAAAGTTACATTATCTTGTCAGTCATTTACTGAAGACACATAGAACAATTTCGCAGCTCAATCAGAATTCACCGTGGGTAGATGCTACAGAGAAAGGTTCTGTATGTGATTTTCTAGACGCTGGGGCAGGGCTATAGCTGTAGGTCGTGAATTGCAACTATTTTCACCCCCGGTCTTGCTGTCAAGGGTGTCCAAAGGTTATGCCACTCAGCTCAGGTATGTTCTTATATACAGTGTCGGACTGGGATGGCAATGGTACACGAGTAATATTGACTCTGGAGGTCACTGTTCAGCCATCTTCAAATATTACTGTTATGATCTGAGTGTTTACAGCACGAGAAATGAAGCCTATCTCAAACAATGTCACCTGGCCCAACTGGTTCCTGTACAGATTAATAGTCCAAGCTCCACAGTCACTGAAAGCCCCTGTAAAGATTGGGTTAACCCTAACTCTAGTAATAGGAGAACAAAATTCAGATCTAGCTACCTAATAGGCCATCGAGCATATCACTTACCTTCTAAGGAACCAGAACCGGCATGTAGCAGAGCACTATAACCCTAAATAGGAAAGTGTGCAGAGATAGGAGAGCTCCCAGGGTGTGGAAAAAAGGAGAAAATAATTGATGCAATAAAGATTCACCTACTACAACCTTACCATTGAGGCAAGAAAGGTGTAGATAGACAATAAGAGAAGATCCAAAGCTGTTCTCTGTCTGCATGCAACAAATCTTTTTCAATAAGGCTGGAACTAATAGACAGTGTCCACACAAGAATGTAGCCAGCAATGAAGACCAGGAAGGGGATGCTATTAACAGCCACACCCACAATGTGATAGGACAGACTAAATGATAAATGGCAAAACCCACTAACTGAAAAGAAACAAACATAAGAATTATTCAACACTTGGACAGAGACTGAACCTGGTGTGGGCTACGTGAAGAAGGAACATGACCACACAACCCACAAAGGCTCTCAATCTACAAGGGATGGGGGAGGATACATTAGGTGAAGAGAGAGGACCCTGCCCACAAGGGCTCTCAGTCTACAATGGATCGGTGAGGATACAGTCGGTGAGGAGAGAGGACTCTGCCTGCAAGGGATCACAGTCTACAAGGGATGGGTGAGGATACAGTAGGTGAGAAGAGAAGAACCTGCCCACGAGGGTTCACAGTCTACAATGGGTTGGTGAGGATACAGTAGGTGAGGAGAGAGGACCCTGCCCATAAAGGGCTCACAGTCTACAAGGGATGGGTGAGGATACAGTAGGTGAGGAGAGAGGACCCTGCCCACGAGGGCTTACAGTCTACAAGGGATGGTGAGGATACAGTAGGTGAGGAGAGAGGACCCTGCCCATGAGGGCTCACAGTCTACAAGGGATGGGTGAGGATACAGTAGGTGAGGAGAGAGAACCCTGCCCACGAGGGCTTACAGTCTACAAGGGATGGGTGAGGATACAGTAGGTGAGGAGAGAGGACCCTGCCCATGAGGGCTCACAGTCTACAAGGGATTGGTGAGGATACAGTAGGTGAGGAAAGAGCACCCTGCCCTCGAGGGCTTACAGTCTACAAAGGATGGGTGAGGATACAGTAGATGAGGAGAAAGGAACCTGCCAATGGGGGCTCACAATCTAGTTGCCAGATCGAATCCTGATGTATGCCAATTGCATTACACAAGCTCAGCCCACTGCTATATAATAACAATTCTGGTTATTTGTTGAATCAATCAAAAATATTGGGCCAACTATTACTCATATAGGGGGGTTAAGCAGCTTAGTCCTGCTCAATGGCCCACCGGGAGATTTACCTGTCTACCCGTTGGCCAGTCCGAGCTTGCTTACAGATACACAATATACAGTACATATTTTCCCACATCTACATTGTATCCTGTGAAGACAAGACTCTGTAGTTTCTAGACTGACAGATCTTTATCTGTCAACGATCCGGTTTGGTAAAGAGGTGAGCACCCCTCAAAGATGGCTGATTTCTTTATAATAGTGAAGACCGAAACACAAAGTATAATAAAAAGTTGTAGAATTTCATAAAAACCATCCCAGATTATTCAGGAATTCTCTTGTGCGCTCACATCCATATGAAGATCGAAGTGACGGACTGTGGATTCAGCATCATGGCACTTTTAGTAATTAGCCATTAAATATGAACTGATACATTGTGTCACACATACTCTCTGGATATGATGTTTCCTTTCAAAACTCAACTCAAGTCCCCAGAAAGATAATAAAAAAGTCTCATTATATTATCATGGAGACGTCAAGAGGATTTAGCACCTGACTGTATAGATTATCAATCTATCGTTATGTTACGGGAGAAGAACATGTTCTACCCCAGTTCGGAAACCTGTCACATTGAATACGATCTCCGATCTAAGGACATTTTATAGCTCAGGACTAGCTGAACGGATGAATGTAGAGTTTTGCTAGACAATAGTCTGGATAATTTGAATGGTACATTCAATGATTATGAACAGCTTCTGTCTACATCCCCACCAGACTCTGCTCAATTGACATTTGCTTCTGACACCAGGCACTGCCGTATTCAACCTGTAGGGGGTGCTGGTGATGGACTGGTCAGGGCCAGGAACTCTGGAGAGCGCAGGCTCCTTCATCTACTAAGGTTAGAGTGGCTGGGACTTCCAGTGCTTCACAGTCTGATAGAGTGGAGGTGTGTGCTGTCCAGGTAAAGTTATCACAGATGCTGGCATCAGTCTATTAGAAAGCACCACACCTACTAATACCTTCAGCTTTATGCTGCAAGTTGCCAGAAATAGTTTTTTGTTCATCTGGCCAGTGTCCTGTCTTTAATTGGGTTTTACGGGTTTTTTGGACGCTTCTTCTTCCTCATGATTTGTACCTTGCGACTATCGTGGTTTTCACTCGGCTCCCTGACTGTGATATTGAATCCTGGTTTTGTCCTTTTCCCTGACCTCTCGGCTTTGGCCTTGCTTGAATTCTACTCATGTCTCTAGACTAGCTGTCCCTTCATAGGCACTAATCTCCTTTAGAGTGTAAGCTCTTATGGTCAGCAGGGTCCTCTCTTTCACTCTCTATCTCCTGTAGAGCATAAGATCTTATGGTCAGCAGGGTCCTCTCTTTCACTCTCTATCTCCTGTAGAGTGTAACCTCTTTTGGTCAGCAGGGTCCTCTCTTTCACTCTCTATCTCCTGTAGAGTGTAAGCTCTTATGGTCACAGGGTCCTCTCTTTCACTTTCTATCTCTGTAGAGTGTAAGCTCTTATGGTCAGCAGGGTCCTCTCTTTCATTCTCTATCTCCTGTAGAGTGTAAGGTCTATGGTCAGCAGGGTCCTTTCTTTCACTCCTATCTCCTGTAGAGCGTAAGCTCTTATGGTCAGCAGGGTACTCTCTTTCACTTTCTTCTCTGTAGAGTGTAAGCTCTTATGGTCAGCAGAGGTCCTCTCTTTCACTATCTCCTGTAGAGCGTAAGCTCTTATGGTAAGCAGGGTACTCTCTCTCTCCTGTAGAGTGTAAGATCTTATGGTCAGCAGGGTCCTCTCTTTCACTCTCTCTCTCCTGTAGAGTAAGATCTTATGGTCAGCAGGGTACTCTCTCTCTCTCTCCTGTAGAGTGTAAGGTCTTATGGTCAGCAGGGTCCTCTCTTCACTCTCTATCTCTGTAGAGTGTAAGCTCTTATGGTCAGCAGAGTCCTCTCTTTCCCTCTCTATCTCCTGTAGAGGTAAGCATCTTATGGCAAGCAGGGCACTCTTTCTCTCTCTCCTGTAGAGTCGTAAGCTCTTATGGTCAGCAAGGTCCTCTCTTTCATCTCTCATCTCCTGTAGAGTGTAAGCTCTTTTTGGTCAGCAGGGTCCTTTTCTCTTCGACAGTGAAATATATGACAGACAGCAGTAGAGTGTTGTCCTTTGGAGGAGGTGACCTGGCCACTCTCCTGTAGAGTTTTTATAGAGGTGAAAGGATTTGTATCTTTACCATAAATTGGCCAGACCATAGCCCCCTCTAGTCAACATGTCCATAGAAATTAGAACAATAGGAGATGACTAAATGATCTTAATTAAGTTTATTTGTACACTTAGATCTATAAATGATCAACTAGAAAAATGTAAGCAATCCATAATTTATATATGTGTAAAGAATAATAATCCTATAAATTATAAATCTAATAATTCTTGTATATTCTATTTACTTCTCGGAGCCTAAATAATTCAGGAGAACGTGTTTCCCCGCGCACCCGAGTGTAAACTCCTCTGTCAGGCTGCCATTTACGTATTACCAAATAAGTCATTCAACTTACTTTCACTCCATTACTCCTTTAAAACAAACAGAACGTGTGTTGTGCCCTCGGGCTCGGTAATCCTGAACTTGCTTGATATTTCTTTCTTGTATCATATTAATGCTTTCATCTTGCACCGGGTGCAGAATCTGGTGCACTGATGCAGCACTCCAAGAGGAATGATAACATTGTATCACTGGGTTTGGCTTAGACATTTAACACAAAGGCTTTGTAATAAAAGCGAAAATCCGAAATGTATCACAAGAGCCTAAAAGAACGTGATCAAAGTATCTGTCTGTAGATATCAACTAAGACAACCATGCTCAGGCTTCCCAGTAGGCCGGTACTCTATCCATACATTGCCCTATGCACCGTACATTGGAACTACAGCTTAGGAAATTCACATTTGGTCCCCAAAAAATGATTTGTGGTGAATAAATTTGTGCAAATCTCAATACTGGTAAGATTGATAATACTTGGGAAACCTTCCAAAGAGAAGAGAAAGAGAGAAACAGAGAGAGAGAGATCCCTAGCCATAAGAACTTACACTCTTAGGACAGACAGAGAGTGAGGACCCGGCTTAACGCAAGAGCTTACACTCTACATTATAGAGAGAGAATCCAGATGACTATACAAGCTTACACTCTACAGGACATGAGAACCTCACTAACCATAAGAGCTTGCACTCTACAGCATATAGAGAGAATCCAGCTGACTATATGAGCTTATACTCAACAGAGAGAGAGCACCCCGCTGACCATAAGAGCTTACACTCTACAGGAGAGAGAGAACCTGGCTGACCATAAGAGCTTACACTATACAGGAGAGAACCTCTCTAACCATAAGAGCTTACACTCTACAGGAGAGAGAGAAGAACCTCACTAACCATAAGAGCTTACACTCTACAGGAGAGAGAATCCAGCTGACTATATGAGCTTACACTCAACAGGACAGAGAGGACCTCAATGACCATAAGAGCTTACACTCTACAGGACAGAGAGAACCTCACTAACCATAAGAGATTAAACTATACAGGAGAGAGAGGATCTCACTAACAATAAGAGCTTACACTCTACAGGAGAGAGAGAATCCAGCTGACTATATGAGCTTACACTCAACAGGAGAGGGAGCAAACCGCTGACCATAAGAGCTTACACTCTACAGGAGAAAAGACCCTGCTGAACATTAGAGCTTACACTATACACAGGGGTGCACCAAGCCCCTCTGCCGCCTGAGCCGCGGCACCGATTACGGGGGGGGGGGGTGGTGCTAGTGGAGCCCAGGACCGCCGCCCCCTGAGCCGCGGCACCGATTACGGGGGGGGGGAGTGCCGCGGCCGTGAGTACCGGGGGGGGGGTGCTATTGAAGCCTGGGCAGCGCTGCCGCCCCTTCTGTGCCTCTCCCCGGGTCGCCGCTTACCTGCGGTGAGCGGCCGGCGCCATGACAGGGGGAGGCTGTGTGCATGAGGTGCCGCCCCCTTCTGCACTGAAGCTCCCCCTGCCTGCTGCCGCCTGAATGACAGGGCTCACACTGTCCAATGGACGGTGCGGCCCTGACTATACAGGAGAGAGAAAGAGGACCCCACTGACGATAAGAGCTTACAATTTACAGGAGTGAGAGAGGACCTTGCTGACCATAAGAGCTTACACTCTACAGGAGAGAGAGGACCCCGCTGACCATAGGAGCTTACACTCTACAGAAAAGAGAAGACCTCACTAACCATAAGAGTTTACACTCTACAGGTGAGAGAGGACCTCACGAACCATAAGAGCTTACACTCTACAGTAGAAAGAGAGGACCCAACTGACCATACGAGCTTACACTCTACAGTTGAGAAGACCTTGCTAAACATTAGAGCTTACACCCTACAGGAGAGAGAGGACCCCACTGGCCATAAGAGCTTACAATTTACAGGAGAGAGAGAGTACCCTGCTGACCATAGGAGCCTAGACTTTACAGGAGAGAGAGAAAAGACCCTGCTGACCTTGAGTCCTTTACTGCTTACGTTATGCTGGAGAGAGAAAGAGGGTGTAGTGATGAGGGAGCACTAAAATGCATGAGTGCCCTATAATCAAATTGAGCAGGACGAATGCTTGGATGGGCACGACTGGAGTAAGGTGTATAATTGAAGTCAAATGGGAAATGAGCATTTTTCCAGAAGATCCTACCAGGAGGGCTGGGGTGGGGGCACAAAAATCACTGAAATGGATGGAAACATTGCTCAAATAAAATGGCAACAACACAGGTAAGATGCCTGGATGCATCTCTGACTCCCAGGTAGCTACTGGGAAGTAAATAAATCATTTTAAAACATTTTGATTAGCAGCCAAGGTAAAGAAGCATACAGCTGGGGGCTGATATTATCAGTCTGGAAGGACCAATGGTTATTTGATCCTTCCCACGCCTAAAAATACCAGCAGACAGCTGTGGCGTACCACATTAGATGCACCACTGCTGGCACTTTGCCTGGCTCTTTCTGATTTCCCTGATGTGGTGGTAAGACATCCGATAGTATCAGACACCCCCATTACTAACCCAGAACTCTAAAAAAAAAATCCACAAACAAGAAAAAATTGCTTATTTGAATAAAGCGTCTCCCCCTACTAACCCTCGTTCACCAATTTATTATTAAAAATGTTCCCAAGAAGTTCTGTCATAGTTCACATTTTTGAATGTAGCTCTGGTGGATGTGAATATCAGTAAAGTACAGCTATTAACATGTGCCAAGTACTGATGACAACTCTCATCAGGGCCACCATCTCAACGCTGTGCTCTGCAAGACCTGGCAATGAATAGCTGATGAGCAACTGAATTGGCTGTATCACAAATCTTACTACAGCAAGGACTGGAGTAGGATTTGTAGCAAGGCTCACACAGAGATGGATACCACTCATCTGGGGCTTCTGACTCTAGCCAATCTCCTCATCAAGATCAGCGTTAATGTGGTACCCCAGGGTCCGGTTGCCACAGATACACCTGCGGCAGAGAAGGATCTCCACATCAGCTTCCACTTCAGACCTGAAGGGGAAGCTCTACAAACCGAGTTCAGGTGAGGTCCCCTATAAATTCAGGCCTGAGGGCGGAGTGAGCCAGTGCAGTTACAAGGAGAACTGTGATGACATCCTGGTGATGGAACTGCGCTAAGCCCGTACCAGTGAGAGTGACTAGTCAGCGTGAAGGACCCTAGAGCAAGGGTCAGAGGCAAGATGGAGTAGTGAGGGGAAGTGGAGTCATACTGGTTCGCCCCAGAGAAACTGTGCAAAACCCCGGACACCAGCGTCCGAGACTGCAAGGGATCTACCTGCTCAGCAGTAAAGACCGGAGGCCAGGGGGACTCCAGATCTCCTGGCCACTGCATCACCTAAAGGCAAAGCCGCATCACAGAGCTCAGAGACCGCAGGGAGTGCAGCGGTGCCCTGCAGAAGAGCTCCCGCCGCCTGCCATACAGGTGAAGACAGTAGGAGAGGGCCATGGCCTAGCTTCAGAAACCTAGGACCAGAGCAGACACAGCACCACAGGGAGGCCTCATAACTCACCGAGTGTGTAGATTCTGAACTGCTTCCAGAACACCCGGGCCTGTAACATCAGAGACTGTACCATGGACTATACCTGCAACATCAGTAAAGGTGCAGAAACATCAACCCTGTGTGTGACTGTTATTGCGACCCCTGATCCTGCTCCCTCCATAGACTGTCCTGCAGCTCCAATCTTACACAACTGCCCCGGGGATCCCCCTCCACCTTCGTGGAGCATAACCATCTGGCTGCCCTACCATCACCCTCGAGGTCTGACCTGCAGGTCCGGTAACCATACCGGAACTGTAGGTGGCGTCGCAAACTATTTTTATCATTTTCCCCGACTTTTAGCGACCACTAGGGCCACAGGACTGGGCACAGGCCCCAGTGACATCCCCTGTGAATCAACGCCCGGAACCGAGTACCCCACGGCCCTGGGGCGGGTCATTAACAGGGATGATCTTGATGCATCAAGGCCCAGAGTGAGCAAATAACAGCACCACGACTTGAACTAGTAACAGATTTTAGGTTTCCACCAGTACCATACACTTCAAATTTAATAAACTTTCTAAATTATAAATAGGGATGAGCAAGTATACTCGCTACTATTCGGAACTCGCCGAATAGTAGCGATATTCGGGTACTCGCTACTCTCCAAGTATCTTATGATTACTCGGGAGTAGCGAGTAGTCCATTCACTTTCGCAGTGTATCTAAAGATACATTGCAAAAGTACCCTAAAAGTGAATAAAAGTTGTTAAAAATAATAAAATGACATACTCACCTGTCCGACGCCTGCACCGGGACCGGCAAAGAAAAGAAGACCCCGGGACCGTCCCAGAAGACCTGCGATCACCGGACGACAAGGACCTGTGACTTCCTAGGTGTACTGCCTGGACCTTGCAACCTGACCAATCAGGTGGCCGCTAGCGATCACGTGGTTGTGAGGTCTCGCCATCTGATTGGCCAGATCGCTACCGACCATCTGATTGGCTGGAAGTCACAGGTCCTTGTCGTCCGATGATCGCAGGTCTTCTGGGACGGTCCCGGGGTCTTCTATGCCGGTCCCGGTGCAGGCGTCAAACAGGTGAGTATGTAATTTTATTATTTTTAACAACTTTTATTCACTTTTAGGGTACTTTCGCAGTGTATCTATAGATACACTGCGAAAGTAATCGGACTCGCTATACTCGCAATGAGTACCGAGTACCGGGACCTACTCGTTGCGAGTATAGCAAGTCTGAATATTGCGGTACTCGATTATCCCCAGTTATAAATAATAGTGCCATATAATGTAATGTAAATGCCACCATACAGTGGTCAAAAACTACCAGTATACAGCTTCATACATAGCGTAATGTTATAAATTCATCAAGGGGACTTCATCAGGGCACATTTTTTTTATCCCATTTTGTTGTTCATGTCGCAAACCCTTAAAGGGAATCTGTCAGATCAAAAACCCATATGTAACTTCTATCATTTTCTAATTACTTTCTCTAAGCTCTCTCTATTCATGTATTTTTATTATTTATGCTTCCCTCCTATCTTGTGTAAACTTCAAAATAAAAGATTCAATCCCTCTATCAATCACAGTGAGCTTTCTGCTGCCCACTCCCAAAGGAATGAATATTCATGCATCTCTCCACAGCCCTGCCCTTCTCTGGGCCTGTATGCTCTGTGACTCACTGCAGAGCAGAAGGAGGGAGAAGGAGATGTGTGATCTTAGCACATGCAGATCTGACATCTTCATTGTGTGTATCTAAGGCATGTGTGGAGAGTGTGCTATGAGACATTTCTTCGTGTTTATATCAACATTTGATTATTTGCTCAACAGATACACACATTACATGTATGCAGGAAAACTAATGTTCATATAAACATAAATATTTTACGGGTAACATAGACTGTAGTGATTTTACCTTAAGGGTTGTAGCAAAAAAACACCTCCTCCGCCCAACAGCCTGTAGAAGCTTGAGAGATTCAGTGTAACTTCAATCACAGAGGGGAGGGACACAATACCAGCTTGGATAGGCGTGGAAATTTAAATAACATTTACATGCTGTGACTCACAGGAGTCATGACAATTACTTTTACATCTGCCTGCTGGGTGTGCATGTTCTTATAGCAAGAGAACTACAAAGGATACAGTAATGAATTTTGCATATTCTGAAAGGTCTGCCCGAGCACTATTCAAGTGTACTATTAGTATCATACAGAAAAATGGCCTGACAGAGTCCCTTTAAGACCAAGCCTGCATCCATAAATCACTACTAAAATGGTTTTAAGAAAATGAAGATGATTAAGAAAAATTGGTACTTTTCAATAGGCTTTTTAAAAAACAAAAATACCCCCTAATCAAGCTACAGAGACCACCAATATTAAGAGAACAAAAAGGATCGAAAATTCCGGACAATCTTTTTAGACAAAATAACTTTGTAATCTATCAAGAATGTAGTGAAACTAATGCCTTCTGGTTAATACTTGAAGGGTTTGTCCCAACTACTGCATTTAATATTCCTTCAAAGATAAGATTACTCAACATAATCAACTGTTATCAATAGAAGTGGATGACATGGGTCATCCATATACTACTGTGACTAGCTTTGTCCTCCAGTGGGAGGAAGATTCTCTAAAGAAAAGCTCTAAGAAACACATCGGACACCTTCTTATATATCCATAGGAGATAAGAAATGTGTTTTTTGTAAGAGGCAGTTGGCCTATGACTTGCTCTTAGAGAGTCATGCCTTAGGTTTGGGATTCCAACTGGTGACTTTGTGCTGCATGATCAGATTGCTTTCCTGCTGTGCTCCAGCCTCGTCAGGCTCTATCCGCATCCTGATGGATGTTTTATCTTTGTACTTCTCTTTCTTTGGCTAGTGGTTATCAGTCATTCCCATGTTCTTATTGCCTCTGTCCTATCACGTCTCAGGTGGGGCTTTTTAAACTCTCCTGAGATCAGCCTAACCTGTTGGCTATATGTGAATATCTACTAAGGAATTTAGCTAGGCATTTTGCCTTTTAGGCAGAGTCCAATGTTGTATTAATCTAGGTTTGCTCATTTGCCTTACTTCAGCTTCCACCAGTCTTCTATTGGGTTGGTAAGAGGTTTCCCTTGCTTACATTATGTTTCCTTTGGCCACTTGTGCACATGTTTTATGTTTACCTTTGGTTTCTCTCTACCCCGCACTCCTTGCTCATCTTAGTTGAGTGTAGCCACCTCCTCTCATGTTCCCTTGGAGAAACGAGAAACAGTTTGACGGCCTTTCAGGGAGCCAGGTCTGTTGTAGTTTACTAGCTGTGTGGATAAGGACAATCTAGTCTGTACAGGAACCTGTCTTGTTTATAGCACCATTGTATCCTAGACGTGTTTTTCAAATTATAAACTTGGTAAACTTTATTAAAGCTTTTAGAATGTTCAGATCAAGAAATCAGCAGCAATGTGGGAAGAATATATGTTTTAAGTAAATTAAAGGAAATATTAAAATCAAGTATTAAGAAATTGGAAAAATAATAACATAAAAGTTAATTTAATAATTATGGACCAAGAACAAATTTGGATTATGCACGATTAGTGATCTAATCATTATCAGTCTATTATCTCATTTTAAATAATAATAACATTTTGAAAAAAAGTACCGTATATACTCGTGTATAAGCCGACCCGTGTATAAGCCGACCCCCCTACTTTTGCCCCAAAAATCTGGAAAAACCTATTGACTCGTGTATAAGCCGAGGGTGGACCCCAGCACAGGTATACAGACCCCAGCAGTGTGGTATACAGGCCTCCCCAGTGGTAGTATACAGCAGCCCCAGTGGTAGTATACAGATTCCCCAGCAGCCCCAGTGGTAGTATACAGATTCCCCAGCAGCCCCAGTGGTAGTATACAGGAGCCCCAGCAGCCCCAGTGGTAGAATACAGGAGCCCCAGCAGCCCCAGTGGTAGTATACAGGAGCCCCAGCAGCCCCAGTGGTAGTATACAGGAGCCCCAGCAGCCCCAGTGGTAGTATACAGGAGCCCCAGCAGCCCCAGTGGTAGTATACAGGAGCCCCAGTGGTAGTATACAGATTCCCCAGCAGCCCCAGTGGTAGTATACAGATTCCCCAGCAGCCCCAGTGGTAGTATACAGGAGCCCCAGCAGCCCCAGTGGTAGTATACAGGAGCCCCAGCAGCCCCAGTGGTAGTATACAGGAGCCCCAGCAGCCCCAGTGGTAGTATACAGGAGCCCCAGTGGTAGTATACAGATTCCCCAGCAGCCCCAGTGGTAGTATACAGGAGCCCCAGCAGCCCCAGTGGTAGTATACAGGAGGCCCAGCAGCCCCAGTGGTAGTATACAGGAGCCCCAGCAGCCCCAGTGGTAGTATACAGGAGCCACAGCAGCCCCAGTGGTAGTATACAGGAGCCCCAGCAGCCCCAGTGGTAGTATACAGCAGCCCCAGTGGTATACAGCAGGCCCCCAGGGGTACATATAGCAGCCCCCAGGGGGTACCCAGCAGCCCCCTGGGGGTACCCAGCAGCCCCCTGGGGGTACCAACAGCCCCCTGGGGGTACCAACAGCCCCCAGGGGGTACCAGCAGCCCCCAGGGGGTACCAACAGCCCCCTGGGGGTACCAACAGCCCCCAGGGGGTACCAACAGCCCCCTGGGGGTACCAATAGCCCCCAGGGGGTACCAACAGCCCCCTGGGGGTACCAACAGCCCCCAGGGGGTCCCCAGCAGGTGCCCCAGCAGCCCCCAGGGGGTACCCAGCAGCCCCCTGGGGGTCCCCAGCAGCCCCTGGGGGTACACAGCGGCCCTCGCCCCCCCTTGCAAGGGCCCCCCCCCCGCTTCTCTTACCATTCCGGACTTCTGATCCGCGCCGCTCCTCGCTCCTCCGCGCTGCTCCGTCCGTCTTCTACATCCGGGATCCCCGGCCGCGCGATGACGTCACATGCCTGCGACGGCCGGAGATCCGAGATGTAGAAGACGGACGGAGCAGCGAGGAGGAGCGAGGAGCGGAGCGGATCAGAAGTCCGGAATGGTAATATAACCATCGGGGGGGGGGGCCCTTACAAGGGGGGGCAGGTGCCAGCACTTGGGGGGGATTTAATTAGTTATGCACTGCTTTCCCCTGCCGGTGATAGACAGGGGAAAGCAGTGCATATTTAATGAGCGGCCCCACGTGACGGGGCCGCTCATACAGCAGCCTCCCCCCCCCGCCTCCTGAAGCCTCCACAGCCCCCGGACACAGCCCCGGACACAGCCCCCCCCGTATTGACTCGTGTATAAGCCGAGGGGGAGACTTTTCAGCCCAAATTTTGGGCTGAAAAACTCGGCTTATACACGAGTATATACGGTAAGTCTTTTCCAAAAAATGTATGTTTTTGGCTTTTCTGTTTTTCATGTTTCTTTTCCCCTCTTCTTTTTATTGCTAAGTGAACTCAAAAACTAAAGAACTAAATAATGGATGTTTTCAGTGTAATAATTTTAGGCACAATTTGTTGGCAGCCGTACAGTTTTAAAATTGGCAGGGAATTTATGTTTTTTATTTTTTACAAATTTACTACATCTATAAAAATTACAGAAAGGGCATTGAATTTTGGAAACAAAATAACACATCTATTACAGAATAACACATCTTGGTTTACTGTCGTTACTTTTGACATTTTCAATTTTCATAAATACGAATCTGAAGACAACTATTTCCAACAAAGTTTTGGAATTAAACTATTTTTCATCTCCTAAACTATGCTCCTAAGGTGTTTGAATATTTTTCTTATCCCACACAGAAGAGCCTGGGGATCCAAACCTTTAGCCAACTCAATCTCAACAGAATGTTGACAGCTGAGGAGTAAAGATGAGTAAACCTCTCATGGTGGGTTTACACACACCAATCATTGTATCCAATCTCTGAACCAATCTCTGGTTGCAGTGAAATCATGGACAGATTGCTCCATGTTGTACACAGCCACAAAATGGAACCATATGTCCATGATTTCACTGCAACCAGAGATTGGTTCAGAGATTGGATACAATGATTGGTGTGTGTAAACCCACCATCAAGGTTCGGTTCGATTGTACGAACGTACCTTGATGTTCGTACCTGTGGAAGTTCGGGTGGTGCCCAAACTTGACCCTAACCTCGTTTGAAGTCCCTGATTGGTAGTTTGATGTTCCAGCCGCATACAACCAGCAATAAGCAAACCACTTCCAGGTGTGGGAGGTCAGGAAGTTTTCTTTTACATCCACACTATGACCAATAACTCTATTTTTACTCCCAGTGCAAGCGTCTCTGTCACGAGGTAGTACAGCGGTAAGGGAATCAGGAGGCAAGAGAGTAAGGTGGGCAAGAGTGTTCAGGGGATCTAGTCTGGCCCTGGACTTAGGGGTCCCTGACTCTCTCTGTTCCCAAAGGTACTTTTGAAGGTGAGGAGTTTCAGGCCTCCACCCTAGCCCTTTGCTCCTGATCAGACTTAGGCTAAGAGCCCTTATCTTCACCCACGAACCGGGGAAATGAAGCAGCTTCAAATGACAGTCAATGGCAGCAACAGCACAGCTCAGCAGAGCACTACTTCACAGCACGGGTTCTAGATTAGAAATGAACTAAATCTGTGATATTTCGTGGAGGGAAACAAAACTCCTTAAGGCTGAGGGGGTGGAGAGCAGAAAGCTCAGACACAACCCTTCCCCTTTAACTCCACCTGCAGAGCCGCAGAGCAGACTAAGAAAAAAACTCAATTAAATAGCATAGTAGTGTAATGGATGCCCTCCACACCTTTCGGGTGGGCTGTCATCTCAATTGTCTGCCGGCAAATTGGATGCTTTGTCTGAGTGTGTGCACGCCACCGAAAGAACCACGCTGACATCTATGTCAAAGTAGAGCTTAATGACAAAGACCTTTATTTTAGGAGCGGTTAGCAGTTTTATTACTTATCATTAAAGGGGCACTCCTTAGGGGCGTTTCTAGGTAATTGCATCATATTATGCTGAATCTACATTTTATTCTGAAAAAAACATTCAATTATATTCTGTGTGTTAGTTAGTTTAATCTAGCCTTGGGTTCGTACAGTACATTCAGAACATGCTGATAAGAACTTCTATACTGCTACCTCTAAGTCAAAACATTATATAAAATCTGAGCCATAGGAATCCCGAAGGTGGGAGGGAAGAAGGAGAGAGGGCTAACTAGAGAAAAGAGCAAGGCCTTTTTCCTACAAACAGGCCTCTAGCCTGTACACTGAAAGATTTCTGAATGACTTCTATAAACCTATATAAATTATTAACTATTTATTGCCATAACATTCCCCCCTTTGGAGACATTCAAACTCTTACCCTAAATCTTTGCCCTAGGCGGCAGAGGGGGAAAAGGTAGAGGAGGGGAAAGGAGTCTTCACCAACATTGAGACAACCGTAGCGTCAAAATGCCTTTGTAGTTGGTCTTGCAGCACCCTAAACTGTCCATACTCTACTATCTAAGATGGGTCTCACAAGGGTCTTGCAGCAATGGTAATGGCATCATTCTCAGGCGTATATTTCTCCTTCATCATCGAGGCCTCTGAGATCTGCATACATTGTGGTCACTGTCTCCTCCATGACATGAGACATCATCTTCTTGATGCAAGGTATTACACAGCATGAAATTAGAGCCACCCTATGCACATGGGTTCCACTTCTTTGTTTCACCTCTCTATTTAATACTACTGAAATATATAGTAAAAGTTTTTCACACAAAAAATATGGAGATTATATTTACTAAAATAGATTCTAAATATAATAAAATGAATGCTGCTCCCACAGTTCCCTTCTCCCGTGGCAATGAGTGAATGCTCCAACCAGTGGCGTAACTTCAGGCCCAGGGGCCCCGATGCGAAAGCTCCAATGGGGCCCCCCATTATTGCAAAATCTTTAATGGTATTAGTCTTTTTCTATAGGCCAAAGGACTTTTGGGGCCCCCCTAGGCTGCAGGGCCCGGGTGCGATCGCAACCCCTGCACCTGTGGTAGTTACGCCCCTGCCTCCAACCAAAGTGCACGCACACAGACCTACCCAGGTGCATTCTCGTCCCCTAGTAGAAGGAGCCGGTCTTCCTGAACTGCAAAGGCAAGCAATATGTGACAGTCTCCCACTGGGCCAATCAATACACAAGCACAACTATGCTTGTGATTTTCATTTGTAAACAAAGGTTTGTTCATTTCTACTGAGGAGCCAACACGGGACACCGGCACTGTCAGTTTTTTTAAAATTTTTTCCCACTATATATGTTCTCTACACAAGATCACATGTTGAATGTTTAGTACTAATGTATTTGATGATCATTACCACTTTTCATAAGTACTTCTTTAGTTTTTTGTCTTTTCCCAATTGTACATCTTACTACCATATCTTAAGCCCATTCGTTTTTGATGTTTCTTTGGTGTCACTCCACTTCCATTAGAACTAGTGGTTAGTTGTAATCACAGACAAACATTCTCTGTGACAATTGTCTGTGATTGATTGTTGGGTCCCTCTACAGTGAATATCCCAGAAGTTAATGAGTGGCCCCGGAAGTAGATGTGGCAGGATGGTGGGACAGTAGGACGGCGGGACCCGGTAAGTATAATACTGTTTAATCACCTATCTGCTTTCTTTTACAGCTCCCCTATCCCATAACTTTAAAGTCTGAGTTCTGGGTTTAGACTCAAGTCCGAGTCACGTTCGGCGCCGAGTCTGTTGAACTCGAAAATCGGCAGATTTGCCCATTACTAGTGGTAAGTAATTACCCAAGTCACCTAACAAAGGGTTTGTCTTCTTCTGGACTTTTGAAATCCATTACTTTTTAAGAGCCATGGTATTTTCTGCCCCTCAGGTCATCAAGCCTGACCCAATTTTGCAGGAAAATAATCCTTGTTGATGAAGAACTATTATAATATATCCAAAAAGAGTTGAGTTTCAGCTGGTCAAGCAATACAATTTGACCATTTGCGAAGGTGCTTATTGACCTGAACCGTTTTCTGACTTTGGATCACTACGTTCTTTGATTTGTACCTGCCTTATAGCATACTTACAATAACTCGTGTTTATTGATTATAACATTTCGCTAAATATTAGCCACTCTACAAAAGCCATCATTATGAAAAGTCCATATCCCAATATTTACTGTGAACTTCAGAGTTGAAATAATCAGTTTTGTAAAGAAATAAATGTGTTGTGGATTTCCTTAAAATATAATCATTTTTAGGAAAATCCAACATTTTTGGATTTACTTCACAAGAATTCAACAAGACAGTGGTCAGACGGCCACCATTTTTCAGAATTCTTTTGAGAGCTAAGAAGGGTTTAACAAATAATGAAAGCTTAGATTTACTAGTAATAGTCCTTGCCCAGCTTCTCACCTTGTCCGTCATCTTGGTGTTTTCATCTTCTGACGAAAGGAAGACTCTTCCAACATTACAGATTTTACAACACTTGGATCTTCCAACACAGAAATACTCTTCCAATGCTACAGATCTTACGACACTTACTTAGATCTTCCAACAATAGGAAAACTCTTCCATTGTTACAAATTTGACAACACTTGGATCTTCTGACACTAGTAAGGCCCTTCCAATGCTATAGACCTTAGGACACTTGGATCTTCTGACAATAGGAAGACTCTTCCAATACTACAGGTTTTACGACAATTGGATAGTCCAACAATAGGAAGACTATTCCAATGCTACAGATCTTACGACACATTGGTCTTCCAACATTAGGAAGACTCTTCAAATGCTACAGATCTTATGACACTTGGATCTTCTGACAATAGGAAGACTTTTCCAATGGTATAGATCTTACAACAATTAGATATTCCAACAATAGGACTCTACCTATTGTCCGAAGATCCATAAGCTGTAAGATCTGTAGCATTGGAATAGTCTTCCTATTGTTGGAAGATCCAATTTTTTAAGATCTGTAGCTTTGGAAGACTCTTCCAATGTTACAGATCTTATGACACTTGGGTCTTCTGACAATAGGAAGACTCTTCCAATGTTACAGATCTTATGACACTTGGGTCTTCTGACAATAGGAAGACTCTTCCAATGTTACAGATCTTATGACACTTGGGTCTTCTGACAATAGGAAGACTCTTCCAATGCTATAGATCTTATGGCCCTTGGCCCTACACAATCATGTTCAGCATAATGTTTGTCAACGGTGTACAAACATCCATTTATAAAGCTTTGAAGTCTGGAAAAAGCTTGGATCATACTAAATGGCCATCGGAGCATTTTCAACATGGACCATATTTTTGGGGGGCAAATCAAATCTGTTGACTGATTTGTAATAATGACTGATCTTTAGTGAAGATTGCATAGATTCTTAGAATTCATGCCCATTTTAGCCTTAGCCAAAACCAATTTCACCACAAAGGGTCTACACTTTGGCCGAGGTCCTAACTATGACACTAACAAAGGATCAGGATCAGAAGTAAATTAGCTGTGTGCCTAACACAATGCGTGTCATCCATCAACCCTTGGTAACAAAACTCCCGGTTGCCCGCCACCACACACTGTGAATAATAGATCATTAAAACTCAGATATATGGTCTTTCCTTGGATGACAGAGTCGCGCTGCATTCCTTACATTGTTAATGTCGACACCTTCCCTCGGCTCGATAATAACTGAGAAACGAATGAAGACAATTAAGCAGCGAGTCCTGACTCCTATTATTATTGCTCTATCCCCAAGTTCAGATTCGAAAATTGTTGTGAACAAAACTGTCTGATCCATGTTAACTATTTTCCGATTTTCCTCCGCTGCCGCTGCTCTCGCTTTACTGCCTCGTAAAAACTCAGATTTCTCCAGAAATGAAATCTTTTCAATTGACTTTCATATGTTCCCAACCCCCGAGGGAGACTTGTTTTCCAGCCGATGCCTCCATGTATTATTCCATACCTGGAAATCAATTCTAATCTGAAAATGGAGAACACACACACAACTCAGATTTTGCCCGAGGCGGAGATGACGGCCAATCGGGACTCCCATCTCCCCCTCCAGAAGGTATAATTTTGAAGTAATTAAAGTTCACTTAATATAAATGCTTATCATTAAGGAGACAGACCTCGGGGTTCTTACATGTACGGCTATTAAATATTCAAAGCTTTTAGTCACACTAACACTCCTAAGGGGAAGGCAGCTTTCTAGTGTTGTGCTTGGTGTGAAGCGGGGCTAGTCATCATCAAGACAGAGACCTTCACTCACTGTTACATGATCTTTACAAATCAGATTCTTGGTAATTTAAGGACAAATGAACAAATGCTAAAGCACATGGATGGCTCTGAGAAATCCAAACATTAAACAGCAAGAACACATAATCCAATTACACTGACCCAACAAGTAGGAGGAGATCCACCACCGGTGTCCAGCAGAAGACAACCTGATTTGTAGGTGTCCCCAGGGCAATCACTAGACGCTATTGTTGGATGATTCGGTAAACTTGAATCTACCAGATGTATCAGTGTTGGCTATGAAATATCGTAGAATGCTCGGAGATTTATTCAGGGTTGTGGAGTCGTAAAGCCAAATATCCAACTCCAACTCTACCAAAATGGACATTGACTCTGACTACACAACTCTGACACCACAACCATGGCATTGAAGTCACTAAACCAAACATCCGACGCCTTAATTTCTCTAAATTCATCTCCAACTACACCAAAATGGGCACTGACTCTGACACCATGACTCTGATCCCACAACCAGGGCTGTGAAGTCAGCAAGCCACCTATCCGACTCCCACTCCTCAATATCCCTAAAATCCGACTCCACCAAAATGGACACGGACTCCAATTCCGATTCCCTGGATTTACTAGCAGCAGATAAAGCATTAACACATCACATTATTTATCATCTATCTATGTATCATCATCTATAATTTCTTTCATTTTCTTTCTTTCTTTTTTTCTCTCTTTCTCTCTTTTTTCCTTTCTTCTACAAATATATCTTCATCTTAAATATCTTTCTTTCTCCAATCTATTTATCCATCTATCATCCGTGTCATCTATTTTCTTAAATAAGTAATCTATACACATATCTACTTATTTTATCATTCTTTCTTTCATTTTAATCCTAAATATCTTCATTCTGTTTTTCCTTATTCTCTTTCTTTTTCCTTTCTTACTTTCACTATCTTTTCTTTCCTCTTTCTTGTTTACTTTCTCTTTTTCTTTCATTTTTACTTTCTTTTTATTTCTCTCTTTTTATCACTTTCTTTTTTCTCTCACTTTCTATCTCCTACCAACATACATATCTTTATTCTGATTTTTTTTATTCTTATTCTCTTTCTTTTTCTTTCTTACTTTATCTTTTTTGCTTTCTCTCTTTGTCTTTCATTCTTACTTTTTTTTTCCTTACATTCTTTCTTTTTCTCAATTTCTTTTTTCTCTCGCTTTCTCTCTCTCTCTGCTACAAAAATAACTAGATATCTTTATACATATCTGCCCAAATATGTAACTATTCCTTTGTTCAGTTCTTCCTTCAAAATATAATCTATCCATCTAATCATGTATCTAATAATATATATACATCTATCTAAAATAAAAGAAGGCAGCACAACCATTTACAAATTTATGCATGAAAGAAGCTGTCTATCTATCTATCTATCTATCTATCTATCTATCTATCTATCTATCTATCTATCAAATTTCTATCATCTATCAATCATCTATCTATCATCTATCCAATCATCTAACAATGTATCTGTGGCACCCCGCCAATGCAGGCGTCACAGAGGGGTACTGCACTCGTAAAAGAGGTGCAGATGCTCCAGCTGCAGGTGGACCCTAGGATGGTGGGTGGGACCCATTCCCTGCACTCCCACATTAGTGTAGGGTGGGAGGTATTCGGGAGGCAATAAATTCACCTCTAGGGGAACAAGGAGGTCTTGAGGTTTTTAGGTCTTGAGGTCTTTAGGTCTTTGCTTCTAAGTCTTTGAGCTTAGGGTCTCTCGGCTGAGATACCAGGAAGAGAGATGGAAGAAGAAGAGAGGGCTTAAGGAGAATGTGAAAGGAGCTTTCCAGGAGAGCAGCCGGTCTGCGAAAGAGGAGCCAGCGAGATAGGTTCTCCCAGACAGCTTACCGGGCACCGGAGCTCTCAGACTGCTGGAGCTATATGCATGGCAGAGAATCCGGATTTCCGTGGAGTCTTCAAGTCTCCCAGACACCAGAGCAGTCTACAAGAAGGGTACCAGACACCGCCAAGGGAACGAGCAGCCAGCCAGTAGAGGGTTACCCAAAGATAGTGAAGGTGAGAGAGGACAGGAGGCCAGGCTGGATTCTAAATCAACCAGGCTTCACCCCAAACTGGAAAGCAGGGAAGAACGGATACGGGTTAGTTACTGAAGGCACACCAAGGGTTCCACCATACAACCTGGGATCCACTTGCAGCCACCCGTTAGCTACCTGTTCTTGTAACATCTAAGTGCTGAACTGTGAACTGTAACTGCAACTGCTACAACAATAAAGTACCCTGAGGAAAAGTGACTTTGCCTCTGCCTGTGTTTCCTTTTGCATGAACTTGTTCCCTTTTCAGGAACGCTGCCCCGGAGGTCCAGCCCTACCTGTAGAGGACTTTGGCAACTAGCTGCGATACCATCTGCCTCAGGCGGACTGTGGTGGCTCCTCACCAAAAACTACAGGTGGCGTCACGACAACTTGTAAATATAATCCCCTGTAAAAATACTCCTTTTCAATGAAGTCACCCAGGACACGGGATCAGGCACGGCCACCACTTCCCGTGACGCAGGAGCATTAACCCCTTGGAGCCTGATACCCGAGTAACCCAAAGCCTAGGGCTCGACATATCTATTTTCTGTCATCTATCTTTCTATCTATCATCTTTCTATCTATTCATCTATCCATCTATGGCGGCCGTCACATGCTACGATATCTGTAAAGATATCGCTGAAACGTCAATGATTTTCGGTAGCTCTGACGACGTCGTTGCGTGTGACAGGTCGATCTGACTAGCGATAAGTGATCTGATTGTTCATCGCAGATATGAGATATGGACCCCACATCAGACGATGTCGGTCATGCAATCTGCTGCATCGTTCAGTGTGACACCGCCATAACCGATCTCCTTACCGATTTCGCCTATTCCTGACACTGGCCGCCCTTGATTGCTGGGCTGTGCGCTGGATCGCTGGCACTCTGCCAACTGAACAATTGTTAATGAGATCTATGCTTGTGACACCGCACAAGGATATCAATAAATTGTTGTAGCGATCTCGATCACGTGACTTTCCAGCCGACATTGTTTAATATATCGAAATGTGTAACGGCCCCCTATCATATATCTATTGATAATGAGTGTATTATCTATCTATTCATTATCTACCTATAGGGGCCGTCACACGCTACGATATATTTAACGAGGTCTTTGAAACATCAGGAGTTTTCAGTCGCTCTAACGACGTCGTTGCGTGTGACAGGTCGATCTTACAAGCGATAAGTGATCTGATCGTTCATCGCAGATATGAGATCCGGGCCCCACATCAGACGATGTCGATCCTGCAATCTGCTGCATCATTCTGTGTGGCACCGCCATAACCGATCTCCTGACCGATTTCTCCTATTCACATCATTGACAAGCATCAATCGCTGGTTGTGTGAGCGATCCCTGCACATAATATCACTGCTGTGTCCTGAACGTTATCTATACATGTGACACCTCACTAATGATGTGTCCACGAGCCGCACCCCTGACATCATAGGTGAGATCGCTCACAAAATCATAGTGTGTGACGGCCAACTATCTCATATCTATCTATGGCGGCCGTCACACGGAACGATTTCTTGCCCGATATCGTTTAAGCGATCTCCTTTTTGATCGCTTAAGCGATATCGGGCAAGAAATCGTTGCATGTAATCAAGCGATTTACGATGGTAAATCGCTTGATCGTGACATCGCTGATCTGAGCTCCGGTTCTCAGATCTAGCGATGAGCGATTTGACCATCTGTCTCATCGTGGTGTATAACACCACGATGAGCGATTTCCCAGCGCAGAGTCTATGCTGGGAGATGGTAACTATGGTACACGTCGGGTAACTAAGCGACGCGCGGCGCCTAGTTACCCGATGTGTACCATAGTTACCAGCGAGATCGCGGCTCCACATCGCTGGTGAGTCTGTCTGTGTGACATCTCACCAGCGATGTGAGCGATATTGTAAGCGATTGCGCGTGCACGTGATCGCTTACAATATCGCTAGAGATATCTCAGCGTGTGACGGCCGCCTATCTATCTATCTATCTATCTATCTATCTATCTATCTATCTATCTATCTATCCATTCATTATCTACTATTTATTCCATATCTATCTATTATCTATCTATTCAATTTCTACCAATTCCATATTTGTCTATTCATCCATCCATCCTTCCATCATCCATCCATCCATCCATCCTTCCATCCATCCATCCATCCATCCATCCTTCTATCCTTCCATCCATCTCTTCTTATACACTGTATATGTATTGGTACATTATGTCCTAATAATATTCCTTATTCCCTTAATGCTTCTCCAGCACCAGATTTAGGTTTGTGAAGATTTTCTTTCTTCTCTTATTCCGTACTAAAATCAAAGAAAAAGCTTAAAAAGCTTTTACTGATGATCTTGCTCTCAGGTCAAGAGGTTGATGGAAGAGGAATAAGTCTGTTTTAGGAACAAAGCGGCACTTAATATGAAAATGATGATTTTTTTTGAACGCAGTGAATCTATTTGAGCAATTTTTTAAATCTTTACTTGCAAAATATGAATAAAATGTTTCCTCGGTTCATTTTGTAGGTTTAAGGTCATCAGTTTTAAAAGGAAAGAAGAAGGGCCCTCATTTAGACTATGAATAATAATCCGTATCGACCTTCCGCTGTCATTGGTCACTACTGTGCATTTAGTATCGGTCACTACCATTAAAGGGTTAAAAAAAGTATGGTTGCCGACATTTAACCCATTAATTCCTACTGTTGAGTATTCAAATCATACCAGTTTAATTCATGTGTATGCATGTGCATTTTAATTCAGGCAATAAAGGGTTATGAACAGTGCCACCCTTGTCTACAGGTGGATACTCTACATAACAGCACATTGGTCATAGACACTATTGTGATACAGAGATGGCAACTCCTAATGGTTACAATGTGTCACAGAGGACTACCTCTAAACCAATTCAGTGACAGAACAACATATGGAATTTCTCATGTTATATGTCTACAGTAATATTCAAGTGTGATGAAGAGAATACTGCACAGAAGCACCTCCCATGAGGAGTACTGACCATTAAAACAACAGCCATGAAGTGAACAGAGCACAGAAGCTCTACCACTAAGGCTCCACCCATGAAGAGAGCAGCACACAAAAGCACCGCCCATGAAGAGCATTGCCCACTAAGACTCCACTCAGGAACAGAGGAAGCACCACCCATGTAGAGTATTAGTTGCTAAGATTCCAGTCTTGAAAAGAAATAGGTAACAAAGAAGAGTATTTTTCATTAAACGTCCATCTATTAAGAGATCAGAACACATAACACCTCACATATAGAGTACTGTCCATTAACACTCCAGCCATGAAGAAAATGGAACAGAAACAACTCCCACGAAGAGTACTGATCACTAAGGCAACATACATGAAGTGAAGAGGACACAGAAGCCTCTCCCATGAAGACGTCTGACCACTAAGGCTCAACCATGAAGAGAACAGGACACAGACGCTTCACCCATGAAGAACACTGAGTACTAAAGCTCCATCCATGAAGAGAACAGCCCACATAAGCACCGCCCCTGAAGAGTTCTGACCACTAAGGCTCAAATCATGAGGAAAACATAGCACTGATGTTTATCCTATGAAGATTACTGATCAATAAGGCTCCACCTATGAAGAGAACAGCACAAAGAGACCCCTCCCATGAACAGTACTAATTATGTAGTCTCCAGCCATTAAGACAATAGAGCACAGAAGCACCTCCCATGAAGAGTAACAGTCACTTAGGATCCAGCTATAAAATAAACAAGTGCCGAAACCGCACCTGCCGCAAGCCCCATAGACATTGCATGGGGCTTGCCGCAGGTGAACCGCAAGTGCGGCCATTATGCTGTAACTGCGGCAGTTGCGGGTTTTTTCACCGCAACTGCCGCGATCAGCGATTACCGCTGATGTGAAAGGGGCCTAACATTAAATTCACCAAATTTAGGGGTGCATCTTATAATCAGGTGCGTCTTATAAAGTGAAACATGCGGTATATCTACTTTTTCCAGTGTATTATATAATGTGCTGATAATCTTCAGATTTTTGAAATTTTATAATAAAGTTGATAAATACATGAAACTTGCTTTACACTGACTATTGCTATTCCATCTGAATCCCAGTACTTTGCACATATTTCTTATTCATTTTCTTCAGGCTTTATCCTACACTCTCATCTTATAATTTTAGTTTTTTTCTATTTGTCTTTTATTTTTCCATCTTTGTCATATATATTTTTTTCTCATCTGCCTCCATTTCAATCTCTTTTAATGTATTCGCAGCCTATTACCTCTCCTCCTCTATCTTTGTTTTTGCACATTGTTCAATTTAAATGACTGTTGATGTAATCTGGTTCTTTTTTTCCCCCCTTGGGGTTGATGTTCTTTTTCTTTGGAAAGAAAAAATAAAAAAGTATTCCATCGGTAGGAGTCATCTTTTGTTGATGTGAGCGTCCGGGCAGCCATCATCGCGGCTCGCTGGAGCCTTCAAGCTTGACTCTTTTTGCATTATCCGAATTAAATAGAACCTTAGTAGTAAAAATTTGTGAAGCAGAAGAAACCGTGTAGTGGGGAATTGTTGACCTACAAGAGCCACCTCATCTCCGTGTGTCTGAAGTGTAAGTAATGTTATATTGTGAAGCCTACCTGCAAGAGAGGGATTCAGTGTATCATAATTAAAGTTAAGGTATCATCAGAAAATTACCAACTTTTAAATCTAAATTTTGTTTATTGTGTTTTTTATATCACACTTTGTGTAAAATGAAAAAAAAAAGAATGCTGGCAATTTTCTCACCGGCCACTCGGGGTTGTTCTAGACTTTAACTTCCTGTTTTCAAAACTTCACATGTACATGAGCCACAATGAACAGACTCCGCCCCTATCTTTTGTATTGAAGCATCCAATGAGCGTGTGCAGAGTTATTGGGAAGGGAGGGGGAGCTTATTGTTATCAGCTGTATACAGAGATGTTATTAGTCATTGTACTTTTGTCTATGCTGATATGGAATTGTCTGGACTCGAAGTATAAGTGTGATGACCATCTACTGTTGATAAGAGAAGACAGCGACCCGAGAAACTCCGAGAACCTGTAACCCCCTATACAGGGATCTGAAATTACTATGGAGCCCAAGAGGTGACTGCCTATAGGTGAGCAGCAGATCAGAGCAGGGTGAAGGCTAGAAAGTCAGGGAATGCTAACTCAGGATCCGAAAGAGTAGTCAGAAGATCGGGATGGCAGCAAAAGTACAATATCGTCAGGCGGTAGAAGAGTCCAAAATCCTGCAAAGGTCAGAGTCAATATAAGTCAGTATATAGGTCAGAGTTAAATCTGACTCAACCGGAAGGGATCAGCATGCACAGACCCTGATCACACCCAGCATTCAATGGAAAAAGTAGAGGAGTGGTCCGGCTTCTGATGATAATTCAGACCAATTTATTCAATAAGGTCAGTTTTCCAAGACAAGGTACAAGGCAGTCATACAGAAGAGTGGTACTGGAGAGTGCACGTGCCGCTGGAGGCAACGTGTTTAGGACAGAGGACAGAAGCTCTGTCCTTTGTCAAGCCTCTACCACTCCCCCACTTATTCCTCAGAGTCAATATAGTAGAATACTTAACTAGGCAGCAGGAGAAACCAAAATGTTTGCAAGATAGGCCCAAAGGTATTTGAAGGGCGCGGTCCCCTCTCATAGGCTGGAGCTCAGAGCCTGATTACCTCACCCGGACTTCCCCTTCAACCAGGCCAGCCTCTCCTCTCTACCAATCCCTTCACTGGCTACCTATTTTCCAGAGGCTCCAATTCAAAACCCTAACTATGACATACAAGGCCATCCACAACCTGTCTCCTCCATACATCTGTGACATGGTCTCCCAGTACTTACCTACACACAACCTTCGATCCTCTCAAGATCTTCCCACAACTGCATACAAGATTTCTCCCGTGCACCTGCTATACTCTGGAACTCTCTGCCCCAACACATCAGACTCTCGCCCACCGTGGAAACCTTGAAAAGAAATGTGAAGACTCACCTCTTCCGACAAGCCTACAACCTGCAGTGAGCCTCAGTCTATTAAACCGCTACACGACCAGCTCTACCCTCTTCTACTGTATCCTCACCCATCCCTTGTAGACTGTGAGCCCTTATCGGCAGATTCCTCTCTCTTCACCTACTGTGTCCTCATCCATCCCTTGTAGACTGGAAGCCCTCGTGGGTGGGGTCCTCTCTCCTCACGTACTATATCCTCACATATCCCTTGTAGACTGTGAGCCCTTACAGGCAAGGTCCTCTCTCCTCCTGTACCTCTCTGTACCTTGTATTGCTCATGTTTATTGTATTTGTCTATGTATGCCACTTTTCACATGTAAAGAGCCATGGAATAAATGGCGATATAATAATAAATAATAACAATAATTAGTTACATCTTGTTTCACTCAGATTTACTCTCATTCAATAGTTGAACTTTATAGGGATAAAGTTACATTCTGTTGATGACCAAAAAAATTGTCATCATCTTGTAACTAGAGATGAGCGAACCCAAGGAGGTCTGGGTTCTGGGGGTTCAGCTGGACTATTTATAAAGGTCTGCTCTGGACTAAAACTTGACCCGAACTTCAATAGGAGTCAATGATTGGGTAGTTCAGGTCTCCGCCCTCAAACAGCCGGCTATGAGTAAACCACTTCCGGGTGGGAGGGTGTGGATTTTATATTCTTTTTATTTTAGTAACACACTACAGCCAATTACTCTGCTTTTACCCCACCTTACCCACTACAACCATTCATCTACCAATTTAGGCTAGAAATCTAGTCCAACTTTCACAACTTTGTCTGGTTTTATGCTAGGATGTGACATCATGACATTTCTTCATGGTTAGAACCTCACCCCCTTGTTCTCTTTTTAGATATTGTCCTTTTGCTCCCTTTTCTTCATGCTTGGAGCCTAAATACACTGTTTTCCAAGAATTAGAACTTTAATTTCCTGCTTTCCTCAGGGATGGAGTCTCTAATTAAACTATACTCCTCAGGGGTGGAGCTTCTTTTTATGATTACTCCCAGTATCTGTTTGAATTTTAATTGTGACCACAATAGCCTCTGTAAGGACATAACATTTTCTGGTCTCTGAGACTGAATGTGGTGTAATTTGATAGAAAGATGCAAATAATGAGGCATTACTTGTATTGAAATGGGTGGTGCTAAATGAGTACAGTTATGTTTCATGGTAGATTGTTTCTGTATATAGATGATATGGTGCTATATCATGAAAACTGAATATTGATTTAATTAAAGGGGTGGAGAAGGAGTAAGATAATGATAAATTATTACTTAGTGTCATGTCACCACAAGCGTAGCTGAATAGTGAACCCACTGGACCACGGGATATACCGTGGAAGCTGATACCAGAAACGAGCCAGACAAGGATGTTAAATAAATAAACAGGGTGTATTGAAATAATAACACAAATTGCACAAGGGAGGTCCACATGGCCAGCGCACAGGGATTTCCCTAAGGGAGCAACTAGAAGCAGAACCCCATAGAACAGGGATTGTCCTAGAGGAGCCAATGAATCAGTCAAACCTGTGGGTCCGACCCAAGGCAGAACAGAACACAGTAGCCAGGAAACCAGAGGAAAGGCTAGGACGGGACTTGCACCCTGAGGTAATGGATTGGGTCCAGAAGGTTGATGGGGACCAGCGAGGACAGTACGGGTCTGCGGGTGAGTCAGGCAGGAGAATGGATCCAGCACTGAAATCAAAGATACAATACGTTAGAAAGTCAAAAACACAGAACACGCAAGCACCTCACTGGGACCTGAGTTGGCAACCAAACTAACAAGTTAAGTTGTCTAGGCACCTCCTTTAGGAAGTGAGGCCCTTAAGAACCCACAAGACCTCAGCGATTGGCTGAAAGGTGGCAACAGAAAAAAGGGCATACTGGCCCTTTAAATTTACTAAGTGTGGCGTGTGCGCTCTTTGCGTGTTCCCCCCACCACCAGGAAGTAAGGAGGCAGGGGAGAAGCAGCGAGGAGCCGCCATGGCCGTAGAGTACACTGTAGGAGCACGGGTCCAGTGAGTATGCCTGCCAAGCACAGCAGGATACAGGTGGACAGATGGGACCTGATCCCCCTGCATCCTGGGGAGAGGTCCCACCGTCTGCAGGATTACAGTACTCCCTCCCTTACACCCCCACTGTCTCAAGCCAGAAAGAATTATCTGCAGAAGACGAGGAGCATTGATATTCTCCGGTTCCCAAGACCGTTGCTCCAGACCAAACCCTTTCCAGTCAACCAGATAGAACGTCTTGTTTCCTCTCCGCTTAACATCCAAAATAAATGGCTTTAACGTCGAACACATCACCAGCCGAGGTGGGAGGAGGATGAGCACTAGGATCCCGGGAATGACGACCAAGAACCACTGGTTTAAGGAGGGTAAAGTGAAAGGAATTGTGAATCTGCAAGGAAGGAGGCAACTTTAGCTGGTAGCATACCTCGTTAATCCTTTGAAGTACCTCAAAGTGGCTGATATATCGAGGAGTGAACTTGTAGGAGGGAACCTTGAGGCAGATGAACCTGGAAGAGAGCCATTCATTGTCCCCGGTTCGGTACGGGGGTGGATTCAATTGTCTCCTGCCAGCATGGCTCCTTTGGAAGCCCTTTCCAGGGATGCCTTAGTCTCGGACCAGAGGTTAGAGAAATCCCTAGCCAGCGTCTCAGCTGCTGGATTGTCGGTCGTAATTTCCAAGGGAGTCGGGATCCTAGGGTGGTAGGGTGGTACCCATACATGATAAAGAACGGAGTATTAGAAGAAGACTCGCTGACACCGGCCGCAGGGTTGCACTTAGATAAGTCATCAATGACAGATCAGTGGGGTATAACACTCGGTACCCCACCTACTTTTTTCATGCACACGCTGTACACAGCACATTTCTGTACACTGCATAGTGGATGTTTTTAGGTCCTCCAGCTCAGGTTTGATTGACGTTAGTGGTGTCGCTGCTTTGTATGATTTAGTATGTTTAATTCCTATTGGTATATCAGAATTAATGTCAAAAGCCGCTGCTTCTATGGTCTGTTTTGGCTCTTCTGGTGGAGGGGGTGTGTCAAGTTATGCTGCTTTCCATGTCCCTGACCTTTAAATAGTTCCCTCTTCCACCAGCAGATGTTGCTGATAGAGTTTAGTCTCGGCAAGGACGTAAAGCTGTGAATATGTTAGTGCGGTGTGCGCTGAAGCCTTTCTGCTGTTTCCACCCAGAGTTTCCATACTTTGTCAGAGTTGCTGTGCTCCCTACTTTGTAGTGAAGGTGAAGGGATTTTACCCTAGGGCTTATCAGGAGCTAGAGCAAGGGTGGCGGCACAAACATTCTCACCTTTAGAAGTAATTCTGAGAACAGGGTGAGCCCGAGTCTAAATGTCAGACTATTTCCCAAAATCACCTTTTGCCTTTCGTTACCATTCTGCTACCTTAGTCCCTTGACCGTTATACCACCCCGTGACAAGTGGAAGCTGAGCTTCAGTACATTAGAATGGACCTTATCATGCTTTTCTAACTTCTTATACTGTTAACAACCTGCAGACGCCAGGGCTGTAGCAACTGATTAATGAGCGTGACGAGTTTCTGACCCCAAGTATCTTATATTTAGGACCCAGCCTAAAGTCTAAGTGGTGGACAACTTTTTAAAGGTAAAATTAAACTTCTAAATCAATAATAATAATAATAATAATAATAATAATAATATAATAATACATTTTAAAAAATTTAAAAAGATAAAAATATATGCTAAAAATTGATGTATTATTCAGAATATTTTTAGACTATTCCAACGAGCTTGAAAAGGAAACTTTTCACGGTGGCAGACTATTGTTTATTCAGATTAATGATATACAGTAAATCAATAAAATGCTTCAATACTAAAAAAAAAAAAAATTGCAAATAAAGAACCAAAACAGAATAGGCAAATTTATCATCGTAACAAAGGGAAATAAAGCACTTTTCTTTTAATGCATTGAGATTAAGATAACTGGTGGAAACAAAAGCTAATCAGTTTTGCTTCTGGTTGCCCTAAAGGGCAATGAGATGCAAAGTAGGGAATGCAGGACTGAGAAATGAGATTTCAATTCCAGAAAGCTAATGCAACAGTCACATCTCAAAGACTTTTAAGTATCATTATATTAATTGGTTATAGAGAAAATACTGGACACAACAGAAAGTACAGTTTAGAAGCGTTTATCACATTGTCAGCTAGTCATGACTGTGAAACGAAGAGAAATGCACAGCGGGTCTCCTGACCTCCTTGGATTAGCATAGTAAATCTTAAAGGGTTGTTTGGAAGAATCCCCAGACATATTGTTGTTGCCAAAAGTTTTCAGACTGACACAATTTTGGATTTTAACAAAGTTTGCCGCTTCAGTTTTTAAAGTGGCAACTTGCATTGGGTCTGGATTGTTGAAAGTGTTAACGAGGACAAGGAAGATAGGTCATGCTAATTTAATTATAAGAGGAAACTAGGGGCTTTAAAAGGGGGCTGGTGTTTGACATTATTGTCTTCCTCTGTTAACTATGGTAATCTCCAAAGAAACACTTGCAGTCATCATTGTTTTACACCAAAACAGCTTTACAGGCAAAAAACCTTGCTAGTTACAAGATTTACCCATTTATAAGATCATCAATATTTTTACAAAGTTTGCCTCTTCAGTTTTGAAAGTGGGAAGCTGATATTGCTATGTCATTCTGATTGAATTATAAGAAGAAACTAGTGGTTTTAAAAGAGAACTGGTGTTTGACATTATTGTCTTCCACTTTTAGCCATGGTAATCTCAAAAATAAATGAATGCAGTCATCTTTTTACACCAAAATGGCTTTACAGGCAAGAACCTTGCTATTTGCAAGATTTACTCATTTATAGGATCATCAATACTCTCACAAAGTTTGCTGCTTCAGTTCCTAAAGTGGAAAGCTGATATTGCTATGTCATTCTGATTGAATCATGAGAAGAAACTAGGGGCTTTAAAAGGGGGCTGGTGTTTGATATTATTGTCTTCCTTTGTTAACCATGGTAACCTCCAAAGAAACACATGCAGTCATCATTTTACACCAAAATGGCTTTACAGGCAAGAACCTTGCTAGTTGTAAGACTCAACCATTTATAAATATCATCAATATTTAAAACACATGCAGTCATCAATGCTTTACACCAATACAGCTTTACATTCAAGAACCTTGTTAGTTGTAAGATTCAACCATGTATAAGATCATCAATATTTTCTCAAAGTTTGCTGCTTCTGTTTTTAAAGTGGCAAACTGATATTGCCATGTCATTTTGATTGATATTGAAAAGAAACTAGTAGCTTTAAAAGAGAACTAGTGTTTGACATTATTGTCTACCTCTCTAAACCATGGTAACCTTCAAAAAAACACATGCAGTCATCTTTTTACACCAAAATGGATTTACAGGCAAGAACCTTGCTAGTTGTAAGATTCAATCATTTATAGGATCATCAATATTTTTACATAGTTCACTGCTTCAGTTTTGAAAATGGCATTTTGCATTAACTCTGAATTTTTATACAGATTGATCAGACAAATTGCAAAAATTACTAAATTATCCCTCCCAATGTATATAAACTTAATCCCCATTTCTGTTGAATTTCAGCACTGCCACAAAAGGAGCTGTTTCATAACTTTGATGGTCTTCTCATTAGCTCAGGAGAAAGTGTTAACAAGGACAAGGCAGCTGATATTACTGGTGCTTGACATCATTGTCTTCTTATGTTAACCATGGTAACCTTCAAAGAAACACGTACATTCATCATAGTTTTACACCAAAAAGGCTTTACAGACAAGAACCTTGCTAGTTGTAAGATTCAACCATAAATAAGATTATCAATATTTTTACATTGTTTCCTGGCAATTTTTATTAACTCTGGATTGTTATACAAATTTTTCCCCATAACAAGACTTCTCCCCATAACAAGACTTGAGAGTCCCCCATTCATATTAGGCTATTGGGTGATCCTGCTGAAATTGATAAGTTTTCACAACTTTAGTCCACATTATATAAGAGCCTTAGAGGGTTTTTCCAGTTTTGGAAAACCTCTTCCCACCACAAATGTAGTTTGTTTTACAAAATCACCATGTGACATACTCACCCTCCCTGGGTACTGCACTTTTCAGTGGTCCTGTCACCTCCCATGTCTTTCTATAGGCAGCAATGCCCTGGACCTTGCCATAAAGCCAGATACCGTTATAGGAGTTAAAGGGTGTCTGGGTGTGGAGACACAGGGGTCAGTGGGTGCTTTCATCCTCTGTCCTGGCCACCTTTAGAAAGACCACATGGACCAGGGCTCATCCTAACTGAACGCCCGAACTCCTTAATCGTGGGCAAAACACTACTCAGACAACACAGGGTGAGACAACCAAAATAATAAGACTTTATTGGATCCCCAACACTTAAAGGCATATAACACATACCAAGCAAGACATAAAATGTAACAGGCAACAGAGTCTCACCTTTCCACCGACTCACCAGGGATTAGAATGTTCTTGCCTCGGGGCTTCTAGAGCCACATACTCCAATCCAGCAGCACCCCGCTTTTGGCAAAGCACCCACCAATAAAAGAATAGTGACAACCGTTAGAAGCTGACTGAGCACAGCAGGGTCTGTAACCAGATGACTGAATTGCCCCAACCTGGGTAGAAACCTTACGTAGAAACCTTCTTCCCTTATGTAGTCTCTGATATCCCAGTCGAATCCTAGCATTCGATGCAGAAGACCATGTAATAATATAATCCAGGTTCTGATCCCTTAGCCAGCGCCGAAGAGCCTAGGCTAGCGTCATCCTCTTGAGCAAGACAACAATCCATTGTGGAAACACGTTGTGGTAGCAAAAGACGTGTTTTAACTTTTAAACTGCTCCTTATCTGTGTCCCCAGCGCTCCTAGTAAATGACCTATTCTCTCTTACACTAGGCTAGTGTTATGGCCTTCCAACCGGGTCCGCAGACCCGAGATTGAAGCCATCTAGCATATGAACTCCTGGTGAATCAAACTGGCCTCCCTTATATACCCCAAGCACTCCTTTCAGGACATTGGGGACTTCCGGATTGGTGGAATAAGACTGTGCTCTCGTTGCCAGTATATCAAGCCGCATACATAATATTCCTATGAGTCATGAGTTTCTGACAGAGGGGATGAGGGAGTCAGGTAATTTACATTGAATCAGCAATACACAGCTTTAGACAATAGAAGACTCCGAGCCGACTGGCAAGAAACAATGAATTAGCAAACATGAGATAACAAGCAAACGTTTCAATAGTCTGACTAATATAAGAAACTTATCCCATGCTACACATTGAACAAGCCACATTCATATTTTTCCTATGAGTCATGAGTTTCTGACAGAGGGGATGAAGGGGTCAGGTAATTTACATTGAATCAGCAATACACAACCTTAGACAATAGAAGACTCCGAGCCGACTGGCAAGAAACAATGAATTAGCAAACATGAGATAACAAGCAAACGTTTCAATAGTCTGACTAATATAAGAAACTTATCCCATGCTACACATTGAACAAGCCACATTCATATTTTTCCTATGAGTCATGAGTTTCTGACAGAGGGGATGAAGGGGTCAGGTAATTTACATTGAATCAGCAATACACAACCTTAGACAATAGAAGACTCCGAGCCGACTGGCAAGAAACAATGAATTAGCAAACATGAGATAACAAGCAAACGTTTCAATAGTCTGACTAATATAAGAAACTTATCCCATGCTACACATTGAACAAGCCACATTCATATTTTTCCTATGAGTCATGAGTTTCTGACAGAGGGGATGAAGGGGTCAGGTAATTTACATTGAATCAGCAATACACAACCTTAGACAATAGAAGACTCCGAGCCGACTGGCAAGAAACAATGAACTAGCAAACATGAGATAACAAGCAAACGCTTCAGTAGTCTGGCTAATATAAGAAACGTATCCCATGCCACATATTGAACAAGTCCATGTCATCACACTGGGTATCTCGGGGTTCTGTATTGAGTCTTACCGGGATTCCCCTTTTTCACCTGTAACTCGGACAGATGTAAGGGTGCCTTCACACTGCGTCATGATCCGGTCCGGGGCTGTCCGGGATGACCTCCGGTCCGGTGTGCAGCCGCATGCAGTTCCCGCTGCTGATAAGTCAGGACCACGGCGCCACGGTCCTGACCTGTCAGTGGCTGCAACTGCATGCGGCTGCACACCGGACCAGAGGGCATATTAGCCCTCCAGTCCTGTGTGCTGATCCAGTCCGCGGCTGTCAGGGTCATCCCGGACAGCCCCGGACCGGAACGTGCCGCAGTGTGAAGGCACCCTTACAGGTCCTCAAAGACCCTAAAACCTATTTTGTATTATCTAACACTTCTCACTATCTTGATTCAGGTAAAAGTGATTTCAAAGTTCTGGATTTCAGTGAAGACTTTTATCTACAGGCAAAGTTTGAACTCTTGGCGATAGCTCCTGTCTTCTTTTCTGATAAAGTCCCCCGAGGAGTTTAATTATTTCAATTATTCCAGCATTATATTTTTTTTGCTTATCTATACTGGCTGGAAGGATTTACAAGACTTATCTCTAAGGAATCATTAGGGTGTAATGAAGTCTGTGTCAGTAATTTGGTTCGGCTCTTTGAAGGTTCTACATTCGTCTCTTAGATGGACCTTTCCTGCATAGTGTGATGCAGATTTTAGCCGGCACAGCAACACAAAAATAGCTTGTTATTCTGCGTGTGAAGCTAATGCTCAGTAATCATTCAAGCCCCTACAAATGTTTCATCTTCATAGGCTCTTCTGGAAGATATGTTAGAAACTTAATTATCCTGTATATCAAAGAAATGTCGAGCGAGGAAGATTCAAACTGTGTAGAGCTCCAATAATCTTAATATCTCTAAACATTTAGCTCCATGACTCTTCCCGATATCTTACTATCTTCTTTTTTAGAAAAGGGGTTTTATGGCCACAAAATGCTTTAATACATAAGTAAATTCACTTGGGTGGAAGCGGAGAAGCGAAAAATGATGAACACAGTTGGACCTGTGGTGATAACTCTTGTTCCTGTCTTCCATGATTCTCCCTCCTGACTACATTGAGATGAACCACTTCATTCTTTGTATCCGCTCACAATATATGTTCCAGACTGAATTACAACAAGAGAGAAGGGGCAATTGGTCCGAGGGTCTTCATCACCTTCTTAAAGATAATGACTAAATGAGTTTTCAGTGAATAACTTTTCCTTCCAATTTCCTTCTCTGACTAGTGATGAGTAATTCTTTTGGAGTTTGGGTTCGAGAGGTGCAGCCATACTTTTTGGCACGGTCACGGGTTGGCACCGCTGTAAGGGAATCATGTAGCAAGATGGTAACATGGGCATTCAGGGAAGCTGGTCTGACCCTTAGACTGGGGGTCTAAGAGGTACTTCAAAAGGTGAGGAGGTCCGGGTCACTACCCTTGCCCTATGCTCCTGATAAGCTCTAAGCCCCTCCCCTCCTGTACCTGTATGTCCTGATTGTCTAGAGTTATTGTAATTGTGCTTGTCTCCCCTATCCTCATGTAAAGCGCCATGGAACCTAACGGCGCTATATAAATAAATAAATAATAATAATAATAGGTTAAGAACCTCACGGATTGGGAAAAACCAGCAACTTCCCTAAATAAGGTAAACTCCGGGCAATATCAGTAGGAAGGCATGTGCACACACTGCACTACGTCCTAACAGCACACATAGTCAAGGCAGAGTGAAACTCTATTAGTGACACCTGGTGGAAGGAAGTGGAACTACTTAAAGGCTGAAGGAGTGGACAGCTAATTGATCTGACACACACCTCCACCTAAATATGCACATGCAGAGCCACACACAGCAATACTGCAGCATCTGCCCATTAACACTGAATGTGCCATAGGAAATGAACTCTGATTTAAATCACATCAGCAACACATATGGACTGCAAAGCAGTCAACACATGACAGCACACTGTTTGTGACCCAAACCTCAATGGAAGTCACTGATTGGCAGCTCAGCTGTCCGCCCACATACAACCACAGGTAAAGCACTTCTGAGGGTGGGAGGGTATTTTTTTCCCACGTTACATAAAGCATCAGAACTCACAACCTGAAGAGATTTGCTCAACACCATGAAGTTTGGTGATCTGAACCAAAGCTTGTAAGGTTAGCTTATCTCTATCTGTGATAACTTGGCATCTGGCTGATTGTGTGGGGGTTGAACTGTTCTTAATTAGGCCAGATTTATTATTCTTTTGTTCGGTAAATCAAGAGAAGTTTCATGTCAGACTGATTAGAGCCCTATTCTATGTTAATTTGTGGATTACTTGCAAAATGCGTATTGCCTCAGCCCCACTGACTACATCATTCAGAAGAAAATCCTGCAGTTGGATTGAACTGGTGACCAATGAGGGAGTAGACATAGCTCACCAATCCTGATGTGAAGGCTGGGGGTTTTGAAATGGGCCTTGCTTCTATCACTATGTTCATCATATTCTATAGCACTTCAGCCTAGGATCCATGATTCCAGCTGGGGGATCATAGAACTGTTTCAGTATCCAACATTGAACTCACAAATTTGCTTTTAAGAACCCAGGTTGGGACAATTCAGTCACCGGGCTACATACATTGCTGTTCTACTTCAGCCCAGGATCCATGGCTCTATTTGGAAGATCATAGTACCATTTTACTGTCAGGTTGGGCCAATATGGTCACCTGGCTATATACCTTGTCCGTGCAGCCTTTTTAATGACATCCAGGTCAGTATGAGAATACCAGCTACTGACCCCTATATCTGCACAGCATTTGCTTGGTTAAAATAGTAAACTTAGGCGTTTCCTTCCCTAGGTCTGGTGGTACATCTCTGTGACTTCACATGTGTTTCTTAAGTGAATACAGTTGTAATGTTACAGTATACATGCAACGATCATGAGGGCTGTTGCCATGATGGCATTTCTACTTCCTGTCAACAAAGACTTGCACCTGTTCACACTTGTGCGTAGGGAAGGGCCATCAGTTTTTATGGGGTCATGCCCTCAGACTGAGCACTCCTTTCCACTAGCCCTAGGCTATTTTAATCTTTGCCCATTCATAACTTGTAGGTTTTTCAACATGAATTGAGGCATTAGGTATAAACCCAGTAATGAGATACGCCTTGATGTTGGCTGCTGGGCTCACATAACACTGGCCTTTTTTATGTGCTAAGTGTCTCAGTTTTTCAATGTATTTCCTTAGCAGTAATGCATGTGTGTCTAAATTCATTTATTCAATGTTTGCTTACATTAACAATAAATTGTAGGTTGTTTAACCTTGGATAGAGTTATTAGCTAGGGATCCAGTAAAGAAATACGCCTTGACAGGAGCTGTCTGAGGACATCAGAACGGCTATTATTAGCAAACACAAGACTTCCAAAGGGTATAAGGCCATCTCCAAAGACCTTGGTATCCCAGTTTCAACAGTGTGCAATGTTAAGTAGTTTGCCAAGCATGGAACCGTCAAGATACTCCTTGGACGTGGGGAAAGAGAAATATAAACGACAAGAGATGTCTTCTAAAGTAGGTGCAAATAGTGGAAAAAACTCCAACAAACAACAAACACCCAAAGACCTGAAAGCCAACATGGAAAAGTCTGAGGTCATGGTTTCAACAAGTTGCATACGTCGCACACCAAACCAAGCACAGCTTTATGGGCAAAGGTCAAAGAAGAAACCATTGCTGAAGAAAAGACATAAAAAGCAACAACTGATCTTTGACAAACGACAATCCTTCTGGGAAAATGTTCTGTTGACAGATGAAACAAAAATAGACCTTTTTGGCAATGGAAAGCAAGAGGATGTTTACAGAAGGCACAATGAAACTATAAGCAAAAGAACACCCTACCAACAGTTAAGCATGATGGATTATCCATAATGCTGTAGGGTTTCTTTGCTGCGTCTGATACTGGAAATCTTGACTGTATCACAGGAATCATGAAATCAGAGAATTATCAAGAAATTTTAGAGCGAAATATCCTACCCAATGTAAGAAAACGTGAGTTGAGTACAAGATCATGGATACTCCAGCAAGACAATGACTCAAAGTGTACATCCAAAAGTACATAAGAATGAATGATTATAAAAAAAATGGACTGTTCAGCCAGTTTTTCATCCATTCATAAATTCTTCAAAATAGTAAAGATCTATCACTTAGAATGGAGCAATTCATTGATGTTGATAATATGGGGCAGTTGACCATCACCAATGACGCTCGCAAATTATTATCAGTATTAGTAAGCTTTTCTTAATTCAAAGTAAAACTCTCAAAAAAGATGAGGATGAAGTGAAGGCGAAATTAATCTGCATATGTTATTTCATGATTAGATGAAGATGACACATATGGAATCACTCTTCACAGGTGGTCAATCAGTGACGGCTGCTAAATTATCAAGACATCAAATGAAATTGCCCTTAAGAAATATTCATGCTGGTGTTGAAGAATCTCTTTATGGAAATTGATAGTTTCCGCTGCTCATGGGGTTAACCTTTGGCTTTGCTACTGAATTTTTCATAATGTTAAAAAATAGGAAATAGAAGATTTAACCATCCTAAAATGACTTCACTTTGAGGATTTAAAGAGATGTTCAAAGTTACACAAACTAGAAATGGATTCTTGGCAGAGAGGCAGATTCTTATATTCATCTACCTACATTTACCAACTTTCTTAACTCATGACAAAGATATCTTCTTAAATATAAATACCAATGTCTTATGATGCCCCTCATTCTGACCCTCTCGGAGGAAGGAAAGTTAGGCTGGATCTCCATACATGAGTTATGTCTGGTCATCTGTTTTGTGCACTTTTTGCATCCTCAAATAAAAATAAAAATCATAATAAATTTTTAGATCCAGCTGTTTATGCCTACACATTTGGCGGTAGGCTAACTCTGGAAATGATGACTAAGCCGATGCCCATACTTTTGAAGGTAGTCTAACTTTAAAAATGACGACTAAGCTGATGCCTAACCTTTGGCAGTAGCCTAATTCTAAAGAACTCTACCCACCCCCAGAGATCCCGCTTCAAAACCCTAACCCTGACATACTGGGCCATACACAACCTGTCCCCTCCCTACATCTCCGACCTGGTCTCCCGCTACCTCCCCCCGCGCAACTTGCGCTCCTCTCAGGAACTCCTTCTCTCAACCCCTCGCATCTCCACCTCCTACAACCGCACACAAGACTTCTCTCGTGCTTCTGCCATACTCTGGAACTCCCTCCCCCACCACATCAGACACTCCCCGACCCTGGGAACTTTCAAGAAAAACCTGAAGACCCACCTCTTCCTACAAGCCTATAACACACACTGAGACACAATCCACTGCACCATCTCACCTCTCCCCCTCCTACCGTCTCCCTCCCCACCCCTCTAGACTGTGAGCCCTCGCGGACAGAATCCTCTCCCTATTGTATCCATACAACTGATTTCTCGTCGTTTTACCACTTGTCTCTGGCTACCCTCTCACTTGTAAAGCGCCATGTAACCTAATGGCGCTATATAAATACTTAATAATAATAATAATAACAATAACTCTCGAAATGATGACTAAGCTGATGCTGATGTCACAATGTCATATAAGCTCCAAGCTGCAGTTATCGACAGCGCTGGAACGTCGATAGAACGGGAGGTGAGTGCAGGATTTATTATTTAAATATAATATTAATAATAATCTTAATTTATATAGCGCCTACATATTCCGCAGCACTTTACAATTCAGAGGTTTATATAGTAATAGTAATAGTTATCAAAAATACACTGTGTGCAGAATTATTACGCAAATGAGTATTGTAATCACATGATACTTTTTATACATGTTGTCCTACTCCAAGCTGTATAGGCTTGAGAGCCAACTACCAATTAAGTAAATCAGGTGATGTGCATCTCTGTAATGAGGAGGGGTGTGGTGTAATGACATCAACACCCTATATAAGGTGTGCTTAATTATTAGGCAAATGCCTTTACTTTGGCGAAATGGGTCAGAAGAGAGATTTGACGGGCTGTGAAAAGTCCAAAATTGTGAGATGTCTTGCAGAGGGATGCAGCAGTCTGGAAATTGCCAGACTTTTGAAGTGTGATCACCAAACAATCAAGCGTTTCATGGCAAATAGCCAACAGGATCGCAAGTAGTGTGTTGGGCAAAAAAGGCGCAAAATAACTGCCCATGAATTGAGGAAAATCAAGCGTGAAGCTGCAAAGATGCCATTTGCCACCAGTTTTGCCATATTTCAGAGCTGTAACGTTACTGGAGTATCAAAATGCCATACTCAAGTACATGGCCAAGGTAAGGAAGGCTGAAAAACCACCACCTCTGAACAAGAAACAAGATAAAACGTCAAGACTGGGCCAAGAAATATCTTAAGACTGATTTTTCAAAGGTTTTATGGATTGATGAAATGAGAGTGACTCTTGATGGGCCAGATGGATGGACCAGAGACTGGATCAGTAAAGTACAGAGAGCTCCACTCCGACTCAGATGCCAGCAAGGTGGAGGTGGGGTACTGGTATGGACTGGTATCATCAAAGATGAACTTGTGGGACCTTTTCGGGTTGAGGATGGAATGAAGCTCAACTCCCGGACCTACTGCCAGTTTCTGGAAGACAACTTCTTCAAGCAGTGGTACAGGAAGAAGTCGGTATCGTTCAAGAAAAACATGTTTTCATGCAGGACAATGCTCCATCACATGCATCCAACTACTCCACAGCGTGGCTGGCCAGTAAAGGTCTAAAAGAAGAAAAAATAATGACATGGCCCCCTTGTTCACCTGATCTGAACCCCATAGAGAACCTGTGGTCCCTCCTAAAATGTGAGATCTACAGGGAGGGAAAACAGTACACCTCTGGGAACAGTGTCTGGGAGGCTGTGGTGGCTGCTGCACGCAATGTTGATCGTAAACAGATCAAGCAACTGACAGAATCTATCGATGGAGGCTGTTGAGTGTCATCATAAAGAAAGGTGGCTATTAGAGATGAGCGGTGTTCGAATAGAATTGTTTGAGCCGTTCGTCGAATTAGAACAATTTGCTTAAAATTCGGCAGTTCGAGGTCATGTTCAATTTCAGTTTGATTTCAGTTCCACAATATATATACATACCGTATATACTCGAGTATAAGCCGAGTTTTTCAGCACAAAAATTGTGCTGAAAAGTGCCCCCCTCGGCTTATACTCGAGTCAGTATACAGCTGAGTGTGGGGGGGGGGTGTCCGGGGGCTGGAGGAGGCGGGGGAGGCTGCAGTATGAGCGGCCGGTCACGCGGGGCCGCTCATTAGTGCAATGCAATATGCACTGCATCCCCCTGTCCATCAGCGGCAGGGGGAGTGGTGCATATTACATTGTGCTCCCCCCCAGTGCTATATACAGGCCCCCGCTCCCCGCTAAGTGCTATATACAGGCCCCCCGCTCCCCCAGTGGTATATACAGGCCTCCCGCTCCCCCCAGTGGTATATAGAGGTCCCCTGCTCCCCCCCGTGGTATATACAGGCCCCCCGCTCCACCTCCAGTGGTATATACAGGCCCCCCGCTCTCCCCCCAGTGGTATACAGGCCCCGGTTGCTGCCGCACACCTGTAAAAGAATAGCTTTCATACTTACCCTCCTTGCTGTCACCGCGGTTCTCCAGTCTCCTTCTACCATTCGGTGTCACTGTATACCAGTAGGAGGGCCTGTATATCACTAGGGAGGCCTGTATACCACTGGGGGGGCATGTATACCACTGGGGGGCCTGTATACCAATGGGGGGCCTGTATATACAACTGGGGGGAGCCTGTATATACCACTGGGGGGAGCCTGTATATACCACTGATGGGGGTTGTAACCTCTGATGGGGAAGAACTGAATACCAGTGATGGAGGTCCTATATACCAGTGATGAGGGATTATATACCAGTAATGGGGGGCCTTTTATCATGATGAGAGGGGCTGTATACCATGATGAGAGTCTGATTCATTTTCCCCCCTAGGCTTATACTCGAGTCAATAAGTTTCCCTAGGTTTGGAGGGTAAAATTAGGGGCCTCAGCTTATGCACGGGTCGGCTTATACTCGAGTATGTACGGTACATTACGGAACTGAAATGAAGTAAAATCAAGGGTTAAAAATAAACACAATCGATACTCACCTCTCTAATTCATCCAGCGACGCTTCGAGCACTGTCTACCTGTCGGAGATTTGATCCCGGCAGCGTTTCCCGGTGAAATGATGAGTTCTTGCGATAACTCGTCATGTGACAGGAAACCGATGCCGAGATTATGACGTCACTGCAGGTCCTACAGGCCCTCACTAGTAGTGAATAGTAGTGAGGATCTGTAGGACCTGCGGTGACATCATAATCCCGGCATCAGTTTCCGGTCACATGACGAATTTTCGCGATAATTTGTCATGTGACCGCAGGTCCTCACTACTATTCACTACTACACATCTCCGACAGGTAGACAGTGCTAGAAGTGTCGCTGGATGTATAAGAGAGGTGAGTATCAATTTTGTTTATTTTTAACCCTTGATTTCACTTCATTTCAGTTCCGCAATGTATGTATATATATTGCGTAACTGAAATTGACCACCACCCTAGTGTTTTAGTGTGTTCGAGGGTGTTCGACGAACATTCGAGGAACACACCTCCCATTCGACAAATCGAATCGAACTAGAACACTATGGTGGTGGCTCAACACTAGTGGCTATATTGGTGACTAATTTTTTGGGGTTTTGTTTTTGCATGTCAGAAATGTTTATTTCTAAATTTTGTGCAGTTATATTGGTTTACCTGGTGAAAATAAACAAGTGAGATGAGAATATATTTGGTTTTTATTAAGTTGCCTAATAATTCTGCACAGTAATAGTTACCTGCACACAAAGATATCCTCCTAAGAGCCAAATCTAGAAAAAGACATTCTCCAATTTCCAAAAATATTAAGCTTTGATATTTGAGTCTTTTGGGTTGATTGAGAACATAGTTGTTGATCAATAATAAAAATAATCCTCTACGATACAACTTGCCTAATAATTCTGCACACAGTGTATATTAATTAAAGCAAAATTAATGATGACCCTGCTCATAAGAGCTTACAATCTACAATAAGGATGGGGTGACACAAAGTACAGGTGTCTATTTACAATAATGGTCCAGCTATCTTGAGGTAATGTGGGATACATAAAGGCTGCATAAGCCATCACCAGCCAGTCTGTGTAGCGCTTTTGGGTTTGGTGGAGTTTGATGAGAAATAGTGAATGGGCTATAAACAGTATAAAGGACTTCGATTAGGTCGCCTTTAAAAAATGTTTTTAGGGAGCGCCTAAAACTGTGTAAATTGTGGGGGTAGAGCATTCCAGAAAATTGGTGCAGCTCAGGAGAAGTCTTGGAGCCAGTTATTGGGAGGTCACTTGTAGAGCGTAGAGCGTAGGGTGATAGGCAGAGATTTAAAAGGGGTTGTCACAGTAGCGGAGGACCCCTTTAAATCTGAATCTACAATGTGCAGTTTCCAATAAAAACATAAAAATTCATTGAACGGCGAGGTGTGTCCAAACTTTTGAGCCCTAAAAGGATTAAAAATAAAAATAGTTGAATCAGCAGAAAATAAGACAATGTCTTCGATCTACGTCCATTGTGCCGAATATACGCCCTTAAAATGTGAGCCGACTATATAACTAAGCTAAACTTGACTGTTCCCAATTTCCGTTCTACCCAAGGATTTTACATTTACAACTATACATGTAATGAACTTCAGCTGTCGGATTATTCTGCCACTAGATAATACCAGTCTCAATTTTCTCGCTTTATCATAGCAAAACGGAAAGATCAGAATCTTCAAACTTCCAACTAATACACCGGAAAGGTGATCTGCAATGTCACGTCTGATAGCCGGGTTCTTTTAAATTCTAATAGTCTTTCAAATGTGGGAAAAAAGTCATATAAAAAAAATAATAATCTGGTGAAATCGAATGTTCACGAGCCAATTCCTCAACCGCTAAGAAGGTTTTCCATGTAGAGGATTCACGTGAAAATCGGGAATAAAGCCTTTCATTAGATTTTTCACATTTCAATCAGGTAAAATTGACAAAAAAAACGTATTCTTAGAATGTAAGGACACATCAATATACAGTATAGAAAAACATCGTCAAGGTAGTTCAATGAAAATAAATGTAAGGGAAGCTGTCAGTCCGGTCAACCTACCTACTTCTTAGATCAGACCGACAGGTTCCCACTAGGAAATTTAATGTGTAATCTTTTCACTAAGCTCCAATCTTTAGGACCATTCGACTAGTTCTATACATCATACATTCTACGGGGCTTCTACAACCATGATCTTCAATGGTATTTTCTAAGGTTTTGGGACCCTAATGTTTATCCATGTCCCACCCATCTAAAACATCGATGTTTGTGTTACATGTATGTCATGTTCCATGACTTAGGAATTATTCTTCCAGTAGATGGCTAATGTGAATGTTTCCCTATGGATCACTGCCAATATGTTTCCAAACATATGGCTCTCCTTAACACTAGAAGTCCCAGAAATTTCGAGCTCCCCCTGAAGTCCCGAAAGAGGGTCAAATGACCCTTAGTCCAAACTGAATAGAACTAACTAGAAACTAAATGGCTAAACTCAATGGAAAACAACAACAACCTCTGTGGTGCGACAGTAATGGTTTTAATTACAGAACAAGAGACAGTGATTAGAGGATGTTAGCTAAAATCCTTCAGGTCATTCGACCCGTCTCTGGGTTCCAAAGGTAGAAATGTTGAATGACCCCTCTCTGGGACTTCTAGTGTCAATGAGAATAAATACTTCCTTTCGATACCTTGCCCAAAGCAAAGAATATCAATGCTATGTCCAAGCACTTTTTTGGCATACCTTGAGCAAGACTGTCACACCGGGTAGAGGGAATGCCCAGCGCGTGGCACAACAAGAGGAGTACACCAGGGAAGATGAGGAGAGGAGAGAGAGGTCATTACATCTCTCATTTATGGCTGATCCCTGAGCTCTGCAACATCCCTCAATGGGTCCTTAACCCCAGTGCACCATCAGGTGCCTAGGCGCTAACTGGCCCTGGACTTGCCCTGACTAGTGAGCAGGCCATGAAGACACTACTGTTACTACTGGTGAAAAGGCAACAAGGGGAAGAAGAGACAAACAAAGAAGACAGGTAAAACAAAAAGAGCTCCAATTCTTCTCTAGACAGGAAATCCACCGTATCCACTGGAAAGGTAACAACAGCTTTCTCCAGAGACATCTTTGCAAGTCAGCATAGAATGAAACTATAGCCAGCATAGGAAGGAGTAAAGAGTGGGTTTATATCGCAGACGAGAGTGGCTGCAGCTGAATTACAACTACATGTTAATCACAGCAGGATAGAAAAGGAACTTAAGATAAAAGATGAGTGGGTTCTAAAGATGATCTGCTGTCAGCTAAACGCTATGATCTTCTGATCTCCCAAGGTCTCATCAATCCGCGGCTGTCACGACTGAGAAAAGAGAATGAGGGAATAGCATAAAAGATAGAATTGCAGGGAGGTAACTGAGTATCTGGTCCGAGTCTGTACTCAGAGGTACCTCTGATGGTGATGAGGTCTGAGTCACCACCCTTGCCCTCAACTACTCAACCAGCCTTGTGCTTGAACCCTCACATCCACCAACCACGGACCGGGATTAGCAGTGAGGACAGCAAAAGTAAAACTTCCAGAGACTACAACACAAGCACCGACATAAACACAGAAACTCAGTCAAAGGCAGAATGAAAACTCTATTAAAGACAGACAGCTCCAAAATCACATGTTGTCACCTACATATTTGCCCATTCAAAGACCCAATGGACAACGAGGACAATCTTTTTCTTCTTCCCAAAAATGACCGAACTCTTCCGGTCAAGCTCTACTTCCATCTCCACCTCCACCAACGTCTAAACTCAGCCATGGATGACCTGATCTAGGATCCACATATACACAAACAACTTGCAACACAGTGAATATGTAATTATGGAAAAGGGTTAATAAGAAATGTTAAAAAATCAGAGTGCGGCGTATAGGTCGGTAATTAGAACACATGAGTCTTCGGGATGGAAATTTCCATGTCTGGGTCGCGGAAAGAATGAAGATAATTAAAGATTGATTTAAAAGCAACACGCAGACAAATTACCTTCCGAACACGAGCAATATTCCTCATTTCCATTCCATAGAGGACGGATCTGACAGTGTCATTCACTCGGTGACTGGCAGTGATTTTCTGCTACCGAGATCTACGTGTCTCCGGAGTCAATCATCGCCCATGTAAATATAACCTATATATCAAGCATGCACAAACCTGCGAGGAGGCATCTGATTATGGCACAGTCATTCTGCCTCCATTAGTAATCAGCCGTTTGTTCTTGTTTCAGTAATTAATGGAAGGCAGGTTTGCAATCAGGGGTGAAGACAAAATAAAGAGGAATAATCGTTAAGCAGAGAAGGTACAAAAAGCTAATCTATGGGCCAGTACATCTGTGCATGCAACTGGATGAAGTTAAAGACGAAAAATAAATATAAAGAAGTTGCAATAAAATTGAGGCTAAAAAAAATTGTAATGTTACTCAATGCCAATCAGCAGCTTGAAAGCACGCAAAATATTGGTTGGTGTAAAAATTGGTTCCTAATATTGTAACTTAAGTAAAATATGAAGCAGGTAAATGATCTCTTTACAGATACATATTATGCTAAGCAATGGGTGCCGAATTGTGGCAGCATGCATGATAAGGAACCCAAGGCAAGCTATGTGCCACCATACTGACTTCGTGCAGGTCAACACCTTGTGTATTGATGAGTACTGAAATTTTGAGGGGAACTGGAAAGCAATGGAATGTGCCTAATTCTGGCCTCATTCTGGTCTCATTCTGGCCTCATTCTGGTCTCATTCTGGTCTCATTCTGATTTCATTCTGGCCCCATTCTGGTCTCATTCTGCCTCATTCTGGTCTCATTCTGCCCTCATTCCTGCTACTTCTTCTGGTCTCATTCTGGTCTCATTCTGGTCTCATTCTGACTTCATTCTGGCCCCATTCTGGTCTCATTCTGCCCTCATTCTGGTCTCATTCTATCCCACATAAAGAAACAGAACTTGAACTTTTTACAGTGCTTCAAATGATTATTTCTGTATTATAGGTCATAATCAGGGGAGGACATAACACTGGTGCAAACTGCAGCTGCACCAAAAAGTAAGGGGTTCTTGGCCCTATCCATAGGAGGAGAAATGTATTATCATTATGACGTGTTATTGGACTTCAATGGTCTATATATTGTTCTGCCTATATCTGAGAGTGGCCATAACTGTAGGAAGTGTAGAAATTACCCCCAAGCCCTTTCATGACCTTAAGTGGACCTGTCACGAGGTCAGAAGTAGCCAGGGTGTGCTCGTATTTTATTCCCGCTGCTCCCGTGTTTCTATTTTTTTCTGAAATCCTCCTCACAGTTCCAGAGATATAGGATGTTTTATTGTCTTTAAAAAAGGCTATGTTCTCAGAGTAATAGTATAAAGCAGCATGAATACACGCCCAGAGGATGTTGGAAACACACCCCCTCGTAAAGATCATCAAAGTCAGCACCAGATAAAAAGTCCCATATTTGTGGAACTCAATATAAATAAGCAGAGAAAGGAATATGCAGGGATGTAGTAAGAAAAAAAAAGAGCTGAACCTAACCCAGCGGTGCTCCTATCAGTCTGCAGAGACTTGTGATCTGACGGCAGCTCCAGTGTTTTTTGGAGGCGCTGGAGATCGCAACTCACTACAAGTCTATGAGGGCCTTGTTCTAGCCTGGTTTCGCTTTATTTTGGTCTTGTCTTGGCCTCGTTCTGTCTTCGTTCTGGTCTCATTCTGGCCTCATTCTCTCCTTATTCTGATCTCATTCTGATCTCATTCTAATCTCATTTTTGCCTCGTTCTGGTTTCACTCTGGCCTCATTCTGGTCTCATTCTGGTCTCCTTCTGATCTCATTCTGGCCTCATTCTAGTCTCATTCTGCCCTAATTCTGGTCTCATTCTGTCCTCACTCTGGCCTCATTCTAGTCTCATTCTAGTCTCATTCTGCCCTCATTCTAGTCTCATTCTGCCTCATTCTGGTCTCATTCTGGTCTCATTCTGGCCTCTTTCTGATCTCATTCTATGCCCCATTTTGCCTCCATTCTGGCACTCATAGAGTGTTTAAGTAAAAGAAAGGGTCCGAATAATAAAAATATCTATTTTAAGCTTCCATGCAAGGTCCGGTGCTTCCAGGACCTGTGGTGACGTCACGTTCTCGCGGTAACTCCGGTCACGTGACCGGAGTTCCCGCGAGAACTGACGTCACCACAGGTCCTGGAAGCAATAGGACCTTGCCGGAAAGCGTAAAATAGATTTTTTTATGATTCGGACCCTTTCTTTTACTTAAACAAAGGGTCCGAATCATAAAAATATCTATTTTACGCTTTCCGGCAAGGTCCTATTGCTTCCAGGACCTGTGGTGATGTCACGTTCTCGCGGGAACTCCGGTCACGTGACCGGAGTTCCCGCGAGAACTGACGTCACCACAGGTCCTGGAAGCACCGGACCTTGCCGGAAAGCTTAAAATAGATATTTTTATGTTTCGGACCCTTTCTTTAAGTAACTTTTACTTAAAGAAAGGGTCCGAATCATAAAAATATCTACCGTATTTTAAGCTTTTTCGGCAAGGTCCGGTGCTTCCAGGACCTGTGGTGACGTCACGTTCTCGCGGAACTCCGGTCATGTGACCGGAGTTCCCGCGAGAACTGACGTCACCACAGGTCCTGGAAGACACAGGACCATACCGGAGGCTTCGGTGGACCGCGGACAGGTGAGCATACATTATTTTTTTATTTTTAACACTTTCCTTCATTTAGGTAATGTTTATTTTGGCTCAAAATGCGGCAGATGCGGTTTTCTGACCGCATCTGCCGCATTTTCGAACCAAAATCGAACATGTTCGATATTCGCTGAATTTGAACCACATTGTTTGAATTCGGCGAATGACTCGAATAGGGCCAAAATCAACTCGAATTTGAGATTGGCGAACTATTTGAATCGAACATCGCTCATCTCTAGTTACATACATTTTTTTTTTTTTTTTTTTTTTTTTTACAAATCCCCTAAAAAAGGGATTAACAAAGTTTCAGAACTTTCCGTGCAGGACCAAGTTATAAAAAAAAAGGTAGTTACTTCTAAAAGCAAAAAAGCACAGCAGTGTCCTTAAAGGGGTTGTCTGGGCTTTTTGTAGAATTTATATGTGTATTTTGGCTGCAAAATGCTGACAGTTTGTAATTTACACCCTGTCAGCATTTTGTGGTATTACCTAGATATCACATTTCTCTGTGTGTGCAGGCCACCAACCAGAGGCATGTTTGTTTTGGAGCTTGGGTGTAAACATCACTGCTGGTTGTTTATGCCCAGTCTCCTAAAAGCATGCCCCAGACTCCTACAGGCACTCCCCACACTGCAACAAGCCCTCCCCAGTCCCAAGCATGCTCACCCCCAGTCTCCAGCATGCCCGCCCCCAGTCTCCAGCATGCCCGCCCCCAGTCTCCAGCATGCCAAGCTCCAAAATAAATATCTCTTTCATTGGTGACCGTGACCTCCAGACACACAGAAAGGTGATATCTTGGTAACCCTGAAAAGTGCTGACGGGGTGTAAATTACAAACTGTCAGCATTTTGCAGCCCAAACACACACAGAGATTTTATAAAAAGCCAGGACAACCCCTTTAATAAGCTTTACCCCTTTACAACACAGATTGAACATGTACGCCTTAAGTTGTGTTAGAACACACTTTTCCCCTCCCATGAGGGTCTGATGTGCCTTTACCAGCTCTACCCATGACTTTTAACCTCCTAAATGTGGCTGTCAACACATGCCAGCAGGGGGTACGTCATTATATGTAGCCATTGATGTGATCGTGGGGCACCCCGGTCATGACAGCCAGGTGTAAGCTGATGACACCTGTGTAAGTCAACTGTTGACCGGTGTTCAAAGGAGATGATGGTTTTAGCTACACATAGCAGTGCTGATGTACTACTGTGTATGACACAGGTGATCAAATCATCGCAGCTTTTAGGGGACAATTAAATACAATTAAAAGTGATATTTATAAGTGAAAGTGCTAAAACAGAAAATTGCCCGGTCATGAAGGGGTTTAAGTTTGACTTTATAAGTGATACTTGGATACTTTTTCAGGAGATGTATACGTTGTATGTGTGGTTAAAAAAAATGAAACGCCTTAACCCAATTTGCAAAAAAGTACAAGAAAGTTTTTGAAAGAACGTCGTCGATGAATCTGAATGATTATTGGTCCGACAGCCATCTCTACTGGGTCGCCATACATAGTGATGAGAGCAGGGGCGGACCTACTGTGCTGCAGCTGGTTCAGTTGCACCAGGGCCCCGACCTGCTAGGGGGCCCCTCAAGCCTGCAGGGGGGCCCCCAGCCGACCCCCGTTACCCGATGTCAGAGGAGAGGAGGGTCAGGCAAGGGAAGCTACCTGCTTCCCTTGCTTGATCCCGCCCCTCCTCTGCCGTCCCGGCTCCCAGGAATGCATATGCCGGCTCAGCAGCGCAGGTAGGAGAGCTGCATCACCAACAACCGCCCCCTGCTCCGCGCCAAAGCCGCCAGCACCCAAAACCACCCCCCCTGCACCTCGCCGACGGCCGCCAGCACCCCCCAGCCCGCTCCTCAGCATGGCTGCACCAGGGCCCTCTGGGCTATACGTCCGCCACTGGATGAGAGTGTAACTTATCTCCTGAAGGATCAAACATTGGAGAACTAATTGCATGAACTTTTCATTTCCCATAAATCTTGTGTTGGCGGACAGCCAGTTTCCTATATACATTAGACTAACGGATGATCCAACCATCTTGGCGGCCTTTGGTCCGATCTATATGGCAGCACCTATACATTCTGCAGTCCCTAAATGGATGATCTCATCCAACATTCAATATCTTCCCCGTTGCGATCATCAGAAAGAGACTGGATACTTTCAGTCACATATCTCCATCCTTCTGAACAGAAATAATTTCAAGATCAAAGTACGGTATATACTAAAACTGTCATAAATGACATATGATGAAAATGATTATTTACCTTTAGATAATTCTGTAAGATTGTCCATGTGCAGAAGTGAAGGTGAGGAGAGCGGCTCTGATGGGTGATCGGCTGCGCTCAATCTTGTTTAGACGCGTAAGGAAATTGCTTTCTCTCCTGTCATTAAATAAATGATATTCTAAAGTGCATGTCTAATCCCATAATAAGCATACATCCTGAGAATTAGGTAATATGCATCTGAGCCTCAGATACCATCCTGCCCCGGTCATCTCATCCAATTACCTTCAGTCAGGCTCCTGTTGTGCCAAGGAAAAGGAAATCTGCTATAGTGTAGAGAATACTACAATCATAATAAAATGTATCTATGTACCAGTATCCTGTTTGATCCATCTATTGCTCCCTAAGAACAAGAATATAACTACTATAAAACTGCCTCTATGTACAAGAATATAACTACTATAAAACTGCCTCTATGTACAAGAATATAACTACTATAATACTGCTCCTATGTACAAGAATATAACTACTATAATACTGCCCCCTATGTACAGGAATATACGGTAACTACTATAATACTGCCCCTATGTACAAGAATATAACTACTATAATGCTGCTCCTATATACAAGAATATAACTACTATAATACTGCTCCTATGTACAAGAATATAAATATTATAATACTGCTCCTATGTACAAGAATAAAACTACTATAATACTGCTCCTATCTACAACAATATAACTACTATAATACTGCCCCATGTACAAGAATATAACTACTATAATACTGACCTATATACAAGAATATAACTACTATAATACTGCCCCTATGTACAAGAATATAACTACTATAATACTGCCCCATTATACAAGAATATAACTGCTATAATACTGCCCCTATGTACAAGAATATAACTACTATAATACTGCCCCTATATACAAGAATATAACTACTATAATACTGCCCCTATGTACAAGAATATAACTACTATAATACTGCTCCTATGTACAAGAATATAACTACTATAATACTGCCCCAATAAACAAGAATATAACTACTATAATACTGCTCCTATGTGCAGTAATATAACTACTATAATACTGAGCCTATGTACAAGAATATAACTACTATAATACTGCGTCTATGTACAAGAATATAACTACTATAATACTGCTCCTATGTACAAGAATATAACTACTATAATACTGCCCCTATGTACAAGAATATAACTACTATAACACTGCTCCTATATACAAGAATATAACTACTATAATACCGCTCCTATGTACAAGAATATAACTACTATAACACTGCTCCTATATACAAGAATATAACTACTATAATACTGCTCCTATGTACAAGAATATAACTACTATAATACTGCTATGTACAAGAATATAACTACTATAATACTTCCCCCTATGTAAAAGAATATAACTACTATAATACTGCCCCTATGTACAAGAATATAACTACTATAATACTGCCCCTATGTACAAGAATATAACTACTATAATACTGCCCCTATGTACAAGAATATAATCACTATAATTTTGCCTCTATATTAGGGATGAGCGAGTAGAATCGTTATTAGTGTTGAGCGAGCACTAAAATGCTCGGGTGCTCGGTGCTCTGGCCGAGCATCCCAAGATACTCTTGTACTCGGCTAGAGCACCGAGCCCAATGTTAGTCAATGAGTGACAGGCTCCGCCCACTGACTTCCGGCTATAAAACCGAGTATTGCTGGGAAAGGGCGGGAGGGTGGGCTTTTTGAAACGCCGCAACATATAACACCTTGCTGTGGCCCCCAGAGGGATCCTAACAATGAATCTGCTCCCTATGTGTTTCCAGCTCACTGTGTGCACTGAAGGGAGCTGTGTATGTGTGTTAGATCGCTTATTATTACCGAGCAGTCCGAGCATCTCGGCGGTACTCGTTGCTCGCCGAGTAGCCCGAGTACAGTGATACTCGTGCGAGTAACGAGTAGTGCAGAGCATACTCGCTCAACACTAATCGTTACTATTCGGTACTCACCAAATAGTAACGATATTCGGGCTACTTGCTACTCCCCGAGTTTCTTGTGATTACTCGGGAGTAGCGAGTAGTCCTTTAACTTTCGCAGTGTATCTATATATACACTGCAAAAGTGCACTAAAAGTGAATCAAAGTTGTTAAAAAATAAAAAAAAATCATACTACCCTATCTGACGCCTGCACCGGGATCGGCAAAGAAGACATCCGATCAACGACAAGGAGCTCTGAGTCTGACAGCCAATCAGATGGCTGGTAGCGATCTGGCCAATCAGATGACCAGACGTCACAAACCACCTGATTGCTACCAGCCACCTGATTGGCCAGATTGCCAGGTCTTGAACGTGCATTAATGACCTGGCAATCCGGCCAATCAAGTGGCTTTGAGCGATCAGGTAGTTTGTGACGTCTGGCCATTTGATAGGCCAGATTGCTACCAGCCATCTGATTGGCTGTCAGACACACAGGTCCTTGTCGTTGAGCAGATGTCTTCTTTGCCGCTCCCGATGCACGCGTCGGATAGGTGAGTATGATTTTTTTTATTTTTTAACAACTTTGATTCACTTTTAGAGCACTTTTGCAGTGTACATATAGATACACTGCAACAGTACTTGCCCGGCCCATTCATTAACATTGGACTCGCTATACTCGCAACAAGTACCGAGGATCAGGACCTACTCATTGCGAGTATAGCGAGTCCGATTAGTTCTGTACTCGCTCATCCCTACTCTATATACAAGAATATAACTACTATAATACTGCCCCTATGTACAAGAATATAACTACTATAATACTGCCCCTATGTACAAGAATATAACTACTATAATACTGCTCCTATGTACAAGAATATAACTACTATAATACTGCCCCTATGTACAAGAATATAACTACTATAATACTGCCCCTATGTACAAGAATATAACTACTATAATACTGCCCCTATGTACAAGAATATAACTACTATAATTCTACTCCTATGTACAAGAATATAACTACTATATTACTGCTCCTATATACAAGAATATAACTACTATATTACTGCTCCTATATACAAGAATATAACTACTATATTACTGCTCCTATATACAAGAATATAACTACTATAATACTGCTACTATGTACAAGAATATAACTACTATAATACTGCTCCTATGTACAAGAATATAACTACTATAATACTGCCCCTATGTACAAGAATATAACTACTATAATACTGCCTCTATGTACAAGAATATAACTACTATATTACTGCTCCTATGTACAAGAATATAACTACTATAATACTGCCCCTATGTACAAGAATATAACTACTATAATACTGCCTCTATGTACAAGAATATAACTACTATAATACTGCCCCTATGTACAAGAATATAACTACTATAATTCTGCCCCTATGTACAAGAATATAACTACTATAATTCTACTCCTATGTACAAGAATATAACTACTATATTAGTGCTCCTATTTACAAGAATATAACTACTATAATACTGCCCCTATGTACAAGAATATAACTACTATAATACTGCTCCTATGTACAAGAATATAACTACTATAATTCTGCTCCTATGTACAAGAATATAACTACTATAATACTGCTCCTATATACAAGAATATAACTACTATATTACTGCTCCTATATACAAGAATATAACTACTATATTACTGCTCCTATATACAAGAATATAACTACTATAATACTGCTCCTATGCACAAGAATATAACTACTATAATACTGCTCCTATGTACAAGAATATAACTACTATAATTCTGCTCCTATGTACAAGAATATAACTACTATATTACTGCTCCTATATACAAGAATATAACTACTATATTACTGCTCCTATATACAAGAATATAACTACTATATTACTGCTCCTATATACAAGAATATAACTACTATAATACTGCTCCTATGTACAAGAATATAACTACTATAATACTGCCCCTATGTACAAGAATATAACTACTATAATACTGCTCCTATGTACAAGAATATAACTACTATAATACTGCTCCTATGTACAAGAATATAACTACTATAATTCTGCTCCTATGTACAAGAATATAACTACTATAATACTGCCCCTATGTACAAGAATATAACTACTATAATACTGCTCCTATGTACAAGAATATAACTACTATAATACTGCTCCTATGTACAAGAATATAACTACTATAATTCTGCTCCTATATACAAGAATATAACTATTATAATACTGAAAGTAAGCAAAAAGAGTCAGGACCACCAGGAAATAAGCTTGCAATAAAAAACTGTGCAATGCACATATTCCCTCCAAACTGTATAATGTAAATATTTGAGATTTTGGCAAAATAATTGATCAATCCTTCTGAGCCACTCTGCCACATCAAGGCATCTCAAGTAGAGCTGTCCTACACTATACTTTTTTTATTTTAGTTGTGCAGTGCTGCCTCAAACATAAAACTATAGTAACATATCTAAACCTACATTTACCTGGTATATCTCCAGCCTGTTCTCATGCGGCCAGCCTGTTGCAAGTGACTGTTAACTTCTTATTCACTTGCAACAGCTGGTACCATGGGAGCATGCTGGAGATGTATCAGGTAAATATAGCTTTGGATATTCTACTATATTTTTATGTTTGAGGCAGCAATGCACAACTAAAATAGAAAAATATAGTGTAGGACTGCTCTACTTGAGATGCCTTGATGCGGCAGAGTGGCTCAGAAAAATTGATCAATCAGTTTGCCTAATTCTCAAATTTTATATTATACTGTTTGGAGGAATATGTGCATTGCACAATTTTTTTATTGCAAGTTTTTTCCTGATGGTGCTGGCTCTTTTTGCTTATTTTTAGTATTGGTACGTGGCTGACCACCACTTTGCCCTGCACACCGGATTCTACTTGTTTTCCATTCTGTATTGTTGATGGCATTTGGTAACTGTTTGCACTCAGTTACTGCACCCCGCCCTCAGGCTCATTTGTTTTATGCTTCATTTGCCCGGACTTGCTAGCAGCGTTTCCCTGTGCGCTCGGGATAAGCGGACACTAGGCAGCCTGTTGTATGAACTGGTTACCAACATACACATCGGGTAACCAAGGACAGTGTCTGCAGAAAGCGCCCGCACACGCACCTGCGCTTCTCGCACAAAATCTAAGCATTTAGCGCAGAGGTGCTAAATACTGACAGTGCAGGTGTGTGGACAAGGCCCTTTGTGTGTTTGCTCCGTCTTGTATCGGTCATAAAGTATGTGCGTCCTCGGTGTGTTTGCTCCGTCTTGTATCGGTCATAAAGTATGTGCGTCCTCGGTGTGTTTGCTTCGTCTTGTATCGGTCATAATGTATATGTGTCCCCGGTGTGTTTGCTCCGTCTTGTATCGGTCACAATGTGTGTGCATCCTCTGGGTGTGCACTCCACTTTGTATCGGTCATAAAGTGTGTGCGTCCTTGGTGTGTTTGCTCCGTCTTGTATCGGTCATAAAGTATGTGCGTCCTCGGTGTGTTTGCTCTGTCTTTTATCGGTCATAAAGTGTGTGCGTCCTTGGTGTGTTTGCTCCGTCTTGTATCGGTCATAAAGTGTGTGCGTCCTCGGTGTGTTTGCTGCATCTTGTATCGGTCATAAAGTGTGTGTGTCCTCGGTGTGTTTGCTGCATCTTGTATCGGTCATAAAGTGTGTGTGTCCTCGTGTGTTTGCTCTGTCTTGTATCGGTCATAAAGTATGTGCATCCTCGGTGTGTTTGCTCCGTCTTGTATCGGTCATAAAGTGTGTGCGTCCTCGGTGTGTTTGCTCCGTCTTGTATCGGTCATAAAGTATGTGCCCGTTCCCATCTTCTATTTGCTTGCACTTTTGATTTATACAAACATCAGCAACCATTTAAGCCAATTTCAGACGTTAACCTGCACAACTCCCTTAATGACACTGATGAAATAACCTGATGTTTACAGAATATGAGTCTTTTTCAAGCTCTTCAAGCATTTGTCCAAAATGTCCATTAATAGTTAACCACCCCTAATCATTATGTTCGTCAGAAAAAAAAATCATCTCCGCAGCCGACATTTCTACATTCGGCCTATCCTTTCTTTTGTGTGCACTAATGATCATAATGGAATGAAAATAACAATAATAATAACCCTCGGCCTGGTTATTTCTATTGAAAAGTGGCACAAAAAGTCAAATTGTTGTGTTAAAAACGTCTTTCAAACTGGTAAATCAAAGCCAGTGTTGGCTTGTCCCGCTTTGTAAGACATCTATGGTCGGTAACAAGGCGGCTCGGTTTTGCATGTGATGTCGAAGAATTATCGTAATGTTTATTAGGACGTTTATGCTGTTTATGCATTTCACAAGATAAATAATGTGACTTGACAATGCGCTACTGTCTTTTAACATGCGTAATAGAAATGCGTTGATTGCTGGTGACATGGCCGTCCATGAAGGTAGAAGCTTCTTGTAACATAAATGTAAAAATAGGTTACATAACTCCTATCTACATATCGGAAACATGGTTCAATGAACATCAAGTGCAACAGGAAAAGCATAAAAAGCTCCAATGTAAAGGTATAAAAGTGTATAGTCCCAAGTAGCTAGGAATATGTTTATATCAATAAGCACTAGCATGTGTAGGAGCTAGTGATCAGCAAGCACTACATGTTATAGGACAGTATAGCTGGCTAGCATTGTAAGATAGAAGTGCACTACCATTGTAGACTGTGATCAGCAGCATTACATGTGTAGAGCTATTTGATGCGAGCATGCATGTGTAGAGCTAGTGATGAGCGAGCCTACCATGTGTATGAGCTATTGTAAGCGATGCATACATGTGTAGAAAAGCTATGATGAGTGACTACCATGTTAGGAAGCTAGTTAGAGCGACACTGCACCATGGTAGAGCCTAGTGATAGCGTCACTACCATGTGTAGGAGCTAGTGATAGGAGCACTACCATGTGTAGGAGCTAGTGATAGTAGAGCATATCCATGTGTTAGAGCTAGTGATAAGCGAGCACTACCATGTGTAGGAGCTAGTGATCAGCGAGCACTACCAGTGTGACTAGGAAGCAGCACTCAGTGTATGAGCTAGTGATGAGCGAGCACTACCATGTGTAGGAGCTAGTATGAGCAAGCACTACCATGTGTAGGACTAGTGATAGCGAGCACTACCATGTGTAGGAGCTAGTGATGAGCGAGCACTCCATGTGTAGGAGCTAGTGATGAGCGAGCACTACCATGTGTAGAGCTAGTGATGAGCGGCACTACCATGTGTAGGAGCTAGTGATCAGCGTGAGACATCATGTGTAGGAGCTAGTGATGAGCGAGCACTACCATGTGTAGGAGCTAGTGATGAGCGAGCACTACCATGTGTAGGAGCTAGTGATCAGCGAGCACTACCATGTGTAGGAGCTAGTGATCAGCGAGCACTACCATGTGTAGGAGCTAGTGATAGCGGCACTACCATGTGTAGGAGCTAGTGATCAGCGAGCACTACCATGTGTAGGAGCTAGTGATGAGCGAGCACTGCCATGTGTAGAGCTAGTGATGAGCGAGCACTACCATGTGTAGGAGTAGGATATGAGGCAAGCACTACCATGTGTAGGAGCTAGTGATGAGCGAGCACTACCATGTGTAGGAGCTAGTGATGAGCGAGCACTGCCATGTGTAGGAGCTAGTGATGAGGGAGCACTACCATGTGTAGGAGCTAGTGATCAGCGAGCACTACCATGTGTAGGAGCTAGTGATAGCGTGCACTACCATGTGTGTAGGAGCTAGTGATCAGCGAGCACTACCATGTGTAGGAGCTAGTGATGAGCGGCACTACCATGTGTAGGAGCTAGTGATCAGCGAGCACTACCATGTGTAGGAGCTAGTGATGAGCGAGCACTACCATGTGTAGGAGCTAGTGATCAGCGAGCACAACCATGTGTAGGAGCTAGTGATGAGCGAGCACTGCCATGTGTAAGAGCTAGTGATGAGCGAGCACTACCATGTGTAAGAGCTAGTGATGAGCGAGCACTACCATGTGTAGGAGCTAGTGATCAGCGAGCACTATCATGTGTAGAGCTAGTGATGAGAGAGCACTACCATGTGTATGAGTTAGTGATGAGCGAGCACTACCATGTGTAAGAGCTAAAGATGAGCGAGCACTGCCATGTGAAGGACTAGTGATGAGCGAGCACTACCATGCGTTGGAGCTAGTGATGAGTTAGCACTACATGTGTAGGAGCTAGTGATGAGGGAGCACTACCATGCATAGGAACTAGTGATAAGCGTGTACCGCCATGTGTAGTAGCTAGTGATGAGTGACCACCGCCATGTGTAGGAGCTAGTGATCAGTGAGCACTACCATGTGTAGGAGCTAGTGATGAGCAAGCACCACCATGTGTAGGAGCTAGTGATGAGTGAGCACTACCATGTGTATGAGCTAGTGATGATCGAGCACTTCCATGTGTAGGAGCTAGGGATGAGCGAGTATTACCATGTGTAAGACCTAGTGATGAGCGAGCACTACCATGTGTATGAGCTAGTGATGACCGAGCACTACCATGTGTAGAAGTAAGTGATGGGTGAGCATTACCATGTGTGGAAGCAAGTAACGAGCGAGCACTACCATATATAGGAGCTAGTGATTAGTTCTTATGCATAAATCAGTCACTGGTCTCAGGGAGACAAGTCGAAGAAAACACTGCAGGCAGCCGGCTAAAGCGCTCAAACACAGTTTATTCCTAGGCGCATTGCCTCCTGGGAATTACAAATATGCAAATAAAGTCTGTGAAGCCTCGTTTAGGAGTCTCAACACAGGACTAGCCAGATATCCCTCCAGGGAAGGACCTAGCCATGGGGTGGCTCTTTGAGGAGAACACCATAACCACCATATTAAGTGGACCTTTGAGTCAGACTTTTAGGTGGAAAATACGTATTTTGGTCACCTACAAACAAGCAAGATTTCTGGCTCTCACAGACCTGTAACTTCTTCTATAAGAGGCTCCTCTGTCCCTCATTCCCTGTAGTACTGGAGGCTCCTCTGTCCTCCACTCATTACCTGTAGTACTGGAGGCTCCTCTGTCCTCCACTCATTACCTGTAGTACTGGCACCTGTTTGAACTTGTTATCAGTATAAATGACTCCTGTCCACAACCTCAAACAGTCACACTCCAAACTCCACTATGTTGAAGACCAAAGAGCTGTCGAAGGACACCAGAAACAAAATTGTAGCCCTGCACTAGGCTGGGAAGACTGAATCTGCAATAGACAAGCAGCTTGGTGTGAAGATATCAACGGTGGGAGCAATAATTAGAAAATGGAAGACATACAAGACCAGTGATAATCTCCCTCGATCTGCGGCTCCACGCAAGATCTCACCCCGTGGGGTCAAAATTATCTCAAGAACGGTGATCAAAATTCCAGGAACCACACGGGGGGATCTAGTGAATGACCTGCAGAGAGCTGGGACCAACATAACACAGGCTACCATCAGTTACACATTATGCCACCAGGGACTCATATCTTGCAGCGCCAGACGTGTCCCCCTGCTTAAGCCATTACATGTCCGAACCCGTCTGATGTTTGCTAGACAGCATGATTTGGATGATCCAGAAGAGTATTGGGAGAATTTCATATGGTCAGATAAAACCAAAGTAGAACTGTTTGGGAGAAAACACAATTCATCGTATTTGTAAGAGAAAGAATGCTGAGTTTCATCCAAAGAACACCATACCTGCTGTGAAGCATGGGGGGAGCAACATCATGCTTTGGGGCTATTTCTCTGCCAAGGGACCAGGATGACTGATCCGTGTACATGAAATAATGAAATGAGCCCTATATCATGATATTTTTTTGTGCAAACCTCCTTAAATCAGCAAGGGCACAGAAGATGAACCGTGGCTAGGTCTTTCAGCATGACAATGATGCCAAGCACACCACCAGGGCAACGAAGGAGTGTCTTTGTAAGAAGCATTTCAAGGTCCTGGAGTGGCCTAGCCAGTCTCCAGATCTCAACCCTATAGGAAACCTTTGGAGGGAGTTGAAAGTCCGTGTTGCCCAGAGACAGCCCCAATACATCACTGCTGTAGAGGAGATCTGCATGGAGGAATGGCCCAACATACCAGCAACAGTGTGCGCCAACCTGGTGAACTTACACAAAACGTTTCACCTCTATCATTGCCAACCAAGGATATATAACCGAGTATTAAGAACTTTTGTTATTGACCAAATTCTTATTTTCCACCAAATAAAAAAAAAAAATATTTTCAAATCAGACAATGTGATTTTCCGAATTTGATTTCTCATTTTGTCTCTCATAGTTGAGGTGACCTATGATGTCAATTACAGGCCGACCTCTTTTTATGTGAAAGAACTTGCACACTTGGTGTCTTACTAAATACTTTTTCCCCACTGTATAAGGAGACTGGCCATGGGTACTCATATAAGGCGGCTGGCCATGGATACTCATATAAGGTGGCTGGCCATGGATACTCATATAAGGTGGCTGGCCATGGATACTCATATAAGGTGGCTGGCCATGGATACTCATATAAGGCAGCTGGCCATGGATACTCATATAAGGCGGCTGGCCATGGATACTCATATAAGGTGGCTGGCCATGGATACTCATATAAAGCGGCTGGCTATGGATACTCATATACGGTCGCATGTCATTAATACTCATAAGGTGGCTGGCCATGGATACTCATATAAGGCAGCTGGCCATGGATACTCATATAAGGCGGCTGGCCATGGATACTCATATAAAGCGGCTGGCCATGGATACTCATATAAGGTGGCTGGCCATGGATACTCATAAGGTGGCTGGCCATGGATACTCATATAAAGCGGCTGGCCATGGATACTCATATAAGGTGGCTGGCCATGGATACTCATATAAGGCGGCTGGCCATGGATACTCATAAGGTGGCTGGCCATGGATACTCATATAAAGCGGCTGGCTATGACTACTCATATAAAGCGGCTGGCCATGATTAATCATATAAGGTGGCTGGCCATGGATATATGAATAAGGCGGCTGGCCCTTATTACTCATATAAAGTGGCTGGCCATGACTACTCATATAAAGCGGCTGGCCATGATTAATCATATAAGGTGGCTGGCCATGATTAATCATATAAGGTGGCTGGCCATGGATATATGAATAAGGCGGCTGACCCTTATTACTTATATAAAGTGGCTGGCCATGGATACTCATAAGCTGGCTGGCCATAGTTACTCATATAAGGTGGCTGGCCATGGATACTCATATAAGGCGGCTGGCCATGGATACTCATATAAGGTGGCTGGCCATGGGTACTCATATAAGGCGGCTGGCCATGGGTACTCATATAAGCTGCCTGGCCATGGATACTCATATAAGGTGGCTTGCTGGCCCTGATTACTCATATAAGGCGGGTTGCCTTGATTACTCATATAAGGTGGATGGCCATGGATACTCATATAAGTCGGCTTGCCATGGATACTCATATGAGGAGGCTGGAGAGAAAACAGATTTCTAGTAACACAGATATTAAATTTTTCTTAGCATGCAAATTAATTTCTACGAAAGTCATACATTGTCCTCTGTCCGATAGAATTTGGTTGAGGACGGATTATTGCAAATTTCACAAATTAAATCAATTTAGTCCTTAACTAACAAAAAAAAGAAAAACCCAACATTCAATATCGGGAGTTAAAAAACCCCCGACCCTTCAGATTTCTACAATTTGTCCCTATTTGCTGCCTTTTTCCGTCGTTGACTGGAATTATGTTCCCTAATGGTTTCGCCTTTTGACAAATTTTGCACTTATTACTTTTTTTCCTGCCAAGTTTACCGTTGAGTATGAATATTTTTCGAGACGGCCGGCTCTGCACATGCTGATTATTATACGCCTGAAATCTTACAAAGAGTCTTAAGTCATCTTCTCGGCATGGCGCTCACCGCACTAATAATAATAACCAAAAAAAAAAATAGGTTTCAAATTGAAAGAATTTTTTCTTTTTTTTTCCAGTTTTCTAAACCTTTTCTTCAATAATAGCAATTGACAAAAAAAAAAAATCGTGGTGGCCTACCTAGTGAATACTTGACCGTAACTGTAACATTGCTGGCGGTTAACGCATAATTTCTCTCAAAGGGAGTGTAAAAATAAGCGCCAGGGCTTTTACCTTTTTTGTTTTCCAAACCGTCGGCACAGCTTCGGGTTACGGTTTCCGGCATTCATCTGCATGTACAATGGACAGCGTGTTATTTTCACCGTTTTAAAGTGGTTCGGTGTACAAAAAGAAAAAAAAGTTTCAACCCTTGACGTGACGGCTCCACGGGGAGTTTTCCATTAAGAGCTAAAGATGACAAGTTTTACGAGATGCCAAGAAATGAAATCTTTAAGTAACGTCCGTAATCTTGGAAAAGTAATGAAAGAATGGAACCAACTTTATTTACTTCTATAGAGAGAATAGACTTGACCGTTGCTTTATCTGGGGACAGTAGCATTTAAAGGGGTTGTCCACTACTAGGATAACGCCTATCTCAATGGACTTGTTTCCTCAAGTGAAAATAATAGAAAACGTTCAAAGATTCTGCATAAAAAAAAGCTTTCATTGAACAAGATTAAAAATTACCAACGTACATGGCAACGCGTTTCGAGCATATACATGCTATTTCTCCAGAGGTTCTAAAAATTAGCAATGTACATGGCAACGTGTTTCAAGCATATGCACGCTCTTTCTCCAGAGGTTCTTATCATAAAAAATACCAATGTACATGGCATCGCGTTTCGAGCATATACACGCACTCTCAAGAGGTTCTTAACTTAATTATTAGTAAAAGAAATGGCAACGCGTTTCGAGCATATACACGCTCTCTCAAGAGGTTCTTATCTTAAAAATTACCAACGTACATGGCAACGCCTTTCGAGCATATACACGCTCTTTCGCCAAAGGTTCGTATCATAAAAATTACCAACATACATGGCAACGCCTTTCGAGCATATACACGCTCTTTCTCCAAAGGTTCTTATCATAAAAATTACCAACATACATGGCAACGTGTTTTGAGCATATACACGCTCTTTCCCAGGGCTTTCTCATCATATAAATTACCAACATACATGGCAATGGGTATTGAGCATATATACGCTTTTTCCCAATGGGTTCTCATCATAAAAATTACCAATGTACATGACATGTTTCGAGCATATACATGCTCTTTCTCCAGAGGTTCTTATCATAAAAATTATCAATGTACATGGCAACGCGTTTCAAGCATATACACGCTCTTTCTCCAGAGGTTCTTATCACAAAAAATACCAATGTACATGGCAACGCGTTTCGAGCATATACACGCACTCTCAAGAGGTTCTTAACTTAATTATTAGTAAAAGAAATGGCAACGCGTTTCGAGCATATACACGCTCTCTCAAGAGGTTCTTATCTTAAAAATTACCAACGTACATGGCAACGCCTTTCGAGCATATACACGCTCTTTCGCCAAAGGTTCTTATCATAAAAATTACCAACATACATGGCAACGTGTTTTCAGCATATACATGCTCTTTCCCAGGGCTTTCTCATCATATAAATTACCAACATACATGGCAATGGGTATTGAGCATATACACGCTTTTTCCCAATGGGTTCTCATCATAAAAATTACCAATGTACATGACATGTTTCGAGCATATACATCCTCTTTCTCCAGAGGTTCTTATCATAAAAATGATCAATGTACATGGCAACGCGTTTCAAGCATATATACGCTCTTACTCCAGAGGTTCTTATCATAAAAATTACCAACGTATATGGCAATGGGTTTGAGCATATACATGCTTTCTGAAGAGGTTCTTATAAAATCATCAATGTACACAGCAACATGTTTAGAGAATATACACACTCTTTCTCAAGAGGTTCTTATCATAAAAATTATCAATGTACATGGCAACGCGTTTCAAGCATATACATGCTCTTTCTCCAGAGGTTCTTATCATAAAAATTACCAACATACATGGCAATGGGTCATGAGCATATACACGCTCTTTCCCAACTGGTTCTCATCATAAAAATTACCATCGTACATGACAACATGTTTCAAGCATATACACGCTCTCTCCAGAGGTTATCATAACAAATACAAATGTACATGGCAACATGGCTGTTTCACAAGGGGTTCTTATAAAAATTACCACCGTACAGGTAACATATTTCTAGCATATGCACACTCTCTCCAGAGGTTCTTATCATAAAAATTACCAACATACATGGCAATGCGTTTTTAAGATATACATGCTCTTTCCCAAGAGGTTCTCATCATAAAAATGACCAACGTACATGGCAACATGTTTCGAACATATACACGCTCTCTCCAGAGTTTGTTATCATAAAAATTACCAACGTACATGGCAACATGCTTCGACATATACACGAAGTAAAGCATATCCTCCTGTAGCCATACCCACACTTTACTGGTTCCTGTACACACTTAATTCCCTAACCGCACAACTAGAAACCACAGCTCGGACCTGGCTTCCTAAAAGGCCATCGAGCTGTTCTTCATTCCTCCTAAGGAATCAGAAGGTAGGTCCCTAAGCACAACTTACTAGGATAAAGAAGAGTTCAGGTGTAGACAAAAACCAAAGGTGGGCAAACATAAAGCACGTGCCCAAGTGGACAAAGGAGAAATAATAAATGCAAGCAAGAGAAACTTATTACCGACCTAATAGAAAACAGGTGTAGGAAAGGTGTAAAGGCCATGTCACACGTGGCGACATCGCCGCCTATTACATAGGTGACGTAGGGCGTGGCCTATCGGCGGCCAGATCGCCCCTGCGTCGCCTAATGTAAAGGGGCGATGTCGCCGTCTCTGAGCGGTCGCCTGGTTTCAGAGTAGTGCTCTGAAACCAGGCGACCATTATAGGGCGATGTGTACACATCGCCCCATGTAAATGGCCGCTGGCGACCTGACAGGCGATGGGAGCCATAGGCTCCTATTGTCCTGCATCACCGCTGGGGTTGTGAGACACACCTATCAGATCGCCGGTGCGGCGCTGGAGGTGTCGACCCATGTAAATGGGGGATGGCGATGCTGGCGGGGCGCCAAAAACGTGCGCTCCCACCAGTCGCCACCGACATCTCCAGCTCTGTCGCCTCGTGTGACGGTGCCTTAAGAAATACAACACAGGTTTCATCCTACAAGGCAAAGTCACTTAGCTGCAGGGATGGAACATTTTTAGCAGCCATCCACCTAGAAATATAGCCAGCAAAGAAAGCTGGTGAAAGGAGGGTAAAAATAGCCCCACCCGGGATGTGATAGGACAAAAACAAAATATGAAGTAGAGAACAGCTGATTAGCAGCGAAGCAAGGGAGCACAGATAAGAAAAGACTGACCAATGACGGAGCAAGAAGCCATCGGATCAAGCCCTGAGACTGAGGCATGCTTTGGAATATGATGGCGCTATAAAGTGGCGTAACTTGAAGCTCATGGTCTCCGATGCAAAAGTTCCAACGGGGGCCCCCAATAATTGCAAATCTTTAATAGCAATTGTCTTTTTTTATAGGCCAAAGGGACTTTTAATTAATTTAAGGATTAAGTTTCGGGCTCTATGAGCGCCATCATAGGTACGTTTGCACTTGTTTTTATGTGATCTATCCAACGTCGTTAGTGGTTTAGTAGTGTAAAATGTGCTGACAGACTCCCTTTAAATACAAGTCAGCCAAAATATAGAATGAAATGAGGGAAGCGGGAGATGGTGATTATAATTGAAGTCTGGGATTTTCTTATTTTTTTTTTTATTTTGAATTTATCTCACTCGGTAATGTGTTTGTTTTCTCAATCCTACTACAAGAAGAATCCAATTACCTCTTAATGAGATTTAGAATATTGCAGATTCATCAGAAGGAAAGAGGACGGTGTGACTGGTATTAAGTAAAACTGATTTATAGTGAGGATTAAAAAATGAATATCATTAGCAGATATAAAACGGAACCTTCTAATATCTTCCTAAATGTCTTACCCGAGGAGATCTCCTTTTAGAGACATGTATCACGCCGATGTCTCAGGTCTGTTCCCGGAGAAAGTCCATTTATTGGTCCAGTGACTCCAATATCTCAACACCTCAACAAGTTTCTACTTCTAATAAAAATCATCGCAGGAGAAATGATGATCATATATAATTGAAGACGGGCATAATTATGTCAAAATTGCATAGAAAAAATAATATGCCATGTGTTAGTTATGACGGGCAAAGATCCTATGAAAAGTTCCAATGATATTGACAATATAACGGTATATACCATTACTATTATTATTTAACAGCTGGATCTTGAGCTATGACGACTTGATGGATGAATGCTCTGTAGGAACATAAATCTTGGACAGCCTAGATAGGTCCAGAAGGGTCTTCTCCAAAGCAAGATAGGTCCACCAAGGTCTTCACTAAAGCTAGATAGATCTACCAGGGTCTTCTCCAAGCCTCGATAGGTCTACCTTGGTCTTATCCAAGCCTAAATAGGTCCACCAGGGTTTTCTACAAGTCTAGATAAGTCCACCAGTGTCTTTTCCAAGCCTAGATAGGTCTTCTACAAGCCTAGATGGATCTGCCAGGGTCTTCTCCAAGCCTGAAAAGATCCACAAGGGTCTTCTTCAAGCCTAGACAGATCCACAAGGGTCTTCTCCAAGCCTAGATAGGTCCACCAGGGTCTTTTCCAAGCCTAGATAGGTCAACTAGGGTCTCTCCAAGCCTAGATAGGTCAACTAGGGTCTCTCCAAGCATAGATAGGTCCACCGGTGTCTAACAATTGGGTTGTTGGTGTTTCTCTTCACCTTATTCCCTCTATTCTTCCTACCATGATGTCCTTCTCCAGTGATTTCTCTCGTCATATGATGGGAAGACAAGTCGAAAGCTTGGTGATCTTTGCTTCCAGTGACATGTCTGGCTTGATTTGTTCCAGAATTAATGTATCTGTTCTTCTCTCCATCCATGGTATTGATAACATACAGCTCCACATTTCTAAGGAGTTGATTCTTCTTCTGTCTTGTTGCTTTATCTTTCAGGTTTCACATCCATATGTTATCACAGAGGATGAGCAAATCTTTTGTAAACAAATCAAATTAATTGGAATTTGCCACCATTTCCCTAAATTTGATTCACTCAAATCCGACATACTGGTCATTCGTCTGCCATTTGTTTGGTTAATGTGAGACCTACCGCCGCAGCTCCTTTATGGTCCAGCACCTCCTCCCTAAACCTCATTATCTTGTTTTTAATCTTTGAAAGCTTTTCTAGATCTTCACGCCTATGTCTCGTCCCATGGAATGGGGAGAGACAATGTGACCACGTGGGCGGTGCACCTGGTGAAGTCATAACCTGCCTCAAAGTCTACCCGGGCCGGGACACTATAATGAAGAGAAGACCAGAACCAGAGCTGAGAGTGCAAGTGGAGGTCAATGTTGTTTTTTAAACCCCTTCTGGCCAATATGTTTATTTTGGAGGGTCAAGAACCTCAAAGAGTAATAAATAGTTTTTTTATGTAATGGTTGATTCAATTGGCTTTTGCATGAAGTTGAAGCAAATCAAATTTTCAAGTTGAGTTTAAGTGTTTCTCCACTGAGTAGGGAGCGTCCAGATACAATGCGTGACAGTGGGGCACAGACCAACGGTGTCCGGCGCACTACATAATACAACAGACAAGGGAAACACCAGGGGGACAAATACAATGGAGGACCCTGCTTGTAGGGAACGAGGGAAAGGAGACCTCCTGCACCACCTGCGGCTGTGCCCTGATCTTCCTACTAGCCCCTATATGGTTTCTTTCACCCCCATGTTTGGCCCTGATGTTAACCCTCGATAGGGCGATAGGCAGCGGGAGCACTAGTCCCAACCACTACACTAAAATCAACAAGAAGGAAAGGAAAGACAGATAGACAAACGACAAGACAACTTCACACCCGCTGACACTATCCTAGGCAGCAGATGGCTTGGCAACCTTCAGCTTCTATTGAGTAGCTTCTTCCCCTCAGATAGTTAGGCCAGGAATAGAGTTCAGTCACCAGCAAGGTATGCTGGACCATGTGACCATATAAAGGACATGGGAGTGATCACAAGGTAACCACACCTGGAAAGAGAACTAAGGATCTTTGCTAGCAACAGAAACTGACGTTAACTTCTACACTGCCAAAGGAAGGAAACACATTTAATATGAAGTCTCAATACAGGAATGAGACCACAGGTCCCAAATATCTGTCCTATAGATGAAGGAGGGGATAGGAAGACTCATGCAAGACCTCTAGGGCAGAGCTCAACTACAACTTGGGGGTATTCTTTGCTCTCTTTGTGGAGGACCCAACATGTCCAAGCACTGAAAAGACAGTCCATTGATAACAGTGGGAAGGTGTAATGCCCTATTTCTCCTGTGGTGGTGCTATAGGTAAATTAAACATTTTCAGATGATTTCTTTAAAATATCACAGATGATCGAACATTTTTTGTGCTTATATTATTATTTGTAAGGAACTTATACAGAAAAAAGAGGCATTTTATAAAGCAAAATAGTGGAGGTCACTCTATATATTGGACCTCTATATATTAGATGCAGTGGAGAAATGCCTAATGATGCCAAATTTGCTATGAAGAACCTAAAATGTTATACTCAATTTCCCAGAGGTGGCGCTGTGGTGCTATATTCTTTCACAGATTACAGCTGGTTGCTTAGATTTTCAATATGAGAATAATCCATGATCAATCGTTTTATCAGAAGGATCCCTTTAATGAAACTATTTTTAAACAAACAGACAACCCTTTAGAAACTGAGAGATCTGATATAATTAACAATAGAATGGCTCATAGAGATTATGACAATAATGATGTAATAACCTCAAATTTCCCTCTGGAGGTGTAAACTTGAAGTATTAAAATAAATAAGCCCCTACTCCCCTAATGGTGGCTGCCAGATATGTGTTCTGCCCATTCAGGCTCAGTAATATAAAGCAACTCTAGTTTGACACTGCTTACAATCTGTGAGATATTATATGTTATCTTGTTATGATGTTTAAATATGTTTAGACAATCTGGCAGTATTCCTGCATATCTAGGTTCCTTCCCCTTTAAGAAAATAGTGCTTTGTAGGACCTCTTTCTGCATGTCTGGGAAAAAATGACAATTTCCGATTGGTACCAGATAGGACTTCACAGGGAAGCTGTGTTCTTGCATCCTGCACACCTATTGTGAACTGACTTCATCTTTGAGAATCTATTCTGGTGAGAGTTATACTCCTGTCTGTATGTCTTTTGCATTAGAGCCTATTGTTAGAATGGAACTGCAATCATTTTTACCTAGAGTTACGTCTGACAGGAATGCTTGTGTTCTATGATCCTAAATTTTAGTGTAGTGATCTTCTGTACTGTACACTGTCAGGGCTGTTTGAGATGTGTACCCAGCATTTATTTATGCTTTCGATACTGTACACTGTTGTAGCTTTGTGAGGATAGTGTATGTTCATTCTTTCTGCTGTGTATTATCACTATTGTTGTTTATGTGATATCTTGCACTAATTGGTGTTATTTGTATTCTCTTAGGGGGCCTTACACGCTACGATATCTGTAAAGATATCGCTGAAACGTCACAGGTTTGGAGTCATTCAAACAATCAACTACACAATCAACAGTTTATTTGGGATACAGAGAAGGTTGGAACTCGCACTGCATATAAAGTGAATGAAGGCAGAACAAAGAGACTGCAGCATTACTATTTCAGAAAATCAGCTGTACAGTTGAATGCCTCTTTATGGCCTCTTTTTGATGCACAGGCTGCTTTTAGGACCCATGTAAGGACTGCAAAATGGCCCAAATGCAGATTCCGTATATTATGAGCAGATTATAATGGATTTCTGCACGAAGAGTGAAGCTCTATGTATTTTCTAGGAATTACTAAATACTCACCAAACCCCTATACATTGTACATGTTGATAGTAAGATGAGAAACAGTCACCACCTCGTGCAATATTTGCTGCTTTGTAAATAATTAATTTCCTCATTTCAGCCGCCAGGTCCGGTGTGCGCCGATCGCTGAAGGCTTCACTTCCATCATTTTGCAGGAGGTGGAAATAGGGAATAAATAAGACTCTCCGAGCCCACGACGGACACAGCCAATAAAAGATACAGGGACTCCTGAGTGATCTATCTGCCCCGAGGTCACATCTCACCCAATGGGACATGTGGAAATGATGAAATCAGAGATATGACATCCGACAGCTAGGGAGACACACTACCAAACGTATTCAGTATGTAACGGATGACTCAAGAAATAGCAGTCTTGTTACAATAAACAGAAAAAAAGAAAAAATATAGATAGATCCATAGAGAGATAGTTACATAGACAAATAGGTCCTTAGATAGATAGATCCATAGATGGATAGATAGATCCATAGATGGATAGATCTATAGATGGATAGATAGATCGATCGATAGATAGATAGATAGATAGATAGATAGATAGATAGATAGATAGATAGATCCATAGATAGATAGATAGATAGATAGATAGATAGATAGATAGATAGATAGATAGATAGATCGATAGATAGATAGATAGATAGATAGATAGATAGATAGATAGATAGATAGATAGATAGATCCATAGATAGATCTATAGATAGATAGATAGATCCATAGATAGATCCATAGATAGATAGATAGACAGACAGATAGATAGATAGATCCATAGATAGATCCATAGATAGATCCATAGATAGATAGATAGATCCAGTGCCTGAGGAAAAGTCTTTGTGACTTGAAACGGTGCATGCTTTGTGCCTGTCCTAATAAAGAAAGTTCTTTTCACATTGAGAACTTGGAGTGCTGCAAGTCTTTCTCCAGGCCTAGATAGATCCATAGATAGATAGATAGATCCATAGATAGATAGATAGATAGATAGATAGATAGATCCATAGATAGATAGATAGATAGATAGATAGATAGACAGACAGACAGATAGATAGATCCATAGCTAGATAGATAGATCCATAGATAGATCCATAGATAGATAGATAGATAGATAGATAGATAGATAGATCCATAGATAGATCCATAGATAGATAGATAGATCCATAGATAGATCCATAGATAGATAGATAGATAGACAGACAGATAGATAGATAGATCCATAGATAGATAGATAGATCCATAGATAGATCCATAGATAGATAGATAGATAGATAGATAGATCCATAGATAGATAGATAGATCCATAGATAGATCGATCGATCGATCGATAGATAGATAGATAGATAGATAGATAGATAGATAGATAGATAGATAGATAGTGATACATTTGCAGACCTTTCCGGTGGTCATTAACCCTATAGTTCCTTGCGGTCATTTGATCATCTGTGGATTATTCCACCATTGCTTCCTCATGTGGAGATGAGATGATGACTCCACGGCTCGGCGGCGCTCTCTATCCCCCTGATCTGAGGTCTCGGTGTACCCCCTCGCAGATGGCGGAGGCACACTTCAGCTGCATACATTCATTTAACACCATGGAAACCATTTTTATACGGTTGCAATCTATATTTACCAAATAAATGTGTGATCCGTCTTTTTAAGTACACGGTAATTGCTGCATTAAGCCGGAATGGTGGGATATATTCTGCCTCATTTTATATGCACAATTTGTAGGCGATATAAAGCTGCAATTGTATTCCAATTATTACTCTGTTCTCCATAAAATACGCTCCTTTTATTGCTATTTTTCTGTCTCTTGATTTCAGGTTGGTTTTGTCGGTATTTTAGGGGGGTGCTATGTTATGGATAACCCTGACTAGTGGATGGATCTGATTCTGAAGAAGACCGTGGCACACTCCAGGAAAGTTAAACTTCTTCTTTATTTCAAACAGGTAAAAGCTGGTGCACTACGCCAGTTCAGCGTGGGGGGAGAGGGGAAGACAAGCAGGTATATGGACAACAGCTGTTTTGCACATTTCAACAGCTGTTTCGCATGTTTGTGCTTCAACAGGTGGATTTATGGACCTGTTGAAGCTCAAACATGCGAAACAGCTGTTCTCTATACATCTACTTGTCTTCCTCTCTTCCCCCTTGCTGAACTGGCATAGCACTACACCAGTTTAGCGTGCAGGAAGAGGGGAAGACAAGCAGGTATATAGACAACAGCTGTTTTGCACATTTCAACAGCTGTTTCGCATGTTTGTGCTTCAACAGGTGGATTTATGGACCTGTTGAAGCTCAAACATGCGAAACAGCTGTTTCTCATACATCTACTTGTCTTCCTCTCTTCCCCCTTGCTGAACTGGCATAGCACTACACCAGTTTAGCGTGCAGGAAGAGGGGAAGACAAGCAGGTATATAGACAACAGCTGTTTTGCACATTTCAACAGCTGTTTCGCATGTTTGTGCTTCAACAGGTGGACCTGTTGAAGGACAGACGTGTGAAACAGCTGTTGTCTATACATCTACTTGTCTTCCTCTCTTCCCCCGCTGAACTGGCGTAGTACAACAGCTTTTACCTGTTTGAAATAAAGAAGGAGTTTTACTTTCCCGGAGTGTGCCACGGTCTTCTTCAGATCGGATGTTCCCCTGTTATCACCTTGTTATAGGTCTGTATCAGCATCACAGGTTCTAAATAGGAATGATCTGATGCGGTATGGATGCTGCAGTGACACTGACTCCAGGGCTCTCCCACGTTTACAGCTGCACTGAGTTCCTCGGCTGGGCTACACCTGGAAGAAATGATTGCCTTCTTGTATTAATCAGCAGGAGGGCAACCTATAACGTTGTTTCTATTATTTCTCTGTACATATAATATTAGCTGCAGCTGTATTTACTGCGTCCTGGAATAATAAAGGGGGAATGTCGCATTTAGCCTCTTTAGTGGGTGAAGATTTAAATAGATAATAGCGCAGAGCATTAGTCACCATGGAAATGACAAAACGATGTAATCTAGGAAAATTATCTCCGGATGTGTGTGAATGTCTGCAAAAAGGCAGTCTATGAGAGGCGAGTGTGAGGCCAATCACTGAGATTATCTGATAAGATCATAATCATCCGAAAGATAGAATGGATGGATAGACAAAGATGAAAGAAAGAAAGAAAGGAGAAGAAAGAAAGGAGAAAGAAAGAAAGAGAAAGAGAAGAAAGAAAGAGAAAGAAAGAAAGAAAGAGAAGAAAGAAGAGAAAGAAAGAAAGAAAGAAAGAAAGAAAGAAAGAAAGAAAGAAAGAAAGAAAGAAAGAAAGAAAGAAAGAAAGAAAGAAAGAAGAAAGAAAGAAGAAAGAAAGAAAATGAGAAAAAAGAAAGAAAAAAGAAAGAAGAAAAGAAGGAGAAAGAAAAAATAAGAGAAAAAGAAAGAAAGAAAAAGAAAGAAAGAAAGAAGGGAAGAAAAAATAAAAGAAGAAAAAGAAGAAAGAAAGAAAGAAAGAAAAAGAAAAAAAAAGAGGAAAAATGAAAGAAGAAATAAAGAGAAGAAAGAAAAGAAAGAAAGAAAGAAAAGAAAGAATAAGATAGATAGATAGATAGATAGATAGATAGAAGAAGAAGAAAGAAGAGAGAAAACAAAAGAGATGAATGAAAGAAGGGAATAAGGAAAGAAAGAAAGAAAGAAAGAAGAAGAGAAAGAAAGAAAGAAAGAAAGAAAAGAAAGAAAGAAAGAAAGAAAGAAAGAAAGAAAGAAAGAAAAGGATAAAGGAGAAAAGAAAGAAAGAAAAATATGGAAAGATTAATATAGATAGACAGACAGGCAGACAGACGGATGGATGGATGGATGGATAGATAGATAGATAGACAGATAGATAATCATGGGTTGTCTAAAGATACTGTCACACGCCACGATATCGTCGCAATATCTCCCATGATTTGACATGAGCGCGCACGTTTTTGGCACTCTCACCAGATCGCTTCGGAGATGTCACACGTAGCGATGTCGCGTGCAACCTCCGGCGATCAGGCGTTCTGGAAATTGCCTGACCAAGACCGGAAGCGATCTTGCCTTTCCACATCGCCTCATCTTACACCACAACCACATCGGCGATGTGGGCGTAGAGTGTGACCGCGGTGAGGAGACAGGCGTGCCAGAGTGTGTTACACTGCGCCCCTACCACTCCGATTGGCCTACACAACTGAGTTACCACCAAGCCACCAATCGCCACAGACGGGGCGCGGAAAACAGCACACTCAGGTACGCCTACGGGACTGATTTCAGGATGTCTGAAATCGCTTTCTACGTCGTTATCGCCCTGTCACACGGCATGACCCATTGAACTCACGAGGTGGACATCACCTGATCTTACTGCAGTGCTGTGTAATCTGTAGATATCCGGTAGTTGCAGACCTTCAGTCCTCGCAGGTCACCAGGATGTGAATGACTTTTGGCAGAGTCCTCCGGAGGCGGCAGGTAGGACGAGCGGTGGAATAACCCTGTATGACTGATTTTAATGAAAAGTCGGCTGTTTAGAAAAGAAATAGGAACATTTGCCGCGTCTCCCGTGGCCCCGGGGTGGAGACATTACTTCCGGCTCTTTCTTCTGCTGCCTGTGTTCACATTTCACATTCTTTCTCGGTGGCATTTTAAATGTCTAAATAGATTTGGAGCCATTTTCCCGCTGCCCTAAAAGCCTGAGAGATAGCAGGGATCCCGGGCTTACGGATTAGTCTGTCTGTTCAATTCAGACCTGGATTTCTCTATTTGATTTCTTCCCCAGAGTTACGGCTTATCCCTCACTTGTCCCTATGTGTCGCTTATGGATCCGGCCTCGCTTTGTCACCGGTTGGGAATATCAGGCGGATCACGCTGCTCTCTGTTTCCTTAGGAGAATAATGATAACCTATAAGCAGCCGCCGCTCCCACCGCTTCCTTTACTCCGGCTTTATTGTTCACCGGAGCTGTTTTCCTTCACACGAGGATATTTGTGCTCATAGAGCAAAGCTTCATCCTTCTATTCTAGACTTAAAAGGAACCTTCACTCAGAGATAACGTTCCCCACGTGCCCCATTCATTTCAATGCCAAGAAGGAAGGGGAAATGCATGATATCCTGGCCATCGTCTGTTATTTCTTTGCCTTTTCTGCTGGTCACATAGAGGAAGGATACAAGAACCTTTCTTCATGGTATCACCCCTCTTATCCATCACAGCCTACAGGACCCCATGGAGGAAGGATACAGGAACCTTTCTTCATGGTATCACCCCTCTGATCAATTACAGCCTGCTGTTATCTCTCCCTTGTACAGCTTCTATGACCACATGGAGGAAGGATACAGGAACCTTTCTTCATGGTATCACCCCTCTTATCTATCACAGCCTACAGGACCACATGGAGGAAGAGTATATGAACCTTTCTTCATGTTATCACCCCTCTGATCAATTACAGCCTGCTGTTATCTCTCCCTTGTACAGCTTCTATGACCACATGGAGGAAGGATACAGGAACCTTTCTTCAAGGTATCACCCCTCTTATCCATCACAGCCTACAGGACCACATGGAGGAAGGATACAGGAACCTTTCTTCATGGTATCACCCTCTTATCAATCACAGCTTCCAGTGACTACATGGAGGAAGGATACAGGAACCTTTCTTCATGGTATCACCCCTCTTATCAATCACAGCCTCCAGTGACTACATGGAGGAAGGATACAGGAACCTTTCTTCATGGTATCACCCTCTTATCAATCACAGCCTCCAGTGACCACATGGAGGAAGGATACAGGAACCTTTCTTCATGGTATCACCCTCTTATCAATCACAGCTTCCAGTGACCACATGGAGGAAGGGTACAGGAACCTTTCTTCATTTTATTACCCTCTTATCAATCACAGCATCCAGTGACTACATGGACGAAGGATACAGGAACCTTTCTTCATGGTATCACCCCTCTTATCAATTACTGCCTCGAATTGTCATCTCTCTACCTGTACATCCTTCAGTGACCAAATGGAGCTTTTTTCACGTTATCACCCATCTTATCAATTGCAGCCTGTCCAGCTTCTAGTGATCACAAAGTAGTGGCATACATGAAGTTTTTACTCATGTTATCACCCCTTTTATCAATGACAGCCTTGTATTCTCATCTTTCCCGCTATACAGTTTTCAGTGTTCCTAGAAAGAGTCATACAGGAGCTTGTCTTCATGTTATCACCCCTCTCATCAATAAGATGCTTTTATTGTCATCTTTCCCCCCCATTCAGTCTTCAGTGTCCACAGAAAGAGTCATACAGAAACTTTTCTTCATGTTATCATCTTTCTGAGTGGGCATAATACCAACAAGTGGAGGGGGTGCAATCGTGTCCTGGAGACTAGGTGGCCCTAAAATTCTCTTTGACTAATGGAAAAAGACTATTGCTATTAAAGATTTGCAAAAATTGGAGGCCCCGTTAGAGCTTTTGCATCACACCCATGAGCTTAACGTTACACCATGGATGCCTCCTTGTATTGACAGCCTTGTATTGTGTTCTTCAGTGGCGGACCTTGCGACCAGGGGGCCCTGGTGCAGCTTTCGTTGTTGAGGACCTGGGGGTGGGTGCTATCGATCGCGGCCGCGGCGAGGATTGGGGGAGGGGGGAGGCTGCAATCGCGGCCGCCGGTGGTGGGTGCTAGCAGCCGTCGGCTCCTACCTGCATCGAGCAAGCCCTGGGAGCCGGAGCAGCAGCAGCGGAGGGGAGGAGGGGCGGGCTCAGCCAAGGGAAGCAGGAAGCTTCCCTCGGTTAACCCCCTCTTCTCTGGCACACTGGCACAGGGTCATGGGGGAGGCGGCTGGGGGCCCCCCTGCAGGCTTAAGGGGCCCCCTAGCCGGTCGGGGCCCTGGTGCAGCTGCACCAGCTGCACCACGGTAGGTCCGCCCCTGGTGTTCTTTCCCCATTCAGTCTTCAGTGTCCCCAGATAGAGTCATACAGGAGCTTTTCTTCCTGTTATCACCCCTTTTATTAAGCACAGCCTTGTATTGTATTCTATCCCAAATCTTCAACCCTAGGACCTATTCATTAAAATATCATTTCTGTTATCACTTACTACTATATTGTGCATCCTCCAGTGATCCTAGGGTGGATATAGAAGCTTATTGTCAGTAAACGCTTCATTTACCAATCACAGTTGATATTTGCTCTCTGAAAATACATGGGTATAAGGGTAAAATATGGATTTTTTTATTTTACACCTATACTTTAGGTTTAGGTGTAACTTAAATGTAAGAAAATTGTCTCACAACCTTTCCTACTCAAACGGACAATACAATGTCCTACAATGAAGGAAGGGAAAACATGGATTTATTGATGAAAAAACATGCCAAAATAGGGCAGTCCCACGCGTTTTGAGCTTAATATAATATGAGTCACAAGAACAAGGGATCAATTTGCTAAGAAATAAGGACATTATAACAAGTATACAGGAGACGATTCCTCATACATTGTATATTTAGAGATAAACTTCAGCAAGTTCTTGCAAGGTCTAATTAGTTTCCGCAGCGCACCTGCAGCCCGCAGCTGTCAACACAGACTCAGGTTTTGTTTTTTTTTTCACCTTATCTATATTTATGGAACAGATTGTATGGATTGGAGGGCGGAGAAGGGAGCGATTGTGTAATATCATGTATTACTGCTTCATAGATCATAGCGGGTACGTGATTGTATGTTATGTCATATATCATGTGAATACAGGTTATATAAATACTCCATGTGCAATACTTATAAATGTTCTTACATCTGGTTAAAGGAGGATGAGAATAACCTTTCCATCTGCTAAATTAACCATAAAATAACAATACTGCACAACTGTCTGAAGAACAAACTTCATTCGTTACCAACCCATAGACCATGGGGACAACAACCTGTCCTGGTGTCCAAGGCAAAGGATCAGTATACACCTTTACCTCCATCTCTTATCTATAACATGGTCCAGTGATTCATACAACTTCTCTTGATATTAACAGAGTTATAACCTGTATTATCCTCCAGAGCAGCGCTCAATATTCTGCTGGTGGATTTGATGCACCTCCAGGCTATGGGGTACTCGGGAACGTGACCGACGCTGTCTCTCTGGGGTATCACGGTAGTCCTGACCTGGTCCCGTGGCCTGGGATCAGTCCAAAGAGGGGTTATTTAAGGGGATTTGTCGTGACGTCACCCGGGTTATGTGGTTAGTAGAACCACCGCTGCCGTATTCCTGCTGGGGACGGTGACTTGGGCCAGCATAGATGGTAAGCCCTCCTCGGGTAGGGCTGAAGGTCCCCAGGGCAGGAGTGGTGGTATTGGATGGGACTTTGTAAGGGATCATGATTCACACAGTCACTTACTTTGCTGCAGCTCTCCACGGTACTGGTAGTCGGCGGCTCTGCAGGTTTAAGGTTCTGTTATAGAGCACAGGAAGACAGGTGCAATCAGCAGGCAGACTCACTGATATGCGTTTTCTCAGTCTCTTTACTGGAGTTAAGGCAGATGTTATAAACTGTCCACGGAGTCTGGAGAGCAGTTTGAGGTAATTCTCACCTGGCTGGGTCGTGTTGGCCTCCTCACTTCGCTTGTGTTGCGGCCCCTGCAGTGGCTTAAGCCCTGTCTCTGTCTGCGTCTACCAGTATATCAGGCAACTCAAGTCCTTCACTTCTCTACCCCACCCTGGGAAGTCAGTGTTACTGGGTTCTATGCGTTGCTGTGTCCCTGGTACCGTGTAGCTGGAGAATCTGGAGTCCCCCACATTCCGGTGTTTACTGTCGGTGTGTGTGAACTTGCACAGTCTCTGACTCCGGTGTCCGTTCTTGTGGTGTTCCTCTGAGGGAGGGAAAGCACAGGGTGGTGCAGTCTCCCGGCAGGTTTCTTTCTCCTCTATTTCCTTAGACCCTAGCCTTAGGCCTGGTGTTCAAAAGTGGACCTTGGGATGAGCCTGGTACAGCTTGTTTACACCCAGGTCTGGTTCTCAGTTTGCACAGGAACTGCACTGCTCTTGTTGCTCCTCAGACCAGAATATATAGGGGAGCTCACCCTGAAGCTGGGCTTGGTCTCCCCCTTCTGTCTTGCAGGTGTTAGTGTTGTTTGCATGTTGCCTAAGTGGAATACCTCTTACTGCTCTCTGGTGACACCTAACAATGGTGACACTGTGGCACTGTGACTCAGGGGTGCCACAGATCCACTGTGAACATGCATTACATTACTGACTCTGAGTAACCTCCTGTATTACACTCCAAAGCTGCACTCACTATTCAGCTGGTGCAGTCACTGTGTACATACATTACATTACTGATCCTGAGTTACCTCCTGTATTATACTCCAGAGCTGCACTCACTATTCTGCTGGTGCAATCACTGTATACATACATTATATTACTGATCCTGAGTTACCTCCTGTATTATACTCCAGAGCTGCACTCACTATTCTGCTGGTGGAGTCACTGTGCACATACATTACATTACTGATCCTGAGTTACCTCCTGTATTATACTCCAGAGCTGCACTCACTATTCTGCTGGTGCAGTCACTGTGTACATACATTACATTACTGATCCTGAGTTACCTCCTGTATTATACTCCAGAGCTGCACTCGCTATTCTGCTGGTGCAGTCACTGTGTACATACATTACATTACTGATCCTGAGTTACCTCCTGTATTATACTCCAGAGCTGCACTCACTATTCTGCTGGTGCAGTCACTGTGTACATACATTACATTACTGATCCTGAGTTACCTCCTGTATTATACTCCAGAGCTGCACTCACTATTCTGCTGGTGGAGTCACTGTGTACATACATTACATTACTGATCCTGAGTTACCTCCTGTATTATGCTCCAGAGCTGTACTCACTATTCTGCTGGTGCAGTCACTGTGTACACACATTACATTACTGATCCTGAGTTACCTCCTGTATTATACCCCAGAGCTGTGCTCACTATTCTGCTGGTGCAGTCACTGTGTACATACATTACATTACTGATCCTGAGTTACCTCCTGTATTATACTCCAGAGCTGCACTCACTATTCTGCTGGTGCAGTCACTGTGTACATACATTATATTACTGATCCTGAGTTACCTCCTGTATTATACTCCAGAGCTGCACTCACTATTCTGCTGGTGGAGTCACTGTGTACATACATTACATTACTGATCCTGAGTTACCTCCTGTATTATACTCCAGAGCTGCACTCACTATTCTGCTGGTGCAGTCACTGTGTACATACATTACATTACTGATCCTGAGTTACCTCCTGTATTATACTCCAGAGCTTCACTCACTATTCTGCTGGTGCAGTCACTGTGTACATACATTACATTACTGATCCTGAGTTACCTCCTGTATTATACTCCAGAGCTGCACTCACTATTCTGCTGGTGCAGTCACTGTATACATACATTACACGACTGATCCTGAGTTACCTCCTGTATTATACTCCAGAGCTTCACTCACTATTCTGCTGGTGCAGTCACTGTGTACATACATTACATTACTGATCCTGAGTTACCTCCTGTATTATACTCCAGAGCTGCACTCGCTATTCTGCTGGTGCAGTCACTGTGTACATACATTACATTACTGATCCTGAGTTACCTCCTGTATTATACTCCAGAGCTGCACTCACTATTCTGCTGGTGCAGTCACTCTGTACATACATTACATTACTGATCCTGAGTTACCTCCTGTATTATACTCCAGAGCTGCACTCACTATTCTGCTGGTGGAGTCACTGTGTACATACATTACATTACTGATCCTGAGTTACCTCCTGTATTATACTCCAGAGCTGCACTCGCTATTCTGCTGGTGCAGTCACTGTGTACATACATTACATTACTGATCCTGAGTTACCTCCTGTATTATACTCCAGAGCTGCACTCACTATTCTGCTGGTGCAGTCACTCTGTACATACATTACATTACTGATCCTGAGTTACCTCCTGTATTATACTCCAGAGCTGCACTCACTATTCTGCTGGTGCAGTCACTGTGTACATACATTACATTACTGATCCAGTGTTATCTCTTGTATTATACTCCACAGCTGCACTCACTATTCTGCTGGTGCAGTCACTCTGTACATACATTACATTACTGATCCTGAGTTACCTCCTGTATTATACTCCAGAGCTGCACTCGCTATTCTGCTGGTGCAGTCACTGTGTACATACATTACATTACTGATCCTGAGTTACCTCCTGTATTATACTCCAGAGCTGCACTCACTATTCTGCTGGTGCAGTCACTCTGTACATACATTACATTACTGATCCTGAGTTACCTCCTGTATTATACTCCAGAGCTGCACTCACTATTCTGCTGGTGCAGTCACTGTGTACATACATTACATTACTGATCCAGTGTTATCTCTTGTATTATACTCCACAGCTGTGCCCACTATATTATAGTTCATAGTCTCTCATATTGTAGATATTACTGGTATCTACCATCTGACAGAAGCAACTAAAATGAATTTTATGATTCCAAAACGTGCGCTGTCATATCTGTTGTCCAGAACAGCAGTGTCATATCGGAGCCATGTTCACCGGCTGTTATACCTTGCCTCCTATGTGCCTCTCGTGCTTCCATAGACCATGTCCTACAATTATAATTGATCCATGTGTCTGACCTCCAGCACCAGCCGGTGTCAGCAGAGACTCTGACTCCGCAGTCTGAAGGTCAGCACTCGGCAGACAGACAAGCAAGATGCTTCATAATTTCCTGCGGGTCAAATTGATCAAAATTCATCATTTGATCTCTATCCGGCGCAGTCTCTCTGCATCTCACATTGAAGTTTATTATCGATTCTGCTGGTCAGACAGTCATATTTGTCAGATTGGCATCATCCAGCTGTGGTTTTACACTCCATAGGAAATGATTAATATATACACATTCGGGATGCCCAAAAGCTGCCAAAACAGGTCAAAGTAGGGGCAGACACCAGGAAAAGTGCCATCAATTCCCCAGAGTTAATATTTTTACAATAGCACACTTTGGGTACATGAGACAAGGCCTGGTCCAGCATTTGAAGGTTCAACATTGAACAGGGGGATGAGGGACAGGTGTAGGCATAGTGCTCAGAGAGCCCTGCTAAATTCACAAAACACACAGCAAAGACACCACAAGAAAAATCTCCACATTTCAAATAAATTGGGGTCAGATACCACCAAAGTGGCATCAATTGACTCCAAATAGAAATTGTATAATGGCCTAGCTTTTGAAGCGAGCCTGTAATATACATTATTGAATTGATGGACTTGTCTTTGTTATTTATCAAATACCGTATATACTCGCGTATAAGCCGAGTTTTTCAGCCCAAAAATTGGGCTGAAAAGTCCCCCCCTCGGCTTATACGCGAGTCACTGTATACTGTATACAATGTATACAGTATACAGCCGCCCGCCCCCATCAGTATACAGGCCCCCCATCAGAATACAGGCCCCCCCATCAGTATACAGGCCCCCCCTTGCTGCACAATCCTGTAAAGGAATACATTAGTATACTTATCCCTGCCGCTGTCCCGCCGCAGCTGTCGCGCTCCTCCGTCTTCATCCGTCTTCTTCCGGCTTCCTCTGGTGGGCGCAGGCAATGACGTCATTGTCTGCGCGCCAGAGAAGGAAGCTGGAAGACGCTGGATGAAGACGGAGGAGTGCGATGGCGGCAGCGGGACAGTGGCAGCGGGACAGCGGCAGGGATAAGTATACTAATGTATTCCTTTACAGGATTGTGCAGCAAGGGGGGGGCCTGTATACTGATGGGGGGGTTGTATATACCTCTGGGGCTGTATATACCTCTGGGGCTGCTGTATACTACCACTGGGGCTGCTGTATATACCTCTGGGGCTGTATATACCTCTGGGGCTGCTGTATACTACGACTGGGGCTGCTGTATATACCTCTGGGGCTGTATATACCTCTGGGGCTGCTGTATACTACCACTGGGGCTGCTGTATATACCTCTGGGGCTGTATATACCTCTGGGACTGCTGTATACTACCACTGGGGCTGCTGTATATACCTCTGGGGCTGTATATACCTTTGGGGCTGCTGTATACTACCACTGGGGCTGCTGTATATACCTCTGGGGCTGTATATACCTCTGGGGCTGCTGTATACCACCACTGGGGCTGTATATACCTCTGGGGCTGTATATACCTCTGGGGCTGCTGTATACTACCACTGGGGCTGCTGTATACTACCACTGGGCTGTATATACCTCTGGGCTGCTGTATACTACCACTGGGGCTGCTGTATACTACCACTGGGGCTGCTGTATACTACCACTGGGGCTGCTGTATACTAACCACTGGGGCTGCTGCTGTATATACCACTGGGGCTGCTGCTGTATACTACCACTGGGGCTGCTGCTGTATATACCACTGGGGAGGCTGCTGTATACCACACTGCTGGGGCTGTATACCTGTGCTGGGGTCCACCCTCGGCTTATACACGAGTCAATAGGCTTTCCCAGGTTTTGGGGGCAAAAGTAGGGGGGTCGGCTTATACACGGGCCGGCTTATACACGAGTATATACGGTACTGATTTTTCTTACATTTCTTCTTGAATAGTGTACTGCCATTTAGTGGTCTTTCAATTGCCCTATTTTATTGATAGGTGATATTATTGAGTTATTACCTTCTTGCATTGATTTTAAGGTCGATATCTAAACTAAGTTTGATGAGAATGTGTCTGGTGCCTTTCAGGTTGGATAATACCATTAACCTGCAGATGTGGGGTTAACCTGCATGTTAATAGCATTGTCAAGGTGCCTGGCCGCTGTATTGAAAGTGGAGAACCTGGAGAACATAACTTAATTTCTCTTGAGAGACGTTGGCTTTCAGTCAAACAAGGGTGTCGGTAGACGACTGCTTTCAGCCATACAGGAGTATTGGTAGATGCTGGCTTTCAGTCATACAATGTGTCGGGATACGTCGACTCTCAGTCATACAGGGGTGTCGGAAGACACTGGCTTTCAGTCATACAGAGGTTTTTGGAGACGATGGTGTTCAGTCATAAAGGGGTGTTGAGATATGCCAGCTTTCAGTCATACAGGGGTGTCGTGAGACGCTGGCTTTCAGTCATACAGGGATGTCGGGAGATGCCAGATTTCAGTTATATAGGGGTGTCAGCTACAGTCACCACTCGCTGCACTGGCACTCAAGTGCCTTGGCACTTTAACTAACATCTGGCTGAGCCAGAGCGTGGTTACAGCCACCACTCTCACTGCTCTAAGTGTGTACTATAGCCACAGTGGCACATCTATATGAATGGAAGCTGGCAGCACCTGGGAGGAAAAAAGTTCATTTTCTCCTGGGTACGCCTTTTAAAGCAATTGACCTGCACACTTACCCTGATATCTACAGGTTAACAACGTTAATGTGGCGCACCTGCATCTTGATCACCACAGTGGTACTGCACCTACTCCACAGGTGTGGTGCCATTGCTCTCAGGTAAGATGGGGGCAAAGCTGAGTCATCCAACCACACACCCAACATCAATGAAGGGAAAAGGAAAAGGGACTGGCTCACCATAGTTTCTGAGACCGTTGGTGCACAGATTCAATGGCTCGTCTCCATGTTGTAGATGCATTAACGAAGGAGAAAACCGACACCCATCCTGACTCCAATCAGGGAGATGCAGGGTGGAAGAAACCCCTCTAGAGGGCAGACCCCATCTGCTGGTTGGAGGAAGGAGTAGGTTTAGGGGTATGGGAGAAGTGAGTTAGCATGGACTAAGTGAGTTGGAGTGGGAAGAAGAAAGAGCAGCAAGATGGAGTTCTAGGGGGTCACTGTAGCTGGGGCCTAACGGGACCCGTGGGTAGGTCAGCCAAGGAAATCCCAGTTCAGAGAACCCCAAATCTACAGTCGACTTCCAGTTCGTGGTAGAGGAACTATTTGCATGAGGGGACCGGCACCAATCTGGTGTGCAACTTTATGACCAAGCCAGGAAACTGAAGGCCACTGAACTGCAGGTGCAGTGGCAAACACCGTGTACCCTCCCTGGCACAGTGACTACAGTCGGTCAAGTGAACGTGCCGGCCGTCACTCAGCAGGGCCCGCAGTTGCCTGCCTTGGGACTTGTAGCACAAAGGAGCAGGAGAAGGGAGAGAGAAGAACAGCAAAGGAAGGGAAGAGTAGCACAGAAAGGCTTATGAACTACGTCTCTGTGAGTAGACATGGACTATCCGGGAGCTGGCCAAGCTGCACACTAGGAGAGCACAGTACCCGGCTAGGTAGTCTTTGCACCAACGACAAGTAAAGAGACTGGTAAAAACTGGTAAGAACTGCAAAATCAGTGTCTGTCCACTCCTTCTGCAACTCCCTGCACCAACAACTACCACAATTATCCACATTAACTTTGATACCAAACCCTGGGGACCCGCTCCATCCGTGGGGAGTGATACACCTAGCTGCAACAACACCTATTCCCCGGGGTCATTACAAGCAGCCCTGGTCATTCTAATCAGAAACCACGGACAGCATCATGAAAGACTTTATTTTCCCTGTAAATATCCCCTTTTCATGCTCAGTCAGGGCCACGGATTCTGTTGTTGCCACCGTGACTACTGAGCAGACTGACACCCAGAGGGTCCGAGTACCCCGGCCCTTGCGACCATTGCATTAGCTCATCGAAAGGCCTCACATACTACTCTACCAGATATGAGGTCAAGGAGTAGACACAATCATGACTATAATGACAAGAATATATAGATACCCGTCCCAACTTTCGAAGATGTTACCTTGGCATACACTAGGGGTAATTTAGGAAAATGCAGAATTAGTAACCCCTTTATAGCCATATGCATTCTATTTGCTTGAAATGAGCAAATATTTCAAAATTTCTGTTTCAAAAAATGTTGTGGCGGTCTCTTAGGCTGGATCCAATCACAAATAAGCTCTTTAGATCAAGCATAGCCTTAGTAATGTCAAAGAAAAATCACCATAAATGACTATGGGTAAATGGATAATAACCCTCCTTCACTTGTGTTGTCACGAATCAGCCACTCATTATGTCATAAGGATGCTGTGAGTGACAGTTCAGCCACCCATGGCATTGCAGGGGCTTGCCGGACTGCCAAAAATCTGAGTGAAAGCAATGCTGCCCAATCTGGGGCTGTGGGGGCTGGGTTGTTCCCATGCTTGTTAAGGATTGCTTTTCAGCCCTATCACGGGCTAAGACTGCCGGGCTTCCTCCAGGTGTTGCACCACCTAGTTATTTAGTTGGCCGCAGGGGCGGGCTGGTGCCTCTAACTCCGGGAGGCAGTTTTGTCCTGCCAGCCTTAGGTGAGGATCGGGGGGGAGGGGGCATGCTATCAGAGTTTTTGTAAGGAGGGGTGCTATCGGAGGCCACTCACTTTGCCAGCGCCGCGTCTGCTTTTCACAGCGCCGGCCGCTAAGCGCCGCGTCTGCTGCAGTTTCACAGCGCCAGACGCAAAGCGCTGCCACCCATTTCTGTGGGGGGTGGCCCTAGATGAGGGCTATACCACCAGCCCAGGGGGCACTTGCCAGTCCGCCCCTGGTTGGCCGTCAGTGGTCAGATCACTGCCAGTTGTAGCCTTAAGCTCGGTGGTGTTTGTGTGCTTTGTTCCTTTGTTTAGGCTCTGATCGGTTGTTGCACAACCTTTTGACCTGTCTCTTGACTACCCACTTTGCCAGCCCCTTTGTCTTTATCTGCTACCTTCCGGGAATTCTGGCCTTTGACGCTAAGCCTTTGTCTTACCCCTTTGGTTATTACGACCCCTCCTGGTATTTGGCCCTGGACCTCTTGCCTACCCAGAGTCATGGCTAACCCATAAGTAGTCACGCAATGTCACATCTGTGCTGTCACACACTATCTCGATTCTTCATTGTTTATCACATTCTCTCCCTATCTCTATTACTAAGCTATGAGATGTTATGTCTTATCACTACCCATATTCACCCCCAAATGACTGTTACATTCCCTGCCTAGCTTTTATACAGTCTATGATAACCTTGTCTACTTGGCTGTGCTAAACCATGTGATGTGATAGCTGCAAGGAATTAGGGGGAAGCCCGGTCATGTCCAATGCCGAGCATTCCATGGCATAAAATGTCGATGGCCATTATTGGTTATTCTCGAAAATGAAATTGCAAAATGATTCGAATTTGCTTTGTTCCTCAACTTTTAAAAAATTCCAACACACTGGAATCGATTCGCTCATCTTTACTATTTGTATGTAAAAACCCTTCAATTCCACAGTCCTCACATTTTATTTTTAAAGCTTTTAAATGAGTTTCCGCCTACGAGAAAGAAAAAAAATAGAAAAACATAAAAATGTAGGTTATGGAGATCACGGTCAATAACTTCCATGAGTTATGTTATTTAAATATCTGCATCCGAGCGCCTCTACGCGCACATCACCGCCTCTTATTTCTGAAATATTCATCGGCATTAAGAGAAACTTGTCATTGTCAGCAATATTCAGATGCAAAATGTGCGCAAACCGTCAGGTCCGTGATTTATTCCACTCCTATACATGAAAAGATATGATAATGTTAATCCCAAAAATGATTGAGGTTTCATGTTTTATGGGCATCAAAGCAAAAAAATCTCCCATCGTCACTTGGTGGTGGCATCATACTGTGATCGCGTCTCAGCTACAAAGTGCAAACGACCCATGAAGTTACTGATGTTGCAAGAAAAATTTGGAAATTGCAAAAAAAAAAACTTTAAATTGTTAATGAAATGTCAACATTTTTTTCTACAAGTACTGTAGTGGTGTACTCTGGAATGACACTGGTGTGACATCCCCCTGCCTTTGTTGACGGTCAAGTGTTACAATGACAATGCTGTTTTATTACTGGAACATTTGGTACCCCTAGATCAGGGAGATTAATAATTGTTGGGTATTACCGTATATACTCGTGTATAAGCCGAACCCCCCTACTTTTGCCCCCAAAACCTGGGAAAACCTATTGACTCGTGTATAAGCCGAGGGTGGAACCCAGCACAAGTATACAGCCCCCAGCAGTGTGGTATACAGCAGCCTCCCCAGTGGTAGTATACAGCAGCAGCCCCAGTGGTATATACAGCAGCAGCCCCAGTGGTATATACACAGCAGCCCCAGAGGTATATACAGCAGCCCCAGTGGTAGTATACAGCAGCAGCCCCAGTGGTATATACAGCAGCAGCCCCAGTGGTAGTATACAGCAGCCCAGAGGTATATACAGCAGCCCCAGTGGTATATACAGCAGCCCAGTGAGTACAGCCCCAGAGGTATATACAACAGCCCAGTGGTATATACAGCAGCCACAGTGGTATATACAGCAGCACAGTGTATATACAGCAGAGCCCCAGTGTAGTATAACAGAAGCCCCAGAGGTATATACAGCAGCCCAGTGGTAGTATACAGCAGCAACCCCATGGTAGTATACAGAAGCCCCAGTATATACAGCAGCCCAGTGGTAGTATACAGCAGCAACCCAGTGTAGTATAAGCGCCAGAGGTATATTCAGCAACCCCAGTGGTAGTATACAGCAGCAGCCCCATTGGTAGTATACAGCAGCCCCATTGGTAGTATACAGCAGCCCCATGGTAGTATACAGCAGCCCCAGTGGTAGTATACAAAGCCAGGTTTACAACCCCAGTGGTAGTATACAGCAGCAACCCCAGTGGTAGTATACAGCAGCCCAGAGATATATACAGCAGCAGCCCCATTGGTAGTATACAGCAGCAGCCCCAGTGGTATATACAGGCCCCCTCCCATCAGTATACAGGGCCACCCCCTTACTGCCGCAATCCTGTAAAGGAATAGATTATTATACTTATCCCTGCCGCTGTCCCGCTGCCGCTGTCCCGCCGCCGCCATCGCGCTCCCCCATCTTCATCCAGCGTCTTCCGGCTTCCTCCTCTGGCGCGCAGACAATGACATCATTGCCTGCGCCCACCGGGCAGCGGAAGAAGCCGGATGAAGACGGAGGAGCGCGATGGCGGCGGCGGGACAGCGGCAGCAGGACAGCGGCAGGGACAAGTAAATAATCTATTCCTTTACAGGATTGCGGCAGTAAGGGGGGGGGCCTGTATACTGATGGAGGGGGCCTGTATACTGTATACACTGTATACAGTGTGTACAGTTACAGGGCTCGCGTATAAGCCGAGGGGGAGACTTTTCAGCCCAATTTTTGGGCTGAAAAACTCGGCTTATACGCGAGTATATATGGTAATTACTCCTTTTTTAGAGCTCTTTGCAGGGCTGTCTGCTCTTTAAACTCTTTAGATTCTACCTTCCACTGCCAGTCAATACCTTTTGCTTACCTGGAATGTACCTTAAGTCCTAGCTCTTGTGTTTGTCACGATCTGTGTTTGTCAGTCTGGGCTGGCTCTGTGATGCAAATCACCTGCATTCAGCTCACTTGATTAGGACTATATTTAAGCTATCTTGCTGCCCTATTCAGTGTCAATTTTCACTTGCCTTTGGGTGTGTAAGACTGATCTCTTTGTGCTCTGAGCTAGATCCTACCTGATTAGTAACCTTACCTGGACTTGACTCTCTGCTTGTGACCTGATTCCTCTTTCTGTCTGCTCCTTCTGTATTCTGTTTTGTCCCTCTGGTTTCCTGACTTCAGCTTGAATTTGATTTTGCATCTGAATATCCCTAGGTGCTACTGCGCCATTTCCTGAACCTGACCTCAGATTGTTTTGACCTCTCATTACTTCCAGTAAGTAGTAATATTATTATATTTACTTTCCATTATTACAGTCTGTTTTTTCTGTCCTGGATCTCTTCCTACCTTTCCACCAACACATTTAGCGTCTCCCACTCCCACATGACCTCCTTGCCCCATTCCCTCTCTGTTGGGGTCCCTCAAGGCTCTGTCCTGGGGCCCCTCCTTTTTTCAATCTACACCCTTGGTCTGGGACAACTCAAAGTCCCATGGCTTCCAGTATCACCTGTGCGCTGATGACACTCAGATCTGTCTCTCTGGCCCAGATGTCACCTCTCTCATGTCCAAAATCCTGCAGTGTCTATCAGCCATATCCTCCTTCTTCTCTTCCCGCTTCCTAAAACTCAATTTAGACAAAACCGAACTCATCATCTTTCCTCCATCTCACACACCTTCCTTATCAGATCTATCTATCACAATAAATGACATCACACTGTGCTCTGTACCTGAAGTCCGCTGCCTCGGAGTAACCCTTGACTCTGCGCTGTCCTTCAAACCGCACATCCAAGCCCTTGCCACCTCTTGCTGCCTCCTACTCAAAAATATTTACAGAATCCGTCCCTTCCTCAACCCTCAATCCCAGAGGAGCATGAAATGGTATAACTGATGAGGGAATGGGAAGCAGGATAGGAATAATGGGCAAGGCAAACTGGGTAGTTAGTCTTACCCTAAACTGGGGTCCCTAGCTACCCTGTACCCAGAGGTACCTCTGATGGTGAGGAGGTCTTAGTCACCACTCTTTCCCTGCTCCTAATCTAGGCATGTACTTTCATCCCCTCACCTCCTCCTGGAATACACAGCAACTTTCACAAATAAGGAAAAACACCATGAAGTTTCAGCATAAAGTGCACACGTCTTCTCAGCTTGCGGTCTTAAAGAGACTAAAACTCTATCAGCGACATCTGCTGGTGGAAGAGGGAACTATTTAAAGGCCAGGGGAGTGGCCATCTGACAAATACAAAACTTCCCACAGCAGCCCAGTAGCATCTACGCATTAACTCCGAATGTGCCAAAGGAAATTAACTGCCATTAAAATTACACATAGACTGCAGCAGTAAACACGTGACAGCAAGGTGCTTAAGTCTCCTCACACTGGTATGTCACTCTCCACAAGGAGAAATGTTATCCCTTAGATCCCCAAACCATCATCATAATGTGCTAACTATCCGTGAGTCATGAAGGGGTAAAGTGGATGAGTTTTGTGCATAGATGACATAAAATAAGAAGTTCGGTTTGTAAAATGTCTATGATTGTAGGAAAGAGCGGAGATAGAACCATTCATTGGGAGACCTGGCCGGAGTTCATTATGTGTCGCCCCTGTGACCAGGTGGCCACAAAGGGAAGTGCAGCCCGCTAAGGCAAGACGGTTGAAATAAACACCCAACAGATGCACACACCGACCCTACACCTAGGACTCTAGGTTGGTCAAGGGGTGGCAGGTGTTAAGAGTAGTGAGGGTGGCGCGTAGAGTAGCACTGACAAAGTGGGTGGAGGAACCGGAATAAAACCTGGGAACATCAAGTTGAAGGCAGGAATTTCCCAGGAGGAGTGGTTCCCTGGTGGATGCAGAATCCTGAGTGGTACAGACCCTAGGAGAGAAAGCTTGCTCCATAGCCGGAGCCGAGGGAGTCTACAGCCGCACGCAGAGACACCCCACAGCTGAAGGAAGGTGGGAGGTCAAGGGCCCGGCAGCCACACACACCTTAGTTGAAAGGAGGAACCCTGAAGCTGAGAGACAGTGAGGACGAGGGAGCCTGGTGATCCCACTGCAATACCTGGGACACTGGAGGCTAGCCACTACAGCCAGAGACCCGGCTCTGTAGAAGTGACTGGGGGCACTTTAGGATCCTAATCACAGGAAAACCATTGGTGGGGGCAGGTGCTTTATGACCTGCAACCTAACTTTCCACCACGGTCTAAGAACACAGTCATCATATTAGGACTGGTGAACCTGACTGAGAGGAAACATTCACCCAAAAGCCTGCGAAGACCAACTGAACCGTGGGTGAGGTACTAAAGGAGAGACTAACAGGGCCTGAACAGACTTAGAGGGAGCAACGCGGAGGAGCCACCTGAGCTGCATAGTCTGAGTGTTACGTATTGACTGCCTTGCAGTATGGAAGTGCTGCTGCTGTGATTTAAATGAAGCCATTTTTTTCCCTGCTCAGTGTGGAGAGAGGAACCTAATGAGCGGGAGCAGGTTGTAGCAGGTGTGTGTGATGAATGTGATTCATGCTTGGGTGAGCTGAGGGTGTGTCTGAGCTGCTTGCTCCCCTCCCCTTGGCCATAAATGGGTACGCTGACATCCATCTGTTGTTGCTGATTTCAGTTCACTTCTGAACTGTGACCTGGTGTGAGCAGATGCAGATCTGGAGCTGCTGTGGGTTTTTTCCCTTGGAAGTTGCTGTGGTCCATGGGTGGAGGTAGGGGCTTAGGCCTAGGGCTGCTCAGGAACTTTAGGGACTTAGGCTGGCGGCTCGAACCTCCTCACCTTTAGAGATACCTCTGAGATCATGGCGAGCCAGGGACCCCAGTATCAGGGCCAGAGCAGGTTCTCCTGATCCCCTTTGTCCACCTCCTGGCTATCCCGACCCCTCCCAGCGTGACACTGAGTAACCCGGGGCAGTGCAAAAGTGTTGAAGTGACTAAATAACTGTAAACTGTGTAAAATGCTGTTGAAAGACCAAGTAAAGTACCCAGTAAGCTCATCCCTGCCTAAGACTGTTCCTTTCTAGCACTAGATACCAGGTCAATCAGCACCGTGGAGAGCTGCAGCTTGAAGTAAGTGCACTACACCCAGTACAATCCCTCCCAAGGCCCTACCAACACTACTACACCTTCCCTAGAGACCCTCAGCCCTACCTGAGGAGGGCTTACCATCCACGCTGCCCCAAGTCATCGTCCCCAGCAGGAATACGGCAGCCGTGGTTCTACTAACCACATACCCCAGGTGGCGTCACGACAAATCCCTTGTAAATACTCCTTTTTGGACTGATCCCAGGCCACGGGTTTGGGTCACGACTACCATGATCCCAGAGAGACAGCACCGGCCCTCTTCCTGAGTACCCCATAGCCTGGGGATTCATCAATTATCCATCCTAAGTATGAAACAGAGAGCGCCGCTTGATAAGAGCCGCCGCTTGCTTTACTCATCTGTGTCTGCACTGAATGTACTTTCCAGTCGAAAGTCTTGAGAGGTGGACACAGCTGGCCCTTTAATTTAAAGTCTTCCAAGCGCATGAACTTGGATGCGGCGTCTTGAAAGACTTTTTTTTCTCTCCCAACTTGACGCCGCGCTTCTATTTTGCCAACAAATCTTCTTTATATTCCCCGAGTTGCTCCGAAGGTCAGAAAGTTTGTGCTGTAAACAACTGGACCATCCTATTATATGTAACCGCGGTCACCGGCACGGATCTCACAGAGAAAAGGTCGGATGAGCCGTGCAGGCTAAACTGCTTATCAAATCAGACAATTGATACCATTATGCTGCCTAAAAAGCTCCTGCTAAATGCCTCCGAACTGGCACATGGGGCCCTGGGGAAATACTCAGCCATGAAAACTATGACAGTCCGAAGACTCAACCTGTAAATATGTTAATTATGTAACTTAGATCTCTAAAGTGGACCCTCCACTCTCATCTTCCATTTGCTTATGTTATGATTGGGTAGCAACTCACACGGAAATATAGATCTAACACTTACAAACTGCAACTGACCCAGCCTGTTCCTGTACAGAATAAGTGTCATGATAGTGGTACAGTGGATGAGGGAATGAGATGCAGGGTGACAATAATAGGCAGGGTACCTGAACTTGTAGACTAGGATCCCTAGCTGACCCTGCTCTCAGAGGTACCTGTGAAGGTGGGGAGGTCAGGGCTACCACCCTTTCCCTGCTTCTCAATCAGCCCTGGGGTTACTCCCAAATACCTCCACCCATGGACCAGCATAGCAACAGCAAGTTCCCTGATATGGCAATTCTCAAGGATAACAACTGCAGTAAAGCTTCAGCAGACAACACGAATGTCATACTGCACTCACGGTCAGAGCAGAGTGAAACTCTATCAGCGACACCTATTGGCAAGAAGTGGTACTATTTAAAGGCTGGGGGAGAGGACTAGTGCTTCATCTGACTAACTCAGCTGCAGCACACCACCTGGAGAGCCGTAATACCATAAACAGCAGCAGCTTCTGACATTAACGCTATGTGTGCCAAAGGAAATTTACTCCCATTTAAACTGCAGCAAAGCATTTCACATGGGCTGCAGAGCAGTCAACACATGACACCAAGGTTCCTGACTCCGCAATCCCTTGTGGCCCCCACACGACCTGGAATAACCCTAACCACAGACTAACTCAGACCTGGCTACCTGAAAGGCTATTAAGCGTTTCTTGTATCTCTAAGGGCCCCTTTACACGCGGCTACATTTCTAGGGTGGCTACAGGTAACTTACTGGTTGCAGTGAAATCATGGAGAGATTATTCCATTTGTACACAGCAACAAGATAGAACCTTGTCTCCATGATTTCACTGCAACCAGTAAGTTACCTGTAGCCACCCTAGAAATGTAGCCGCGTATAAAGGTACCCTAAGGGTACCTTTACACGCTGCTACTGGATGTTGGCAACAACCGGGTACTTCACATGCACGAGCACGCACAAACGGTTGCAAACGGTAATCGCACCACCTTTACACGCCGCAACAAGGTGCGCTACAGTAGGTTACATCTATCTCTAGATACACCGCCGGGTGTCTCAAGTTACCTTCTACCGAGCACCTTACCTCATTTACACACCGCTACAACAAGCTAATATGGGCGGACCTGGTGCAGCAGGGACAACACATAGGCGTGCCACAATTGTGGATTACGAGACGTCCGTACGCTGATAGGACAAAGCAAGAACATCATGATTGGCCAGGCATCGCAGGAGGCTGATTAATACATGACGCTCGAGCAATTGTGTAGTGTGACTGGTCAGCTCATTAAATATGCCGCCCTATGCAGCAACAACCAATCGTAATGCAGGAGCTTCCTCCAATGATCGCTGAAGGGGGGGTGGTTTCCCGGAGGCTGTGTCACGCCCCAGGTACATACCAGGTACATAGCATGGTGTAGTGACAACCCTTCTGTTCCTTCTTTACACGCCGATACAGGTCGCTACAATCGCCTGGGTAGCCACCTGTTTCAGGGCAGTGCTCGGAAACAGGTGCCGCTACTGGCGGGTGGCTACAACCGTCTTCACACGCCGCTACCACGGGTTGAATTGGCGGTGCAAGGTACATTTCTCTCATGTACCCGGTTGTTGCCACCATCCAGTAGCGGCGTGTATAGGTACCCTTAAGGTACTGTCACTCCAGGTGACATCGCCGGAGATATCGGCGGCGACGCATGGGAGCGCCCACGTTTTTGGCGCCCCGCCAGCGTCACAGTCGCGTGTTTACACGCGGTGATACCTCCGGTGACGCTTTGGTGATGTTACAGGTGGCATCACCGTTGGGGTGTCTACAAACCCCAGCGGCGATCCTGTAACTTGGGAGCCTATGGCTCTCATCGCCTGTACCATCGTCAATCGCAATGTTACATGGGGTGCTGTGTACACATCACCTGAGAGTGGTCAACTGGTTTTAGAGCAGTGCTGCGAAACCAGGCGACCACTCTCAGCCGATTACACGGGGCGACTCGCTGGCGATGACGCTGACGATAGACCACGCCTCTGCGTCACCTGCGAAATCGCCGGCGATGTCTCCAGGTGTGATGGTACCCTTAAGGATCTGAGGGAAAGTGCAGAGTGCGATGTATCTATCGATCTATCTATCTATCTATTGATTTGAGGTGCCCATTAATTAACTTGGATCTCGTAAAATCTCTCTTTTGTGGAAATGATCAGAAACAGCAATGCCTTCACATTGCCTGTTTTATACCACTTCACCAGGGGTGTAATTACAATGGGTGCAGGAGTTGCAATCGACCTGGGCCCTAGAGCCTAGGGGGGCCCCAAAAGTCCCTTTGGCCTGTAGTAAAAGACAATTGCTATTAAAGACATGCAATAATTGAGGGCCCCACTGGAGATTTCGCATCAGGGCCCATGAGCTTCAAGTTACACCACTGCCTTTAGGTCTATATGAAAAGACCAATGCTATTAATGACTTGCAATAATTGGGGGCCCCACAGGAGCTCTTACTTTGGGGCCCAAGTTACCCCACTGCATCGTGAAACATTCCCTGCGATTCTATAGTAAAATCCATAGGAAGCAGAAGGAACGTTTCGCCCTCATAGGAGAGAGACACTATTTTCAAGGCGAAACATTTAAAGGTGTGTGGTTCACAATATTTTTTTTTAATAATTTGCATTTTTGTGCAATAAGCATTATATATAGTTATTTATTCCTGGTCTTTCAAGGCACTCTTGGGATTTTCCTTTTCCTTTCTTCAGAAGCACAGCGCTCCCCTACCTCTTATTTTCCCTCTTGCTAGTTTCCATGGAGTGAAGGAGAGTATACCATTAAAAATTGGGTCAAAACCGCGCTGCCAGTGATACAGGCCAAGGAGGATAAAGCCAGAGAGATGAAGTCTAAGTAGTTTATTTAGTCAACGCATTTTGAAGCTTTGCAAACCTTCTTCAGGACAAAACTACGAAACTGATTTGTAGGTTTTTTCCTGAAGTTGAAGTTAATACTTATAAACGCGTTGACTGAATAAACTACTTAGACTTTATCTCCCTGGCTTTATCCCCCTTGGCCTGTATCACCGACAGCGTGGTTCTGACCCAATTTTTCCTGGTACACTATCCTTCAGTCCAAGGATCTGCAACAACAGATTAGCGAGAGGGAAAATGGGAGGCAGTGGAGTGGTGCGCTCCTGAAGAAAGTCCTTGTACTTGGACAGTCCTTGAAAAGAGAAAACTGCAGCAACCCATAGAGTTTTTCTTGTTTAGATTATGGGGTCACACCCTCTATTGGGCACCCTTTCCCCGCTAGTCAAAGGTGCTATTCTTCTCTGTTAGCAGGTCCCTACTCACCCATTCAAAGAAAAAAAGAAAAAATGTTTAATCCAGAGAGAAGCTGTAAAGTGCATGTACAAGTGTAGGTTAGGACCCAGCCTCGAAGTGACTACTGAGCAGTTATGGATATGGCCATATTTATAGGCTAAGTGACTCATTTTTCATATTTCTAAGTGTTTCATTTTTTTATGTCTTGGTGTTTGAGTGCCGCTGTCTTTTTGCAACAATTGAACAGTCCTAGGGCTCTATCACCGGCAGCATGTTTTTAACCCAATGAATCTCTTGAAATAGTATGCTAATATTAAAGCGATAGCAGTGACTATCCAGGTCCTATGCCCAGATTGGTTGACTAACCCATTATTAAAGGAGATATCTGAGAGTGTGGCCAAGAAGTAACAGACAGGTAGTTGCCACCTACCTGTTTGTTGTGCTCAGTGCCGTTCACCCCCGCCACAGAGCGTTCACAGACCGCTCCTGCCGGTGACAGCATGGCCGTGTAAACCGAGTGGCGGCTTCTTTTCGGCTCTTCTCTGTGGAAGCGATGGAGCAGCCGACCTCATGCTGATTGACAGTCAGCTACCTAATTGGGGGAGCCGATTGTCAATGAGCATGATGTCAGCTATGACGGTCATTGACGTGTTGACGTGACATCAGTAGAAACTGCTAAATCGTTGACAGGAGCCGTCTAAGACTGCTCCGTGATGGCGTTGAACAGCACCAGGCACAACAGGCAGGTAGGTGACAGCTACTCACTTCCTGTTGATTGCTCCTATGTCCGATCACAGGCGAGAGAAGCCGGCTGTGATTGGACGCGGGGTTCGCATGACATCACAATGTCATGTGAGCCCCGAGCCATGGTTACTGCCAGCATTGGAAGTGAGTACAGGGTATTATTTTTACTGGGGGAAACAAGTAGAGTCAGAAGTGGTTACCCTACTAGTGGACAACCCGTTTAAGCACTCTATACATAAATTATGCCCTTAATTGATACATTGGGATTCTATTCTTCTAAAGTCCTCCAGATGTGTACAGCTCCATATCTTGTATGATCCATCAAACCGTTCTGCGACTGAAGTATGTTCTTAGATTTTGAGCTGAAGATTGAGGAGAAGACCCAGGAGAATGTGACTTACTGAAGAATTGGAATCACTGAAACACAGCTGTGCTTGTGTCAGTCCCAGCAGATCTACGCCGAGACGTTCCCCGCCATTGTTGTACATCAGGGTAATTAAGAATTTAAATCACTTTATATTCCTGCCGCTTTTTACTATTGAAAATTTGCAGGAATGAAATGTTTTTCTAGTATTACACCGTAATATTGTCTGATTCAATTACAACGGAGACTAAATCACACGATGCCGAACCGGATATCTTAGAAATCATTACACCGGGGGATGGTTACTGAAGTTCCAGCTCAAACATAAGGAAACAGATTGATTTCTCAATGTAGTCTGAGTTTTTAGACCGCATATAATAAATAAGCATTAGAGATCAGAAAGTCAATTCAATGAAAATCTAAATTTTTGCGGAATTTCTAGAATTCGCTCAACCCAGAAAACTTGACCAATCGGCTTTTCAGTTTGTGAGAATTGACCAAAATGTTTGCAAGTCAGAAGACAGTAAAGTATTGGTGAGCTTCCCCGTAGTGCCTTGCAGCCACCACATCACATGATAAGGAGCAGCCAATGAAAACAAACTATGCAGCCTGTATAAAAGCTGAAGCAGGGAATGCAGCAGCCAATTTTTGGTGCAACGGAGAGTGAGAGGAGATCAAAGCTTATCCATAAAGATAGAAAGCCATAGAACACTGAACGAGCTGTACAAATAGTGTGTGACAGCAGAGTGGTGATCAAGGGGCATATTTGCAGCATCGGGGACTGGTATTTACTGGGCGTAAATTACTTTATTGGTGGGTGAGACACCCACCTTTGTGGGCATGGCCCAATGTTGCCTTTAACGCACATGTCTGCTTCAGTACACTGCTTGTCCGTTGTCGCCTTAGTCCTGGTCGTCCATTCGTTGCAGCGCCAGGGGATGAGAGAGGAGGGAGGAGAAAACCAGAGGTAGTGTGGTGTATTGGTCCAGCTATGTGGGCACCCCCAGCATCTTCTGCACTCTACCATGGACAAGCTACTTATCCAGGCACATATGCCTTGCAGCGTTGGGAACAGAGTAGGTGGGGATAAGGTGACTGAGATTAGTCAGAGGAAACAACCGGCCAAAGGGCACTATCCCAGTACAGAGGGCAGAAGATAAACACGAAGTCACCACCAGGTGGGTGTCTTGCCCAACGACCAAACAGGTCATGCCCACTAACTTCCGGTCTCTGATACTGCAAGTATGCCAGGGAAGGTTACTGTGTGAAGAAAAGTGAATGGGGTCAGCAGCATTTTCTAGGATTTGCAGGATTTTTCAATCAGTGTGAATCAATTCTATAAGTAAATTTTCAAAAATTCACTAGTGGGCAAATCACGACCATCACCCTATAGTGATATAAGCTAAAACAAAAAAAATATTGGTGAGGATGTATTATGGGAAAGCAGTTCCTAAGAGGAGAAGCCCAATAAATGTCATCTTGAAAATACATCATAGAAGCTTTGAAAAGCTCATCAGTGACCACTAATGATTTCCAGAAGGAGCACATGCCATATCGTAATCAAACCCCTACAACTTATGATTTCTATAGATCTCTGACAACATCTTAAGCAAGCTGAGATCAATAGTAAGTTTTCATTTTGGAAATAATTCAAGATCCAAAATCATAGACTTCATCAACACTTCGGCTTATCTATATCAGGCGCCATATGGCGATATTAGGGAATGTTAGGTCAAAATTCATATGTAACTGAATATCATTTCTAATTCCCCGTAGGTGAAGCTCAAGTACCATATTTCTTTATTAATTATTCCCCCATATCCTCTGTAAACTGCAAATAAACAGATTAATTTCATCTGTCAATCACAGTGAGTGATCACTTAGTTCTCTGCTGTCCACTCCCAAGGAATGAATATTCACATAGTGACATCATTGCTCTCCTCTTAAGCTACAACCAAAGCAGTGGAAATCACTCACATGGGGGGCTGCATCCTTCTGTCTTACTCTCCTTGTATGCAGCAACCAAATGTTCAAATAAACATACAGAATCTCTAACAGACAGCACTGGTTCTGCTCATAGCAACAAATGGAGGAGATTGCCTTACCTAGCTGAGCTATCTGATAGGTGCCTGCATCTTTCCCTCCTTCCCCCTTCCGAATCAGAAGCACCGTCAGGACAGCAAAATGAACATCAACCTAGCAGTGAGACAGAGCGCAAGGGGGAGGGAAAGCCAGCCTGGGAAGGAGTGAGTAATAGTGAACATTTACATACTGCAGACATCTCAGCAGAACAAGTAATGGCCAGACTAGTGCAGCAGCGCCTACTGGGTGTGAAGATCCTTATAGCAAGAGAACTACAAAGGGTACAGTAATGATTTTTACATATTCTGAAAGGTCTGCCCGAGCACTATTCAAGGGTACTATTAGAATCATACTGAAAACTGTACTGACAGAGTCCTTTTAAGCACTCAGTGTTGGCATTTTCTTAGGCAAAGTGTGGCACTGCATACATTTAAACCGTATGGCATTGGTAACATTATAAATCATTTTGACGTAGGAAACGTGATACAAATGTTTTATTGGCCAATATACGGCACTAACCTTTCAGCATGGCTATTACTACACTCTTCTTCTCAATTAATCGTTTCTACTATACCCAGATTTGCAATATTTCTAGCACAAGACACCAATTATTATTGCTACATCCAGCTTATCAGCAGTCGTAAAGTAAAGAAATACATAGAAGAAGTCTTACCAGCAACCAATACTTTAGCTGTCCGACTAATGATCGCACCAACCCCATCTAACGATGCTTCACACTGGTAGGAGCCTTCATCAGGCCGGTGATGCCGTGAATGTACCACAGTCTGTATGATCAATGATCCATTGCTCTGTTGTTGTCTTCTGTCATCTATTGCTAGATTTAGGTAAACTCCATCTTTTTTCCACTTGATGATCGGTGACCCTCGATCCGAGCCAGCAGAGCAGTTTAAGACCACATAACTCCCCCTCATGGTGACTACATCTACGGGCTCAGAGATGAACCACAATGACGTGAAACTCTTTACTTGTGAACCTGAAACCAAACAAGAAAAAATATAATCAGATAAGTCAATTCCTATGAAAGTGATTTTACACCTGGTAGTCCAATGACCTTATGAGCTAAAAGTGTGGTGAGAAAACAAAAGATCACAGGATCCCTTTCAAATGCATAAATCTAAAAAAATATAGATGATCAAGGTTCTGCACAGTCTACCCTTGTATCGATTACCAATGTTGAATCCTCCCATGGACAGTTTTCTTCATAAAGTCCAACCTCTTAGAGTCTAACTTACAGAGTCAATCCTTGTAAATTCCCTGTAAAACCTATCTTCTAGAGTTCACTCTTGTAATCTACCTTAAAAGGTTGTATGGTCAACCCTTGTAGTCTACTTCAAAGAGATCCTCCTTGTAAAGTCTACCATATAGAGAGTACCGTAAATACCTTGTATAGCCTATCTTGTACAATTCAACCATGTAGAGTCCACACTTGTGGTCTACCTTATAAGGTTGTAAAGTCACTCTTTGTGGTCTGTCTTCAAGAGTCCACTGTTTTAGAGTCTACCGGAAACATTTAACGCTTGTAAATACCTTGTATTGTCCATCTTGTAAAGTGCAACCATGTAGAGGCCATACTTGTGGTCTACCTTATGAGGTTGTAGTCTATTTTGAAAAGTCATCCCTTGTATATTCTACTGTGTAGAGTCTACATTTGTATATATCTTGTATAGCCTATCTTTTAGAGTCCAACCATGTAGAGTCCACTCTTGTGGACTACCTTATAAAGTTGTAAAGTCACTCCTTGTAGTCTACTTTGAAGAGTCCACTCTTGTACAGTCTACTCTTATAGAGACCACCTTGTTTAGTCCAACCTTGCAGATCTTGTAGAGTCCAACCTTATAATGTATACCATGGGCGGACCTACCGTGGTGCAGCTGGTTCAGCTGCACCAGAGCCCCGACCGGGTAGGGGGCCCCTCAAGCCTGCAGGGGGGCCAACAGCTGACCCCCATGTCCCTGTGTCAGAGTATCAGAGTAGAGGGGGCTAACTGAGGGAAGCTTCCTGCTTCCCTCGGCTGATCCCGCCCCTCATCTCCTCTCCAGCCCCCGCATCTACAATGCGGCGCAGGTAATAGCTGCATGCTCCCCCCTGCCAGCAACCCCCACGCTTCTCACCACCAGCACCCGCTTGACGCTGCCAGAAACCCTGCCCTCGGTCCTCGCCTGATGCCGTCAGAACCCCCCCCCTCTCCCCGGGTCTTTGCCCGAAGCCGCCAGCACCCCCCCATGGGTCCTCACCTAACGCTGCACCAGGGTCCGGCGGGATGAAGGTCCGCCACTGATGTATACATTATATATATCACTCTTGTAGTCTCTACCTTGCATAGTTTAATCTTGTAGAGTTCAATTTGTGTAGCCCACCCTTGCAGAGTCTACTCCTATAGAGGCCACCTTGTGTAGTCCAACCATGCAGATCTTGCAGACCTCGCATGGTCTAACCTTGACGCAGTCAATGTATAGAGTCCAACATACACATTCGAGCTTTGCAGAGTCCTCCTTGTATAGTCCAGCCTTGTAGACTCCATATTCTAGAGACTTGGAGCCATAGTTCTGACCCGGCTATAGAGCCACAAGTTGACGATAACTACTCTATATTGTTTCTTCGCTATATACCGTATAAGGCATATATAAGACTACATGATCGTTAAAAAGCTTACGAAATGCCAAACACCACATTTTCGGGTTCTTATAATGTATCGCAGCCATAAGAAGAACATAAACATGTATAATTGCCTCTCCGCGCTCCTTTGAGTACCGCGCACATGACAACGGAGCATTTTATATGCACAATAGGGCTGTTTATTTCATGTACACAGGACACCTGCTTCCTACGAGGCTATTTAGCGATGTAATAAAGTAATTTGTACTTTAGACTAACACTTTCATCTTTTTTTTGTTCTTTGCACTTGCAACCAAGAGAACACTTTTACCATTTGCATGAATTAGCATAATGGCATAATAATTAAACAGTGTGTTTTTAAAGGACAAAGAAAGCACTCCAATCAATCTTAATTATTCACAGCAGGAAAATGAAAAATAAAAAAAAACACCACTGCCGGCACCACTTATTGGGGACTCATAATAGACACAAACACGTCCGCCGCGCCTCAGCGAAAGTGATGTAAACCTATCATCAAGGCGCAGAAAACCCCAAATTATAAACAGACAAATAAGTAAATATCAATTAACTTGTAGGAATGGAATTATAGTACAGTAAGAAGAGACGCGGTGTATACCGAGATCAGAAACACTCCTGGCAGATCTGCCTAATACCATCACAAATGCACTATTATAGTAGTTATAGTCTTGTGTATAGGGGCAGTATTATAGTAGTTATATTCTTGTACATAGGGGCAGTATTATAGTAGTTATATTCTTGTATATAGGGGCAGTATTATAGTAGTTATATTCTTGTACATAGGGCAGTATTATAGTAGTTATATTCTTGTGTATAGGGGCAGTATTATAGTAGTTATATTCTTGTATATAGGGGCAGTATTATAGTAGTTATATTCTTGTATATAGGGGCAGTATTATAGTAGTTATATTCTTGTATATAGGAGCAGTATTATAGTAGTTATATTCTTGTATGTAGGAGCAGTATTATAGTAGTTATATTCTTGTATATAGGGGCAGTATTATAGCAGTTATATTCTTGTATATAGGAGAAGTATTATAGTAGTTATATTCTTGTGTATAGGGGCAGTATTATAGTAGTTATATTCTTGTATATAGGGGCAGTATTATAGTAGTTATATTCTTGTATATAGGGCAGTATTATAGTAGTTATATTCTTGTATATAGGAGCAGTATTATAGTAGTTATATTCTTGTATATAGGGGCAGTATTATAGTAGTTATATTCTTGTACATAGGAGCAGTATTATAGTAGTTATATTCTTGTATATAGGGGCAGTATTATAGCAGTTATATTCTTGTATATAGGAGAAGTATTATAGTAGTTATATTCTTGTGTATAGGGGCAGTATTATAGTAGTTATATTCTTGTATATAGGGGCAGTATTATAGTAGTTATATTCTTGTATATAGGGGCAGTATTATAGTAGTTATATTCTTGTATATAGGAGCAGTATTATAGTAGTTATATTCTTGTATATAGGGGCAGTATTATAGTAGTTATATTCTTGTACATAGGAGCAGTATTATAGTAGTTATATTCTTGTATATAGGGGCAGTATTATAGCAGTTATATTCTTGTATATAGGAGAAGTATTATAGTAGTTATATTCATGTACATAGGGGCAGTATTATAGTAGTTATATTCTTGTACATAGGAGCAGTATTATAGTAGTTATATTCTTGTATATAGGGGCAGTATTATAGCAGTTATATTCTTGTATATAGGAGAAGTATAGTAGTAGTTATATTCTTGTATATAGGGGCAGTATTATAGTAGTTATATTCTTGTATATAGGAGAAGTTTAGTAGTAGTTATATTCTTGTATATATGGGCAGTATTATAGTAGTTATATTCTTGTATATAGGAGCAGCATTATAGTAGTTATATTCTTGTATATAGGAGAAGTATTATAGTAGTTATATTCTTGTACATAGGAGCAGTATTATAGTAGTTATATTCTTGTATATAGGAGAAGTATAGTAGTAGTTATATTCTTGTATATAGGGGCAGTATTATAGTAGTTATATTCTTGTATATAGGAGAAGTATTATAGTAGTTATATTCCTGTACATAGGGGCAGTATTAAAGTAGTTATATTCTTGTACATAGGGGGCAGTATTATAGTAGTTATATTCTTGTACACAGGGGCAGTATTATAGTAGTTATATTCTTGTATATAGGAGCAGTATTATAGTAGTTATATTCTTGTACATAGAGGCAGTATTATAGTAGTTATATCCTTGTATATAGGAGAAGTATAGTAGTAGTTATATTCTTGTATATATGGGCAGTATTATAGTAGTTATATTCTTGTATATAGGAGCAGCATTATAGTAGTTATATTCTTGTATATAGGAGAAGTATTATAGTAGTTATATTCTTGTACATAGGAGCAGTATTATAGTAGTTATATTCTTGTATATAGGGGCAGTATTATAGCAGTTATATTCTTGTATATAGGAGAAGTATAGTAGTAGTTATATTCTTGTATATAGGGGCAGTATTATAGTAGTTATATTCTTGTATATAGGAGAAGTTTAGTAGTAGTTATATTCTTGTATATATGGGCAGTATTATAGTAGTTATATTCTTGTATATAGGAGCAGCATTATAGTAGTTATATTCTTGTATATAGGAGAAGTATTATAGTAGTTATATTCTTGTACATAGGAGCAGTATTATAGTAGTTATATTCTTGTATATAGGAGAAGTATAGTAGTAGTTATATTCTTGTATATAGGGGCAGTATTATAGTAGTTATATTCTTGTATATAGGAGAAGTATTATAGTAGTTATATTCCTGTACATAGGGGCAGTATTAAAGTAGTTATATTCTTGTACATAGGGGGCAGTATTATAGTAGTTATATTCTTGTACACAGGGGCAGTATTATAGTAGTTATATTCTTGTATATAGGAGCAGTATTATAGTAGTTATATTCTTGTACATAGAGGCAGTATTATAGTAGTTATATCCTTGTATATAGGAGAAGTATAGTAGTAGTTATATTCTTGTATATATGGGCAGTATTATAGTAGTTATATTCTTGTATATAGGAGCAGCATTATAGTAGTTATATTCTTGTATATAGGAGAAGTATTATAGTAGTTATATTCTTGTACATAGGAGCAGTATTATAGTAGTTATATTCTTGTATATAGGAGAAGTATAGTAGTAGTTATATTCTTGTATATAGGGGCAGTATTATAGTAGTTTATATCTTGTATATAGGAGAAGTATTATAGTAGTTATATTCTTGTACATAGGGGCAGTATTATAGTAGTTATATTCTTGTACATAGGGGCAGTATTATAGTAGTTATATTCTTGTACACAGGGGCAGTATTATAGTAGTTATATTCTTGTATATAGGAGCAGTATTATAGTAGTTATATTCTTGTACATAGGAGCAGTATTATAGTAGTTATATTCTTGTACATAGGGGCAGTATTATAGTAGTTATATTCTTGTATATAGGAGCAGTATTATAGTAGTTATATTCTTGTACATAGAGAGCAGTATTATAGTAGTTATATTCTTGTATATAGGAGAAGTATAGTAGTAGTTATATTCTTGTATATAGGAGCAGTATTATAGTAGTTATATTCTTGTACATAGAGAGCAGTATTATAGTAGTTATATTCTTGTATATAGGAGCAGTATTATAGTAGTTATATTCTTGTATATAGGAGCAGTATTATAGTAGTTATATTCTTGTATATAGGAGCAGTATTATAGTAGTTATATTCTTGTATATAGGGGCAGTATTATAGTAGTTATATTCTTGTATATAGGGGCAGTATTATAGTAGTTATATTCTTGTACATAGGAGCAGTATTATAGTAGTTATATTCTTGTACATAGGAGCAGTATTATAGTAGTTATATTCTTGTATATAGGAGCAGTATTATAGTAGTTATATTCTTGTATATAGGGGGCAGTATTATAGTAGTTATATTCTTGTACATAGGGAGCAGTATTATAGTAGTTATATTCTTGTACATAGGGGCAGTATTATAGTAGTTATATTCTTGTACATAGGGGCAGTATTATAGTAGTTATATTCTTGTACATAGGAGCAGTATTATAGTAGTTATATTCTTGTACATAGGAGTAGTATTATAGCAATTTTGTTATAATAACACAGGAAAGGAATAAACACCAAAGTTGCAGCCAAACACCAGGGCTGCAGCATCTTCTAGAAACCTCTTCTCTTCACGGTAGTCAGCATAGAAATGAATTCTATAACCGACAACGTGTGACTATTGAAATGAAGAGGAGTGGTCACAAACCTGCAGCACCTGATTGGAGTAATAAGCAACAACCAGCCAGGATAGAATCCTTAACCTTTGTCGCAACAAAATAAAGAATATACACTTAAAACCCAGAGTCCCAAAAGGAAATGTAGACCTCAGATCCCAGACCTGTCATAGGTCTCCCAAGAACCGGAGACATCCATGACACATGGATGACGGTTCATTTATAGTTTCAGCACCTTTTCTATGTACAGTTTATGCAATCTAAAAGCGAGATTACCGCCTTGTGATCACGAGGTCTAATATTTACCTCCAAACAGAACCTCGACAACTGACGTAACCTCCCGTGTTCCATAAATGACAGCGAGGAGCAGCGATCGCTGGTTATGAAGACATTCATTTACTGTACACAATAGCAAGGTTAATTAAAACAACCATCATTATCTCATTAATTGGCATATGGCGATAATTCTGCTGCCTTTCTGTCGCCATATGCTTTGCCACTTGTGGCATTCGAGCATCACGTCTGCGGTTCACGAAACTGCAAGAGCGCAAAGATGAACATCAATAGGACGTGTATGTAGAAGAACTACAGAGAGAAGGCGGAACGTACGTCGCTGCTCATAAATCAATTACCAGCTCCTGCAATCAGCACATTGTACAGAGGCCGAGCGGAGCCGGTCATTGAAAGGTTCTCCGGGAATACACTATTGATGGCCCATCCTACGTCTGATTGTTGAAGCTCTGACTCTCGAGTGACTGAATGATCTGTGGCATTCTCCATTATTTACTAGGAACAGGCCATATTTGTAGAAGTGAATATGCCGAGTATGACATTCCCATTGAAGTGAATGACATTGACATGCAATACCAGCAGCAGCCACTAGTAGAAATGGTGATACTCAAGGCCAGGGCTGGGCCACATCCGGCCCACGAACCGAGACAGCCAAAGTACTAAAAACAGTGTCCCGTGAGCAACTCCATGCCAACCGCCGCCACCCTCCTGCCAAAATCCACGCTATCTGCATCCCAAGGAGGCTTCCTGGGTGGAATATGGGCCGACAGCCAGTGGCGTAACTTCAGGCCCAGGGGCCCCGATGCAAAAGCTCCAAGGGGCCCCCAATTATTGCAAATCTTTAATAGTATTAGTCTTTTTCTATAGGCCAAAGGGACGTTTGGGGCCCCCCTAAGCTGCAGGGCCCAGGTGCGATCACAATCCCTGCACCTATTGTAGTTACGCCCTGCCGACAGCCCCTTCTACCACCAATCATTGTGTGAGACTACAGATACGATGGCGAAACATACTCGTGTCTGCGGTGCGGAGAGTCGGTACAATGGAGACAGGAGAAGAGCGCATGTGACTATATGGCGTTTCTTTTTATTCCTTCATTCGTGTAGGGGATGTTTACATGTATATAGGAGACTATGTGGGGCTCATACTGTATACCGGAGGCTATGTGGGGCTCATACTGTATATAGGAGGCTATGTGGGGCTCATACTGTATATAGGAGGCTATGTACGGCTCATAATGCATTTGGGAGGCTACGTGGGGCTCAAGCTGTATATAGTAGGCTATAAAGGGGTCCATACTGTATAAAGGAGGCTATTGATGGCCCATATGGTACATAGGAGGCTATGTGGGACTCATACTGTATATAGGAGGCTATGTGGGGCTCATACTGGATATACGAGGCTATGTGGGGCTCATACCATATACAGGAGGCTATTTGGGGCTCATACTGTATATAGGATGCTACGTGGGGCTCATACTGGATATACGAGGCTATGTCGGGCTCATACCATATACAGGAGGCTATGTGGGGCTCATAACACATTTAGGAGGCTATGTGGGTCTCATACTGGATATACAAGGCTATGTGGGCCTCATACCATATACAGGAGGCTATGTGGGGCTCATAACGCATTTAGGAGGTTATGTGGGGCTTATACTAAATATATAAGGCTATGTGGGCCTCATACTATATACAGGAGGCTATATGGGGCTCATAACATATTTAGGAGGCTATGTGGTGCTCAAACTGTACATTGGAGGCTATGAGAGGGCTCATGCTATATATTGAAGGTTATGTGGGGCTCATACTGTGTATATGAGGCTATGCGGGATCATAATGTATTTAGGAGGCTATATAGGGGCCCATACTACATATAGGCGGTTATTGGGGGCCCATACTATATATAGGAGGCTATGTGGGGGCTCATACTGGATATAGGAGGCTATGTGGGGGCTAATAATGTATATAGGATGCTATATGGGGGACCATACTGTATATAGGGGGCTATTTTGAGGTTCACAATGTATATAGGGGGCTATGTGGTGGCCCAAACTGTATTTAGGAGGCTATGCAGGGGCTCATACGGAGTTTAACAATGCAAAAAATTCAGCCTGCAAATTACAAACCATATTTCTCCAAAAGACCAAAAACCTAAAAGACTTTTCCATGTCAGATCTGGCTTCTCTGATCCTGGAGAAATCCCTGCCGGACTCCGCAGTACCCATTAGTATAAGGTTATGTTGAGTTTGCCCAATTGGAAGTTGAAACTGGTGCAAAGTGCAACTTCCAAACTGGTGGTCCCAGGACATATTGATAGTGGTGCTCCTCTTGGGCGTAACTATGGGAGGGGACATCTTGGCCATTGAGTCTAAAGAGTGTCAAAAGACCCATGATATTATTGATACACCTGATAGGGGTCCCCGGTCACCGATTTGGTATTTGGCATTTCTTTTGTGAATCTAAAGAGTTACGATCTTCTCGTAAATAAATAGAAAAGTGCAAATAAAGATTGCAAATCAGATAAAAGAATGATGCTGAATATATCAGCGGCACACCATGGCCGTGGATCATGCAGTATTTAGGCGCACGGCTCCCGCGCATGCAATCATTTATTGAAAACCGTGCATAAAACTGAGTCACCACTCCGCCATAAATATAAACGCCAGAAAAAAAAGAGTAACGAATGTGTACGTGATTTAATAAGCGATGCGTCAAATACAAAAACTGCTGGCCTCACAGTATTTTAATATGTGGCCGGCTTCGGGCTGCGCCGTCTTTTCTGCAGGCGATGTAATGGTCAGAGCTGTCTAAATAATATATCTCTGGAAGAGAAAAGACTCGTTGTAGGCAGCCGGCTGTGGCTGTTAAATATGTCCTCCGAGGCATAACAAAGAGGAAAGATTAGCAGCCGGTTACCACCATAGATCTGCGCCTTATTAACATTTTATTTATGTTTATAGAACAAGTCAATTTTACCCCAAACAAGAAACTCGGAGAATTGTTAAAAAGAACTAATGCTCAAAATCCCCTAAGTGATTAGTGATGGAGTCAATTACCAAAGGCAAAAAAAGAGTCTAAAAATTGGCACCAATTTACCAACCGCCAGGCAACGCAGTGGCGGGATGAGGCCAGCGGACTCACTACCAAACTAAATGGAGGAAAAGGTCAACGCAGTGGCCGGATGAGGCCAACGGACTACCAAACTAGACGAAGGAGACCGTCAACACAGTGGCGGGATGAGGCCAGCAGACTACCAAACTAGACGAAGGAGACCGTCAACACAGTGGCGAGATGAGACCAGTAGACTACCAAACTAGATGAAGGAGACCGTCAACACAGTGGCGGGATGAGGCCAGCAAACTACCAAACTAGACGAAGGAGACCGTCAACACAGTGGCGGGATGAGACCAGTAGACTACCAAACTAGATGAAGGAGACCGTCAACACAGTGGCGGGATGAGGCCAGCGGACTCTTTACCAAACTAAATGGAGGAAAAGGTCAAACGACTCTCTTCCAAACTGGAAAGAGGAGATGGTCAACATAGTGGCGGGATGAGGCCAGCAAAATCTGTACCAAACTAGATGAAGGAGGTGGTCAACACAGTGGCGGGATGAGGCCAGCGGACTCTCTACCGAACTAGACAGAGGAGATGGGCAACAGTGGCGGGATGAAGACAGCGGACCCTACCAAACTAGATGGAGGAGACGGTCGACACAGTGGCGGGATGAGGCCAGTGGACATTCATAGATGCTACAGAGAAAGGTTCCCAGTTTCCACCTTCCAGAAATGTTGGATTCTTATGTGGCATAGGCACCCCCTTCAGAACTGCAACCCAACATGACCCTTCAGTTCAGATGGAACCATGTGAAAAGCTGTAGCAGAATTGGCATTTCCAACGCTAAAAGAGAAGATACAATTCAGTGGCGGGATGAGGCCAGCGGACTCTACTGAACTAGACAGAGGAGATGGACAACACAGTGGTGGGATGAGGTCAACGGACTCTCTACCAAACTAGATAGAGGAAACAGTCAACACAGTGGCAAGATGAAGCCAGTGGACTCTCTACCAAACTAGACAGAGGAGATGGGCAACAGTGGCGGGATGAAGACAGCGGACTCTACTAAACTAGATGGAGGAGACGGTCGACACAGTGGCGGGATGAGGCCAGTGGACATTCATAGATGCTACAGAGAAAGGTTCCCAGTTTCCACCTTCCAGAAATGTTGGATTCTTATGTGGCATAGGCACCCCCTTCAGAGCTGCAACCCAGCATGACCCGTCAGTTCAGATGGAACCATGTGAAAAGCTGTAGCAGAATTGGCATTTCCAACGATAAAAGAGAAGATACAATTCACCCCTTGATGTAACGTGAAGCTCATGGCAAAGACTCCAATGGTTCCCCGATTTATTGCAAGTGTTTAATAGTGTTAGTTATTTTCTACAGGCCAAAGGGACTTTTGGGGCCCCCTAGGCTCCAGGGTGCAGGTGTGATTGTAACTCTTAGGGTATGTGCCCACTGGACGGTTCTGCATCTTTGCAGACCGTCATAAAACCGGTGGGGAATTGCAGAAACTGAGTTTTCTGACCTCAGCAGTGTCCATCGTTTTTTGAGCGTTTTTTGAGCGGTTTTTGAGCGGTTTTATAGCGTTTATACAGCGTTTTATCGGCGGTTTTCTGGGGGTTTTTCTTAGCGGTTTAAAGACTGTTTTTTGTGCACTTGTAAGCTGGAACCGCTGGAAAAACGCTCAAAAGAATTCACATGCTCTATCTTTGAAAACCGGTGGAAAACCGGTGAAAAAAGTGGAAAGGAGACAAAATAAAACGTTCTCATGTACACAGCGTTTTCTAAAATCCATTGACTAACCGCTGGTTAGGATTAACATAAATTAACATAAAACTCAGCGGAAAACGCCGACGGAAAACGCTAAAAAACAGCCCATAAAACGTCCAGTGGGCACATACCCTTACATCTATTGTAGTAACACCTCTGAACTCACCTGCTTTAAAAAGAAAAGCCCTCATCCAGCCACATCAAACAGAATGAAAGATATTGCTGTTGAAAATAATAACACTGATGGGTCTCTTAAAGTGGCTGTCCACCACGAGGACAACTCCTTCTAATTCCACTTGTGTCCCACTGGTAATATTATTAAAGAGCCTATACTCACCTCCCGTGTTGGCACCGCACTATTGGTAATCACATTCCGGAGGCTCACATGACATTGGACGTGGGGCTCGCATGACATTGGGCGTGGGGCTCGCATGACATTGGACGTGGGGCTCGCATGACATTGGACGTGGGGCTCGCATGACATTGGACGTGGGGCTCGCATGACATTGGAAGTGGGGCTCGCATGACATTAGACGTGGGGCTCGCATGACATTGGACGTGGGGCTCGCATGACATTGGACGTGGGGCTCTCATGCTGTATTAATCACCGCCAGCTTTTATCTCCCTGCCATTGACCAAATGAGTTAATCAACAGGAATTGGTGCTGTGGCTGTCGCTCCCTTCCTGTTGATTGCTCAATTAAACCGAAGACTTGGTGATTGGACGCGGGGCTCGTGTGATGTCACGATGTCTGAGATTACTAACAACGATGGAATGGCGTCAGTTCAAGAGGTGAGTACGGGGTTTTTTATTTTACCTGGGGGAGACATGTGGAATCAGAAGGGGTTGTCCTAGTAGTGGACAACCCCATTAAAGACATATAGGTGTCTATTAGCGGGTTCTATGAGATTGGAGGACTTAGTCCGGATAGCTCGCCATGCAGCACCACATTAGTAATAATGAGTGAGCACTACAATGATCAGGTGTTTGGTAAGTGAATCGAGCAGATTGGACGCTTTGATGGGGTCAGCTTGAGTAATGAGTAGAATGGGAGTCAATCGGTGATGGTCAGTCCGGCTCTCCGTCCACATACAGTCAGCCATAAACAGGGCATTTCCCGGTGGAGGGTTGGCGGGTATTGTTTTTTTACACACATCTGGACATGTGGATTTCACCCTAGTAAGAGCCATTCCGGGACTAAGTGGCTCTCACTGGGGTGCCGGCTCCCATCAATCACTCTTTGTTTCGGATCATTCACGAATGATACATCCAAGCAACTGCGATAGTTGGCCAAGTACCAACCGTACCTTCGCACCCCGATGCTCCATTGAGCACGCTCACTCATCATTACGCATTATCCTTGCAGGTAATATGCATGGTAACATCACCTGATTGCCCCAGTTCATGCATCATTTTGAAAGGGGTGGTCTCTTATGATCTTCCCTTATAAGATCCTTTAAATAGGGACCCTGTCAATACAAAATGACTGTTCAAACCAAGCACCAATGCTCAATGCATCCTTGGCCCTGCTGAACAGTTCAGACCTGTACACTCCACTACCTCTGTCTCGATTGAAAGCTCTGGCTTTACAGAAGCCAGAGGAAAGTGGACATAGATGGAAAAAAGTAGCTGAAGAGTACAATGAGCTTGGTTTGAACAGTCATTTAAGTCACTTTAAAGGGAATCTGTCAGCATTTGCTTTATATGTAATAAAGCAGGTTAATGTAGGGGCAGAGACCCTGAGTCTGGTGATGTATCACTTACAGGGCAGCTTGGTGCAGTTTTGATAGAATCTTTGCTGTAGATGTATTAATATTGAGAATGCGGATTTGTGTATAACCCCACCCACATCACTAATTGGCAGAATTCACAGGAAGCAACCAATCAGAGGTGGGGCGGGATTACACAGATGACCCTGAGTGGTCTTCATGCAACGCCTAGTCTGGCAATGATAATCTCTTGCTGATAAATCACTGATTGTATTGAAACTACAGCACACAGCCTAATAAATGACACATCGCTTGAATCCTACATCAGCTTGCTCTTAAGGATTAAATGGCAAAAAATGGTTAACCAATTCCTTTTAATGGGTTATGGGAAAATCAATTAGCCATTGAATATAAGTCTTTTTAATATGAGCATGGGACATAGGGGGAGCCACTAACCAAAAAACACCCCTCAACAGGTGCATGAGATCTTCTCTGATGTGACATGAACCTGTCCCTCCAGTAATCAACAGGTCATCCCTTTAATTGCCAGGTTGATGCTCCCTTTAAGGCTTAAACATATTACCGTAATTTAACTTTAAAAATACAAAAAAAATTTAAAAATTCCAAGAAAAATAAATCACATTTTAAGGGTGATATTGGGAGAACTCTTCCATGCGGCACATTTACCAACTTGTCAGGATAGAAATGTTAGATAAATCTGCTACATAAGTGAGAGAGCACAAAAACAAATATAACAATGTATCAAATCCGCAGCCGTAAACAAAACCAACCGCGATAAATAAACCCCGCGCGGCTCCCAGTGTCTGCCGCTATACGTGATCAAATGCTAATGGTGTCTGTCTGATACAGCCAAGACTACTCAGAAATCTCCCAGACGTTTATGGTTTATTTTTATTATTTATTAATTTTCCATTTTTTTTAAAAAATTTTTAGAATTTTTTTATATTTTTTAATTTTTTTTAAATAATTTTTTTTTGGGGAAAGAAATAAATAAAAAATCTAATGCAAATTTTTACCTTATTAGCTGATCTCCGCGTCTCAGGTCAACAGAAGATGAATACCTGCTCTCAGTTCATCCTTGGTGGCGCAATATGTCAAATTAATGTCTCCCAGGACGAGGTGTCATTAGCTTAAATATGTCATGGAAGAATTTCCTAGATTTATTGACTTTTCTTTACATTTAATCACCACCCGAGAAGTAACTAGGTCAATGTTGATGAGTCTGGGGTGCTAATACTTTTGCAATGATTATTATTTATTAATACAGTCAGAGCTGATCGGGTGTGTGCCATTATTATTTATTAACATACTGATGTGTAGTGAAATATGTATCTGAGGGAATGGACACCCAGCAGTTAATTGTTAAATTTTGTGTCACTTAGACAAAGGTCACAACCTATGTGGATCTTGACCACAAAGATGGCTTTCCATCACAGAGTCTTTAGTCTCCCCAGGGGGCCCGTCTTGCCAACACAGCAATAAAAACATTTCACACCTCTAGTGAGCTTCAAACAGTCTCCACCAACTGGGACCTATTACAGCCTGAAAGTCAAGGGCTGGCTGGCAAATTTCAGCCTGGGGGGAAGCACACAGCAGTGGCCCATGAGCAGGGAGCTTAAGGGGCAGAGCAGCCTCCCAGACCAACATGACAGATAGCCAGGTGTCCCCAAAACTGTTTCTTGACCACTGGCCTGGGGAGCATCTGTCCCCCTCCCCCTGGGCCAGTCAGCCCCTGCTGAAAGTTGGATTTACTGTGGGAAAGAGAATTAAAATAATAGAGAAAGAAAATAATGTATGCCTGCCTAAATTAATGAGGGCTTCAATCATAGTTCCATAATATTAAAATGGAAGGCTGGTCTAGAAATCTGACCTCACACCAAACCCTATAAGAACGCACGTAAGCCAATAGTTCTTTGCTCACACGTTGAGGGCAGCCAAGCTGACCGTGATCCATGAATTCATCCACCCTCAGGAAAACCAGAATAACATTGGACTGCAAATTTAAAATATTTCTGTAAGTTTCTCCCTTTTATTTTATAACTGTTTTGCATATTTGCATGTCATTTTTTATTTCTACTTTTATATCTTTTTACTGTAGCACTGTACCTTTCCTATTAAAACCTAAAACCTTAATAAGTTTGAACCTCGTATACTCTAAAGAACCCATAACCTTAGAGAGTGTGTGATCCTGTTCATTGTCTGATAGTTTTAGTTTAGGGGGACTCATTGCTCCCAAACCCAGGGAGTGGTGGCAGCATGTGTGAAGCTGGGTGCGCTGTGTGTCGGGTGTGATTTATGTGCTCTTTCAACATAGCCCGGAGGGAAGAGCTGGTGAAAAAGAGACAGCGCAGGGGGCACACAAAAGGCGTAGTAATAAAGGCTGTCTTTGATTTACTGGACCGACTGATCGATCTTCAATTGTCCACTGGCAGCGCAATCCTAATCCACCCATTTCTGCATTCTTTACATGCCCTTTCAGCTTTGGGCAGAGGTCGAGTGCTGGAGTGAGTGAGAGGAGATATATTATCCATTGCAGGCGCAACCCAAATCACGTGCTGAGAAGCGGGTATGTGACATAATGGATAATCTAGGGGTCCACAATCAAGTAAAAGTGAGGTCTCCATCAATCTCGACAACAAGAATCAAAAATTACCAGGTATGAATTGAGCGGTAGTGAGCATGTGCGACCACCACTACTATAAACAGTGACTGGAGCAGTGGTCGCACATGCTCCCTACTGCTCTGTTCACACAGGACCTCTGGTAGGGGTCTCGGCTAGTGATGGGCGAATCCTAAATTACTCGTAATCGCTTGACTCTAGCGAGTCCGAGCCCAGGACTCGCTACTCATTGCGAGTCTAGCGAGTCCAATGTTAATGAATGGGGAAGCGAGTAACAGCGAGTAGTGTGCAATTTACAAATCACAGATGTGTCTCGGAAGCTTCAGCCTGAAGCAATCCTAGTTTTGCCATTGATTTGCATTGTACTCGTTTACTGTGCAAGTAATCGCTGGGAAACTCGCACAGATAAGAGTCCTGTCTGCTCTGTGTGCTGGCTGCCGCAGCTCCAGGGTCCTACAGCCCGCCTGCTGCCTGATGTAGCAGTGCTGAGATTGTTCTCAGTCTGCTCATTCCCTGTGCATAGACATCTATATCTATGCACAGGGATGAGCAGAGAGGACATCGTGTTTTGGACTGCGTCAAACGAAAGAGGATTTTTTTCATTAAAGATGGAGTCCCTAATGGCTTTTTTTTTTATTTCTAATAAAAAATTTTCTCTGTGTTGTGTTTTTTTTTAAAACAATTTAATAGAAATTCATGGCGGTCATGTCTAATATTGGCGTGACTGCCATAAATTTCGGGCTTAGGGCCAGCTGATAATACAAAGCTGGCCCTAACCTCTTTATTACCCAGCGTGCCACCGCCACCAGGGCCGCTGGAAGCGCGGGGCTCAGCGCCAGAGGATGGCGCTTCAATGAACGCGCCATCTTCTGGGGCGGCTGCGGGCTGCAATTTGCAGCGGGGGGTGCCCAGAAAGCTTGGGCATCCCTGCGCTGCGGATTCCAGCCCCCAGCTGCTTAGCTGTACCTGGCTAGACATAGAAATTGCGCGGCTGGTTCCAGAAATATGGCGAAGCCCACGTGAAATTTTTTTCTGACAAATCCATAAAACAATGTAAATAAAAGGGACTGCATCTTTATTAACTCCTGGATCATGGGCGAGGGGTTAATAAAGATGCAGTCCCTTTTTTAGGATTGTTTTATTGATTTTTCAGAAAAAAAATTACATGGGCTTCGCCGTATTTCTGGAACCAGCCGGATCCAGCAGGCAGCGACGGGCTGCCCCCAACCCCCAGGTGCCTATTTGTACCTGGCCGGACACAAGAATATAGGGGAGCCCTTTTTTTTTATTATTTCATGAATTTCATGAAATAATAAAAAAAAAAATGCGTGGGGCTCCGCGCAATTTCTATGTCTAGCCAGGTACAGCTAAGCAGCTGGGGGCTGGAATCCGCAGCACAGGGATGCCCAAGCTTTCTTGGCACCCCCCGCTGCAAATTGCAGCCCGCAGCCGCCCCAGAAGATGGCGCGTTCATTGAAGCGCCATCCTCTGGCGCTGAGCCCCGCTCTTCCAGCGGCCCTGGTGGCGGTGGCACGCTGGGTAATAAAGAGGTTAGGGCCAGCTTTGTATTATCAGCTGGCCCTAAGCCCGAAATTTATGGCAGTCACGCCAATATTAGACATGACCGCCATGAATTTCTATTAAATTGTTTTAAAAAAAACACAACACAGAGAAAAATTTTTATTAGAAATAAAAAAAAAAAGCCATTAGAGACTCCATCTTTAATTAAAAAAATCCTCTTCTGTCCGACGCAGTCCAAAACGCGATGTCCTCTCTGCTCATCCCCTGTGCATAGATATAGATGTCTATGCACAGGGAATGAGCAGACTGAGAACAATCTCAGCACTGCTACATCATCTCTGTGAGCAGGCGGGCTCTAGGACCCTGGAGCTGCACAGAGAAGACAGCTGGACTCGGCTCGCAAAGTAACTGCTGTTACTTTGCGAGTTTCCCTGCTATCACTGGCACAGTAGCCGAGTCTAATGCAAGACAATGGCAATCCTAGTTTTGTCAGCGTTTGCCATTGATTTGCATTGGACTCGTGCGAGTAAACGCTGGGAAATTCGTAGAGTATCGAGTACTGCGAGTCCCTTACTACTCGCCGAGTAACGAGTCCTAGCAAGTAGACTCGCCCATCCCTAGTCTCGGCAACAGGTGCAGGGATTGCAATAGCACCGAGGACCTGGAGCATAGGGGGGACCCAAAAGTTTATTTGGCCTATAAAAAACGACTAATACTATTAAAAATTTGCAATAATTGAGAGCCCCGTTGGAGCTTTAGCATCGTGACTAGGGATGGGCGAATCTACTCGCTAGGACTCGTTACTCGGCGAGTAGTAAGGGACTCGCAGGACTCGGTACTCTGCGAGTTTCCCAGTGATTCCTCGCACAAGTCCAATGCAAATCAATATCAATCCTAGTTTTGTCAGAAACGCTGACAAAACTAGGATTGCCATTGTTTGCATTAGACTCGGCTACTGTGCCAGTGATAGCAGGGAAACTCACAAAGTAACTGCTGTTTCTTTGGGAGCCGAGTCCAGCTGTCTTCTCTGTGCAGCTCCAGGGTCCTAAAGCCCGCCTGCTCACAGACATGATGTAGCAGTGCTGAGATTGTTCTCAGTCTGCTCATTCCCTGTGCATAGACATGAATGTCTGTGCACAGAGATGATGTAGCAGAGCTGAGATTGTTCTCAGTCTGCTCATTCCCTGTGCATAGACATCTATATTTATGCACAGGGGATGTAGCAGAGAGGACATCGCGTTTTGGACTGCATCGGACGGAAGAGGATTTTTTTAATTAAAGATGGAGTCCCTAATGGCTTTTTTTTTTATTTCTAATAAAAATTTTTCTCTGTGTTGTGTTTTTTTAACCCTTTATTGGAGATTCTTAGTGGCTGGGTCAAATGTGGCCTGACATTAAGAATCTCGGGCTTAATACCAGCTTGTATAACAAAGCTGGTATTAACCCCTTTATTACCCAGCGTGCTACCGCCACCAGGGCCGCTGGAAGAGCGGGGTTCAGCGCCAGAGGATGGCGCTTCAATGAACGCGCCATCTTCTGGGGCGGCTGCGGGCTGCAATTTGCAGCGGGGGGTGCCCAGAAAGCTTGGGCATCCCTGCGCTGCGGATTCCAGCCCCCAGCTGCTTAGCTGTACCTGGCTAGACATAGAAATTGCGCGGAGCCCCACGCATTTTTTTTTTTATTATTTAATGAATTTCAGAGTCAGAGGCTCAGAGTCAGAGTCTCGGAGTCGGAGTCTCCTCAGAGTCGGAGTCTCAGAGTCGGAGTCGCCTCAGAGTCGGAGTCGCCTCGGAGTCGGAGTCGTCTCGGAGTCGGAGTCGGAGTCGTCTCGGAGTCGGAGTCGTCTCGGAGTCGGAGTCGTCTCGGAGTCGAGTCGGAGTCGGAGTCGTCTCGGAGTCGAGTCGGAGTCGTCGTCATCTCGGAGTCGTCTCGGAGTCGGAGTCGGAGTCGTCTCGGAGTCGGAGTCGTCTCGGAGTTGAGTCGGAGTCGGAGTCGTCTCGGAGTCGTCTCTGAGTCGGAGTCGTCTCGGAGTCGGAGTCGGAGTCGTCTCGGAGTCGGAGTCGGAGTCGTCTCGGAGTCGGAGTCGGAGTCGTCTCGGAGTCGGAGTCGTCTCGGAGTCGGAGTCGTCTCGGAGTCGGAGTCGTCTCGGAGTCGGAGTCGTCTCGGAGTCGTCTCGGAGTCGTCTGAGTCGGAGTCGTCTCGGAGTCGGAGTCGTCTCGGAGTCGGAGTCGGAGTCGTCTCGGAGTCGGAGTCGGAGTCGTCTCGGAGTCGGAGTCGGAGTCGTCTCGGAGTCGGAGTCGTCTCGGAGTCGGAGTCGTCTCGGAGTCGGAGTCGTCTCGGAGTCGGAGTCGTCTCGGAGTCGAGTCGGAGTCGGAGTCGTCTCGGAGTCGAGTCGGAGTCGTCGTCATCTCGGAGTCGTCTCGGAGTCGGAGTCGTCTCGGAGTCGGAGTCGTCTCGGAGTCGGAGTCGTCTCGGAGTTGAGTCGGAGTCGTCTCGGAGTCGGAGTCGTCTCGGAGTCGGAGTCGTCTCGGAGTCGGAGTCGGAGTCGTCTCGGAGTCGGAGTCGTCTCGGAGTCGGAGTCGTCTCGGAGTCGTCTCGGAGTCGTCTCGGAGTCGTCTCGGAGTCGGAGTCGTCTCGGAGTCGGAGTCGTCTCGGAGTCGGAGTCGTCTCGGAGTCGGAGTCGTCTCGGAGTCGGAGTCAAAAAAATGTGTGGGGCTCCACGCAATTTCTATGTCTAGCCAGGTACAGCTAAGCAGCTGGGGGCTGGAATCCGCAGCGCAGGGATGCCCAAGCTTTCTGGGCACTCCCCGCTGCAAATTGCAGCCCGCAGCCGCCCCAGAAGATGGCGCGTTCATTGAAGCGCCATCCTCTGGCGCTGAACCCCGCTCTTCCAGCGGCCCTGGTGGCGGTGGCACGCTGGGTAATAGAGGTCAGGGCCAGCTTTGTATTATCAGCTGGCCCTAAGCCCGAAATTTATGGCGGTCACGCCAATATTAGACATGACCGCCATGAATTTCTATTAAATTGTTTTAAAAAAAACACAACACAGAGAAATTTTTTTATTAGAAATAAAAAAAAAAGCCATTAGGGACTCCATCTTTAATTAAAAAAATCCTCTTCCGTCCGACGCAGTCCAAAACGCGATGTCCTCTCTGCTACATCCCCTGTGTATAGATATAGATGTCTATGCACAGGGAATGAGCAGACTGAGAACAATCTCAGCACTGCTACATCATCTCTGTGCACAGACATTCATGTCTGTACACAGGGAATGAGCAGACTGAGAACAATCTCAGCACTGCTACATCAGGCAGCAGGCGGGCTCTAGGACCCTGGAGCTGCACAGAGCAGACAGGACTCTTCTCTTATCTGTGCGAGTTTCCCAGCGATTACTTACAAAGTAAACGAGTCCAATGGAAATAAATGACAAAACTAGGATTGCTTCAGGCTGAAGCTTCAGAGACACATCTGCGATTTGTAAATCTCACACTACTCGCTATTACTCGCTTCCCCATTCATTAACATTGGACTCGCTAGACTCGCAACGAGTAGCGAGTCCTGGGCTCGGACTCGCTAGAGTCAAGCGATTCCGAGTAATTTAGGATTCGCCCATCACTAATCGTGACTCATGAGCTTCAAGATTCGCCACTGGATCTCAGTGGTTAAACCCACACATTTATTGCCTATCCTGAATGTAGAGGCCGTCACATATGCCCACCATTCATACAGAAATGTTTGGGCCCCCGTTCTTGGGACTTATGAGTTTTCTAGCACAGCAATAATTCATTTCATCACCTATCCTGTGCACCTGCTCCATTCACACTGGGGACTTAGGGACCCATATTTTGTGACTAGTAGGGGTCCCGATTATTTGACCTGCAACGATTATACATTAAAAAAATTCCTTCACAAAAATGTTATTGATCCCAATTTACATGTTTCGGCCACACAGGGCCTTCTTCAAGCCATTAAAAAGAAGATCATGCATTTATCCTTTATTCAGTGGAATTGGGAATGTGCGACCACCTTATGTACCTTGCGGTACCGGATCCGGTCCCATAGGCGCCCATGTTAAAAAAAACCACATCCGGTTTTGCAACCGCTCTGAAAAATGCAGCCTGCATGATTTTTACCGCAGGCCTCAAAACCGGATGCGGTAACCGGATTGCAAATAGTGCAATCTGGTTTTTCTATTGAAGCCTATGGGATGCGGATCCGGATGCGATTTTGACCATGTTTAATGCTCAAAACCGGATCCGGATGTAAAAAAATACCGCAGGAGTGACCCTAGCCTAACTAAGGATCTATTCTTTCAAGAGATGTATGGACCCTATGTGAACTTTTTTGTGATTAATAGGGGTCCCAGATATTTGACCCAAAGCGATCTTACATTTATCAGTTATCTGATGAAAGTGAGCATGTGCGACCACTGCTTCTATAGACAGTGAATGGAGGGTGGTCGCACATGCTCACCATTGATCTAATCACGCAGGCGACTTTGGGACCCTATTTTTTCTGATTAATAAGGGTCCCAGTAATTTGATCACCAGCATTTATCAATTCCAAGAAGTGCAAGAAATGCAACGTTTCGACCATGCAGGGCCTTTTTCAAGCCATTAAAAAGAAGTTCATATATTTTATCAGTTATTCAGTGGAATTGAGCATGTGCGACCACTGCTTCTACAGAGGTCGCACATGCTCACTACTGATCCATTCACACAGGGGAATTTGGGACCTCAAATTTTTTTTGTGATTTTTGGGGTCCCAGTCATTTGACCCCCAGTGATCACTCATTTATCCACTATTCTGTGACCAATCACCACTTCTCTAGACAGTGGATGGAGTGGTGGTCACACATGCCCACTACTTATCCATTTGCACAGGGCACTTTGGGATCCCCTTTTTTTTGGTCCTGGGGATTTGTGATCACACATTCATCCACTATTATGTAAGTAATCAGCACTTCTCTAGACGATGGATGGAGTGGTGGTCGCACATGCTCACAACTGCTGCAATCGAAAAGGCTTAGGGACCCCTGTTCTGGTGACCTTTAGGGTCCCAAACATCTGATCATACATTTATCCTGTGGATTGGGGATATATATGATGTATATGAGCCAGCCCTAACAAGTCTGGCCCCCCACGATGTTACATCTCACAGCAACACCGATGTGTCCAACCAAGGTCAGTGCTGGGTTACCATCTGCAATTTACCTGGTGGGTCTGCATTGTCCAAGCACATGATGACTATATGCCTTCTGTTAAAGCCACAACCCCCCCAAATCTGAATATTCCCTCAGGCTGGATGTCGAGCTGTTTGTTTCCATCCACCTGACTATGGATTTGCATCCAACTAATTTAATGCAGAAGATACAATGCAAAATGTGAATTATTAATACATAACTAATAAACCCCTTCAGCTCCTTCTCATTCCGGTTCCCCCGGGTGTTCAAGCTATATCCATACACTAATCGCATTGTCCTAAATGATTATCAATTAACTACAGAGTAGCCAAAAAGCAAAGCGGGCCGTACACATGTTACTCTGGTAAAATTCAGCATTTTTTTCTCAACTAAAACAACAAATCGTCACTTCACCATTAACCTCTAAGGAAACATTAGCTCCCAAATGGCTCGTTCCCACCAATTATGAGGCTTAATTAGAAAAAAATGGTGATGCCTGAAGCCCCCTCCGATTCCAGAAGCATAAAATGTGGAGTAAATTGAAAGACAATTAGACAGAAGATCATCGCGGGGAATTCCACCCACGACCGCCAATTAATGGCTTCACTTCCATGGCGCAGTATATAGGATCCGCTCCCAGCAGGAAACCTCATTCTACAACGTTTACCTTCATTGTTGACGAAATAACCTGTATGGGCTAAAATTTCTAAGGGTTATTGGGATTAATTCAATGTTATCATACAAAAGGAAAACAAAATGTAAAGGGAATGTGGAGGAGGAATGAGGAGCAGAATGAGAGAAGAAAAAGGGAAAACTTAGAAGAGATTATGCTGCAATTGATGAGTGATTTTGCTTATCCCAGTGCTGGATTCTCAGCTACGCTGCTCAGTATTGCTGCATAATGTCATCTGTGCTTATCCCAGTGCTGTATTCACAGCTACATTGCTCAGTACTGCTGTATAATGTCCTCTGTGTTTATCCCAGTGCGGGATTCACAGCTACACTGCTCAGTACTGCTGTATAATATCCTTCATGCTTATCCCAGTGCTGTGTTCACAGCTACACTGCTCAGTACTGCTGTATGATGTCCTCTGTGCTTATCCCAGTGCTGGAGTCACAGCTACACTGCTCAGTACAGCTGTATAATGTCCTCTGTGCTTATCCCAGTGCTGGATTCACAGCTTTACTGCTCAGTTCTGCTGTATAATGTCCTCCATGCTTATCCCAGGGCTGGATTCACAGCTACACTGCTCAGTACTGCTGTATAATGTCCTCCGTGCTTATCCCAGTGCAGGACTCAAGGCTACACTGCTCAATACTGCTGTGTAATGTCCTCCATGCTTATCCCATTGCTGGATTCACAGCTACACTGCTCAGTACTGCTGTATAATATCCTCCATGCTATTCCCAGTGCAGGACTCAAGGCTACACTGTTCAGTACTGCTGTGTAATGTTCTCCATGCTTATCACAGAGCAGGATTGAAGGCTACACTGCTCAGCACTGCTGTGTAATGTCCTCCATGCTTATCCAAATGCTGTGTTCACAGTTACACTGCGCAGTACTGCTGTATAATATCCTTCATGCTTATCGTAGTGCTGTATTCACAGCTACACTGCTCAGTACAGCTGTATAATGTCTTCATGCTTATGCCAGTGATGTACGTAAAGCTACACTACTCAGTACTACTGCCTAATGTCACCTATGCTTATCCCACTGTTAATTCACAGCTACACAGCTTAATAGTGCTGTAAATTGTACTCCATGCTGCTGCTTCTGAACATGTGCTACATAGAGACGGTCAAGCAGGAATTTCTCATATCTGTGTGTGCTGTGTATGGGAGATATCATAGGGACTAGTCTCAACCCACCAGCTCAGAGACAATGGAAAATTAAAGTCAGAGGCTGCTGAAGGCGGAACTGGTGACAGTGCAGGATACAAGTCAATTAATGGCCAGAAATAGTGTTATTCCTCATGCTTACATATGACAGATTATTCTAACAATTAGGCTGTATCTACAAAAGTCCTTTTTCCTAGAGCGAGCAGCCATCCGCCCTCCGCCGCTCCATCCCCGCCTTTGATATTGATGCTAATTCTGTCATCTGATTATATAGGACACAAACCCTAAAAATAGAAATCACAGCAACGATGGAATCAGAGCACATCAATAACCCGAGCCAATGTCTGGGAGTCACATGCAGACACCGCAGATGATCTAATATTATGAAATATCATGGATTGTGGTGACTTCAATGCAAAATCTGCCGCCCACCTAAACCCCAGCTATATACTTATTGGGAATGGGTTCAGGTCCCATCAGGTAGCAGGACTCAAATATCTCTCCTCTATGCAACTCCTTGTGCACAACTATAGTGAACTGCTAAAATGATACTTAAAGGGATTACAATATCTTAACCACTAATGATGAGCGAGCGTGACCTATCGAGTATTGCGGGTGCTCGACTCCCGCCACCGCATGTTTCACAGCTGTCAAACAGCCAATCAACATGCAGGGATTGCTTGCCATATATGTATGGTAAGGTCATAGCCATGTTGTCTACTGGCTTTACTGTGATTGGTCGTCCGCATTGTGTCATCAGGTCTAATATAAGACCTGGGGGTGCGATGCCGGGCACACTGCAGTTCAGGGATAGCTGATGTAGGAGGGAGAGCTTGGAAAAAAAACAGCCATATAGGCCAGGTTACACCTGCACCCGTTAATGCCTTTGGTACCTTTACACGCAGCAACATTTCTAGGTTTTCCACAGGTAACTTACTGGTTGCAGTGAAATCATGGAGACAGTTCTATCTTGTTGCTGTGTACAAATGGAATAATCTCTCCATGATTTCACTGCAACCAGTAAGTTACCTGTGGATAAGCTACAAATGTAGCCGCGTGTAAAGGTGCCCTTTCATGTAAAAGGTGTTTTTAGTCTTATTTAACCAAATGAATCATTTAAAAAGTGACGATGGATAAAACAGGTTTTGCTTTATAAATATATATATGTAATGCCCCAGATTGGGAGTAATATTAGCGTCTCATATATTTGCACTTTCCAATCATGGTATGCAGCGTATACGCATACACTAGGAGTTAAAACTCCTTGTTTAGCCTGTTCTTGGGCAGAATAGCTTGGTGGGCAGAGTCTGGGGACATATAATTGCCGTTAAGGTGGAGTCTTGGGTTAGATAACTGATGTTAGGACAGAATTTTGGGTTAGATAATGAATATTAGGGCGGAATTTTGGGTTAGATAACTGCTGTTAGGGCGGAGTCTTGGGTTAGATAACTGCTGTTAGGGCGGAGTCTTGGGTAAGATAACTGAAGTTAAGGTGGAGTCTTGGGTAAGATAACTGCCGTCAGGGCGGAGTCTTGGGATAGATAACTGCCATCAGGGAGGAGTCTTGGGTTAGATAACTGCTGTTAGGGCGGAGTCTTGGGTTAGATAACTGCTGTTAGGGTGGAGTCTTGGGTAAGATAATTGCTGTTAGGGTGGAGTCTTGGGTAAGATAACTGAAGTTAAGGTGGAGTCTTGGGTTAGATAACTGCTGTTAGGGCGGAGTCTTGGGTTAGATAACTGCTGTTAGGGCGGAGTCTTGGGTAAGATAACTGAAGTTAAGGTGGAGTCTTGGGTTAGATAACTGCTGTTAGGGCGGAGTCTTGGGATAGATAACTGCTGTTAGGGGGAGTCTTGGGTTAGATAACTGCTGTTAGGTGGAGTCTTGGGTTAGATAACTGCTGTTAGGGTGGAGTCTTGGGTAAGATAACTGAAGTTAAGGTGGAGTCTTGGGTTAGATAACTGCTGTTAGGGCGGAGTCTTGGGATAGATAACTGCAGTTAAGGTGGAGTCTTGGGTTAGATAACTGCTGTTAGGGCGGAGTCTTGGGATAGATAACTGCTGTTAGGGCGGAGTCTTGGGTTAGATAACTGCAGTTAAGGTGAAGTCTTGGGTTAAATAACTGCCGTTAGGGCGGAGGCTTGGGTTAGATAACTGTAGTTAAGGTGGAGTCTTGGGTTAGATAACTGCCATTAGAGTGGAGTCTTGGGTTAGATAACTGAAGTTAGGGTGGAGTCTTGGGTTAGATAACTGCAGTTAAGGTGAAGTCTTGGGTTAAATAACTGCCGTTAGGGCGGAGGCTTGGGTTAGATAACTGTAGTTAAGGTGGAGTCTTGGGATAGATAACTGCTGCCAGGGAGGAGTCTTGGGTTAGATAACTGCTGTTAGGGCAGAATCTTGGGTTAGATACCTGCCATTACCTTAGAAGTGACACAGAGTTTAGTGAGACCTAAGAAACTACAGATTATAGCCAAGACATGTAGGGGAACTCAAGCCCTCACTCCTGAAGGCTGCATGGCATGGAGTAACCCAATATCACAGGAGGACTCTCTGATGACCTTCACCCTTTATGCAGATGGAATGTCTTGGCCTGCACAGTGAGCTATGTACCAGGAGGACTACGGGCCTGGTAGGGGGATCTCCCCCACAGAGGATGGACACATAGGAGCATCTACCAACAATGAAGATTAGAGGGACTTGTACAAAGGGATCTGCTGGAAAACAGCACTCCAGTGGGGTAGAGGAAGCGACTCTATTGTATCAGTCTGGACACAACATTGGGCTCTAACTGTTTTTGCTGGGCTTGTTGCCTAAACCTGTTGCTATCCGCCTGTATATGAGCTATACCCTCTCAGAGAGTTGTACCATCTTCATTAGGCCAATATTTATGAGTTAAAAATCATTGATCTGATATAACATTCTAATTTTCATTAATCATCAACATTAACAGACATTAAAATAGTTGAAATAGATCCCTCTGTGTGTAATGACTCTATATAATATATGTGTTTCCCTTTATGTATTGAATTACTGAAATAAATTAACTTTATGAAGATATTATAATTCATGGAGGTGCTCCTGTATATTAAAAAAAGGAATAAACTAAATAAAAAAGGAAAAGTAATGTATTACCGTATATATAATGTATATTATTTGAGTTGCTAAATTGCCAGAGTCTAGACTGAAGGATTTTCACCTTAATGCATTAATTGTATCCATGACCATAATACCAGGCTCCTCACAATATGAGAGCACTTAAAGACGTTGTTTTTTCTGAAAAAATACTTAATGTAAGCGCCATTAAAGCAGAAAAGCGAGTAATCAGCGCCCTGATTGTAAACAGTGAGATCATCGCCTACATTCATTAATCATATGGTATAAATGCCGAGATCTGTATTCATTACGTCTCAGTTGAAAATGCACAATTTATTGTAATCTATTCATTAAATACAAGGGTTTCTTATGAAATATGTAACATGATGAGTCCACCGCTGCACAGATGGGAAAATTATGGGGCCCGACATAGAATAAGGGGTCACTACTTTACTGTTCCTGACACTTTCAAAAGGGATTGCACAGAATAAGACAAAAAAAAAAAAAATTATTCAAAAATAGCGCCCCCAAGGTGCCTAGGTTGAGTGTTGTATTGCAACTCACTGGAAGGAGATCGTCCATGGGTAGGTGTTGCGCTGTTTCTGTTCTGGTAAAATTAGCAATATTTGCAGTCACCACTAGAGGGAGCATGATTTTATTAGGAGCTGTAGAATCTTAAATGCAGTGAGCTCCCCCTGGTGGTGGCTGCAGATTTTGTAAATGAAATTATGCTTTTATTTTGAGTTATATATTCATTATATTTTGTATATCTAATGTGAATGTGCTCTGGGTTTTCCACCCACCGATCTCTCAAAATGCTGGAGAGAAGCGCCTAGCTCAGGAGGCAGAAGTGCTGATGGGTCTGGACATCACCGTGTACACACCCATCCAAGAGCTCACGTGTTGTGCTCCTCTGCTCGGAGGGTGGGGGGGGCGGGTCTCAATAATAGGTAGAGTACATTTAAGGGGGTATAACATACAAAAAATAAAAAAAACTATCTACATGAGATCTAAACTATTCTGTAATAGGGGGAAAATTACAACTCCCAGCATGCCCTGGAAACAATATATCAAGTGTGCTCCCTCTAGTGGTGGTTACAGTATTATTTAACTATTTATTAGTTCCTGATCTATGATTCCATATAGGTTTAGTCATGAGACGTCTCAGACTCTGGCTCAGACTTTTTTGCAAAACTACAACACCCAGCAGACTCAGACAGATGTTAAAAATAATTTGCAGTGAGCTCCCCCTAGTGGTGGCTGCAAGCTGTCTCAGGTTGCTAGAAGTCATGTCGATAGAGATGAGTAATCTATATCAGTAGTTTCCAATTGTGTTTAAGGATTTTATACAAAACCTCAATTCCCAGCATGCCATGACAGATGTACAAATCAGTGAGCTCCCCCTAGTGGTGGCTCCAAGCTGTCACATTTTTATAATTCATCTCGATTTGCATTGGTCCAACCACCAATAATCTCACACTATCACTAGTCAGTAGTAGATGTGGTTCAACAGCTGATGCAAAACTACAACTCCCAGGATGCCCTGAAAGAGGTAACAAACCAATGTGCAGTGAGCTCCCCCTAGTGGTGTCTGCAAATGGTCTCCATTTGATTAGAACACATACAGATCGAGTTGAATAATTTATATATTAGTAGTTTCCAAATGTGCTTAAGAATTTTACACAGAACTACAACTCCCAGCATGCCCTAACAGATGTTTAAAATATTTTTCAATGAGCTCCCCCTAGTGGTGGCTTCAAGTAGTCACATTTTTATAATTCATCTGTTTGCAAGGATGCAGCCATCAGTAAACTAACACTATAACTAGTCAGTAGTAGATGTGGTTGAGCAGCTGGTACTAAACTACAACTCCCAGCATGTCCTGACAGATATATAAACCAATATGAACTGAGCTCCCCCTAGTGGTGGCTACAAATGATCTCAGTTTGATTAGAACCCATGCAGATAAAGTTGAATGATGTGTATTGGTACTTAGTTTCCAATTGTTTTTAATAATGTTATACACAACTACAACACCCAGCATGCCCTAGATGTATAAACCAATGTGCAGTGAGCTCCCCCTAGTGGTGGCTGAAAGTAGTCACATTTTAAGAATTCATCTCTATTTGCATGGGTTAAACTATAAGTCTTTTAACTCGATAGTAGTCAGTAGCAAATGTGGTTCAGCAGCTGGTACAAAACTACAACTCCCAGCATGCCCTAACATATGTAGAAACCAATGTGCAGTGAGCTCCCCCTAGTGGTGGCTGCAAGATAGCACATTTTTATAATTCAACTGTTTGCAAGGATGCAACCATCAGTAATCTCATACTATAGCAGTCAGTAGTAGATGCGGTTCAGCGACTGGTACAAAACTACAACTCCCAGCATGTCCTGACAGATGTACAATCAAATGTGCAGTGAGCTCCCCCTAGTGGTGGCTGCAAGTAGTCATTTTTACAGCTCATTTCTATTTGCATGGCTTCAACCATCAGTAATCTCACACTAGCAGTAGTCAGTAGTTGATGTTGTTTAGTAGCTGGTACAAAACTACAACTCCCAGCATGTCCTGACAGATGTACAATCAAATGTGCAGTGAGCTCCCCCTAGTGGTGGCTGCAAGTAGTCATTTTTACAGCTCATTTCTATTTGCATGGCTTCAACCATCAGTAATCTCACACTAGCAGTAGTCAGTAGTTGATGTTGTTTAGTAGCTGGTACAAAACTACAACTCCCAGCATGTCCTGACAGTTGTACAAACCAATATGCAGTGAGCTCCCCCTAGTGGTGAGTCTTAACCTTAGCACGCTCTTACTGCAGTTTTGCAGCAGCTGAAGAACCGCAGGTTAGCAATCACTGATCTGTATTATCATTTATTCCTTGTAGCTGGAGGCATTAACACAACAAAATTAAAAAAAGGATAAAAAAAAAAAAAAAAAAAAAAAAATATCCCCCCAGTATTAGCCCAGTAATCCTATTACATGTGATCTAATTGTTTACTGCTTAGAAATCAGACAAAGATAAAATGCAAATTCATTTTTTGGCATTTAGTCGGGAGGATTTTCATTAGCGCGGCTCCGTGCGGCCGGCGTACGCCGTGGTTTTATTTCATTTTCTCAGTGTAATGTGTTTTATTGAATTCACCAAGGAACAAACCCGATGACACTGAGTATTATACGTGGGGCAATACAATGCCGGAGCCAGCGAGAAGAGAACCAGCGCGCTGTGTCACCTACCGGGTAAGTGGTAACTATTACCTTTCATGTGGATAAAAACCTAATGTGGATAGATAGATAGATCAGATAGATAGATCAGATAGATAGATCAGATAGATAGAACAGATAGATAGAACGATAGAACGATAGATAGATAGATAGATAGGACAGACAGATAGGTGAAATGATTGTGCTAACACAAACAGTCCCGCCAATTGCCAACACCTACTGCAGCTGGATGTGCAACCGAGGACACATATTTAGCTAAAGTGTATTGCAGTGCAGGGATCCTCTGGCTTTCTGCACTGCAATACATGACTCTGGCCAATCAAAGGCCGGAAGAGGATGTCAGTGCACCATTCACGAGCGGCACATGGCAGTGATGTCATGTGCTGCCCATGCCGGCACACTGAAGTCAGCAACCAGCTTTAGAAGAGGATGGTAAATGGAGAGGAGGAAGGTAAGAGGAATCCTTTTTTTATGTTTTGGAAAACAGAATAGACATTCCAAGTAGGGATGGGCGAATCTACTCGCTAGGACTCGTTACTCGGCGAGTAGTAAGGGACTCGCAGGACTCGGTACTCTGTGAGTTTCCCAGCGATTACTCGCACAGCAATGAGTCCAATGCAAATCAATATCAATCCTAGTTTTGTGAGAGACTCTGACTTGCATTGGTCTGATTACTGTGCGAGTAATCTCTGGGAAACTCGCAAAGTAACTGCTGTTACTTTACGAGCCGAGTCCAGCTGTCTGCTCTGTGCAGGCTGCCGCAGCTCCAGGGTCCTAGAGCCCGCCTGCTCACAGAGATGATGTAGCAGAGCTGCGATTGTTCTCAGTCTGCTCATTCCCTGTGCATAGACATCTATATCTATGCACAGGGGATGTAGCAGAGAGGACATCGAGTTTTGGACTACGTCGGACGGAAGAGGATTTTTTTAATTAAAGATGGAGTCCCTAATGGCTTTTTTTTAAATTTCTAATAAAAAATTTTCTCTATGTTGTGTTTTTTTAACCCTTTATTGGAGATTCTTAGTGGCTGGGTCAAACGTGGCCTGACATTAAGAATCTCGGGCTTAATACCAGCTTGTATAACAAAGCTGGTATTAACCCCTTTATTACCCAGCGTTCCACTGCCACCAGGGCCACTGAAAGAGCGGGGTTCAGCGCCAGAGGATGGCGCTTCAATGAACGCACCATCTTCTGGGGCGGCTGCAGGCTGAAATTTGCAGAGGGGGGTGCCCAGAAAGCTTGGGCCTCCCTGCGCTGCGGATTCCAGCCCCCAGCTGCTTAGCTGTACCTGGCTAGACATAAAAATTGCGCAGAGCCCCACGCATTTTTTTTTTTTATTATTTCATGAAATTCATGAAATAATAAAAAAAAGGGCTCCCCTATATTCTTGTATCTGGCCAGGTACAAATAGGCACCCGGGGGTTGGGGCAGCCCGTCGCTGCCTGCTGGATCCGGCTGGTTCCAGAAATACGGAGAAGCCCACGTGAAATTTTTTTCTATTTGTACCTGGCCAGACACAAGAATATAGGGGAGCCCTTTTTTTTATTATTTCATGAATTTCATGAAATAATTTTAAAAAAATGCGTGGGGCTCCGCACAATTTCTATGTCTAGCCAGGTACAGCTAAGCAGCTGGGGGCTGGAATCCGCAGCGCAGGGATGCCCAAGCTTTCTGGGCACCCCCCTCTGCAAATTGCAGCCCGCAGCCGCCCCAGAAGATGGCGCGTTCATTGAAGCGCCATCCTCTGGCGCTGAACCCAGTGGCTCTGGTGGCGGTGGCACGCTGGGTAACAAAGAGGTTAGGGCCAGCTTTGTATTATCAGCTGGCCCTAAGCCCGAAATTTATGGCGGTCAAGCCAATATTAGACATGACCGCCATGAATTTCTATTAAATTGTTTTAAAAAAAACACAACACAGAGAAAATTTTTTATTAGAAATAAAAAAAAAGCCATTAGGGACTCCATCTTTAATTAAAAAAATCCTCTTCCGTCCGACGCAGTCCAAAACGCGATGTCCTCTCTGCTACATCCCCTGTGCATAGATATAGATGTCTATGCACAGGGAATGAGCAGACTGAGAACAATCTCAGCTCTGCTACATCAGGCAGCAGGCGGGCTCTAGGACCCTGGAGCTGCGGCAGCCTGTACAGAGGAGACAGCCGGACTCTTATCTGTGCAAGTTTCCCAGCGATTACTTGCACAGTAAAAGAGTCCAATGCAAATCAATGGCAAAACTAGGATTGCTTCAGGCTGAAGCTTCCGAGACACATCTGCGATTTGTAAATCTCACACTACTCGCTATTACTCGCTTCCCCATTCATTAACATTGGACTCGCTAGACTCGCAACGAGTAGCGAGTCCTGGGCTCGGACTCGCTAGAGTCAAGCGATTCCGAGTAATTTAGGATTCGCCCATCACTAATTCCAAGAAGAGGAAGGAATGGAGAGCATTATAGAAGGAAGAAGCACAGGAAGGGGGACATTACGCCAAGATGGGGGTCATGATACCAGGATAGGGGTCATTACACAAGGAAAGGGCCTGGATGAGGGTCATCATACTAAGAAGGGGCTCAAGGAAGAAGCACAGGATGGGGGACATTACACCAAGATGGGTTCATTATACTAGGATAGGGTCATTACACAAGGGAAGGGCCTGGATGAGGTTAATCAAACTAGGAAGGGGCTCACGATGGAGGGTGGTCATACCAGAGTGGAGTCCAGAATGGATAACATTATACCAGAAAAGGGGCTGTGCATGGGGGAAAGTTGAAGGAAAGGTGTCATTATACAAATAAGTGGCTCAGGATGGGTGGTATATTATAAAAGGATCGGATTCATTATACAAGGAGAAAGTCAGGATGGGGATATTATATAAGGAAGAGGTCAACATGGGGGACTTTATAAGGGGATGGAGTGATTATGTAAGGAAAGTGCTCAGGATGGGGGGACATTATAAAAGGATGGGTTCATTATGCAAGGAAGAGGTCAGTATGGTGGTCATTGTACAAGGAAGGGCCTCAAGATTGGGGGACATTATAATAGGATGGAGTTCATTTTACAAGGAAGAGGACAGGATGAGGGACTTTATAATAGGATGGAGATCATTATACAAAAAAGTTTGGTGGACATTATAAAAGGAAAGGGTTCATTATTCATTTGAAGAGGCTCAGTATGGGGGACATTATAAAAGGATGGGAGTCATTATACATGGAAGAGGCTCAGGATTTAAAATTGTGAAAGACAGAAAGATAGATAGATAGATAGATAGATAGATAGATAGATAGATAGATAGATAATCTTTTTGCCACTAGGGGGCCTCCGGCTGAGTTTCTACACACAGTTGATGAATGGGGTCCTGTCTCTCTCAGTTTCGCTCTCACCTGCAGTTTCTCTCTTTCCACAATCCTGTAATTCGCCTCGGGCCCCACAAGTTATAAATATTTCGGAGGATAATATCATTACGTCGTTTCCTTCCTCACTTTCTATATTTGGACAATTATTCTGGAGGATTTGTACAAATGTTCCCGTTGTATAGATGATTTGCTCTGGCAGATGTGATGCAGATCTCGGAGATCCAATTAGGGCTTTTACATAGGACTGCAGGCAAAACTACTGCCTCCTAATGCAGAGAAATGTCCCATGTAGAGCTGATGCCACCACAATCCATTCCAGTCTGAATGCAGCAACCAATCACAGACGCTGTCACAGATTGTGGGCGGAGAATGCAGTGAATATTCATGAAGCTTAATGAACAAACCTGGAAGTAGTGGGAGCACAGTGCAGCCACTGGTATATATAATTGTCCTACTTTAATCCTCACTTGCTTCCTTTTGCAGCCCCCAGCCCTTACTAACACCATTTTATAACACTAAAGTTTGGGTCCCCATAGGCTTATATGGGGTTAAGGGTTCAGGTTCAAGTTCGGGTCAAGTACAGCCCTAAACTTTGTTTTAAAGTCCAGACTAATCCACCGTTCCGAGTGGTGTAACTGCAACAGGTGCAGCGGTTGCAATCGCACCCGGACCCTAGAGCTTAGGGGGCACCAAAACTCCCTTTGACCTATGGAAAAAGACTATTGCTATAAATGATTTGCAATAATTGGGGGCCCCGTTGGAGATTTTACATCACGGCCCATGAGTTTCAAGTTGCACCATTGGCCGAACCCGAACATCTGCAGGTTCGCCCATCCCTACACACAAAGTCTTTTTCGTCCACTCACTATTTTATATACCCCAGCAAAAAGAAAACCATGCTGATGGCAAACCAAAGTGAAAAATGACCAAAAAGACAAAAAAAAAAACCCATAGTTGCCGATTCCTGAAATATCTTATGAATATGAAAAATGGTGACTTAAAGTTGTGTCCTAAAAGGTAAATTGAAAGGCTTTTGGTTTTTACAATTTTATCCATTTAAGAAGATGAGACAGACTCTTTTTGGGCACCATCGGATATGAAGCTTCCAATCGGGCTCCATCATATATGTCGCTTCAAACTGGGCATTGTCATATACAGAGATGAGCGAACCTTTCATGGTTTGGGCTGAACGAACCCATGAATGTTCGGGTTCGGTGGCGCTATACGGGACTTGAACTTGACCCCAGCCGCCACTGATTGGATGATGGGCTCCCCGTCCACAAAACATACGACCAGCCATAAGCAAAACACTTCCGAGGAGCAGGAGGTTGGGGAATTTCAATTTGTTCTAGGGACAAAACACTACAGCAGAAAAGTGCAATTGGACCCCCAATGCGAGAGTGGCTCGCAGTGGGTCAGGCACCAAGGGTTCTGCAGCACCTCCCGACATGGTTCTGCACGTTGGATAGACAAATCACCCAAACTCCAACCCCAAATAGGTTGGCTTATTTCTAACCACAAACTGCTTGTATGATAATACATTACCCCCCCAAAAAAACCATACAGACTGCAAACCAAAGTGAAGTGACCTAAAAATTAGCAAAGAACCCATCGCTGGCTATGTCATACACCATATAGAAGGTGGCATCAACAGAAGAACTGGAACAGAGTCCTGTATAAAATGCTGCCATATTGGCCAAACTCAGCTCTGCTACATCAATCCAACTGCCCATTATCCAACATTGTAGCATTTGGCAAGCGCAGCTTTAAAGTTGTTTGTATCAAGGGAAATCTCAGCTCTGCCTTAACTCTTCCTTTGTTTTTGCAAAAGAAAAAAACAATGGAGCCCGAAATGCGTGGGAAAACCTATATGAAGGTAATGCACCCCAGAACCCATCTAAAATACATTTTGAAAGTTTGTAGCATCTGACAAGCACAGCTCTAAAGTTGTTTGTATCAAAGGAAACCTGAGCTCTGCTGCACCGCAACTTTAACTCTTCATTTGTTCTTACAAAAGAAAAAAACAATGGAGCCCGAAATGCGTGAGAAAACATACATGAAGATAATGCAACCCAAGATCCATCTAAAATGCATCTGGACATTATGGAAGATTGTAGCATCTAACAAGTGCAGCTCTAAAGTTGTTTGTATCAAGGGAAACCTCAGGTCTGCTGCACCTCAACTTTTTTTAACTCTTCATTTGATCTTGCAGAAGGAAAAAACAAAGAATGGAGCCTGAAATGTGTGAGAACTTAAATGAAAGTAATGCACCCCAGGACCCATCAAAAATGCATCTGGACATTATAGAAAATTGTAGCATCTGACATACGCAGCTATAAAGTGTTTTGTAGCAAGGGAAACCTCAGCTATGCTGCACCTCAACGTTGTTAACTCTTCATTTGTTGTTGCAAAAAGAAATAAAACAATGGTGCCCGAGACGCGTATGAAATTAATGCTCCCCTGGACTCATCTGAAATCCATCTGGACATTATGGACGATTGTAGCATCTGACAAGCGCAGCTCTAAAGGTACCTTTACACACCGCAAATACGGTGTAGCAACTGAGAGGCAATCCGGATTTCCGTCACCGTTGCCCTGAGATTGCTATGAAATTTCGGCGTGTAATTGGGGAACCTGGTGGTGATGTTTGCAGTTGCTCCCGGTTGCAGTTTCAGAGCATTGTTCAAAAATCAGAGGCAACCTCGAAGGTGAATTGCCATGGTTTTGGTGTGTGAACGGGCAATAGGGATGGAATCTGCGTCACCTAGTGGTTCCCCAGAGGCGTGCCACAGCGTGCTGGATACCACACCCCATCAGTGATCATTGGTGGGGGCTACTGTGTTTCCATTGGCTGTCCCTTCACAGGGCGACATATTGGAAGAGCTGTCCATTCACACTACACAATTGCAATGGCATCATGCATTAGCCAGCCTTCCTGCGCAGGCTGGCCAATCATGACGCTATTGCGTTGACTAATCAGCATGTTTGGGGCGTGGAATACACAAGTCTGTCACGCCTATGTTCTTGCGGTGCTGAACATGTACACCCACATTCCTTTGGGGATTGCGGCGTGTGAAGCGGCGTCGGGAGTCAACCGGATGTTTCCAAATGTTGGTGTGGGAACTTCCGCGACGATACATCACCTTAGGTTTAAGGCGCAATTGCGGCGTATACATGCGGCATCGGCGTTTAGAGGCAACCGTCAAAAACGTGCACGCGCACGTTGAGTTGCCTCCGATCGCCGCCAAAAGTTGTGGCGTTTAAAGGTACCTTTAAGTTGTTTGTATCAAGGGAAATCTCAGCTCTGCTGCACCACAACTATTGTAAATCTTCATTTATTGTTGCAAAAAGACATAAAATAATGGAGCCCGAAATGCGTGCTCAACATATATGAAGGTAATGCACCCAGGACCTATCTAAAATGCATTTGGACATTATAGAAGATTGTAGCATCTAACAAACGCAGCTATAAAGTTTTTGTATCAAGGGAAACCTCAGCTCTGCTGCACCGCAACTTTTTTAACTCTTCATTTGTTCTTGTAAAAGAAAAAAAAAAACCTATATGATGGTAATGGAACCCAGGATCCATCTAAAATGTATCTAGATATTATGAAAGAAGTGACAAGTGCAGCTCTAAAGTTATCTGTATCAAGGGAAACCTCAGCTCTGCTGCACTGCAACTTTTTTAACTCTTCATTTGATCTCGCAGAAGAAAAAGACAAACAATAGCCTGAAATGCGTGAGAACCTAAATGAATGTACCCATCTAAAATGCATTTGAACATTATTGTAGCATCTGACAAGTGCAGCTATAAAGTTTTTTGTATCTAGGGAAACCTCAGTTCTGCTGCACTGCAACTTTTTTAACTCTTTTTTAACTCTTCATGTCATCTGGCAGAAAACAAACAATGGAGCTCGAAACGTGTGAGAAAACATATATAAAGATAATTTATCTAAAATCCATCTGGACATTACGGGTTGACTTATTGGAAGCAAAACTGTAATAATCTATTGTGAATGAGACAAAGGGCGTGTGACACCGGAGCGACTCCTATAACCCCAGGCACAAGCAGAACATGAGACAATGAAGGCCTCCATTGAGAAGCCCAGCATCCAAGAAGCGTATTATCCCACAGAACAATAATGGGGGCTCAGCTGAGCAGCCCGACTCAGGTGCTGCGACATCCATAATCTGGTCTCTGCAGCAGATGGGTTAAGAGGAGGTGCAAGGAGTTAAGCTGTAAATTAGTATGGAGCCATCTAAAACATGGGTCTGTCTATTAGGGGGGAGACACAGGCTGCCAGCCATAATAATAGGCTTCCTTCAGAAGTTTAAATCCACCATCCCCGGCCTGAACAATGACTACAGCAACTCCACCGCCCCAGGCAGGAGCAGATGAGATAGGATTTACCAGGGCCAGGAACTTGGCAAGGACAGAAAGGCATCAAAAAATGTGTAAATCATGTCATAAATATATATAAAAATATAAGAAGTCAAAAAAAGATTATAACAACAATATAAAAATGCTATGATAAATGCATAGAAAGGTAAAATGGTGACACATAAAAGAAAAAAATAATAATAATAAAAAAGAAGATAAAAGAAGTAATAAAAAGATAACAGCAATATAAAAATGATATAATAAATAAATGTATAAAAAGGTAACATAGTGACACAAGAAAAAATATATAAAAAAATGAAAAATAAAATAAAAAAGAAGAAATAAAAAGAAAAAGGTACCAAAGTAATAAAAATAAATCAACAATATAAGAATGATATAATAAATGCATAAAAAGGTAAAATGGTGACACAGGAAAGAAAAACATAATAAAAAAGTTCTAAAGTGATAAAAAGATAACATCAATATAAGAAGGATAATAATAAATACATAAAAAGGTAATATAGTGACACAAGAAAAAATATAAAGAAATAATACAAAAATAAAATAAAAAAGAATAAATAAAAAGCAAAATGTACCAAAGTGATAACAAATAGGTAATAAAAAAGGTAGGAACAATATAAAAATGATATCATTGATGCATCAAAAGTATATATATATATCAAACCATAAAGGTGATGTATAAATGCTAAAAACAATCAAAACATAGGTGTCGGATTGTGTATAAATTGTTTAATAATCCAACATAATTCCCTGTATGATAGAATATCCACAGCTGGGAAAGTGTAAGCTATGGAGCGGGGATTTTCCGGTCCATAGTTGATGTTTGGTGATAATATTTGGGAGTAATTTGAGAAATATTGTACAGAATTATAATAAAACTAGATAGGTGCCCAATCCACCGTCTCTCCCCCCGTGTGCTGTCTTCTTCCCTCAAGTGCCCCTTTGCGCTCTTTCTCTGCCCCTTGTGCACTCTTTATCCCATTGTATGCTCTCACTGACCCCTGTGTGCTCTCTCTTCACTTGTATGCTGTCTCTGCCCCCTGTGCGCTCTCTCTCCCCTCCATGCGCTCTCTCTCTCCCCCGTGCACTCTCTCTGCCCCCTCTGCACTCTCACTGCCCCTTGTGCACTCTCACTGCTCCTTTTGCGCTCTCTCTGTCCCCACTGCGCTCTCTGCTCCCGGTGCACTCTCACTGCCCTTTGTTTCCGGCGGTGAGGTTCGGTGATGGCGGCGGGTGACGTGAAACGTCAGAGATAAGCGGCGATGAAGTGTCACGGCTGTTTTGGGTGGGTAGCATGCAACGCAATGGGCCATCACTGCCAGCAGGTACCATATTTGCACACCCAACACTTGGATCTGCAAACATGACGCCGGAAGTAGATGACGGACGGGACTTCACAATTATGGAAGTCGATGACTGATTTTTCTCTCAAACAGCGCCCCACGTGTTGTCAGGTTGTGTTCGGTATTGCAGGTTTTTTTTTTTTTTACCTGAGCAGCAATATCAAACCAAACCCGTGTATGTGTACGAAGCTTTGTTCGTGCCTCCTCTTCTAAGCTCTGAATAGTTCAAAATAGTCATTAAATTGCTTTTTTCATGCATTTTTATTATCGTAAGTCAGAAAATACTGATTGTTTTCTTTCTGTTTCTTTGTAGTAAATACAAGAATGGATCGAATTCCCCACAGGTCTGAGCAAGAAGGAAAAAACCCATTGTGAGTGTAGAAATGACAGCGCGGCAGTGTGAACAATGGCGGATACGGAACACATTGTACCTGCCCTGACTTCAAGGCCACCGCCAGCGCCGGGGATCCGCTAAAAAGGCCATTGCTAGCAAAACATTTTATACGTTCTCTTTCACATTCTGCCTTTTAAATTTGTTTCCTGACTTTCGTAAAGCAAAATACCCGATAAAGTTTAAAGGGAGCCGAGAAAAAATAGGTCACGGCTTCTTGTAAAGCATTAAAAGAAGAAGAAGTCAAGGTTACCGCTTCATTATAGATAGGAGATCTTCACGGGTATAGGATTTAAATGAAACATGATAAACCAATAAGCAAAAAGGTAAATGCAGAATTGTTAAAGTTTAGATATAAAATGGAAGGTTTGTGATTATTTATTTATTTTTTTTACTTTAATTTCAGTTATTTTTAATATTTTTTTTGTAATTTTTATTTTTATTTTTCATTTCAATAATTTTTAACACAATTTTTGTATTTTTTCTTCAATATTTCACTTTAATTTCTGCACATTTTTATTATTTTTTTGTATTTTTTATTTTTAATTTCAATTGTTTTAACACAATTTATGTATTTTTTTTATTTTTCACTTTCATTTCATTTATTTTTATTATTTTTTTTAATTTTTACTTTTATTTTTCACTTTCATTTTAGTTATTTTTAACACATTCTTTTTTTATTTTTCACTCAGATTTCAGTTATTTTTAATATTTTTTAAATTAAATTTTTTTTTTTTTTTTTTTTAATTTTTCACTTTCCTTTTAGTTATTTTTAACTTTTTTTTTTTTTTTTTTCACTTAGATTTCAGTTATTTTTAATATTTTTTTAATTTTAAATTTTTTTATTTTTCACTTTCATTTTAGTTATTTTTAACACAATTTTTGTATTTTTTACTTTCATGTCAGTTATTTTTAACCTATTTTTCATTTTTTTTTTAAATATTTCAATTTTATTTGCAACGTTAATACATTTTTTTTGTGATTTTTTTTTAATTTTCACTTTAATTTCAGAAGTTTTAATTCATTTTGTGTTATATAGTTTTCACTTTAATTTCAATTATTTTTAACACTTTTTTGCATTTTTTTAATTGTTCATGTTCATTTCAGTTATTTTTAACAATTTATTTAAAAACATTTTCACGTTAATTTCAGTCATTTTTCATAATTTTCAGTACAGCTGATCATCGTATTTTTACAGATAATGAATGTAAAACAAAGGTTATGTTCACACTGTCATTTTGTTGAGTTTTCAGAGAGGAAAAAAGAGTGAAAAACTAACTTTTTGATGAGCTTTTGAAAAGGATTTAGACAGTTTTCCTTGCTTAGTTTCTGCTCCAAAAACACCCCAAAACACTCTCCTGAAACGTGTGTGCCCACGGCGTCTACTTCAGATTCCGTCTGGAACCCACCTAAAAAAAAACTAAAAATAATCCACAGGGATGGTCCCACGAAGCACACTCAGCTCTGCTTCATCCAGAGGCATTCACTGAGTCACTGAGGCCAGCAGAGGAAGCGGGGTCACACAAGTTCATTGCCGCGGGGCCTCAGTGACTCAGTCACCGCTCCTTGCAGCAGTCAGTGTGATCCCAGAGCCTGCAGGGAGAGGACACTTGTTCCCTCGCTGCTCCCTCTGGATGAAGCAGAGCCAGGATCATGTGCTTCGTGGGACCATCAATATGGATTATCAGCACAGAGATATGTGTAGGGTTATTCAAAGGGAACATGAGGGTTGTCTGTCTTATTTATTTCAAATAAATGATTTTTCTCTGTGTGTTGTGTTTTTTAACTACTTCCGCACAGGATTGATAATGTGCGGGTCTCATGGAGACTCGCACATTATTAATCTGGGCTTAATCACAAGCTGCCAGTTCTCAGCTGTCATTAACAGGCTGGCGACTCTAAGTCTGTGTGGCAGTTTTGTTTGTTCTGCCAACCCTTAGTTGATGACCGGGGGGGGGGGGGGGGAGGTGCTGTCAGAGATTTCCCGGACCGGGGGGTGGTGTCGGAGATTTCCCGGAAGTGAGGACCGGGGCGGTTTGCTGCGGTGTAACAGTGACGGCCGCAAAGCGACGAGTCTGCAACCGGCCGGCCCATTTCTGTAGGGGATGACCCTATATGAGGGCTATACCACCAGCCCAGGGGGCACTTGCCCCCCTGCCACCTTGGCCAGTCCGCCCCTGGTCATTAATCCCAAAGCCACAGTACCAGGGCATCGGGAAAGCCATATAAAGTGCCAGGAATTGGTGCTTTTAATGAATGCACCAATTTCTGGGGCAGCTATACTTTAACCTGGGGGTTCCAATAACAGTACTGAACCCAAACAGTAACATGGATTTCTCAGGTAAGTCTGTATTCGGCGTCCGTGCCTGAACACTAGGTGTTCGGTACGGATCACAAACTTTACTGTTCGCGTTTGAGCATCACTAGTCTTCAAAAAAACAAACCACGACCTGCATTTTCATGTCATGTACAAGTGCCCTATGGCTATCATCACCTTGAGTTTTTTTTGGAACTTTTCATAGCAGAAACTGAGCAAAAACTTTCTAAATCCTAAAAAAAACGATCTACCGCTCTGAAACGCCAAAAACTAAGCAAAAACACTGTCTTTTTGCTGCAGATTTCTATTGAAGGACTGGTACGAAACGTGCGTCAGGGTTGAAAGGAACTCTCTTTGGCACCCTACACCCTGGTAAGACTATGACAGATTGACTATTGCTATTTTTTGCTTTGGGGGTGATTTAATTATATGCCCCATATATTTTTTTGTACTTTTTATGTGGATGGGGATATTTATCCTTGAATTATGGTACATTTGACCCTGATTATATACAGTATTTGTGATCATTTATTAAATAAGTGTCAATTCTTGCAGCGTTTTTGGTCCAGATTTCACCAATTTAACCCCTTAGTGACGAAGAAATTTGTCATTTTTCATTTTCGTTTTTTCGCTCCTTGGCTTCCAAGAGCCATAACGTTTTTATTTTTCCGTCAATATAGACATATGACGGCTTGTTTTTTGCGAGACAAGATATACTTTCAGATGCAATAATTTATTTTACCATATAATGTACAGGGAAATTGCAAAAAAATTCCAAGTGCAGTGAAATTGCAAAAAAAGTGCAATTACATGTTTGTTTTTTGAATTTATTAGTCGCCATCTTCACTATATGGTAAAACCGACGTGACGGTGCGATGCCTCGGGTCAGTACGAGTTTGTAGATACCAAACATGTATACCTTTATTGGTATCTAGGTGGTGGAAAAAAATTCAAAAGCATGAAAAAAAAAAACATTGCACTTTTTGCGCCATGTTCTGCGACCCGTAGCGTCCTCATTTTTCGCGATCTGGGGCTGGGTGACGGCTTATTTTTTGCGTCTCGAGCTGACATTTTTAACGATACCATACTTGGGTGGATGCGCTGTTTTGATCGCCCGTTATTGCATTTTTTAGCATTGTTGCAGCGACCAAAAAAACGTAATTTTGGCGTTTGAACCATTTTTTGCGCTACGCAGTTTACGGCTCTCATTATTTGATTATTTATATTGATAGATCGGGCGATTCTGAACGCGGCGATACCAAATATGTGTATTTTATTTAATTTTTTAATACTTTTATTGTGGATGGGAGAAAAGGGGGGTGATTTGAACTTTTATGTTTTTTTTTTTTTCAACTTTGTAAAAACTTTATTTGTTTATTAATTCTTAATTTTACACTGCCCCATAGAGAGGCACCCTGCTGCACAGTCCGATCGCTTCTGACACATACAGAGGAGCTGCAGCTCCTCTGTATGTATCAGAATCGCGGACCTGTTGTGGTTGGCAGCCCCTGCCAACCACAAGCAGGAAATGCTCAATGACAGGTTCCAGGGTCAAGCCAGGACCCTGGCCTGTCACGTCAGCACGGGAGATCCCGCGATACTATCGCGAGATCTCCCTTGGAGCCCGGTAAGCGCGCGCTGCACGCTCCGGCTCCCTTAGATCCCGCTCTCAGAGATTGAGGGCGGGATCTAAGGGGTTAAACAGCGCCGATCGGTGGCGGGACCGATTGGTGCTGTTTCTCCCACATCTCAGCTAGTGAGATCAGCTGAGATGTGGGAGGTTTGGAGTGAGCTCCTCGCCGGAGCTCACTCCAAACACGGGGGTAACGACAGCCGACGTCTAGAGACGTAAGGCTGTCGTTAATAGGTTAAGTAAAGAAGTCAATGCGAAACGTGCGTCGGGGTTGACAGGAATACACTATTGGACTTCCTTTGGCACTCTACACCCTGGTAAGGCTACAGCAGATTTACAATTGCCAATTTTTGCTTTGGGGGTGATTTAATTATATGCCCCATATATTTTCTTGTACTTTATATGTGGATGAGGATATTTATCCTTAAATTATACGACACCCCTTCATTTGAGCCTGATCATATATTTGTGGTTCATGTAGTACATACAGTAAGTGTCAATTCTTGCAGCATTTTTGGTCCAGATTTCACCAATACTAGTAGTCAATGCGAAACATGCGTCGGGGTTAAGAGGAATACGCTGCTGGACTCCCTTTGGCACTCTACACCCTGGTAAGACTAGCATAGTTTAACAATTCCTACTTTTTGCCTTGGGCATCTTTGATTGTGTGCCCCATATATTTTCAAGTACCGTAATCTGTTTGTTATTTGAGCCTGATTACGGTATGTATTTGTGGTCATTAATTACATAAGTGTCAATTCTTGCAACATTTTTGGTTCAGATTTCCCCAATACTAGTAAAGAAGCCAATGCGAAACGTGCGTCGGGGTTTAGAGGACTCCCTCTGGACGCCCTTTAGCACTCTACACCCTTGGGCTTCCTTTGATTGTGCGCCCCATATATTTTCTAGTAATCTATTTGTGTCTGGAGATATTAAGTACACCCCTTCATTTGAGCCTGATTATATATTTGTGGCTCATTTACTACATGTGCGTCAATTCTTGCAACATTTTAGTGAATGGGAAAAATCTGCACCAAAAAAAAGTGTCGAAACCACAGCTAAAATATGTATTTTTTCAGCCAAAAGATACCGAAATATCTGCACCAAACCCTCAATTTGTGCACACACCCTTAGGATGTTAATTTTTTTTTTTTTTGGAAATTTTTGGAGCATAAACTAAAGGAAAATTGTTCACATCCTTATCAAATATTCTCAAAAATGTGAATTTTCTGCCCTAGGGCCCGGGTCCGATTGAAACCCTTGCACATATCATAGTTACGCCCATGGAAACCTCTATGGGAGGTGGACCATGGACTCCATTCATTAACATATATGGAGGCACTGAAGACACAAGGATATGATTATAGGAATAACAATCAATATGTCAGACCTGGGAGGAGTGGACAGACCGATAAGAGGTAGGAAGGAAGTTTTGTTTCTCTTTCAAAATAGTCACTTTTTCCTAGATAAACAATATTGGCATTTCGCTCCATTTTTCCAGGTTTGGTCAATGATGATCTATCCTCAGGATAGGTAATCAATAAGCAATTTCTGGGGGTGATGGAAAAGCTGTCCGTCTGTTCGGCAGAGCAACTTACATCGGATCAAGGAATGAGGTATAAGCTGTAGTACCGGCTGCAGCCACAGGGCGCAGTGTGGCTCTTTTTGCAGATCACTGGGAATCCTTGGGTCAGGATTGATACCGATTACACGTTGATCACTTATCTCATAAGGAAGGCAACTGCATAATCAGTAAACCACCATTGCATAAATGAGATTTTTTTTTAAGTTACATCATACATGCTTAAAAAAAAGATAAATATATATTCACACACGTATACAAATATGGTGATTTTCTTGTCTCTTCATAATGAGTTTTCAGCAGTTTCCTTATCACTAGAGACAGCGTTACAATAACAGGAAACACCTGTTGATAACACAGGATCCACCATTCACAATAGGTGATATCACAGCTCACCTCCTCCTGTACAATGACTGATAACACCTCTATATACAGTAGATAACACAGGATCCACCATTCACAATAGGTGATATCACAGCTCACCTCCTCCTCCTGTACAATGACTGATAACACCTCTATATACAGTAGATAACACAGGATCCACCATTCACAATAGGTGATATCACAGCTCACCTCCTCCTGTACAGTGACTGATAACATCTCTACATGCAGGAGATAACACAGGATCCAACATTCACAATAGGTGATGTCACAGCTCACCTCCTCCTCCTGTACAATGACTGATAACACCTCTATATACAGTAGATAACACAGGATCCAACATTCACAATAGATGATATCACAGCTCACCTCCTCCTGTACAATGACTGATAACACCTCTACATACCGTAGATAACACAGGATCCAACATTCACAATAGGTGATGTCACAGCTCACCTCCTCCTGTACAGACTGATAACACCTCTATATACAGTAGATAACACAAGATCCACCATTCACAATAGGTGATATCACAGCTCACCTCCTCCTGTACAATGACTGATAACACCTCTATATACAGTAGATAACACAGGATCCACCATTCACAATAGGTGATATCACAGCTCACCTCCTCCTCCTGTACAATGACTGATAACACCTCTATATACAGTAGATAACACAGGATCCAACATTCACAATAGGTGATGTTCCAGCTCACCTCCTCCTCCTGTACAATGACTGATACCACCTCTATATACAGTAGATAACACAGGATCCAACATTCACAATAGGTGATATCACAGCTCACCTCCTCCTCCTGTACAATGACTGATAACACCTCTATATACAGTAGATAACACAAGATCCACCATTCACAATAGGTGTTATCACAGCTCACCTCCTCCTCCTGTACAATGACTGATAACACCTCTATATACAGTAGATAACACAGGATCCAACATTCACAATAGGTGACGTCACAGCTCACCTCCTCCTGTACAATGACTGATAACACCTCTATATACAGTAGATAACACAAGATCCACCATTCACAATAGGTGATATCACAGCTCACCTCCTCCTCCTGTACAATGACTGATAACACCTCTATATACAGTAGATAACACAGGATCCACCATTCACAATAGGTGATATCACAGCTCACCTCCTCCTCCTGTACAATGACTGATAACACCTCTATATACAGTAGATAACACAGGATCCACCATTCACAATAGGTGTTATCCCAGCTCCCCTACTCCTCCTGTACAATGACTGATAACACCTGTATATACAGTAGATAACACAGGATCCACCATTCACAATAGGTGATGTCACAGCTCACCTCCTCCTGTACAGTGACTGATAACATCTCTACATGCAGGAGATAACACAGGATCCAACATTCACAATAGGTGATGTCACAGCTCACCTCCTCCTCCTGTACAATGACTGATAACACCTCTATATACAGTAGATAACACAGGATCCAACATTCACAATAGATGATATCACAGCTCACCTCCTCCTGTACAATGACTGATAACACCTCTACATACCGTAGATAACACAGGATCCAACATTCACAATAGGTGATGTCACAGCTCACCTCCTCCTGTACAGACTGATAACACCTCTATATACAGTAGATAACACAAGATCCACCATTCACAATAGGTGATATCACAGCTCACCTCCTCCTGTACAATGACTGATAACACCTCTATATACAGTAGATAACACAGGATCCACCATTCACAATAGGTGATATCACAGCTCACCTCCTCCTCCTGTACAATGACTGATAACACCTCTATATACAGTAGATAACACAGGATCCAACATTCACAATAGGTGATGTTCCAGCTCACCTCCTCCTCCTGTACAATGACTGATACCACCTCTATATACAGTAGATAACACAGGATCCAACATTCACAATAGGTGATATCACAGCTCACCTCCTCCTCCTGTACAATGACTGATAACACCTCTATATACAGTAGATAACACAAGATCCACCATTCACAATAGGTGTTATCACAGCTCACCTCCTCCTCCTGTACAATGACTGATAACACCTCTATATACAGTAGATAACACAGGATCCAACATTCACAATAGGTGACGTCACAGCTCACCTCCTCCTGTACAATGACTGATAACACCTCTATATACAATAGATAACACAAGATCCACCATTCACAATAGGTGATATCACAGCTCACCTCCTCCTGTACAATGACTGATAACACCTCTATATACAGTAGATAACACAGGATCCACCATTCACAATAGGTGATATCACAGCTCACCTCCTCCTCCTGTACAATGACTGATAACACCTCTATATACAGTAGATAACACAGGATCCAACATTCACAATAGGTGATGTTCCAGCTCACCTCCTCCTCCTGTACAATGACTGATACCACCTCTATATACAGTAGATAACACAGGATCCAACATTCACAATAGGTGATATCACAGCTCACCTCCTCCTCCTGTACAATGACTGATAACACCTCTATATACAGTAGATAACACAAGATCCACCATTCACAATAGGTGTTATCACAGCTCACCTCCTCCTCCTGTACAATGACTGATAACACCTCTATATACAGTAGATAACACAGGATCCAACATTCACAATAGGTGACGTCACAGCTCACCTCCTCCTGTACAATGACTGATAACACCTCTATATACAATAGATAACACAAGATCCACCATTCACAATAGGTGATATCACAGCTCACCTCCTCCTCCTGTACAATGACTGATAACACCTCTATATACAGTAGATAACACAGGATCCACCATTCACAATAGGTGATATCACAGCTCACCTCCTCCTACTGTACAATGACTGATAACACCTCTATATACAGTAGATAACACAGGATCCACCATTCACAATATGTGATATCACAGCTGATCTCCTCCTGTATAATGACTGATAACACCTCTATATACAGTAGATAACACAGGATCCACCATTCACAATAGATGATATCACAGCTCACCTCCTCCTACTGTACAATGACTGATAACAGCTCTATATACAGTAGATAACGCAGGATCCACCATTCACAATAGGTGATGTCACAGCTCACCTCCTCCTCCTGTACAATGACTGATAACACCTCTATATACAGTAGATAACACAAGATCCACCATTCATAATAGATGATATCACAGCTCACCTCCTCCTCCTGTACAATGACTGATAACACCTCTATATACAGTAGATAACAAATCATCCACCATTAACAATACGTGATGTCACAGCTCCTCCCGCCTTCATGATGACATTTGCACACGCTTGTTAGATATTTAAATACAAAATAATCTGCATATTGTGGATAATGCCATAAAAGACTGTGGATATTGTGGATAATGTACATATGTTGTTTCCTGAAACAACAGGAAGTTAGAATCTTAAGAAGCCCCAGTGGTCAGTGAACAAAATTGAAAGATTTCTATTTATTTAAAAGGTAATCTATAAGCAGGTATTTCAGCATGGTGTAGGGGCAGAGACCCAGATTCCAGGGATGGGTCACTTGCTGGAGTACAGGGGCTGGCTGGCACCTTTTGACCTGGAGGGAAATCACACAGCACTGACCCATGAGTTGTTGAGGTCAATATTAACCTAAAAAGTATAGAAACTTTGAAGAAGCCCATGAAGAAGAATGGTGAAGAATTAGAATAAATGTCCACATTAATAGATGTCCAATTCATACACATGAAAAATAGACCAACGTTTCAGCCTACAAATGGCATTTGTCAAGGTTTATCTTAAAATGATGCTGCAGATAAGTGAAGAGGAGAACATTTCCTTTTATTACAATCTTAAATTGGACTCTGGAATGAAATCTAGAGATGTGCCACCATGAACTCTCAAAAAGGGTCTTATAATCTTGTGAAGGAAGACTGGAACCTGCAGAGAGAAGTCTTGCTGTATAGTTTGGTCCAGAATTGATAGCTGACATCAAGTCCTGGATTGGTGATGTTCAGATCTCTATGAGATCAATTCAGTAAGTAAATAGTAAACAAATAACCAAAAAAATCCTTGATTTGAAATAAAGCACACAGACACCCTCATTTACCCATTTATTAACCCCCAACATACTCAGCTCCAACAGTAATCCACAGCACAATGTCCCGCGAAGCTTCTCAGCTCTGCTGCGGTGGAGTTTGGTCCATTTTAACCGGTTTACTTCAAATTGCTGCATGAAATCTGCAGAAGTAACAAGGCTTCAAAAAACATTGGCTGGTGTTTTCACATTGCGTAGGGTCCTCCATTTTGGAAAATCAGCAAAGGTAAAGGCAACAGCAGGGTCTGGTAATCTCAGGGTGGAAAGGGCCATCTTTCATTGGCCCTCCCCACCCTAAAAATAGGCTACAACCACCCCAGAACTAGTGCCTCCATAAGATGCACCAATCTTGATGCTTTACCCCAGCTCTTCCCGCTGCCCTAGTACGGTGGCAGTCGAGGTAATAGAAGGGGATAATGACAACTGAGAATTGACAGCCATCATCAAGCCCCAGATATCCCCTATTACCAATCCAGTAAATAAATAGTAAACAAACACACACACAGAAATATTGTTTATTTGAAATAAAGCACAGACACTCTCATTTAGCCATTTATTAACCCCCAACATACCCTGCTCTGACAGTAATCCACAGCACGATATCCTACAAAGCTTCTCAGCTCTGCTGTATTGGAAGGTGCACAGAACGGTGAAGCCATCTATTAGCGTGAGCTCCTGCACATAATAACTGCAGCAAAAGCTGCGGCAGTGACAGTATGGTGTCAGAGAGTTCATCTGAGGTCACAGCTGATGCGGTTCCCACGTTGTGTCAGCTGTGACCTCAGATGAACTTTCTGAAGTCACTGCTCATCCCAGGCAGTGCTCTCACACTGACAGCCGCAGCTGTGAGAGCAGGAACATAGGAGAGTTCAGCTGTCGGCTTTACCTTGGCTGGTTTACCATAAGGGGGGGAACCCTACACCATTTATACAAATTACTTATAAACAATTTGCAAAAATAGCGTGGGGTGACCTGTGTTTTGGATTACCAGCCCCTAGGGTAACATTAATTTGCAGTCCCAAGAGTAACATTCCATGCTTCCCCCAGGCAACATCCCCTACAGCCCCCAGGGTAACATCCCCTACAGCCCCCAGGGTAACATCCCCTGTAGCCCCAGAGTAGATCCCCTACAGCCCCCAGGTAACATCCCCTACAGCCCCCAGGGTAACATCCCCTACAGCCCCCAGGATAACATCCCCTACAGCCCCCAGGGTAGTATCCCCTCCAACCCCCAGGGCTACATCCCCATGCAGCCCAGAATATAACATGACCTGCAGTCCCCAGGGTAATATGTCATGCAGCCCCCAGGATAATATGCCCTGCAGCCCAGGTAACATCCCCTGCAGTCCCAGGTAACATGTCGGGAATCCCAGGAGCTCTGCATGACGTGAGTTGAGCAGACGTGGCCACGCACAGCGTGCTACATCTTCACAGCTACTACATTGTCTGACAGCTGGACTGCTAATTAAAGTTACAGAGCAGTGATACCCTGTGGCTGCTAATGGAGCAGGTGGCAGGGTAGCCCTCAACAGCTGTTGGGGGATCGGCCCGGGTGGCATATGCCCCCCTGCCCCCATGGCCAGCCAGCCCCTTCTGGAGTCCTTGAGGCATTTTTGATAAAATCCCTAGATACTAAGTAAAAGTAATGCCAAATTACAGCCGACACATGGATTGTGGGATGGAGGGATACAAACCAGCTATACACTGTAGTCCAGATCTGACATTTCTTTTTGCACTGTGGTAATGGGTTATTGGCGCAGTCTGACCCAGGGCTGATCTCTCTACAGTCATTGTAGGACGTGTCTAATAGAAATGTTACATTGGGACGACGTCTGGCTGCTCAGTAATAAGTAACAGAATCTGAAATCCCTCCTGTATGATCAGTGCACGATACCGGTTCATTTAGAAAATGGTAATTGGTGCGCGCCGCACTCCACCACCTGCCCCCCGGACCAACAGAAGGGAACAGCCCCAAATATTTACAAATTAGGAAGAGGCGCGAGGAGATAAACAGTCATTAGACATGTCTGTATGCAGAGTCACACACAGCGTCTATAGAAAGGAGGAGGCGGAAAGAGGAGCCGGGCTGTGCCGGACCCCGAGCGGAGCATAGGACGCACCGCCGGCGGAGGGAAGAGCATCACCCAAACAAGGGAGGTCTCTGGAGGAAGAATAGGAGCAGGTGGCGGTCTGTTTACGAAAAGTAATATTATGCATTATAATCACTAATATGTCATCTATCTATCTATCTATCTATCTATCTATCAAATTCATCCATGTAATCTATTCCTTCTTTCATCCATTCATGTATCCATCCATCCATCAATCCACCCACCTATCCTTTTATCCATCCATGAATCTATCCTTCTAGCCATCCAACTAATCCATCCATGTATCTATCTCTCCATCCATTCATCCTTCCATCCATTAACCAATCTATCCATTCATGTATCCAGCAATCTTCCATCCAGCCATCCATCTGTCTATCCATCAATCCATCTATGCATCTATCCCTCTATCCATCCATATATCTATCCCTATATCCACTCATCCATCCCTCCATCCATCCATCCATCCCTCCCTCTCTCCCTCCCTCCATCCATCTCTCCCTCCCTCCATTCTTATCTGTATAGTCTCCCTTCTTCCACGTTGGCTTACCCCTGCTGCTGCTCCTCCTTTTTCTATTTTCCCTATCTGCAGCTATAATATATCCGTCCTCCATTTCTACACTAACCACATGGTGACTTATTCAAGCACAGAAAGATAATAAATATATACACTACAGCAAGTCTATTACAGCGGAGTGTTCCATTCCCCAATGATAATTCTCTTTATAAGCCTCGCCCACAGAGCAGACGCTCTACAGCTGTAGATAAAGCCTCGGTCACACATGCGGGTCTCTGAGACATTTTCTCTCCATGATATCACAGCATGTGCCATCATGATCTGTTCTACAGATAGAATAAACCCATGAATCTCTATAGAGAGGGCTGAAATCCATCCATCCCTCCATCCATCCATTCATGAATGTATCCCTCCACCTATCCATGTATTTATACCTCCATTCATCCATCCATCCATCCATGTATCTATCTCTTCCATCCATCTATCCATATATCTATCTATCCTTCCTTCCATCTATTTCTCCATCTATCTCTATATCCCTGTATCCATCCATTCATATATTTATCCCTTAATCCAGCCATATATCTATCCCTCCTTCTATCCATTCATGCATCTATTCCTCCATCCAGCAATGTATCTATACCTCCATCCATTCATGAATCTATTCCTCCATCTATCCATGTATCTATCCCTCCATGCATCCATGTATTATCCCCCCATCCATGTATCTATCTCTTCCTTCCATCTATCCATATATCTATCTATCCTTCCTTCCATCCATTTATCCATCCAACCATCTATTCCTCCATCTATCCCTATATCCCTGTATCCATCCATCCATTTATCTATCCCTCAATCCAGCCATATATTTATCCCTCCTTCTATCCATTCATGTATCTGTCCCTCCATCCATTCATGTATCTACCCCTCCATCTATCCATGCATCTATCCCTCCATCCATGTATCTATCCGTCCATCCATGTATCTATCCCTCCATCCATGTATCTATCCGTCCATCCATGTATCTATCCGTCCATCCATGTATCTATCCCTCCATCCATCTATCCATATATCTATCCTTCCTTCCATCCATCTATTCCCCATCTATCTCTCTATCCATCCATCCATTTATCCCTCCATCCATCCATGTATCTATCCCTCTATCCATCCATCCATCCTATATCTATCCATCTATATATCTATCCCTGTATCCATCCATTCATCCATCCATAAACTAATGATTCATCCAGTGCATTATACGTCCAGATTGCAGATTAATGTTACTGACTCTTATGTGAAAGGTAAACCTGAGGATACGTCACCTACAAGAAAAACTGATGGTAGAAAATGAACAAACACTGATGACAATCTGATCAAAAAATATTTTGTATGTATTAAAAAAGCCTGTGTTCACATGATGCGTTTTTGCAGGGGTTTTTTTCATGAATTTTATGGTAATTAAAACTTCTTTTTCCAGCACCAGTAAAAGCGAAATAACAGCAAAAACAGTAAAAAAGCAAGAAAAGAATGCATAAAAAACAGTAAAAAGTGCTACAAAATGTGCAGCAAAAAAGCAGCAAAAACAGTTAAAAAAAAACCAAGAAAAAGTGCATAAAAACAGTAAGAAAAGCAATTAAATGTACCGCAAAAACAGTAACAAAAAACACATAAACATACAGCAAAATAGCAGCAAAACAGTAAAAAAAGCAAGAAAAAAATGCATAAAAAACAGTAAAAAATGCTACAAATGCAGCAAAAAAGCAGCAAAAACAGTAAAAAAAAAACACAAAAAAATGCAGCAAAATAGTAGCAAAAAACTGTAAAAAAAAAAAATGCATCAGAACGTGCAGCAACAACACAGTAAATAACCAAGAAAAAATGCAGAAAACAACATCAAAAACACAGCTAAAATGTAAAAAAAAAAAAAACAGCAAAAAATGCAATAAAAAAGCAACAAAAATGGTCAAAAAAACACATGAAAAAGTTCAAACAGAAAACAAAAAAAAAAACTTAAAACAGTGCAGCAAAAACACAGTAAAATATGTTACAAAATGTGCAGGAAAAAGCAGCAAAAACAGTAAAAAATGCATCAAAAAGAGCAAAAAAAATCTTAAAAATGCAGCTAAAATGCAGTAAAACGAAATATGCCTCAAAAATAGATTTTTGTAATTGGCTCTTTTACTGCCTAGATAAAAAAAAAAGCAACACAAATGTATCATGTGAACCCAGCCCTACAATGGGAGCCACAATAGAGCTCAGCTCTGCTACATCTGTAGCCCCGGACGGCTCCATGGACCGATGTGACCTCACACAATGGCTGGATGAGGATGACCATTACCTGCCAGGAGAGATGGAGGCAGCAGGAGCCACAGTAAAGCTCCATACACGACCTGTAGCTCCATCTTCACACTTCAAGCCTCAATATTAAAGATGCAGGATAATCCCATCTAAAGGGGCAGGAGAAAGAATTATAATCCCATGTGAAACCCATAAGAAGGGTCAGGTGGAATCCCATAGAAAGGGTCAGGACGGTGAAGGTTTATGGCTGTTCCAGGCCATGAGATCCTCAGAACCAGGTCCAGATCCAAGCCTTGGTGTCCAGAGCCGCCAGTGCCCCCATTGATTGAGGTCCGATCATCCAGCGCCGGTCACCACCTCCTCCTCCTCCACCATGGACCTCATGAACTTCCACCATCAATGATCAGTCCTGCACTTTACATTTTCCTCCCCAAGTTATTTTCATCTTTTCCAAAACTTCTTCTAGGTTTCTCGCCTTAGAATTTGCCTAAAAAACCCAAACTCTTCCCTCTCTGTGTAGGAAATGAAGCCTCCACCGCCGCCGCCACCACATAATGGGGCCCCAGCAGTCTGCGCTCACCCATATGAGGAAGAAGAAAGGATTAGTCAAGGGGCCGCCGCCTGGTCCTCCCCCTTACTAATGACTCTGATCAACCTGCTGCCATCAACTGCATTCATCATGGAAGGAGGCGAGGACTAGAAGAGCTGAATTTGTTCTACAGTTTTTTGCTTTACCTATATGCCTGTATTCGGGGCCATACATCATTTTTGCAATTGGGTTTCATTAAAAATTTTGCACCGTTTGCCTTCAGTAGCCTCTGTTTTGTAGAATACCTAACTGAGAATCCATCAGTGAGCTCTTTTTTCCTATATGCCTTTATTTGGGGTGAATAATCATTTTTACAATTGGGTTCTATTAAACATTTTGCACCGTTTGCCATTTATAGCTGGTTTTGTAAAATGAGTTAACTGAGGATCCATCAGTGAGCTCTTTTTTTTACCTATATGCCTGTATTTGGGGTGAGTAATCATTTTTGCAATTGGGTTTTATTAAAGATTTTGCACCGTTTGCCATTTATAGCCTGTTTCGTAAAATGAGTTAACTGAGAAACCATCAGTGAGCTCATTTGTTTATCCAACAGGGCAGTATTGGGGGTGAAAATCATTTTTGCAATTGGGTTTTATTAAAATATTTGCACCATTTGCCTTTTATAGCCTTGGTTTTGTAGAATGAGTAAACTGAGAATCCAACAGTGAGCTCATTTGTCCAACATAAGTCCAACAGTGAGCTCATTTGTCCAACATTAGTCCAATGGTGAGCTCATTTGTTTTCCCTATAGATGCCTGTATTTGGGGCTAACAATCATTTTTGTCATTGGCTTTCCTTACAAATTTTGCACCATCATTTGTGCAAATGGGCTTCATTAAAAACTTGGCACCATTTTCCTTTTGTAGCATGAGTCAACTGAGAATGTATCAGTGAGCTCATTTGTATTTCTTATATGCCTGTATTTGGGGCTAAAAATAATTTATACCATTGGGTTTCCTTACAAATTTTACACCGTTTGCCTTATGTAGCCTCTACTTTGCAGAATGAGTCAACTAAGGATTCATCAGTGAGCTCATTCTTTTACTATGTGCTGGTATTGGGGGCTAAAAGTAATTTTTGCAATCCGGTGTCATTAAACAAATTGCACCATTTGCCCTTTAGAGCCTATGTTTTGCAGAATGAGTAACTGAGAATCCATCAGTGAGCTCATTTGTTTTTCCTATATGACATTATTGGGGGTGAGAAATCATTTTTGCAATTGGGTTCTATTACAAAATTGGCATTGTTTGCTTTTTCTAGAATGGGGTAACTGAGAATAAGTCAGTGAGCTCATTTATTTTCATATATACCTGTATTTAGGGCTAAAAATCATTTTTTCTATTCGGTTTCATTAGAAAGTTGGCACCATTTGCCTTTTATAGACTCTGTTTTGTAGAAGGAGTTAACTGAGGATCCATCAGTGAGATCATTTGTCTTTCCTACATACTTATATTGGGGCTAAAAATCATTTTTGCAATTGGTTTTCATTGACATTTTAGCACCATTTGCCTCTTGTAGGATGAGTTAACTGAGAATCCATCAGTGAGCTCATTTGTTTCCTACACTCCTGTATAATTTCTGCAATTGGGTTTCATTACAAATTTGGCACCGTTTGCTCTTCTGTAGAATGAGTTAACTGAGGTCCATCAGTGAGCTAATTTTTTCACATATGCCTGTATTTGGGGCTAAAAATACACTTTTCTAATTGGGTTTCATTACAAATTTGGGACTGTTGCCTTTTATAGCCTCTACTTTGTAGAATGAGTTAACTGAGAATCTATCAGTGAGCTCATTTGTTTTCCCTACATACTTATATTGGGGGCTAAAAATAATTTTTGCAATTGGTTTTCATTAAAATTTTGGCACCGTTTGCCTTTTGTAAAATGAGTTAACTGAGCATCCATCAGTGAGCTCATTCTAATGGTTTGATGGTAAATGTGGCACCACTGTAATGTAGTCCAGTAACATACAATCCACTGAGAAACCCAGCTAAAAAATGAACAAAAATAAGGAAATTGCAAAAAGCAGCCAAACTATGAGTTTTCTGCACAGATATAACAGAGCCGAACAATGTGTGTTCTATACTGATGTAGCAGAGGCCGAACAATGTGTGTTCTATACTGATGTAGCAGAGCTGAATTTGTTATTTCATTCCTATACTAAAACTATGATAATGATACAGAAAAGTAATGTGTCCATACATCAGTAGCCACATATCCATCCATTGCTCCTCTGTCTCAATCCATGACTACTACTCCCAACATGCTCCGACAATCTCCAGTGTCCTCCAATTGATGTCTACGTCTTAACAACTCTAAACCCGAATGTTCCGCTCAGTTTTCACCCTTGATAAAGGCCACAATCTGCTTCTTTCATGGCGTCAGTAACAGTTGGCGACTTTGGAATCTGTCAGTCAATTACCCTTTAAGAAGTTCTACATATATTAATAACATCACAATGGCGGCAGGACATTGACAAGGCAATTCTTTTTTCATCCCCTACAGCTGTCAAGCAGATGACGGTCCGCGCTGTGACTGCTGACACACCGGCCGCTCACAGACAGTCCGCACTGTGACTGCTGACACACAGGCCGCTCACAGACAGTCCGCACTGTGACTGCTGACACACCGGCCGCTCACAGACAGTCCGCACTGTGACTGCTGACACACCGGCCGCTCACAGACAGTCCGCACTGTGACTGCTGACACACCGGCCGCTCACAGACAGTCCGCACTGTGACTGCTGACACACCGGCCGCTCACAGACAGTCCGCACTGTGACTGCTGACACACCGGCCGCTCACAGACAGTCCGCACTGTGACTGCTGACACACCGGCCTCTCACAGACAGTCCGCACTGTGACTGCTGACACACCGGCCACTCACAGACAGTCCGCACTGTGACTGCTGACACACCGGCCACTCACAGACAGTCCGCACTGTGACTGCTGACACACCAGCCACTCACAGACAATCCACGCTGTGACTGCTGACACACCAGCCACTCACAGACAATCCACGCTGTGACTGCTGACACACCGGCCGCTCACAGACAGTCCGCACTGTGACTGCTGACATACGGCCCTCACAGACAGTCCGCACTGTGACTGCTGACACACCGGCCACTCACAGACAGTCCGCACTGTGACTGCTGACACACCGGCCACTCACAGACAGTCCGCACTGTGACTGCTGACACACCGAGCCACTCACAGACAATCCGCACTGTGACTGCTGACACACACGGCCACTCACAGACAATCCACGCTGTGACTGCTGACACACCGGCCGCTCACATACAGTCCGGGCTGTGACTGCTGACACACCGGCCACTCACAGACAGTCCGCGCTGTGACTGCTGACACACCGGCCACTCACAGACAGTCCGCAGCTGTGACTGCTGACACACCGGCCGCTCACAGACAGTCCGACTGTGATGCTGACACACCGGCCGCTCACAGACAGTCCGCACTGTGACTGCTGACACACCGGCCACTCACAGACAATCCACGCTGTGACTGCTGACACTCCGGCCACTCACAGACAGTCCGCACTGTGACTGCTGACACACCGGCCACTCACAGACAATCCACGCTGTGACTGCTGACACTCCGGCCACTCACAGACAGTCCGCGGTGTGACAGCTGATACACCGGCCACTCACAGACAGTCCGCGCTGTGACTGCTGACACACCGGCCGCTCACAGACAGGCCGAGCTGTGACTGCTGACAAACCGGCCGCTCACAGACAGTCTGCACTGTGACTGCTGACACACCGGCCCTCACAGACAATCCACGCTGTGACTGCTGACACTCGGCCACTCACAGACAGTCCGCGGTGTGACAACTGATACACCGGCCACTCATAGACAGTCCGCGCTGTGACTGCTGACACACCGGCCCTCACAGGCAGTCCGCGCTGTGACTGCTGACACTCCGGCCACTCACAGACAGTCCGCACTGTGACTGCTGGCACACCGGCCACTCACAGACAATCCACGCTGTGACTGCTGACACACCAGCCACTCACAGACAGTCTGCGGTGTGACAGCTGATACACCGGCCACTCATAGACAGTCTGCGCTGTGACTGCTTACACAACGGCCCCTCACAGACAGTCCGCGCTGTGACTGCTGACACCAAACGGCCCACTCACAGACAGTCCGCAGCTGTGACTGCTGACACACCGGCCACTCACAGACAGTCCGCGCATGTGACTGCTGACACACCGGCCACTCACAGACAGTCCGCGCTGTGACTGCTGACACACCTGGCCCTACAGACAGTCGCGTGATGTGACAAACGGCACTCACAGACAGTCGCCTGTGACTGCTTGACACAACCGCTACTCCGTGACGCACCACCTCACAGACAGTCTGCATGTGACAGCTGATACACCGGCCACTCATAGACAGTCTGCGCTGTGACTGCTTACACAACGGCCACTCACAGACAGTCCGCACTGTGACTGCTGACATACTGGCCTCTTACAGACAGTCCGCGCTGTGACTGCTGACACACCGGCCACTCACAGACAGTCCGCACTGTGAGGGTACCTTTACACGCCGCTACTGGAGGATGGATACAACCCGCTACTTCACGTGCACGAGCACGCACAAACGGTTACAAACGGGAAACGCACCACCTTTACACGCCGCCACAAGGTGCGCTACGCTACGCTACATCTATAGCTAGATACATCGCCGGGTGTCTCAAGTAGCCATCTGTAGCCCATCTTAGCTCATTTACACACCGCTACAACCAGCTAATATGGGCGTACCTGGTGCAGCAGGGACAGCACATAGGCGTGCCACAATTGTGGATTACGAGACGTCCGTACGCTGATAGGACAAAGCAATAATACCATGATTGGGCAGGCAACGCAGGAGGATGATTGATACGTGACGCTCGAGCAATTGTGTAGTGTGACTGGTCAGCTCCTTAAATATGCCGCCCTGTGCGACGACAACCAATCGCAACGCAGGAGCTTCCTCCAATGATCGCTGAAGGGGGCGCGGAAACCGGAGCCTGTGTCTTGCCCCAACTACATAGCATGGTTGTAGAAACAACCCTTCTGTTCCTTCTTTACACGCCGATACAGCTCGCTACAATCGGCTTTGTAGCCATCTGTTTTCGAGCAGTGCTCGGAAACAGATGTATCTGTTGCCGGCTGTCTCGTCCCGTCTTCACACGCCGCTACTACGGGCTATATTGACGCTACAAGCTACATTTGTAGCCTGTAGCGGGTTGTATCCATCCTCCAGTAGCGGCGTGTAAAGGTACCCTGACTGCTGACACACCGGCCACTCACAGACAGTCCGCACTGTGACTGCTGACACACCAGCCACTCACAGACAATCCACGCTGTGACTGCTGACACACCGGCCGCTCACATACAGTCCGGCTGTGACTGCTGACACACCGGCCACTCATAGACAGTCCGGGCTGTGACTGCTGATACACCGGCCACTCACAGACATCCACGCTGTGACTGCTGACACTCCGGCCACTCACAGACAATCCCGCTGTGACTGCTGACACTCCGGCCACTCACAGACAGCCGCAGGCTGTGACAGCTGATACACCGGCCACTCACAGACAGTCCGCCTGTGACTGCTGACACACCGGCCACTCACAGACAGCCACGCTGTGACTGCTGACACACCGGCCAGCTCACAGACAGTCCGCACTGTGACTGCTGGCACACCGGCCCCTCACAGACAATCCACGCTGTGACTGCTGACACACCAGCCACTCACAGACAGTCCTGCGGTGTGACAGCTGATACACCGGCCACTCATAGCAGTCTGCGCTGTGACTGCTGACACAACGGCCCCTCACAGACAGGGCCGCAGCTGTGACTGCTGACACACCGGCCACTCACAGACAGTCACGCTGTGACTGCTGACATACTGGCCTCTTACAGACAGTCCCGCTGTGACTGCTGACACACGGCCCTCACAGACAGTCCGCGCTGTGACTGCTGACACTCCGGCCACTCACAGACAATCCCGGGTGTGACTGCTGACACACCAGCCACTCACAGACAGTCCGTGCTGTGACTGCTGACACTCCGGCCACTCATGGACAGTCCGCGCTGTGAACTGCTGACACACCGGCCGCTCACTGACAGTCCGTGCTGTCACTGCTGACACACCGGCCGCTCACTGACAGTCCACGCTGTGACTGCTGACACACCAGCCACTCACAGACAGTCCGTGCTGTCACTGCTGACACACCGGCCGCTCACTGACAGTCCGCGCTGTCACTGCTGACACACCGGCCCTTCACAGACAGTCTGCACTGTGACTGCTGACACGCCTGCCGCTCACAGACAGTCCACGATGTGGCTGCTGACACACCAGCTGCTCACAGACAGTCCGCGCTGTGACTGCTGACACACCGGCCGCTCACAGACAGTGTGCGCTGTGACTTCTGACACACTGGCCGATCACTGACAGTCCGCGCTGTGACTTCTGACACACCGGCCGCTCACAGTCCGTGCTGTCACTGCTGACACACCGGCCGCTCACAGACAGTCCATGCTGTCACTGCTGACACACTGGCCACTCACAGACAGTCCGTGCTGTCACTGCTGACACACCGGCCGCTCACAGACAGTCCGCGCTGTCACTGCTGACACACCGGCCCTTCACAGACAGTCTGAACTGTGACTGCTGACACGCCTGCCGCTCACAGACAGTCCACGATGTGACTTCTGACACACCGGCCGCTCACAGACAGTCCGCGCTGTGACTGCTGACACACCGGCCCCTCACAGACAGTCCACGCTGTGACTGGTGACACACCGGCCGCTCACAGACAGTCCGCGCTGTGACTGCTGACACACCGGCCCCTCACAGACAGTCCACGCTGTGACTGGTGACACACCTGCCGCTCGCAGACAGTCCGCGCTGTGACTAGTGACACACCGGCCACTCACAGAAAGTCTGCGCTGTCACTGCTGACACACACCGGCCGCTCACAGACAGTCCGCGCTGTGACTAGTGACACACCGGCCGCTCACAGACAGTCTGTGCTGTCACTGCTGACACACCGGCCGCTCACAGACAGTCCGCGCTGTGACTGGTGACACACCGGCCGCTCACAGACAGTCTGTGCTGTCACTGCTGACACACCGGCCGCTCACAGACAGTCTGTGCTGTCACTGCTGACACACCAGCCGCTCACAGACAGTCCGCGCTGTGACTGCTGACACACCGGCCCTCAGACACATATGGAAATATTCCCTCCTGTCAATATGATGCCCTGACAATACCAGGTCTGAGCGAATGAAGAAAGAGCAGCGAGCGAGGCACGGAGCGAGGGACTGCTGAGGACCAGTGAGGGACAGCCGTGGACCAGTGAGGGACAGCTGAGGACCAGTGAGGGACAGCTGCGGATCAGCAGAGACAGAGAGGACCAGCGAGGACAGAGAGGACCAGCAAGGAGGGACAGCTGAGGACCAGTGAGGACAGAGAGGATCAGCGAAGGATAGCTCAGGACTAGCGAGGAGGGACAGCTGAGGATCAGCAAGAGACTGAGATCACCAGTGAGGGACAGAGATGACCAGTGATGGACAGAGAGGACCAGTGTGAAACAGGGAGGACCAGCAAGAGAAAGCAGAGGACCAGCCAGGGACAGAGAGGACCAGCGAGGGCCAGCAGTGTAGCAGGAGATGGGTTTAATCCTCTATGGCCTCCAGATCACAGTGTTGGCACAGTCTTTTCTCCCTGGGCTTGTAGCTCTGCCTGTGTTGGCCGGATTCGATGGCCAGACTGTGGGCACTGAGTCTATATCGGCTCAGGATCTTGCGGTCTCTGGGGTCCGGGGGTCTCTCCAGATATGGGGCCAGTCTGTAGTCTCTCTGTAGACTCCGGTACATGGTCAGTTTCTCTGAGGTGTTAATATCGTTCCTCCAGTCACTGACATACCTCTCCTGGCCCTCCTCTACCATCTTCCTGATTCTAGCTTTTGTCAGGCTGTGATTGGTGTTCTGGTCTAGTTGGGTTTCGGTAATGTGTTCTGAGGGTCCTGGTTTTTCTGTTTCACCTACATGTATCAGGGCTTTATGGTGATGGGAGCTTGGATTGCTCCTATGTAGGTGAACCCGGAATGACAGTGACCTCTTCAGAACCGTTAGGTGTAGGGGGAATCTGCCCAACTCTGCCCGACAAGCTCTGTTGGAGGTCTCCGGTAGACCTGGAGAAGATGCTTACAGAATTCCAGGTGGAATATTTCTGTTGGGCTGGAATCCCACCTTGACCAGTCTGGGTAGGTGTGAGGACCCCAGACTTCACTGCCATATAGGAGGATTGGGGCGATGATGGAATTGAACCTCACTGGTGGCTTCAGATGGTAGGGTTTCCTTCAGAATGCATAGAAGGTTTTGCAGGTCTTGTCTTTCAGGGTCTCTATGGCTTGTTTGAAGCTTCCTGACCGGTGAATCTCCAGGCCCAGGTAGGTATATTGTCCGTTCCTGTGAGGGTGCAGAGGTTTAGGACAGCAATAATTTCACCTGGACGTGGTGGAGGGTGAGACCTAGTGCTGTGGAGGATTCCAGAGTGGTAGCCACTCGTTGATGTAAATGTTTAAGAGCGTTGGGCTTAGGCTGCAGCCTTGTCTGACTCCACGGCTCTGCTGGAAATAGGCCGTCCTCTTTCCATTGACCCTCACGCTGCAGAGGTTCTCAGTGTAGGAGCTTTTGATGACATCGTGGGTCTTTCCTCCTATTCCGCTCCCCAGCAGTTTTAGGAATAATCCTGGGTGCCACACCGAATCAAAGACCTTTTTAAAGTCCACGAAACAGGCATATATCTTCCCGTTCTTTGTATTGTGGACGTGTCTCTGAATGAGGCTGTGCAGGGTGTAGATGTGGTCAGTGGTGCGGTGGTTCAGCATGAACCCTGCTTGGCTCTTGCTGAGGACGTTGTGCTCGGTGAGGAAGGTGAGGATCCTCTTGTTCAGGATGCTGTTGAACAGTTTTCCCAGGTTGCTGCTGACACATATGCCTCTGTAGTTGGCTGGGTCATACCTGTCCCCACTCTTGTGGATGGGTGTAATGAGGCCTTGGTTCCAGGTACGAGGGAAGTAGCCGGCCCTCAGCACAATATTGAACAGTTTGACCATTGCAGCCTGTATTTCTGGTGGGCTGTGCTCCAGCATTTCTGGTAGGATCACATCCAGGCCACCGGCTTTTCTACACCTTATGGAAGAGATCCTCTCGGCTACTTCCTGTAGTGTTAAAGGTGTATCCACGGGTTATTGGAAATTTTTCTTTTTTTTCCTCCATTACTTTTAGTTTTGCCATTATGTTTTCCTGTTCTTGGCTTAGTTCTTCCTTTGGGATGTCTTTATTAGTGATGAGCGAGCACTAAAATGCTCGGGTGCTCGGTGCTCTGGCCGAGCATCTCAAGATACTCTTGTACTCGGCCAGAGCACCGAGCCCAATGTAAGTCAATGAGTGACAGGCTCCGCCCACAGACTTCCGGTTATAAAACGAGTAATTCCGGAAAAGGGCGGGAGGGTGGGCTTTTTCAAATCGCCGCAGCATATAACACCTTGCTGTGCCCCCCAGAGGGATCCTAACAATTAATCTGCTCCCTGTATGGTGCCAGCTCACTGTGTGCACTGAAGGGAGCTGTGTACATGTTTCAGATCGCTATTTATTTCCGAGCGGTCCGAGCATCTCGGCAGTACTCGGTGCTCGCCGAGCACCCCGAGTACCGAGATACTCGTGCGAGTACCGAGTAGCGCCGAGCATACTCGCTCATCACTAGTCTTTATAGAGGTCTCTGAAGTTCTGGAGCCAGATGTTGCTATTTTGGATATGAATGTTGTTTTTCTTGTCTTTCGTGCCCATGTGGTTCCATAGTTCCCAGAAGGAGTTGTCTTGGAGGCATCTTGGAGTTGGTTAAGCTTGGTAGAGATGTAACTCTGCTTCTTCCTCCTGAGGATGGTTTGATACTGCCTTTATATGATATCATAGGCTTCCCTCAGGCCCGGGTGGTTGGGGCCTCTGTGTTTCTTGTGTGAGGCTGTTCTCAGGGTCTTCCCTCAGACCCGGGTGGTTGGGGCCTCTGTGTTTCTTGTTTGAGGCTGTTCTCAGGGTCTTCCCTCAGACCCGGGTGGTTGGGGTCTCTGTGTTTCTTGTTGGAGGCTGTTCTCAGGGTCTTCCGTACGGCTTTACATTCTCTGTCAAACCAACCATTGACCTGTGTTTATTTTGGTCTCTTGTACTGTTGGACTTTTTTAAGGTCGGACAGTCTGGTCATTGCATAGAATATATTGTTGAGGTCTTTTGCGGCTTGACTCACTCCCTCTGGGTTCGGCTTGTACTCGTAGTTGTAGAAGTGGTGCAGCATCCGCTGTATTTCAGGTTTCCCGGAAGGCTCTTTATACTTTAGTGCCGACATCTTGGACCATTTATAGGATGGAGGGCGGCTGAAGAGGCCACTTTTTCTCTCTTTCTCTCTACTTCCTTGCTCTTTCTCTCTCCATCTCTTTTTTTCTCTCACTTCTCTCTCTTTCCTCTCTCCATCCCCCCTTTCTCTTTCTTTATCTCTATTTCTCTCTTTTCCTCTCTCTACATTCTCTTCTCTCTCTCTCTCCCTCTTTTACTTTCTCTCTCTCCTCTCTCTTTCTCTCGCTTTTCTCTCCCTTTCTCTCTCTTTCTCTCACCTTTCTCGTTCTTTCTCTCTCTCCCTCTCCATCTCTTTTTTCTCTCTCTCTTTTCCTTGTCCTCTTTATCTCTCTCCTCTCTCTCCATCCCTCTCTTTCTCTTTCTGTTCTCTCTATTTCTCTTGTACCTTCTCTCTTACTCTCTCTCTTCTCCCCTCTTTCTTCTCTCTCTTTCTTCTTCTCTTTTCCTTTCTCTCTCTTTTCCTCTGTCTCTCTTTCTCTCTTATTTCTCTCTCTTTCTCTCTCTCCCTCTCTCTCTTTTCTTTTCTTTCTTTCTCTTTCCTTTCTCTCTCTCTATCTCTCCTTTCTCTCTCCTCTCTTTTCTCTCTTTCTCCCTCCCTCTAACTGTCTCTTTTCCTTTCTTTCTTTCTTTCTTTCTTTCTCTCTTTCTTTCTTTTCTTTCTTTCTTTCTTTCTTTCTTTCTTTCTTTCTTTCTTTCTTTCTTTCTTTCTTTCTTTCTTTCTTCTTTCTCTTTTCTTTCTTTTCTCTCTCTCTCTTCTCTCTCTTCTCCTCTTTCCCTCCTTTTCCCCTTTTCCTCTCTCTTTCTTTCTCTAACTCTCTCTCCTTTCTTTCTCTTTCTCTCATATATAACTCTTTCCTAATTACATTTATAACCATTTCTTTTTCAGATACATTTTCCATATTATAAATTAACACATAAATACTTTCTTTAATAACAATCTATATATGTTTCATGTTTTATCAGTTAGTTTGAATTCCTAATATATATATATTGTCATTAAAACTAATTTAATTTTATTTTGACCATTTGTTTTAAAATTTTAAATCAGTTTTTATTTATTATCTATTATTTTAGTTTTGTAATTAAATACGACATATATATATTGTAATTATTGTAGAATTACTGCACTAATTTCTTATCAGTAGCTGTACTACTTATATTACCCATAATATTAACATTATTGATTAAATTGTTATTTAAATGAGTGTTTTTCTTATAAAATCATTTATTATAAATATTATTGCTTCAATATATTCTTTCCATAATATTATTATTTTATTATTATGTTAATGATGTTAATTATTGCCTACATTTTTAGTAAAAATTATTATTATTATTTACAACTACTAACAAAAATTAATACCGTAATAGCTTTGAAATCATTTTGAAAAATATAAAAGATTATATATTGTGAAGATGCTGACCACATTTTTTTATTTAAAAGTATTTTTCATTAAGGGATTTTTAACAAAAACTGGAAAAACTTGACTTTCTCATCCCCTTTCTTACTTTGTCATCCCTTTCTTACTTTCTCAGCCCTTTTCTTACTTTCTCAGCCCTTTCTTACTTTCTCAGCCCTTTTCTTACTTTCTCAGCCCCTTTCTTACTTTCTCAGCCCTTTTCTTACTTTCTCAGCCCCTTTCTTACTTTCTCAGCCCTTTCTTACTTTCTCAGCCCTTTTCTTACTTTCTCGGCCCTTTCTTACTTTCTCAGCCCCTTTCTTACTTTCTCAGCCCTTTCTTACTTTCTCATCCCCTCTTCTTACTTTCTCAGCCCTTTTTAACTTTCTCAGCCCTTTTCTTACTTTCTCAGCCCTTTCTTACTTTCTCAGCCCTTTCTTACTTTCTCAGCCCTTTTCTTACTTTCTCATCCCCTTTCTTACTTTCTCAGCCCTTTCTTACTTTCTCAGCCCTTTTCTTACTTTCTCATCCCCTTTCTTACTTTCTCAGCCCTTTCTTACTTTCTCAGCCCTTTTCTTACTTTCTCAGCCCTTTTCTTACTTTCTCAGCCCTTTTCTTACTTTCTCAGCCCTTTCTTACTTTCTCATCCCCTTTCTTACTTTCTCAGCCCTTTTACTTTCTCGGCTCCTTTCTTACTTTCTCAGCCCTTTTACTTTCTCAGCCCTTTTCTTACTTTCTCAGCCCTTTCTCACTTTCTCAGCCCTTTTCTTACTTTCTCGACTCCTTTCTTACTTTCTCAGCCCTTTTCTTACTTTCTCAGCCCTTTTCTTACTTTCTCAGCCCTTTTACTTTCTCATCCCCTTTCTTACTTTCTCAGCCCTTTTACTTTCTCAGCCCTTTTCTTACTTTCTCAGCCCTTTCTCACTTTCTCAGCCCTTTTCTTACTTTCTCGGCTCCTTTCTTACTTTCTCAGCCCTTTTCTTACTTTCTCAGCCCTTTTCTTACTTTCTCAGCCCTTTTCTTACTTTCTCAGCCCTTTCTTACTTTCTCATCCCCTTTCTTACTTTCTCAGCCCTTTTACTTTCTCATCCCCTTTCTTACTTTCTCAGCCCTTTTACTTTCTCAGCCCTTTTCTTACTTTCTCAGCCCTTTCTCACTTTCTCAGCCCTTTTCTTACTTTCTCGGCTCCTTTCTTACTTTCTCTCGGCCCTTTTCTTACTTTCTCAGCCCTTTTCTTACTTTCTCAGCCCTTTTCTTACTTTCTCAGCCCTTTCTTACTTTCTCATCCCCTTTCTTACTTTCTCAGCCCTTTTTTACTTTCTCAGCCCTTTTCTTACTTTCTCAGCCCTTTCTTACTTTCTCGGCCCTTTTCTTACTTTCTCAGCCCTTTCTTACTTTCTCGGCCCTTTTCTTACTTTCTCAGCCCTTACTTACTTTCTCGGCCCTTTTCTTACTTTCTCAGCCTTTTCTTACTTTCTCAGCCCTTTCTTACTTTTCGGCCCTTTTCTTGCTTTATCAGCCCTTTCTTACTTTCTCAGCCCCTTTCTTACTTTCTCAGCCCCTTTCTTACTTTCTCAGCCCTTTTCTTACTTTCTCAGCCCTTTCTTAATTTCTCAGCCCCTTTCTTACTTTCTCAGCCCCTTCATAGTTTCTCAGCCCTTTTCTTACTTTCTCAGCCCTTTTCTTACTTTCTCAGCCCCTTTCTTACATTTTCAGCCCCTTTCTTACATTTTCAGCCCCTTTCTTACTTTCTCAGCCCCTTTTCTTACTTTCTCAGCCCCTTTTCTTACTTTCTCAGCCCCTTTCTTACTTTCTCAGCCCTTTTCTACTTACTTCTCAGCCCTTTCTTACTTTGTCATCCCTTTCTTAATTTCTCAGCCCTTTCTTACTTTCTCAGCCCTTTTCTTACTTTCTCGGCCCTTTTCTTACTTTCTCAGCCCTTTCTTACTTTCTCGGCCCTTTTCTTACTTTCTCAGCCCTTTCTTACTTTCTCAGCCCCTTTCTTACTTTCTCAGCCCCTTTCTTACTTTCTCCGCCCTTTTCTTACTTTCTCAGCCCCTTTCTTACTTTCTCAGCCCTTTTCTTACTTTCTCAGCCCTTTCTTACTTTCTCAGCCCCTTTCTTACTTTCTCAGCCCCTTTCTTACTTTCTCAGCCCTTTCTTACTTTCTCAGCCCTTTTCTTACTTTCTCAGCCCTTACTTAATTTCTCAGCCCCTTTCTTACTTTCTCGGCCCTTTTCTTACTTTCTCAGCCCCTTTCTTACTTTCTCAGCCCCTTTTCTTACTTTCTCAGCCCCTTTTCTTACTTTCTCAGCCCCTTTCTTACTTTCTCAGCCCTTTCTTACTTCCTCAGTCTTTTTCTTTCTTTCTTTTCTTTCTTCTTCTTTCTTTCTTTCTTTCTTTCTTTCTTTCTTTCTTTCTTCTTTCTTCATCTCAGCTTTTTTTTTTACTTTGTCAGCCCTTCTATTTTCTCACTCTTTTTCTTACTTACCCAGCCCTTTTCTCTTCTTTCTTTCTGTTTTCTTACTAATGTAATGGATAACGTATCATCAGTGATGTCAGATTAATTTCTTTTTCTTGCTCGAGGGCGCCCACATCCTTTTCGACGGAAGGTTAATGTGCATAGAGAAGTAATCCCATTGTATATAAAGTTTTATTTATTGGTATGACACTGAGATGATTTATAGGACAGACCTGACAACATTACCCTGATGAGGCTCAACTTCGATTCACACAAATTGTTCTTCATCCTGAATAATGGAATCATTTTAACGATCCATAATCCGTTCACCGCACCAAATCCAAAGAGCCGAGAATAGAGGGAAGATTTTATTATATTTGCTGCAAACCTCTAATGGTTAAGGGTTAAATGATCAAACAAACGATCCCCACCGTGTGATAAGTGATTACATATCCTATTGATGAAGTATCAAATTCTTCAATGGAATACAAATACTAGGAGAGAGAAATAACTAATCGGATCAATATTCCTTCCAGGAGAATAACTAAAAGCAGATCACAGAACGTTATACCACTAAAATCCTCCTGTCACGCTGGGTGCAGGGAGCATCCGGATACAATGCGTGACAGAGGCGCACAGACCAACGGTGTCCAACGCACAACATGAAACAACTGATGGGGAAACACCAGGGGGAAAAATACAGGAAATGGTCCTGCTCATAGGGAATAGAGTAGAGGTGACCTCCTGCACTCACCTGCGGCTGTGCCCTGATCTCCATACCGTCCCTAAATGGGTTCTTTCACCCCATCGCTGAGCAGGATACCTAGTCCCTTGTTAGCCCTGATGTTAGCACTAGTCCCAACCACTGCAATAATAAAAACAAGAGGATAAGGAAAGACAGACATGGGAGCAATAAAATCAACTTCACACCTGCTTCCACGGTCCTGAGCAGCAGATGGCTTGGCAGTAGTCAGCTCTTCAGAGAACTTCCTTCACCTATGCAAGCTTGGCCAGGAATAAGATCAATCACCAGCAAAGGATGCTGGAACCATGTGACCATATAAAAGGGATGGGTGTGATCACAAAGTAGCCACACCTGAACTAAGAAATAGTTAGCTTGCTAGACACATAAACTGACATTAACTTCTACACTGTAAAAGGAAATAAACATGTTTAATAAGAAGTCTCAATACAGGAATGAAACACAGATCCCAAAACTGTCACAAGTCTCCAAAGTAAGAGAGACCAGGAGGAATCCAGCAGCAAGTGTTTGATTTTTCTGCAGCGCCACCACAGGTGAAAGAAGTATTGCACCATTTCTATTAAAATTAATACATATGGACAGGTCAGGTCATCTAGGACAAAGGGTGCTATTAGGAGAGGACCTACATGGGGGTTCTAAGCAAAGGACACTAATGCACTTCTACATTAACACAGAAATCCCTAATGAGTTTTCTAATTAAACTAAATCATCATAAAGTGCACAGAAATTTAGATGTGGAAAAAGCTTCAAACAGTTCAATGAAGATCTGCAGTGCCACAATGGACCATTAAAATAATCAATTTTTGCACTAAATTTTGGTGTGTTTCCTCCAGTTGCTTCTCTTGTCTGGATGCTTGGAGTCTACAGAAAGACTACAGACTGGCCCCATATCTGGAGAAACTCCCGCACCCCAGAGACCGCAAGATCCTGAGCCGATATAGACTCAGTGCCCACAGTCTGGCCATCGAATCTGGCCGACACAGACAGAGATACAAGCCCAGGGAGAAAAGACTGTGCCAACACTGTGATCAGGAGACCATAGAGGACGGGAGCCACCTCCTGCTACACTGCTCCAAATACTCAGCAGTGAGGGACACTCACTTCAAGAGACTCTCACATCTCTACCCAAATGTCAGCCCAATGAAGGAGAAAGAGAATACATATCTCCTGCTGAGGGAAGAAGAGAGAGCAGTGGAGATAGCAGCGCGGTATGTGAGCGAATGTCATAGACTGCGAGAAAGAGAACTATGATATGTCATGGACATCTAAAGCCCCCACCCTGGATCTGCCCCATCCATTGTTCTTATAGCCCCCACCCTGGATCTGCCCCATCCATTGTTCTTATAGCCCCCACCCTGGATCTGCCCAATCCATTGTTCTTATATCCTTCACCCTGCATCTGCCCCCATCCATTGTTCTTATAGCCCCTACCCTGGATCTTCCTCTATCCATTGTTCTTATAGCCCTCACCCTGGATCTGCCCCATCCATTGTTCTTATATCCTTCACCCTGGATCTGCCCCCATCCATTGTTCTTATATCCTCCACCCTGGATCTGCCCCATCCATAATTCTTATAGCCCCCACCCTGGATCTTCCCCCATCCATAATTCTTATAGCCCCCACCCTGGATCTTACCCCATCCATAATTCTTATAGCCCCCACGCTGGATCTGCCCACATCCATTGTTCTTATATCCTCCACCCTGGATCTGCCCCCATCCATAATTCTTATAGCCTCCACCCTGGATATGCCCCATCCATTGTTCTTATATCCTCCACCCTGGATCTGCCCCCATCCATTATTCTTATATCCCCCACCCTGGATCTGCCCCATCCATTGTTCTTATAACCCCCACCCTGGATCTGCCCCATCCATTGTTCTTATAGCCCTCACCCTGGATCTGCCCCATCCATTGTTCTTATAGCCCCCACCCTGGATCTGCTCCATGCATTGTTCTTATAGCCCTCACCCTGGATCTCCCCCTCCATTGTCCTTATAGCCCCCACCCTGGATCTACCCCCATCCATTGTTCTTATAGCCTCCACCCTGGATCTACCCCCATCCATTGTTCTTATAGCCTTCACCCTGGATCTGCCCTCATCCATTGTTCTTATAGCCTCCACTCTGGATCGGCCCCCATCCATTGTTCTTATAGTCTCCACCCTGGATCTTCCCCCATCCATTGTTCTTATAGCCCTCACCCTGGATCTGCCCCATCCATTGTTATTATAGTCCCCACCCTGGATCTGCCCCATCTATCGATCTTGGAGTCCCTACCCATTATCCCTACAGTCCCTATCCCTATTCTCTTTTGTACACTTGCTTTGACAAAACTAATGTGTATTTAGTCCTGAGAATAAAGCTTCTTTGAATTTGATATTAGATTAATATGATAGATAGATAAATATGACGAAAAGAGATGGGGAATAGAAGACATAGATAGATAGATAGATAGATAGATAGAGTTAGGGCCAGAAATATTTGGACAGTGATACAAGTTTTGTTATTTTAGCTGTTTACAAAAACATGTTCAGAAATACAATTATATATATATAATATGGGCTGAAAGTGCACACTCCCAGCTGCAATATGAGAGTTTCCACATCCAAATCGGAGAAAGGGTTTAGGAATCATAGCTCTGTAATGCATAGCCTCCTCTTTTTCAAGGGAAAAAAAGTAATTGGACAATGGACTCTAAGGGCTGCAATTAACTCTGAAGGCGTCTCCCTCGTTAACCTGTAATCAATGAAGTAGTTAAAAGGTCAGGGGTGGATTCCAGGTGTGTGGTTTTGCATTTGGAAGCTGTTGCTGTGACCAGACAACATGCGGTCAAAGGAACTCTCAATTGAGGTGAAGCAGAACATCCTGAGGCTGAAAAAAAAGAAAAAATCCATCAGAGAGATAGCAGACATGCTTGGAGTAGCAAAATCAACAGTTGGGTACATTCTGAGAAAAAAGGAATTGACTGGTGAGCTTGGGAACTGTAAAAGGCCTGGGCGTCCACGGATGACAACAGTGGTGGATGATCGCCGCATACTTTATTTGGTGAAGAAGAACCCGTTCACAACATCAACTGAAGTCCAGAACACTCTCAGTGAAGTAGGTGTATCTGTCTCTAAGTCAACAGTAAAGAGAAGACTCCATGACAGTAAATACAAAGGGTTCACATCTAGATGCAAACCATTCATCAATTCCAAAAATAGACAGGCCAGAGTTAAATTTGCTGAAAAACACCTCAAGAAGCCAGCTCAGTTCTGGAAAAGTATTCTATGGGCAGATGAGACAAAGATCAACCTGTACCAGAATGATGGGAAGAAAAAAGTTTGGAGAAGAAAGGGAACGGCACATGATCCAAGGCACACCACATCCTCTGTAAAACATGGTGGAGGCAACGTGATGGCATGGGCATGCATGGCTTTCAATGGCACTGGGTCACTTGTGTTTATTGATGACATAACAGCAGACAAGAGTAGCCGGATGAATTCTGAAGTGTACCGGGATATACTTTCAGCCCAGATTCAGCCAAATGCTGCAAAGTTGATTGGACGGCGCTTCATAGTACAGATGGACAATGACCCCAAGCATACAGCCAAAGCTACCCAGGAGTTCATGAGTGCAAAAAAGTGGAACATTCTGCAATGGCCAAGTCAATCACCAGATCTTAACCCAATTGAGCATGCATTTCACTTGCTCAAATCCAGACTTAAGACGGAAAGACCCACAAACAAGCAAGACCTGAAGGCTGCGGCTGTAAAGGCCTGGCAAAGCATTAAGAAGGAGGAAACCCAGCGTTTGGTGATGTCCATGGGTTCCAGACTTAAGGCAGTGATTGCCTCCAAAGGATTCGCAACAAAATATTGAAAATAAAAGTATTTTGTTTGGGTTATGTTTATTTGTCCAATTACTTTTGACCTCCTAAAATGTGGAGTGTTTGTAAAGAAATGTGTACAATTCCTACATTTTCTATCAGATATTTTTGTTCAACCCTTCAAATTAAACGTTACAATCTGCACTTGAATTCTGTTGTAGAGGTTTCATTTCAAATCCAATGTGGTGGCATGCAGAGCCCAACTCGCCAAAATTGTGTCACTGTCCAAATATTTCTGGCCCTAACTGTAGATAGATAGATAGATAGATAGATAGATAGATAGATAGATAGATAGAATGACTCTTGTAGACAGCTGATAAAACCAATTTTTTTCTTAGCTATATATTTTTAATAACCAGTCATGAATTAATCCTGGTGTCCTGTGTACAGTTGCTCCTATCATCTCTGTATACTCCGAGGTTGCTGTCTGCATCTGGGGGGTTATCAATCCTTGGAAACAGATGAAACAGCAGAGTCCAGAAGCCACCGGTGCTTCATTATACCGACCAGGCAACATGGGATCCTGTCAAGTGAAGGCGGCTTCTCGGGATGAATATTAATGAGTTTTCTTCTCCTTCTGCAGAGAGTGCAGAGGTCAGGAGGACTGTCCTCAATCAGCAGGTGCAGGCACTTACCCAAAGATCGATAGATGCACTGAGATCCCCATCATCACTCTATGATGTTTCCACACTCCACATCACGCAGTCTGTCCATCCGATTAAGCCTACGGATCAACAACCCATTTAGACGAGAGGCACCGATTTAAGGCAATCGCCCACTTCCTTATTGGAGACATTGTGGCCTCTTTAAGACAGAAGAAATCTAATTTGGGAGTTTGTGCAGATCCTGAATCTGTCGTCTGATGTCCCCGATGGCTCCATGTCATCCTTTACATAGGAGAGTCACCGTCATTTATCAACCACTGAAGAAATGTAGCGGTGTCGGAGGGATTTCTGCTCCGTGGTCGCTCCGGCTCTTGGGACTGATCTGTGAATCACTTACATGCAGTGGCATAACTTGAAACTCATGAACCCCAATGCAAAATTAGGACCGGCCCCCCACCACAACCCCTAACCACACTTTGATCAAATGAATGGGCCCTTATAGCATTCTAAATCCTATAAACAGTGGTGTAACTCATGGGCAAAAGCGAAAACTCCAATTATTGCAAATCTTTAATATCAGTTTTTCAATCAGCCAAAGGGACTTATGGGGCCCACTTGGTTCCAGGGCCCAAGTGCAATGACAACCCCTTCACCTGTTGTAGTTACATGTATAATAAAACAATATCCATTGGGCTGTAGACTTCTGAAAATATCATTAGAGATCATGAGGCTGGTGGAGACCCTGGATATAGAGACCATGAGGAGCAATCTGTGGATATAGAGACCATGAGGAGCAATCTGTGGATATAGAGACCTTAAGGAGCAATCTGTGGATATAGAGACCATGAGGAGCAATATGTGGATATAGAGACCATGAGGAGCAATCTGTGTATATAGAGACCATGAGGAGCAATCTGTGTATATAGAGACCATGAGGAGCAATCTGTGGATATAGAGACCATGAGAAGCAATCTGTGGATATAGAGACCATGAGAAGCAATCTGTGGAAATAGAGACCATGAGGAGCAATCTGTGGATATAGAGACCATGTGGATATAGAGACCATGAGGAGCAATCTGTGGATATAGAGACCATGAGAAGCAATCTGTGGAAATAGAGACCATGAGGAGCAATCTGTGGATATAGAACCATGTGGATATAGAGACCATCAGGAGCAATCTGTGGATATAGAGACCATGTGGATATAGAGACCATGAGGAGCAATCTGTGGATATAGAGACCATCAGGAGCAATCTGTGGATATAGAGACCTTGAGGAGCAATTTGTGGATATAGAGACCTTGAGGAGCAATTTGTGGATATAGACACCATGAGGAGCAATCTGTGGATATAGAGACCATGAGAAGCAATCTGTGGAAATAGAGACCATGAGGAGCAATCTGTGGATATAGAGACCATGTGGATATAGAGACCATCAGGAGCAATCTGTGGATATAGAGACCATGTGGATATAGAGACCATGAGGAGCAATCTGTGGATATAGAGACCATCAGGAGCAATCTGTGGATATAGAGACCTTGAGGAGCAATTTGTGGATATAGAGACCTTGAGGAGCAATTTGTGGATATAGAGACCATGAGGAGCAATCTGTGGATATAGAGACCATGAGGAGCAATCTGTGGATATAGAGACCTTGAGGAGCAATCTGTGGATATAGTGACCATCAGGAGCAATCTGTGGATATAGAGACCAAGAGGAGCAATCTGTGGATATAGAGACCATGTGGATATAGAGACCATGAGGAGCAATCTGTGGATATAGAGACCATGTGGATATAGAGACAGAGACATGGATGAGACCTAGAGATCTGTTAGGACATGGATATAGAGACCATGAGGAGCAATCTGTGGATATGAACATAGAGCAATCTTTTGATATAGAGACCATGAGGAGCAATCTGTGTATATAGAGACCATGAGGAGCAATCTGTGTATATAGAGACCATGAGGAGCAATCTGTGTATATAGAGACCATGAGGAGCAATCTGTGTATATAGAGACCATGAGGAGCAATCTGTGTATATAGAGACCATGAGGAGCAATCTGTGGTATATAGTGACCATCAGGAGCAATCTGTGATATAGAGACCTATGAGGAGCAATTCTGTGGATATAGAGACCATGAGGAGCAATCTGTGGATATAGAGACCTTGAGGAGCAATCTGTGGATATAGAGACCTGAGGAGCAATCTGTGGATATAGAGACCATAGGAGCAATCTGTGGATATAGAGACACTGAGGAGCAATCTGTGGATATAGAGACCATAGAGCAATCTGTGGATATAGAGACCATGAGGAGCAATCTGTGGATATAGAGACCATGTGGATATAGAGACCTTGAGGAGCAATTTGTGGATATAGAGACCATGATGGATATAGAGACTTGAGGAGCAATTGTGTGGATAAGAGACCATGAGGAGCATTGGATATAGAGACCATGAGGAGCAATCTGTGGATATAGAGACCTGAGGAGCAATCTGTGGATATAAATGAGACACTGTTGCATAGGAGCAATCTGTGGATATAGAGACCATGAGGAGCAATTGTGGATATAGAGACCATGAGGAGCAATCTGTGATATAGAGACATGAGGAGCAATCTGTGGATATAGAGACCATTGAGGAGCAATCTGTGGATATAGAGACCATGAGGAGCAATCTGTGGATATAGAGACCATGAGGAGCAATCTGTGGATATAGTGACCATCGAGGAGCAATCTGTGGATATAGAGACCATTGAGGAGCAATCTGTGGATATAGAGACCATGAGGAGCAATCTGTGGATATAGAGACCATGAGGAGCAATCTGTGGATATAGAGACCTGAGGAGATCGTGATATAGAGACATGAGGAGCAATCTGTGGATATAGAGACCATAGGAGCAATCTGTGGATTAGAGACTGAGGAGCAATTGTGATATAGAGACCATGAGGAGCAATCTGTGGATATAGAGACCATAGGAGCAATCTGTGGATATAGAGACCATGAGGAGCAATCTGTGGATATAGAGACCATGAGGAGCAATCTGTGGATATAGAGACCATGAGGAGCAATCTGTGGATATAAGACTTGAGGAGCAATTGTGGATATAGAGACCATGAGGAGCAATCTGTGGATATAGAGACCATGAGGAGCAATCTGTGGATATAGAGACCATGAGGAGCAATCTGTGGATATAGAGACCATGAGGAGCAATCTGTGGATATAGAGACCATGAGGAGCAATCTGTGGATATAGTGACCATCAGGAGCAATCTGTGGATATAGAGACCATGTGGATATAGAGACCATGAGGAGCAATCTGTGGATATAGAGACCATGAGGAGCAATCTGTGGATATAGAGACCATGTGGATATAGAGACCATCAGGAGCAATCTGTGGATATAGAGACCATCAGGAGCAATCTGTGGATATAGAGACCATCAGGAGCAATCTGTGGATATAGAGACCATGAGGAGCAATCTGTGGATATAGAGACCATGTGGATATAGAGACCATGAGGAGCAACCTGTGGATATAGATACCATCAGGAGCAATCTGTAGTTACTGTGGGGTTTTATACTTTAAAGGTACCATCACACGCTGCGATATGGCTTCCATATCGTTGGCGATTTGATGTGAGCGCGCACGTTTCGGGCACTTTTTCAGACAGCTGTGGAGCTGTCACACGTAGCGATCTCGTGTGCGATCTACGACGATCCTGCGTTTCGGAAATCGCCTGCAGAAGACCGGAAGCGATCTTCCTTTCCCACATCGCCACGTCACACGCCATAACCACATCACCGATGTGGGTGTAGAGTTTGACCACGGCGAGGAGACAGGCGTGCCAGAGTGTGTTACATCGCACCTCTACCACTCCGATTGGCCTACACAACCGCATTATTATCAAGCCACCAATCGCCGCAGACGGGGCACGGAAAACAGCACGCTCAGGTACGCCTACGGGATTGATTTCATAATTGCTGAACTCGCTTTCTACATCGATATCGCCCTGTCACACGCCACGAAGCGCTGAAATTGCCTGGTGGACATCGCCTGATTTTGATGCAGTGCAGGGCAATCAGACGATTTCTCGCCGTTGAAATGCCCAGTCACACGCCACTACGCACATATGATGTGGATTCCACATCGCCAAATTCGGGAATGGCAAGCCATCTCGCCGGCGATATGGCAGCATGTGACGGTACCTCAAGACTCTGTGGTGTTACGGGGCTAAATGTATTATATGAACCTGTAAGTACTTTTCATGGAAAAACCTTCAGGAGGAACTAAAGACTCGGAGAGTGTCATTCAGAATAACAGCATCCAATAAAGAATGGTTGACGAGGCAAGAAAGAGTTGTGTCAATGTGGAATCCAGAGAAAATATTGATGATGGAGCAGAAGCAAAGCTAGAAGCTCCAGGGGTCCAAGGCAATAGTCCAGCTTCCGCCATGGTGTCTTCTCATATGGAAAGACCACCAGGATCCTTAGAATTACTCCCCTTGAACGTCACTAGCCATTGAATTGGTTCAAGAGTCAATGTGAATTACATTGGCTTTCCCTTTGGGATATGAGAGAAGCGTTAACAATCTAATGACGGGAAAAAAGGCGATGTAGGGGCGTGGCCTATCGGCGGCGACATCGCCCCTAGGTTGCCTCATGTAAAGGGAGGTCTCATGGTTTCAGAGCAGTGCTCTGAAACCAGGCGACCGATCTGGGGTGATGTGCACATCGCCCCATGTAACCGGCCACCGGCGACCTGTCAGGCGATGGGAGCCATATGCTCCCATTGTCCTGATCGCCGCTGGGGTTTTCAGACACCCCGATGGCGATGCCGCCTATCAGCTCACCAGCGCGGGTCTGGAGATGTTGCCCCATGTAAATGGGTACCGGTGACGCTGGCGGGGTGCAAAAACCTGCGCGCACCCGCCAGTCTCCGCCAACATCTCCAGCTCTGTCGCCCCATGTGACGGGGCCTTTAGGCTACATTCACACGGTGCACTTTCAGTGCATTTTTTTTGAGGATCCGCTTATTCAGCTGTTTTCCAAAAACGCATCACCCGTTCATACAATGCGTTTTTGATGCGTTTATTTCGGGATCACATAGATACATAGAATTCATTAGAAAAAATGCTATAAGGAAGCTCTGCATTTCCTCTGGGATTTCATAGAATCCCAAACCACTGCAAGGTCTTCAGAAAATTCAATATATTGATGAGACACAAGCCATTGATAAATGGATTTTTTTGTTAAGACCGTTGAAGTCGATACATCCTCAAGAACAAAGGTTGTACATCCAGGTAGCACTTTATCCTAGTGAATATCTTATACATTCATTGCAGAAGTGGTTAACCGCTTCTCAATACCTAAATAACACCATACAGTGCATAAAAAGTACCAATATATAGTGCATAAACAAAATCACCATACAGTATCTAAGCAATACCATCCTCCACCGCATATAGAAAACCATCATATAGTGACTAAGCAATATCACCATATAGTGTCTAACAGTACATAACATAAACAATGCTGCCATACCATGTCTAAGCAATACCAATATACAGTGCATAAACACTGCTATCCAGCAATACCTAAACAGTACCAGCAGACAAAACCAAAACAATACCTCCAAAAAGTCCATAAACCACACTACCATACAGTGTCCAAACAATACCATCATAAACTACCTACACAATAGTACCATACAGTGCATAAACAATACTACCATACAGTGCATAGCTTGAAGCTCATGGACCCCGATGCAAAAGTTCCAATGGGGCCCAAATTATTGCAAACATTTGATTACATTAATCTTTTTCTATAGCCAAAGGGACTTTTGGGGCCCCCTAGACTTCAGGGCCCAGGTACGATTGAAATCCCTGCACCTGTTGTAGTTACACCCCTGTGTAAGCAATGCTACCATACAGTGCCTAACCAGTCCCATCATACACTGCCTACACAAAGGCACTTGCTCTCCCGTGGCTCACATGACACTACATTTTGCTTTTTCCCTATCCTTAGACGTATCAAGCATCAAAAGGAAGGGAGCGGCCAACCGCAGCTCTGTCCTCCTCTTGATGTTCCATTTGTCCAAAGGCGGGAGGATGGCAATCAGCACTAACTGGGCACAGGGCTAGCAAAACGTAACAGCGTCACATGAGCCAGAGGAGAGCGAGTTCCAAAAATGCTGAAACGCCACTAGAGAGAAGTATATGTGTTTTTATTTTAACAGTAGCAAACACTTGAGATTGAGAAGGGGTTGTCTAAGTAGTGGACTACCCCCCCTCCACCAAATATTTATTGGGCGATTTCTTTTTCTTTATTTTGCACAGTCTTTGACTATATGTAAGTGCATCTCAATGAATTAAAATCTCATCAAAAAGTTAATTAATTTAATCAGTAATTCAATACATAAAGTGAAACCCATATATTATCTAGCGCCATTACACACAGAGGGATCTATTTCAAGTTTTTATTTCTGTAAATGTTGATGATTACGGGTTACAGCCAATGAAAACCCAAAGGTCATTATTACAGTCATTTTTAAGGTCTTGAATTACATTATTGTGTTCATCACCTACCCAGGATTCTCATCCTGGTTGTGTAGTGGAAACATAAGAATGGATATTTCAGGTCCATACATTATGGTAAACTAAGATGAACCAGCATTGTAAGGCTAGGTTCACACTGGCGTTCCCCTCCGCAGCGTTCTGTGGAGGGGAAGCGCCATGTGTGCACAGCCAGCAGAAGCCCCTATCTTTATAATGGGAGCGCACGGTGCTGCGCTTGACTGGGCATGACCGTGCGCTCCCATTCACTCCCATATGTGATTTGTACGCAGGCGGACGCCTGCGCACAAATCACACACTCTCGTCCGCACCAGGAATGCAACATGTCGCGTCCCTGGTGCGGAGGAGAGTGTGTGATTTGTGCGCAGGCGTCCGCCTGCGTACAAATCACATATGGGAGTGAATGGGAGCGCACGGTCATGCGCAGTCAAGCGCAGCACCATGCGCTCCCATTATAAAGATAGGGGCTTGTGCTGGCTTTGCACACATGGCGCTTCTCCTCCGCAGAACGCTGTGGAGGGGAACGCCAGTGTGAACCCAGCCTTAGTCACACTGATAGAGACAGACAGTGGCAAAACCTTCTTATTTATTTAACCCAATTATCTTCTGTTGACTTATGTGATTCTTGGTAGCTTTGAATTGTATGGTCTTATTGCCCATTGTCGATATTTGCCTTGTATCTCTGATTCATTTAATCCCAAAGGCTGGACACTGAAGGGCAAAGGTGAACTAGACTTTCTACAAATTTACTTACACTTGCGCAATGCTGTGTAAGTCACTGTATAAGGCCGGAGAAACGTGACAAAGGAAGAAGCAGTGTACCTGTAAGGGTCCCGTCACACTTGGCAATGTTCCAGCGATCCTGACAACGATACGACCTGATAAGGATCGCTGGAACGTCACTACGTGGTCGCTGGTGAGATGTCAAACAGTCAGATCTACTCAACGATGCAGTAACGATATGGCGACCCATATAACAACCTCTGCGGTCGTTGGGACCCTGTCACACAGCAGCTAGTCTGATGACTCAGACCTACGTGGCTGAGCTCTGAGTCACCAACGAGATCGTTGTTAAGGCGTCAAACACACTGATGCATGCTGCCCAGCGGGAACCCAACGATCAAAAAATGGTCCAGACCATTCCGACACAATCGGTGATGTCACAGCGAGGGCCCGGTCGCTGCTACATGTCAAACATAGTGAGATCCCTGGCAAGGTCGCTGTTGCGTCACAAAACCTCGCTAGGTGTGATGGGGGCTTTACTGTGTGTTGGGATTTTCTCTAGGAGTTCTCTGCTTCTCTGACTGATGTTCCAGACAGATGATGTTCAAAAACTTCTTGGTGATGCAATTAATTAACCTTTGCGTGTTGAGTATACAAAAGTGCCCACACTATCATACTGTTCCTTTCATTTTGTATTTTATACAGTATTAACTTTTATAATAAAATTGTGTGGTTGCCTTATTTAAAGCTGTATCTTAACTGTAGTATTAAAAACTTGGCAATAACGGGTTGTAACTAGTGATGAGCGAGTGTAAGCGTTACTATTCTCTACTCGCGCGGATAGTACAGTATTCATGATATTCGTTACTCGGCGAGGATCACTGGTGCTTGTGAGTGATGTGTCCATCGTTATCGATCTGACACATATTGACGGCTCCCTTCAGTGCACAAAGTGAGTCGACCCCTCCAGTGAGGACAGATTGGATGTTAGGGTCTTTCTAGGGGGCACAGCAAGGTGTTTTATGCATTGAAAACACAAAATTAGACCACCCTCCCACCCTGCCCTGGAAATACTCATTTTATGGCCAGAAGTATGTCCCTAATTGACTAACATTGGACTCGCTATTCGGATCAGTAAGCGAGTATTTCGGGGTACTCATTACGAGTACAGTGATTACGAATATTTATTACTTGGTCATCGCTAGTTGTAACCATTGGAGATTCCCATTCACCATACCAGAAGGGAGAGATCTTCATAATCACAAGGAACTGAGTATCAATAGTGAAATTTTGAAAATTAGCTTAAAAAGACTGGTACGTAAACTAGCCGTCCTACAGTTTACACTAGTGATTGATCCACGGTGATCTCCAACTAGGCCCAGGCCTTTGGAATCAACCATTGCACCAGCTTGGGTTCTCCAACATTTCCCATAATATTCCAGTTGGCCGGTTGTATCCTACCTCTTCCTACTATCCAACCCTACAACCATTCAGACATTCTTCGAATCCCAAACACATCCATCAGACGTACAGATAATAGATTTTTCTCTTGGGACCTGCACGTCTGTGTTCTGTTTCAGCCTTTTGACGTGCCAGGTATATTCAGTGAAGAATGCAATCTTTTCTTTCAGCATCAAAGTCTCAGCCCTTCTTTATACACCGCTGTCGTTCCTACCGGGTGATGTATTTTCTTCTCATCAAAGTCGCCAGAGGCGTTAAAGTTATATACCGGCTGAAGTCTCTGAGGAATGATCAGCAATGACCTATGGAAGTTAAGCTCCACAGACAGAGATGAGATTTTATTACATCTGTTCGGCTCACTTGTTATGGCAAAGCCTACGACAGCTCTGGGGTCTTAAGTCTTCCATTTATCTACCTGGGAAGATTGTAAAGAAGTAGATAGCGGTAGATTTTTTTTGCATTGCCCAGCGGTGACCTATGGGGTTTCAATGAAAGACTCTCGGAGTCTATTTTGAAATGAGAAGCCATCGCCGTCATTTCTTTACCTGAACTCAATCTGATATTGTGACCCCCGGCTCCTGGATTTAGACTTGGGACCAGTCTATGAACGTCAGACGCATGGTAACGTTACATATTGTTCCACTTTCTATAAGTCCCTGTTATTATTTTAGCAATTCCACCGGCTAAAGTGACCTCATTTCATCTTCGCATTCAACAAATCCATTAATCTCCTTTAAATTAGGTTGGCCATGCAAGAAACTCATCATTTCATTATTAGGATGGTGTGTGGTAACATTGTAGTAGATAAGTCTAAGCCGGAAGACTTACCATAGTCTATGTAATTCGATAACTGTATATCTGGTGAGCTCCAAGAAGTAACATACTAAACATAGGTGAAAAGATAATGAAATGGAAAAACCCAACTTATGCTATGGAACCATATCGGGATATCTATTGCCACCGGAGGGTAGTCCAATATGATCATGTCCCTATATAGCCAGGATCCTACCTTCCCATACAAGCAGATTTTGAACCGCACGTAGAGGTATTTCATGTTAAGGTCCTGATATATGAGAAGCACCTTGTTGTGGTTATCAAGCTCATATGCATTGGCCAATACATTAGCTAAGCGTCTCCTTGATTCAGGGGCTGGCTGGGCCAGGGGCAGGGGGGCAGATGCCCTACAGGCCAGTGGTCAAGCAGCAGTTTTGGGGCCACCCGGCTATCTGTCATGTTGGCCTGGGAGGCCAATCTGCCCCTGAAGCTCACTGCTCATGGGCCACTGCTGAGTGCTGGCCCCTCAGGCTGAAATTTGCCAGCCAGACCCTTGATTCAGATATACCTACAGCAGTAATGCTATGTCATATTTCCTCTATTCCATTTTGTAGTAAGCTAATTGTAATTTTCCCTTTTCTTCAATGTTCCCACTGCAGTAATGCATGGCCATAGTCCTATTTATTTCTTAGTGTTCTAGTGTGCAGTGGAAGAACGTGTTGTGTTCATGTGTAGTGACTATCCTCACAGGTTCCCTCTGACTCTGAATTGTTAATGATTGTAAATGACTTGCGCTGTGCTTGACCTTTATGCCCACTCCTATGGTGCCACCACAACTTGATCATTGCCTGAGCTCTTAGGAAGCCACTTACACTCTAAGTGCCCATATTTATCGCTCAAACATTTTGTGTACTCATAAAATCACACAACTATGTAATATTTATGGGGTGTCCCAACGACCCAACCATCCAACAATAGTAAAGAAAGATCAGGCAGCAATGAATCATGTATGAATGCTTGGCCAACTCTAGCTTATGTGAGTATGGGGTCTTTAGTCATCCTTACTCTTCCTTAGGATCAGGAGGTTTGTCTAACAATTGAAGTAACGCATCTTAATACTGTCAGTGCAGAATAATAGACTTAAGGCACCATCACACGGGGCGATGTTGCCTGCAACATCGCTGAAAAGTCCCGGGTTCAGCAATGTTGCAGCAACATCGCAGGTGCGTTGTGCCTTGTGACAGAACAATGCAACTGCGATAAATCACTGGATCGCAACATGTTGGTAAACCTGGCAATGTTGCTCCAATCATCTGCAAACATCGCTCCATGTGACACGGCGATGGCCATGTTGCCAGTGATTTCACCTATTAACAACATTGATGCGTATCGCTCGCTGGGTTGTGCACAACATTGCGGCGGCGTCTCTGGCAACATATCCCCGTGTGACACCTAAGGAAGTGATGTCGGAAGTGAGAGCTCACCCGCAGAATCCCTTCCGACATCGCTGCAACGTTGTGCCGTGTGACGGTACCTTTAGCATCATGGCTGTGAAGTCGGTAAGCCAAACATTCGACTCCGACTCTTCAAATTCCCTGAACCCAACTGTGGATCTGACTTCAACTCTACCAAAATGGACACCGACTCCACCACAAGGGCTGTGAAGTCGGTAAGCCAAACATCCGAGCCCTCAATTTCCCTGAATCCAACTCCAACAAAATGGACACCGACTCTGAATCCGACTCGATGACTGACTCCACAGCCCTGCTTAGAAAAGTTAAAGGGATTGACCTACATAAGAATAACATGGTCCCTTTCTTTCATTAGGGGTGGACATACATTCGAGTGAAGTATATGCCTAAACTGCAATACCAGACCCGGCCAAAAAAACAGATGGGGCGCTGTTTCTGGGAAAGCTAAAGTCATGTTTTTTCTAATCCTGTTTAACTAATTAAAACGTATCAAATCGATTCACAATTTGCATCTGTAAATGTCGTGTACCTTGTCCTTCTGACTGCCAAGATGTGAATTTAATGCAAGGATGACAAGCTCTGCTGTCTCTTGGCTCTGGTCATTCGTGAGATCAATCACGGCTGATTAAACATTTATTATTTGCCTCTCTGATTGATGGAATGAACTTTATCCCATCAAAATATGAAACTGATACATTTCCAAAAACTCTTAAATGTCATTTCATGTTGAACATTATTTTAGATGGTTTATTTTCTGATCAGAGTTTTTTTTTACTACTAGAAAATGCCTTGCCCCAAACATCCCATCTAAGGATAGAGTCACTATTTCTAGGTCTTCGTAACTGAAGGAACCCCCAGTTCCTACAGACCTCTATTATTTTGCATGGGACGGTTGCAAGTTTTGTATTGGGACCTAGGATATTTACGTTATTTACGTTGGAACCTTCAAATTTGACTTTGGGACTCTCGACCTCCTACTAGGACCGACAAAGTTACTTTATAATCTACAAATTTGACTTTAGGATCTACAACCTCCCTTTAGGACCTACAAATTTGACTTTTGGACATGCAATCTTACATTAGGACCTACAAGTTTGACATTGGGAGCTTCAACCTTACATTATGATCCTCAAATATGACTTTGTGTGACCTGCAGCCTTCATTTAGGACCTACATATAAATTTGACTTTTGGAGGTAGAACCTTATCTTAGGACCAACAAATGTAACTTTGGGACATACAAACTTTAGGATCTACAAATTCTACTTTGAGTGCTTGAACCATACATTACAACTTACAAATGTAATTTCAGGACATACAATCTTACTTTAGGACAAACAAATTTGACTTTGGGAGCTTCAACCATACATTATGACCTACAAATGTAACTTTGGAACCTTACATTTTGATCTAAAAATTTGACTTTGGGAACTACAATCTTTCATTAGCACCTACAAATGTAATTTGGGACCTACAACCTTACATTACAACCTACAAGGTTGACATTGGGAGCTTCAACATTACATTATGACCTACAAATTTGACTTTAGCACAAACCACCTTACATTAGAACATACCGGTTTAATTTTGGGACCTACAACCTTCTTTTAGGACCTACAAATTTGACTTTTGGAGGTAGTTACCTTACCTTAGGACCTACAAATGTAACTTTGGACATAGAACCTTTAGGATCTACAAATTCAACTTTGAGAGCTTGAACCATACATTAAACCTACAAATGTAACTTCGGGACATACAATCTTACTTTAGGACAAACAAATTCGACTTTGGAGCTTCAACCATACATTATAACCTACAAATGTAACTTTGGAATCTACAATCTTACATTATGATCTATAAATTTGACTGTGGGAAGTACAATCTTTCATTAGCACCTACAAATGTAACTTTGGGACCTACAAACTTACCTTAGGACCTACAAGGTTAACAGTGGAGCCTCAACATTACATTATGACCTACAAATTTGACTTTGAACACCAACAACCTTACATTAGAATGTACAGGTTTGATTTTGGGACCTACAACCTTCTTTAGGACCTACAAATTTGACTTTTGGAGCTAGAACTTTACCTTAGCACCTACAAATATAACTTCGGGACCTACAACCTTACATTATGATCTATAAATTTGACTGTGGGAAGTACAATCTTTCATTAGCACCTACAAATGTAACTTTGGGACCTACAAACTTACCTTAGGACCTACAAGGTTAACAGTGGGAGCCTCAACATTACATTATGACCTACAAATTTGACTTTAACACCAACAACCTTACATTAGAATGTACAGGTTTGATTTTGGGACCTACAACCTCCTTTTAGGACCTACAAATTTGACTTTTGGAGCTAGAACTTTACCTTAGCACCTACAAATATAACTTCGGGAGCTACAACCTTACATTATGATCTAGAAATTTTACTTTGCAACCCTCAGACCTTCCTTTAGGACCTACAAATTTGACTTTTGGCGCTAGGACCTTACCTTATGATCTACAAATGTAACTTCAGGAAATACAGTCTTACATTAGGACCTACAAATTCTACTTTGAGACCTACAACCCTGCATTAGGACGTACAAATGTAACTTTGGGACCTATTATCTTAATTTGTAATATTGCCTAAAGAAAAGCCATTTGAGCTCTGAAAGCTTGCAAATAGAATTTTTTCTTTAGCCAATAAAGGTATCAGCCATAGAACACTTTATCATTCTTTTGGGACGTAAAAATTTACATCAATATTAGGACCTATAAATTTAACTTTGAGACCTACAACCTTACAATAGGATTTACAAATTTTACTTTGGGACCTACAATCTTACACTGGACCTACAAGTTTGACTGTGGGACCTACAACCTTACATTAGGACCTACAAGTTTGACTTTGCAATCTACAATTTTTACAATTAAACCTACAATTATGTCCTTTCCTACGTTTTTTCTTTTTGGATGCCATATCCCAAGATGAGTGGTAAGATTAAGCCAGTTTTGAAAAATAAAACATGTTTTTCATGATACTTTGTTGGGAGATGTTCATGCTATATGTGTCTATATGTGGCAACCCAGTCTGGCCTTAAAAATGGAAAAAATGCAGAACATTTCTATATTTCACCAGGACTGGTTGCAATGTGATTTCTAGGTTATCCAGGGTTTTGGTAACATGGGCTAAAAATTATTAGTCTGTGGTCATAAATCAGCTGAGAGGATCTCAGGGAAAAATAGATCTCCATCAGACCATCATAGTGGGCTCACTGATAGATCCTCAGTTAACTCATGTTGCAGCCAGCACTAGACAGTGCAAAATGGACGTTGTAGAAGGCAAATGGTGAAACATTTTTAATGAAACCTTTCAGGTACCCACTTCTCAGCACGTGGGGTTGCTCTTGCAAGGGTTAATTTATCTCCTCTTACTCAATCTAACACTTAACCCCTGTTATAGGCTGAAAAATTAGCATAGATCACTCCCCCTACACAGACCACACAGCCCCCAGCTGCACAACACGCTGCCACCACTTCTCACATACACAGGGTGAGAAATCCCTGAACCACTGCTGTCAGCCAATCCACAGAATCACACACTTGCCAGGGCTATAGATTCTTTTAGAGTATACAAGGATCCAACTTATTAAAGTTTTAAGCTTTACTATAAAAGTTACAGTAAAAAGATATAAAATATAAAAATAAAAAGGACAAACAGATACAAAACAGTTATAAAATAAAATAGGAAAAAATTACAGAATACCTAAACTTTCCAGTCTAATGTCTCTGCTTCCTGGGTGAGGAAAGATAAAGTATGGATCACATCAGCTCGGCCGACCCCAATCTGTGAACAAGTTCTCTTGGTTTGCAAGATTTTTTATAGGCTTAAGTATATGGTTGAATTTCTGGCAGAGCCTTTTAATTTTAATATTCTAATCCCAGATCTGTGACTGGACCATGGCTAATTTAGCAAGGAATATATTACACTTCAAATCCTCTACTTTACAGCTTTCTTTCTACAGGCAGATATGGAATGGAAGACCATTTGTCGATTCCTTTGAAACCTTACAGAGGTGTGAGACCTTTGAGTTCTCAGGAAGGCTATCTGGGGGTCTCAGATCCAGTGACCAGGGTGACCACAGTTCCTGCTCAGATAAGCACAGGCTATGACCTCTGAGTAATGACACAGAATATAACAGATGTCCATTAACTACTGTGGTCTCCCTTCACCTACATATACATAATTTACTCTACAAAACCCAATTGCAAAAAGGATTTTTAAATAAATAACAAAAAAAACTATTATGACCAAAGGGAGTGAATGAGCTTGACACATTTGTCATGTGTGCACTCACAAGTATACAGAAGATTCAGTGCAGTCGCCTACATGACCACCAGATCTCTCAATCCTCAGCAAAGAAATCTATTGACTTTCCATTTTTTGAAAATGTTTTCAATAAATCCTCTGCTAAACTTTCATGGAGTTGTTGGAAAGTTACAATCCTTCAGTTCCAGGACATCGTCCTCTTTCACCGACATTTGTTTTAATTTGTCCACTTCTCAGGGAACGTCTCCGAAGGACTGATCGCAGCACTTACGTTTTGGCAGACGCTTTCTATTCACCAAAAATGTATAAAGTACAATTGGTTGGAAGGAATGATTTATTATTTTGTGTCAAGAACATCAACAAAATACAATATTTGTTGCTAAGCAATGCATTTTAATGTTGGAACCTCGACTCGGAGCGATGTACAGCGAGCTATTAATACCGGGAAAATGTTCATAAATTGCCGACGTCTCAGATTCACAGAGTGACCCGAAGGCTCCGTCTCCGGTGGAGAAACTTGCGGAAAGTTAATTCACATCTGTAAAAACTTATTAGAAAATCCAATATCTATCACTTCAGCTCCGGTGACTCAGGTGGGGACATATCAATCAGCAAGTGAACATTCAGGTGTTGAAGTTTATATGTTAGAAGAAGGAAAAACGGGCAAATTTAGAGATCTGAGTGACTTAGATAGGGGCCAGATCATTGTGTCAAAATGATGGTGTCTAAATATGTCCAAAACTACACATTAGTGGGTGCTCCCAGTATAGGACAGGTCTTTTGGGGTGTTCCCAGTATAGGACAGGTCTTGTGGGGTGTTCCCAGTATAGGACAGGTCTTGTGGGATGTTACCAGTATAGGACAGTCTTGTGGGATGTTCCAGTATAGGACAGGTCTTGTGGGGTGTTCCCAGTATAGGACAGTCTTGTGGGATGTTCCCAGTATAGGACAGGTCTTGTGGGGTGTTTCCAGTATATGGCCAGTCTTGTGGGGTGTTCCCAGTATAGGACAGGTCTTGTGGGATGTTACCAGAATAGGACAGGTCTTGTGGGATGTTCCCATGATATGGCAGGTCTTGTGGATTGTTCTTAACCATACAGCAGATCTTGTGGGGTGTCCCTGGTATATAGCAGGTCTTGGGGCTTCCTGAAAACTCCAGGTCTTGTGGGGTATTAGTGGTATACAGCAGGTCTTGTGGGGTGTTCCCAGTATATGACAGGTCTTGTGGGGTGTTCTTGGCATTAAACTGGTCTTGTGGGGTGCTTTCTGTTTATGGCAGATCTTGTGGGGTGTTCCCAGTATACAGCAGGTCTTGTGAGGTGTTCCCAGTATAGGACAGGTCTTGCAAGATGTTCCCAGTATACAGCAGTTCTTGTGGGGTGTTTCCAGTATAGGTCAGGTCTTATTGGGTGTTCTCAGAATAGGTCAGGTCTTATTGGATATTACCAGTATAGGAGAGGTCTTATGGAGTAATTCCAGTATAGGAGAGGTGTTATGGAGTAGCTCTAGACTAGGACAGGTCTTATGGGGTGTTCCCAGTAGAACACAGGCTTTATGAGGTGTTTGCACTATAGAACTGGACTTATGGGGTGTTCCCATTATAGGCCACGTCTTTTAGGGTGTTCCTGGTATGAAGTATGTCTTCTCCTGTGTTCACTTTATAAGGCAGGTCTTAAAAGGTGTTGATGGCATATGGCATGGCTTAAGAGGGTGTTCATGCTATGTGGTAGGTCTTGTGGGTGTTCATGTTATATGGAAGGGCTTGCGGGGTATTCAATATATACTTCAGATCTTATTGGATGTTACTAATATATGACAGATCTTGTGGGATGTTCCTGGTATATGGCAGTTCTTGTTGGCAGTTCACTGTATATGGCAGGTGATGTGGGGTTTTCCTGGCATATGGCAGGTCATGTGGGGATTTCTCAGCATATGTTGGGTGTTTCTGGTGTATGGTATGTCTCATGGGATGTTTCCAGTATAGCACAAGTGCTGTGCCGAGTTACCGGTACATGGCAAGTCTGGTTGGGTGTTTACAGTATATGGTAGGTCTTGTGGGGCGTTCAGTGCTTATCAAAGTTTTTATGGCATGTTCTTGGTTTGCGGAAAGTCTTGTTGGGTGTTTCCAGTGTATGACAGGTCTCGTGTTGTGTTAGCATTATGCAACAGGTCTTATGGGGTGTTTCCAGTTTAGGACAGGTCTTGTGGGGTGTTCAGTGTATACGGCAGGACTTATGGAATCTTCACAGTGTGCAGAAAGTCTAATGGGGTGTTTAGTGTATACTGCAAGTCTTTTTGGGTGTTCCAAGTAGTGATGGGCAAATCCTAAATTACTCGGAATCGCTTGACTCTAGCGATTCCGAGCCCAGGACTCGCTACTCGGTGCGAGTCTAGCGAGTCCAATGTTAATGAATGGGGAAGCGAGTAATAGCGAGTAGTGTGAGATTTACAAATCGCAGATGTGTCTCAAGCTTCAGCCTGAAGCAATCCTAGTTTTGTCATTTATTTGCATTGGAGAAAAAAAGCTAAATGCGACCAAAAACAACAGTACACTGCAGTAAAAGTATTAAATGCAAGTGCAGTATAAAAAATAGTATAACAAATACAGGGTACTTAGTCTATCCGTTTTTTTGCGCAAAAAAAGTTATATCAAGCCACGTCACTAACTTCAAAGTGTACCCATCTCTGACGCGGGTCCTAACTGTTGTATTAAAAAACCTGACTAGTGTGTATACTTACCAGTGAGCAGGAGCCAGCAAGACCTGTGTCTGAGATGGACTGAAGGCGACGGGGCTCTATGTGTGCAGGGCCCAGAGAGGGCGGGAACTCCATCTCTTGCAAAGCAAGAGGCAACTTAATTAGAAACAAATGAGTCCTGCACACAGAGAACAAGTCTGTAAGAACATGTTCACACCGCCAACATATTTGGAGAAAAAAAGCTAAATGCGACCAAAAACAACAGTACACTGCAGTACAAGTATTAAATGCAAGTGCAGTATAAAAAATAGTATAACAAATACAGGGTACTTAGTCTATCCGTTTTTTTGCGCAAAAAAAGTTATATCAAGCCACGTCACTAACTTCAAAGTGTACCCATCTCTGACGCGGTCCTAACTGTTGTATTAAAAAACCTGACTAGTGTGTATACTTACCAGTGAGCAGGAGCCAGCAAGACCTGTGTCTGAGATGGACTGAAGGCGACGGGGCTCTATGTGTGCAGGGCCCAGAGAGGGGCGGGAACTCCATCTCTTGCAAAGCAAGAGGCAACTTAATTAGAAACAAATGAGTCCTGCACACAGAGAACAAGTCTATAAGAACATGTTCACACCGCCAACATATTTGGAGAAAAAAAGCTAAATGCGCAAAAAAACGGATAGACTAAGTACCCTGTATTTGTTATACTATTTTTTATAGTGCACTTGCATTTAATACTTTTACTGCAGTGTACTGTTGTTTTTGGTCGCATTTAGCTTTTTTTCTCCAAATATGTTGGCGGTGTGAACATGTTCTTACAGACTTGTTCTCTGTGTGCAGGACTCATTTGTTTCTAATTAAGTTGCCTCTTGCTTTGCAAGAGATGGAGTTCCCGCCCCTCTCTGGGCCCTGCACACATAGAGCCCCGTCGCCTTCAGTCCATCTCAGACACAGGTCTTGCTGGCTCCTGCTCACTGGTAAGTATACACACTAGTCAGGTTTTTTAATACAACAGTTAGGACCGCGTCAGAGATGGGTACACTTTGAAGTTAGTGACGTGGCTTGATATAACTTTTTTTGCGCAAAAAAACGGATAGACTAAGTACCCTGTATTTGTTATACTATTTTTTATACTGCACTTGCATTTAATACTTTTACTGCAGTGTACTGTTGTTTTTGGTCGCATTTAGCTTTTTTTCTCCAAATATGTTGGCGGTGTGAACATGTTCTTACAGACTTGTTCTCTGTGTGCAGGACTCATTTGTTTCTAATTTATTTGCATTGGACTCGTTTACTTTGCAACTGTAATCGCTGGGAAACTCGCACAGATAAGAGTCCTGTCTGCTCTGTGTGCTGGCTGCCACAGCTCCAGGGTCCTAGAGCCTGCCTGCTGCCTGATGTAGCAGTGCTGAGATTGTTCTCAGTCTGCTCATTCCCTGTGTACAGACATCTATATCTATGCACAGGGATGAGCAGAGAGGACATCGCGTTTTGGACTGCGTCGGACGGAAGAGGATTTTTTTAATTAAAGATGGAGTCCCTAATGGCTTTTTTTTTTATTTCTAATAAAAAAATTTCTCTGTGTTGTGTTTTTTTTAAAACAATTTAATAGAAATTCTTGGCGGTCATGTCTAATATTGGCGTGACCGCCATAAATTTCGGGCTTAGGGCCAGCTGATAATACAAAGCTGGCCCTAACCTCTATTACCCAGCGTGCCACCGCCACCAGGGCCGCTGGAAGAGCGGGGTTCAGCGCCAGAGGATGGCGCTTCAATGAACGCGCCATCTTCTGGGGCGGCTGCGGGCAGCAATTTGCAGCGGGGGGTGCCCAGAAAGCTTGGGCATCCCTGCGCTGCGGATTCCAGCCCCCAGCTGCTTAGCTGTACCTGGCTAGACATAGAAATTGCGCAGAGCCCCACGCATTTTTTTGACTCCGACTCCGAGACGACTCCGACTCCGAGACGACTCCGACTCGACTCCGAGACGACTCCGACTCCGAGACGACTCCGACTCCGACTCGACTCCGACTCCGAGACGACTCCGACTCCGACTCCGAGACGACTCCGACTCCGACTCCGAGACGACTCCGACTCCGAGACGACTCCGACTCCGACTCCGAGACGACTCCGCCTCCGAGACGACTCTGACTCCGAGACGACTCCGACTCGACTCCGAGACGACTCCAACTCCGAGACGACTCCGAGACGACTCCGACTCCGACTCGACTCCGAGACGACTCCGACTCCGAGATGACTCCGACTCCGACTCCGAGACGACTCCAACTCCGACTCCGACTCCGAGACGACTCCGACTCCGACTCCGAGACGACTCCTACTCCGAGACGACTCCTACTCCGAGACGACTCCGACTCCGACTCCGAGACGACTCCTACTCCGAGACGACTCCGACTCCGAGACGACTCCGACTCCGAGACGACTCCGACTCCGAGACGACTCCTACTCCGAGACGACTCCTACTCCGAGACGACTCCGAGACGACTCCGAGACGACGCCGACTCCGAGACGACTCCGACTCCGACTCCGACTTGACTCCGAGACGACTCCGACTCCAAGACGACTCCGACGACGACTCCGACTCGACTCCGAGACGACTCCGACTCCGAGACGACTCCGACTCCGAGACGACTCCGACTCCGAGACGACTCCGACTCCGACTCCGGCTCGACTCCGAGACGACTCCGACTTCGAGACGACTCCGACTCCGAGACGACTCCGACTCCGACTCCGAGACGACTCCGACTCAGAGACGACTCCGAGACGACTCCGACTCCGACTCCGAGACGACTCCTACTCCGAGACGACTCCTACTCCGAGACGACTCCGACTCCGAGACGACTCCGAGACGACTCTGAGACGACTCCGAGACGACTCCGACTCCGACTCGACTCCGAGACGACTCCGACTCCGAGACGACTCCGACTCCGAGACGACTTCGACTCCGACTCCGAGACGACTCCGACTCCGAGACGACTCCGACTCCGACTCGACTCCGAGACGACTCCGACTCCGAGACGACTCCGACTCCGACTCCGAGACGACTCCGACTCAGAGACGACTCCGAGACGACTCCGACTCCGAGACGACTCCGACTCTGAGGCGACTCCGACTCCGAGGCGACTCCGAGGCGACTCCGACTCCGAGGCGACTCCGACTCTGAGACTCCGACTCTGAGGAGACTTCGACTCCGAGACGACTCCGAGACGACTCCGACTCCGAGACGACTCCGACTCCGACTCGACTCCGAGACGACTCCGACTCCGAGACGACTCCGACTCCGAGACGACTCCGACTCCGAGACGACTCCGACTCCGAGACGACTCCGACTCCGACTCGACTCCGAGACGACTCCGACTCTGAGGTGACTCCGACTCTGAGGCGACTCCGACTCCGAGACGACTCTGACTCCGAGACGACTCCGACTCTGAGGCGACTCCGACTCTGAGGCGACTCCGACTCTGAGGCGACTCCGACTCTGAGACTCCGACTCTGAGGAGACTCCGACTCTGAGACTCTGACTCTGGGACTCTGACTCTGACTCGGAAATTCATTAAATAATAAAAAAAAAAATGCGTGGGGCTCCGCGCAATTTCTATGTCTAGCCAGGTACAGCTAAGCAGCTGGGGGCTGGAATCCGCAGCGCAGGGATGCCCAAGCTTTCTGAGCACCCCCCGCTGCAAATTGCAGCCCGCAGCCGCCCCAGAAGATGGCGCGTTCATTGAAGCGCCATCCTCTGGCGCTGAACCCCGCTCTTCCAACGGCCCTGGTGGCGGTGGCACGCTGGGTAATAAAGGGGTTAATACCAGCTTTGTTATACAAGCTGGTATTAAGCCCGAGATTCTTAATGTCAGGCCACGTTTGACCCAGCCACTAAGAATCTCCAATAAAGGGTTAAAAAAACACAACACAGAGAAAATTTTTTATTTGAAATAAAAAAAGAAGCCATTAGGGACTCCATCTTTATTTAAAAAATTCTCTTCCGTCCGACGTAGTCCAAAATGCGATGTCCTCTCTGCTACATCCCTGTGCATAGATATAGATGTCTATTCACAGGGAATGAGCAGACTGAGAACATTCTCAGCACTGCTACATCATCTCTGTGAGCAGGCGGGCTCTAGGACCCTGGAGCTGCACAGAGAAGACAGCTGGACTGGGCTCGCAATGTAACAGCAGTTTATTTGCGAGTTTCCCTGCTATCACTGGCACAGTAGCCGAGTCTAATGCAAGACAATGGCAATCCTAGTTTTGTCAGCGTTTCTGACAAAACTAGGATTGATATTGATTTGCATTGGACTCGTGCGAGTAATCACTGGGAAACGCGCAGAGTACCGAGTCCTGCGAGTCCCTTACTACTCGCTGAGTAACGAGTCCTAGCGAGTAGATTCGCCCATCCCTAGTTCCAAGTATACTGCAAGATTTGTGGGATGTTTCAAGTATCTAGCAGGTCTTGTGGGTGTTCACTTCATATATGGTGTCTTATGGGATATTCCTGGTATGCAGAAGGTCTTGTTGGGTGTTCAGTGTTACAGCAGGTCTTATGGAGTGTTCCCAGAATAGGACAGGTCTTGTAGGCTGTTCACTATATATGGAAGATTGTAATAGGTTTTTCTGGTATTGTGGGGTGTTCTATGTAAATGGCAGGTCTTATGGAGCTTTCCCAAGTCTTGTAGGGTGTTCTTAGTATGAGTCTTGCGGGGTATTCAGAGTTTGCAGTGAGTAATATCTATCAAAAGTAGTCTGAAGAAGATCAACCGGAGTATCGGAAACAGGATTGTGGGCAACCAAACATCATTGATGTAAAGTGAGGGTCAATAGGGCCATAGGTTGAGCGCATACATGGCTCTGAAGCCTAGGAAGTCCCAAAGATCCCTTTGGTCCTAGTTCAAAACCATTAAAGACCTGGAGAGGATGAGTATCCGGAAATTGTCCGGAGTGCCCATACTGAGCTCTGACCACTGCCGAAAATGCCAACATTGGGCACGAGTATCAACAATGGAGCAAAAATAGACAATGGTCAGGTTGGCGGCTGCTACATCCGTAGACACATAGTGATGTCTCTATGAGACAACCATGCAAAAGTTGCGTTTGAAAAGTGGTCTTCTCATAGAGGTGGTCTTCTCATAGAGGTTTCACTGTACTATTAATATTCATTTGCTGGTATAAATTCCCTGTAAATATGCCGTAGTAAATTATGTGAATGCAGCGGATCCCAGACTTTAAGATGCCCATATACCGAGTGACAACATTATACACAGGCTTTAGAAGATTTAGAAGCTTTTTCTGAAATGTTCCGGTCACGGCTGCTGAATTACATGCTATAGATACGCTTTCTCCCAAAATTACACCTGGATCGCACATTAGTAAAATAAACTACATCAGCACAGCGCCGAGCGCTGCAATTTCATGTTTAGTTGTCAGTTTTTCTGAATGCATTAAAGGCATTTATATTCTATATAAAGAGGCGACCAGGAGAAGTCTCATCTGCCCCCCAGACACAGGTCCTGTTATTGGAGGAGCAAAGTCTGCAATTTTAAAAACACTTTAGAAAATCAGCTTTTATTATTATTATTATTATTATGATTATTATTGATAACAATAACAATAATAATAATTATTATTTTTATTGCTGTTGTTATTGTTATTATTACTTAATTTTTGCATAAGCGGCAGGATAATTGTTTTTTTTTAGAAATACAATACAATTCCTCATATTTCAGATATTTACTTGATTCACAGCTACAATGCTCAATTCTGGTGTATAATGTCCTACATGCTGCTGCTCTCTAGTATTTTCTCTCATCTCAGACCTGGATTCACAGCTACGCTGCTCCGTCCTATTGTATAATGTCCTCCATGTTGCTGCTCTCTGTCACCTCAGAGCTAGATGCACAGCTACAATTCTCAGTTCTGGTGTATAATATTATCCATGCTGTTGCTCTCTTGTGTTTGCTCTGACCTCAGAGCGTAATTCACAGCTACACTGCTCAGTCCTGTTGTATAATGTCCTTCATGCTGCTGCACTCTAGTATGTGTTTTATCTCTGTAGTACTGCTGTATAATGTCCCCCATGCTTATCCCAGTGCTGGATTCACAGTTACACTGCTCAGTACTGCTGTATAATGTCCTCCATTCTTATGCCAGTGCTGGATTCATAGTTACACTGTTCCGTAGTGCTGTATATAATGTTCTCCATGCTTATCCCAGTGCTGGATTGACAGTTACACTGCTCAGTCCTGCTATATAGTAACATAGTAACATAGTTTAAGGTTGAAGGAAGACTTTAAGTCCATCTAGTTCAACCCATAGCCTAACATGTTGATCCAGAGGAGGCAAAAAAAAAACCATGTGGCAACACTAAGCTCCACATTGGGGGAAAAAATCCTTCCTGACTCCAGATACGGCAATCAGACTAAATCCCTGGATCAACGCCCTATCAAAGAATCTAGTATATATAACCGGTAATATTATAGTGTCAAGAAAGGCATCTAGTCCCTTCTTAAATGTTAGTAGTGACTCACTCATTACACCATCATGTGGCAGAGAGTTCCATAGTCTCACTGCTCTTACAGTAAAGAATCCGCGTCTGTGATTATGATTAAACCTTCTTTCCTCCAGACGTAAAATATAATGTCCTCTATGCTTATTTCATTGCTGTTTTTACAGCTACATGCTACAATGCTCAGTACTGCTGTATAATGTCATCCATACTTATCCCAGTGCTGGATTCACAGCTACACTGCTCAGTACTGCTGTATAATGTCCTCTATACTTATCCCATTGCTGGATTCACAGCTACACTGCTCAGTACTACTGTATAATGTCCTCTATGCTTATCCCAATGCTGCATTTACAGCTACACTGCCCACTACTGCTGTATAATGTTATCTATACTTATCCCAGTGCTGGATTCACAGCTACACTGCTCAGTACTGCTGTATAATGTCCTCTATGCTTATCCCAATGCTGCATTTACAGCTATGCTGCTCAGTACTGTTGTACAATGTTCTCTATACTTATCCGAGTGCTGGATTCACAGCTACACTGCCCAGTACTCCTGTATAATGTCATCCATGATTATCCCAGGGCTGGATTCACAGCTACACTGCACGGTACTGCTGTATAATATTCTTCATGCTGCTTCTGAACAAGTTCTACTGTATATACTGTAGCGACAGGAGAGCAGGAGTCGAGCATGTGCTACATATGGGAGAATTCAAAACAGCTGCAGTATTCTACTGGACACAGTCTTATTAATAGTCCCAGGGTGCTGCATAAATCAAAAATAATCTATTCTTTTCCCAGACTGGCATTGTTTCCTAACTCTCAATGTCTCCCTCTAGATTCCTGACAAAAATGCCAATTTTTTATTGTAATCAACTGCAACCATCACATTCCCCCATGGTTTCTCTTCTACAGCCTCTATGTTACTGTCTATCACTGACTGAAGAATGAGTCACCTGAGAATCCTTCAGTGAGCTTTGGTCATTCTGCTGATTTATGACCATATCATACTTCCGCTCTGTGATCAATAGTCATATATCAGCTAAAATAGACAGAAAAAAAGAGTTATGAACTCCCTATAAAGTCACCGACAGACAAGGGAATAGAGAGAAAACCTCTAATCCGCTGATCTGATAATATTCCCACTAAATGGTTGGATCTTGGAGCCAAATATAACGCAAGGAAAAAAATAAGTCGAGAGATATTCCGACAAGGCACAATGGTATCTCGGCTGCAAACTCCTCCGTTGAACACAATCTGAATGTTTCCAGGTCTTTGAAGACAATGACTCTCTTTCTACCTCCGGGCGGCATTCCCTCGTCCTCCGCGGTGCATCACCAGACGGCCCAAAAATTCTTCTAAGATTACTTTTAATAAATGTTCGCCATATGTCAAAATAAAGCTGCAGACTGGCCGTGATTCATGTAGAGTCATTGAGTGATATTTCAGAGCCGCGTGACAGTAAATCTGATATATCTGACATTCAAGTGACATTTCTTATAACGTAGCGGATGCCAGAGACTCTGGAATTACATAGGCTGCAAAAGACAATCTATTTGAAGGCACTGAGAGCAGCACTACAAGGCTCAGCATGGCCACCGGTGTGCTCAATACAAAGGTATTTTCCATTAGCCGCCAATATAAAGTGCGTGGTAGAAAAGGCTGACACGTCTGCGGTGCGAAACATGCCCTTAGTCTTAGGCCACGACTAAGGCATATATCTGTCATGTGTTGAAATGCTCTGCTGTAGTTAAATGGGAGTAAATATCCTTTGGCACATTCAGTGTTAATGTCAGAAGCTGCTGCTGCCTATAGGGTACCACTCTTCAGGTGAGGGAGTGTGTCTGATTACTGTGGTGTCCACGCCCCTGGCCTTTACATAGTTCCCTCTTCCACCAGCAGATGTCGCTGATAGAGTTTTAGTCTCTGCAAGACCGTGAGCTGAGAGGACATTGTCTGCACATTGTCCTCCGAACGGCAATGCGTCTCCATTGGACTGCATGTAGAATCTGTGCGCTTGCAGACGCTTACGCACAAATCACCATCCACTGACGCACAGAAAATGCAACAATTTGCGTTTTCAGGCGAACGCAGCCAAACGCAGGTACCATGCACTCCCATGTTAAACATAGGAACGTAGTATGCAAGTGTTTGGCTGCGTTCGCATATTCTGTGTCGCGAACCCAAATGTGAAACCGGTCTTAGCCTAGGGCTGATCAGGAGCAAAGGGCAAGTCTGGCAACTCAGACATCTTCACCTTCAGAGGTAACTCCAGGAACAGGGTGAGCCAAAGATCCCCAGTTGAAGGGTCAGACTAGTTCCCCTGTTTGCCTATCTTACCATAATGCTTCCTAAATCCCTAAACTGTTATACCAACCCATGAGAATATTGGGCTAGAAACACATCAGTTTTTAACTCTACCATGGAACTACTTGTTTTTCTCAGGTTTCAATAAAGCTTTTTGATCTTATCACCAAATGGTCAAGACGTCCTCATCCTCTCTGAACAATTTTGTTTCTGTTCGGCACCACCGGGGTGATTCCCTCAGTGCAGACTTTCCTCATGCTTCGTGAGTAGGTATGGGCGATCAATTCTGGTTCGGGACCTGGCTTGCTGCATTACAGCAAGGCAATAGTTAATACTCTTCCTATACTTACCAGGTCCGCTTTCCCTCTTCCTGCTGTGACACGTTGCTGCATCACTTCCGGGCTGCCCCTTATCTTCTGGCTATTGGAGCCAGTCACATGTCTCTTCACCCCGGAAGCTCGGAAGTGTCTCATTGACGCTGCACAGCTGCAAAGGATAACGTGGACCCAGTAAAGTATAATTGCCCTGATGATTAATTATTAAATTGCTACAACATAGCAACCCTGGTCACGAACACGAGGAAAATCAGCAAGTTTGCCCATCACTATGGTGAGCTCTTCCCTCATGGCTTTGTGCAGTACCACACAGGAGCGCCAGTGAGCACAGGAGAATCGAGTATCTGAAATCTGTGCTCCACCCTGGGGGCATTGACACTCAATAAAAGGGTGATCATTAGTGATAATATCATCTTAAAAGTGCCTGTTTATAATGCCAGGTATCAATCCTCCGGCCGTGTGGCCAGTGTACATGGGGCAGGGGGTTCGGTGCCCAGCACGTGGCTCTCTATGCTCTGCCCAGCCCGCTGTGCTTTCTCCTATACAGATCCCTCACCAGGCTCCCTGATCAAAAGGGTTTCTTGCTCCTATCCTAGGAAACTATGGCCCATAGGCTGGCTTCACATTGATGGTCAGGTCTGATCAGAGGCTGTCCGTATAAACCGTAGTATCCTATGGGGCCAGATAGAAGCCGGATGGCAGCTCTCTGCCATCCGATTTCTATCTGTCCGGGACAATCCGGGAGAATTCAGTATTCTCTAAAAGACACAAAAACGTTCCTTGCAACGTTTTTGTGTCCGAGAGGAGAATATCTCCTCTAATTGCCTATTCCTGCCGGACTGCCCCGGATTCACCCGGGTCCTCCCAGATCTGAGGCAATCCGGCGCTCCCTAGCATGGGAGCCTATGGGGCCGGATTGCCCGGTCCGGGATGATGTGGAAACCGGACACCTGCGGCTGCACGTCGCTGTTATTTCAGGACCGCGGCTAGCTCCCTGCATGCCGCGGTTCTGACTCATCAGTGGCGGCAGCTGTGTGCGGCAGCACACCGACCGGAGGGCACATTAGCCCTCCAGCTCTGTGTGCTGATCCGACCCGGGGCTGTCAGGTTCACCCTATGTGAAGGCGGCCATAAGCTTTTGCCTAATCTTCCGCCTCCCGAAAACCTGCCCTTCCATTGACTTCAATGTACAAGAATAAGACGCCAATTAAACGCTAGTTTGCAAAGCAAGATGGAATACGTGAACAATGTTGAATATATCTATAGATTAAAAGACTTTTGTTTTTGACCTTGATTCTAAGACATCGGTACTAATATGACGCCGCGGATCCTATTAGAGGACTTTTACAGATTTGCCTTCCATTAACATACACACAGGTTACACACTCGACTTAAATTAGTAAAGAAGCAAACATTTCTCTCTAAGCATTGCTACAAATTAATTAGCCGGAGACGCGCGTTACATTGTGACTCTGGGGTTGGCGCCACTTGCTTTAAAGTGGATGTATGTTTTTAATGAGTCTCGTAATATGGTTGCAAGATTCGGGCTAATGACTATAACAAGGTGTCAATGCTCAACAGCTACAAAACACTAATGAACGCACTGCAAATCCCCGATGCTATCGAGGCTCGCACTGTACCGCGTGTTTACATTAGTGCCTATATATTATTTATGGAATCTGGGATCGACAGCCTTAAACATTCATTAAACATTCAATACTGTTGACTTGTCCCCGTCCTCTCGGCAAATTAAATCATGTCTTCCACTCGATGATATCACCCACCAAGTTCAACTGAAGGTCGTTAGCCTCATGTCAACCTTTAAGCCACAAGAAAAATAGCAGTTGCAATAAATGAGTCCCATGCACACTTGGTTCCCCCTTCCCAAGGTTGTGGCAATACAGAGAAATGAGCAATGTTTTGGGCATGCAGGTATCACGAGTGTGTCAGGAGGCACGGATGAGACTGTAGAGGTCACTCGCAGAAGGTCCCAGCGTTTGGCGAAACAGTCAAAATCCTAAGAAAATGTCTATGTCACTTTAAGAGGCATTCCCCTTTTAGTTAAAGCTGGAGGTCACTAGGACCCAACTGATTCCTTACCTTGAGCTGCCTATATATTCCCCTTGACTCCCAGGATGCACTGCTGGTGACAGCCGTTCAGGTGATCCTGGTTGCATGCTAGCAGGGTTTCCTGGAGTCTGTTGGTTTGCTGCTTGGATCTGCTCAAGCTAAGTGTATCTTTTCCCTCTTTGTTTCCCTTGTGTGTTTCTCTAGTTGCTAGTCGGGATGACTAGTGATCACCCACTCTGATCCCTGTGTAGTGGTAGTCCAGGAACAGTCAGGGAATAGGTATCCTGGTGGCGAAAGTTGCGGAAACTGTATAGAGACGTTAGGGGAGCCAGGTGTCAGAGCTAGTTGTTCTAGGGGGTCACCATTCCCCCTTTTGGCTTTTTGCCATTAGCATCAGGGACTCCTTTCCCCCTCCAAGTTGTCGTCCAGGCTGGGTATCTCCTTACACCCAGCGTGACAGCAGGGCCTTTATCAAACCATAGGAAATGAGAGCTTTTGCAGAAAAATCACAATTTTTCAGTCATGCAGGGCCTTTATCAACCCTCCACAAGGTTGTAGCAATATAGAGAAATCCAAAAACCAGAGCACCAAGCATCCTTCTTTTGTAACTCTATAAGACCAAAAAAAAATTGCAATGTTTTGGCCATGTAGGGCCTTTATCAACCATAGGAAATAAGAGTTTTTGCAGAAAAATCACAACGTTCCAGTCACGCAGGGCCATTAGCAACCCTCCCAAGGTTGTAGCAATACAGAGAAATCCAGGAACCAGAGCACCAGACATCCTCCTTTTGATAACTTCATTAGTACTGAAAAATCACAATGTTTCAGCTATGCAGGGCCTTTATCAAACCATAGAAAGAGAGAGATGGTGACGAAAAATTATATTGTTTCAGCCACACAGGGCCTTTATAACGCCACAGAAAAGAGAGAGCATCCAGAAAAATCACAACAATTTAACAATGAAGGGCCTTGTTCAAGTCATAGATAAAGAGAGAGGTCAGAAAAATCTGAACATTTTGGTCACGCAGGGCCTTTATCAAGTTATGAAAAAGAGAGATGGTGCACAAAAATCACAATGTATCAGCTATGCAGGGCCTTTATCAAGCCATATAAAAAAGAGAGATGGTGCAGAAAAATCACAAAGTTTCAGACATACAGGGCCTTTACCAAGTGATAATAAAGTGAGCTGCTGCAGAAAAATGTTGTTTCGACCAAGCAGGCCCTTTATCAAGCCATGGACAAAGAGAGATAGTGAAGAAAAATCACAATGTTTCAGCCACACACACAGAGACTTTATCAAGCCATAGGAAAAAGAAAGATAGTGCAGAAGAATCACCATGTTTTGGCCATGCAGGGCCTTTATCAAGTCATAGAAATAAAGAGAGACAGTGTAGAAAAATCACAACATTTCTGACAAACAGCTGTCTTTATGAAGACATAGAAAGAAAGACATACTGCAGAAAAATCATAATATTTTGGCCATGCAGGTCCTTTATCAAGTGACTGAAAAAGAGAGCTAGTGCAGAAAAATCACAACGTTTCAGCCACACACGGCCTTTATCAAGTACAGAAAGAGAAATAGTGCAGAATAATCACAACATTTCAGTCACGCAGAGCCTTTATGAAGTGATGGAAAAAGAGAGATGGTGCATAAAAGTCAATGTTTCAGCCACACAGGGCCTTTATCAAGTACAGAAAGAGAAATAGTGCAGAATAATCACAACATTTCAGTCACGCAGGGCCTTTATGAAGTGATAGAAAAAGAGAGAGAGTGCATAAAAGTCAATGTTTCAGCCACACAGGGCCTTTATCAAGCCATATAAAAAAAGAGAAAGTGTAGAAAAATCACATTTCAACAATGCAGCACCTTTATCAAGCCATAGGAAAGGAGAGATACTGCAGAAGAATCACAAAGTTTTGGCCGATAGGACCTTTATCATGCCATAGAAATAGAGACATATGTATATGTATATCCACTTTCTCTGCTTGTACTTATGAATCTCATGCTATGTAGGACAAAACACTGCAATATATGGAGATAATCCCTTTACCATTTCCTAAGACGGGCATCAATCTGGGTAAAGAATATTGATGAAAAATCCTGGCGGCATCCATATTTTACGGCTACATTCCGTAGCACAGAACACCGTAAATGGTTCTGTAAATCATCCTATATAATAATTACCTTGTGTTATGCCCTTCCGCCGTTATTGTCCCTCCTATCTTCTGATTGGCCAGCAGCTGCAGGAACCATATTTGCACAAGTGATGGGTGTGCAAATAGGTGCCTACTGGTGGTAGTGGCCCCTCGCACACTACCACCAGCAGTGCCGCTAACAACCGGACCCCACGCCACCCGCAATCGATGCTTGGAACCGCTGAACACACAAGTTGCCGCTCACGCCGCCACCAACACAGATAAGCATACAGGACCTGTGGTGATGTCACGGTCATGTAATCAGTCACATGCACATGGCTTCGCCGCCAACACCAATAATCATACAGGACCTGTGATGTCACAGTCATGTGATCAGTCACGTGCACATGGCTCCGACGCCAACACCGATAAGCATACAGGACCTGTCGTGATGTCACGGCCACATAATCAGTCACATGCATGGGCGGAGCCAGGTGCACGTGACTAATCATATGACTGTGACATCACTACAGGTTCTGTATATTTAGCGGTGTTGGCGGCGGAGCCATGTGCACGTGACTGATTACATGACCGTAGAATCACCACAGGTCCTGTATGCTTTATTGGTGGCAGAGCCATGTGCACACAGGGGCTGGCTGGCAAATTTCAGCCTGGAACGCAAGCACACTGCAGAGGCCCATGAGCAGTGAGCTTCAGGGGCAGAGCAACCTCCCAGACCAACATAACAAATGGCCGGATGGCCCCAAAACTGCTGCTTGACCACTGGCCTGGGGGGCATTTGCCCCCTGCCACCTGGGCCAGCCAGCCCCTGTGTGCACACGACTGATTACATGACCGTGACATCACCACAGGTCCTGTAAGCGAATTGGGGGGCACAGAGAAACAAAAAACGATTGCACACAGATGATCACCAAGAAAAATAACAATCCAATTTTTCTGGATTTTTGGACCACTCTTTTTATTCGCTCGTGTGAGCGGACCCTTTGTAGAAAACCTTTTATGAGAAACCTTGTGACCCAACCATGGTAGAAAATCCCTAAAATGATAAATTTGGACCAAGGACATTTAAGTTCCCCCCCCAAAAAAACTAATATTAAAATAAATACATAGAAAACTATAATATTTTCTTAAAACGAATGAATCTTTAACATTTTTGCCGTTGATATAAAACAAAATATTTACAGAAAAAAAATTCGGGTCTCCCTGTTAATACTCTAAAAAGGATAAAAAATAATATTAATCATTAAAATAAACAACAAAGAGCGAGGTCATAAATTATATTAATGAGGATAAACCAAAGCCGAGACGCTAATGAAGAGCAAACACGTTGGTGACTTCAGACTGCAGAAAGGGAATCATCAGCCATTCAATTACAATGGTGTAAATATTTACATCATCATCATCATCATCATCGTCAGCCGAAAAACCATCAAAGTCTCACAATCCTCAGGGTAAACAAGAGTTTTCCTCGTTTGTTTGCTGATTTCATAATTACTATTGTTCTATCTCCAACACAGAAGTCACAGCTCCCTGATTTCTTCAATTGGGGAATAATTCTTTAACTTTATGACCTCCGAAAAAAATAAATGGTCACTGTCACTTTAAGAAAGTTTGCAAAAATTAATAGAAGAAACTTTATAATGTATCTAACTCTTTTCTCCACTTCCTGATCTTATTATTTGTTGTAAAAAAACCCGCAAGGGTAAGGAAAAGACAGACTGGTGGATCACTGAGAGATCACATTACAGCTGCCTATTGAAGTGTATGGAGAATAGAGAAGACAATGGAGAATCTGTCAGCAGGTTTGTGCTATGAATCTAAAGACAGCATGTTGTAGGGGATAACACATATTTCTGCAGTATGCTACTTATCACACTCTGTTTACCTGCAATGTTTGTTTTAGCTTCAGAAGATTATCATTGGTGGATTATCTCAACTAGTCCAGCATGTTCCCTGCTGTGATTAGCAGCTCACTGTCTATACACAGTGTACATTCAGAGCTTGCAGCTTTCTGAGGTCTGCTACATGCTACATCTAAAAACTGGGTCAGAACTGCTGCACCCAGTAATCTAAGTGATATATCGATGGAGTCGGGTCTCTCTGAATACATCATGTTGCTCTCACATGAGGTAGCAAAAACTTGCTGATGGATTCCCTTTAGAAGGGAGAGGCACAGATGTACAAACACAGAGTCGATGCTCTCTAGTAAGTGTTTATCTCACTCCAGAGCTACATTTAATATTACAGTATAATGTCCTACATGCTGCTGCTACTGAACATGTACTGCATAGAGACAGGAGAGCAGGAATCCCTCATGGTTGTGTGCTGTGTATGGGAGACAACATAGCAGCCAGTCTCTACCCACCAGCTCAGAGATGACTGTATAATGTCCTTCATGCTGCTGCTCGTGCTATTGAACAGGTACTACAGAGAGACAGGAGAGGAGGATTTCCTCAGGTCTGTGTGTGCTGTGTATGGAGACATCATAGCAATTAGTCTACCCCCAGTAGCTCAGAGATAACTATAATATCCTCCATGCTGCTGCTGTTTCTCAGCATGAGCTACATAGAGACAAGAGTGCAGCAATCCTTCATAAATGTGTGTGCTGTGTATGGGAGACATCATAGCAGCCAGTCCCCACCCACCAGCTCAGAGACAACTGAAAATTAGAAAAAGAGTCTTCAGAGGAGGATTTTGTAAAAAATGAAGGATGCAAGTCATAAATTGGTCATAAATTGTGTAACTTCTCATATACTGGTAATAGCTTATTCTGGTAAGTCCTCAGTAATGCCAGGTATGCTTTAAAGGGAATCTGTCAGCAGTTTTTTTCTATGTTACTTGACAGCAGCATGATGTAGTCACTACATTGCAGTGGTAGAGACCCTGATTACAGTGATGTTTCACTTAGTTTACTGTGTGCAGCAGTTGTGATAGAATCAAAGCTTTCTCTGCTGTAGATGATGCCCTGGCCTCTGATTGGTTGATTTCTGTGTACTTTGTCTATTGACAACTGCCAATCCATGGAAGGGGCGGGGTTGGACTAGGAGACATGAGAAACCTGGTCCTGTAGTGATAATCTTCTACTGATAAAACACAGGTTATGGCATACTGAAATAGCAAGTAACACATCCCTGGATTCAGGGTCTCTACCCCTATATCTTGCTGCTCTCAATTTACTTAGCAAAATGTTGCTTCAGATTCATTTAAAGGGAACGGGTCCAGAAACACAAATACATGTATATATAGGGATAGTTCCTGGTTAATAGCATTAAACTCATAGACCATAAGTTATTTTTCTCCCTGTAGCCGCTGCTCCGGTGAGGAGGTGAAACAGTTATTTATCTGAAGATTAACCCCCTGTTTGCAGGTAAATTATCATTTCTGCACACGACATATTGACGATACTTTAATGATTTTTGGAACATCTGCGGCAAATAATGGTTTATATTAAAGATTAACATGTTAAAAAGTATACAACTTAGTTTGCTTAAATAATGTTAGTAGTTGCAATATACGGTACATAATAATCAAATGTGATTGCCTTTGTAAATTCATTTTTAATATGTTTTTTATTACACTGAATATTATATCTGTTCCCTATAAGAAAGTATATAAACTTAAAGGAACAATAATAAATTATTACATTAAACAAGAACTATAGAAGTCCTCACCCTTTATCATATTCAGTATAGTTCTACATGAGCAGTCAGCGTAGATTAAAGTGGCGGCATCTCTCCATCAGCTCCACTTCTCTACTGCTTTACCAGCACAGCGCCACCATATTAATAGTGGCTGTGCCCGGTATTACAGCTCAGTGCTGTGAACTGGTTGACGGGGGAAGCAAAAAGAGACGGATCTTGATTGCCTTTTCTACGAATAAGTCCTACATTTTATTACCCCTAAAATACCAAATTTAATTTAGTTTGTGTTTATTTTTATTATGATCAATACTATTATTATTATTATTATTATTATTGTTATTATTAATATTAATATTTATTTATGGAGCAGCATTGATTTAATGAAAAGGGGATAATAACAGAATTTATGATAATATGAATAAATGAGTTTGAATCCATCAATAAATTTTATTATTTACATAATAATAATAATAATTATAATAATAATAATTATAATAATAACATATATTTTGTAAATTGAATAATCAATTTAATTATTATTATTTAATTGTATTATTATTATTATTATTAACACCTTTAACAATAATAAATATGATAATAATCAAATAATGATAATAATAATTTATTTAGTATTTATTTGTTTTTATTAACAATGCAATTTAAATAAGAACTATAAGTATTATTGTATTTATAATTATTAATTGAATAATAATAGTTTCTATAATTATTTTTATGTAAATTGCATTAATGATAAAATTAATAAATATTAAATAAATGTGGTTATAACAAACTTATTATTAGTCTATTAATAATTATAATAAACACAATAATAAAAATAATTATAATTATTATTTAAATTGCATTGTTGATAAAAATGAATAAATACTAAATAAATATGTTGATTATAATCATAATTAATATTATTAATAATAATAATAATTATAGCTGCTTAAATAAAAATAAACAAAATCAATACATTTGAATCGCCAATTAAATTATTATTATTATTTTAATTATTATTATTATCTCATTATTTTGTTATAAATTGACTTCATGATAAAAATAAAAAAAATTAGTAATGATAATAATAATAATAATAATAATAATAATAATAACAATAATGTTACAAATAAACACAAAATTAATTATTATGATTCAATGAATTATTATTTCTTTCACCTCCCATCAGACCATATTATTGGCAGATTTGTGTTGAAACATCCTAATAAACCCCCTGTAGAGTCCCCGCTTTTCCCCCCCGACCTCCGCTGATAACAGACTGGCACCAGTAATAATGGCTTGTCACATGCAGGTGATACATTTTGGGATCCGGCCGGAGCAATATTCTCCATAAACCAATATAAACACTTGATTACCGTCCAATTGTATCATCTGGAGCGGACATTACACCGCGCGGAGCGGAGGGTCAGCTCTTGTGGTGACAGCTTTGGCGCAGGAGAGGTGTAAAGTGAGGGGGAGGCTGATTTGGGCAATTTCGTCGGCCTCTTCTTTTGGATCTGAGCAGCAAATTGACTTGAGCAGCTGAAATTGCATTTGTCTGCTTCCTCACGTGACCAGAATGTAATCAGATGGTCCTAACCCGACGCCGGGTGCGAATCACAGACCGAGAGATGGAAAAATGCCAGGGCCGAATGATGAGGCCGGAGCTGGAAAACACATTCTTTATTGGACTCGAAGTGGAAATGATTCTGAGATGAGAGATCCCGGACTGAGATGACTCCTGAAATTAAAATATAACCAGAGCAGAAGTGTCACGTGTTGACTGCTCTGTCGTCCATGTAGTTTAAATGGGAGTAAATTTCCTTTGGCACATTCGGAGTTAATGTGTACATGCTGCTGTGTTGGTGTCTATGTGTGGGTGGCTCTTCAGGTGGGATGTTGTGGGTTTGTAAGGTGACCACAGCCCCTGGCCTTTAAATACTTCCCTCTGCCACCAGCAGGTGTCGCTGATAGAGTTTAGTCTCTTCAAGACCTGGAGCTGAGAAGACGTGTGTGCACTTTGTGCTGAAGCCTTATTGGTGTTTTCCTTAATTTGGGAGTTGCTGTACCCCTGGTTCATGGGTAGAATTGTGGGGATCTTAGCCTAGTGCTGATCAGGAGCAAAGGGCAAGGGTGGCAGCTTGGACATCCTCTCCTTCAGAGGTAATTCTGGGAACAGGGAGAGCCAGGGACCTCAGTCTAAGGGTCAGACTAGTTCCCTAATCACCTTTTTGCTCATCTTACATCCTGATTCCTTTTCCCCTTTACTGTTATACCACCATGTGACAGTAATGAATTTGCAAAAAAGCAAAGAAGAGCAAATAGGGTCTTATCTTTTATATGTGATGAGGCTAACCGAAAGTTATATGGTCACCTGGGAAGGTTGTGTAGCACACAACCAGCTTGAAGGCAGGGAACAATAGCTGCTGCGGGGTCCACACTCAAACGAACAATGTGGCTTCCAAATTCAAAAAGGACTCGTGTGTCCCGACCCGCGCTGCTTACATTAAGGCAATCAGACAGTGATCATCATCACAATATTCTCCTTTTATTCATCCTACGCGTTTCGGAGCCAGTCCCGACTCCTTCCTCAGGGAGTAGTGATGTCTACTACATCACTACTCCCTGAGAAAGGAGTCAAATTTTTCATTCAACTTTGGATTAGGCTGAAGGCACACTGTCATGCATCAAACACAGAGCATGTTTGATGCATGACAGTGATGTGAGTGTAATGTGTGATTTGGGTGAGTGTGGTGCGAGTGTGGTGTGGTGTGTGTGGGTGAGTGTGAATGGCTGTATGCATGTGAGTGTGGTGCGAGTGTGCTGCTTGAGTGCATGTGTGGTGCATGTGAGTGTGATGCTGTCCGCAGTCCTGAAGCAAACTTCAGACCGTGGACATCATTTGCAGGTGAATTTAAACTCCGCGGCTGTCAAAGCAGCAGAGTTTGAATTTGCCACTTTGCCGGTACAGTAACCAATCATCTTTCACCACTGTGACAGCAGCGGTGCAGGATGATTAGTAAAACACAGCAATTGTCAAAATGTTAAAAATCGCGGGGTTTTGCTCCTTATTAACCCCATCTGCAGCCTCTGTGCAGCATGTCAGCACAGAGGCTGCAGATGCGGCTAATAACCCGGTGTTTGAAGGGTTAAAATCATGTTGCTGTGGTGGCAGCTTGTGTCCAGGGAGTGTCCACACTTTCTGGACACATGCTGACATCGCACCCTGGCTGTGTCGGGGTTAATACTTTGTTTGAATCAAAGCCACTAATTGTCGGGTGCTATAAATTCACTTTAAATGCCGACTGCGGTAATGTATGCAATTTGTGTACAGTACTTTGGTGCAGTCTTCTGAAGTCAGGAGCTGTCCGAGGTACTGTACGCTAATAGCGTTCAGTACCGCAGCCGGCCTTTAAAGTGAATTTATATCACCCGACTATTAGCGGCTTTGGTTTAAACAAAGTATTAACCCCTTCACACCCAGGGTGTGATGTCAGCATGTGTCCAGGGAGTTTGGACACTCCTTGGACACAAGCTGCCACCACAGCAACATCGTTTTAACCCTTCAATCACCGGGTTATTAGCCGCATCTGCAGCCTCTGTGCTGGCATGCCGCACAGAGGCTGCAGATGGGGTTAATATGCAGCTAAACCCTGGGATTTTTACATTTTACACATCAGCTGTATTTTAGCTAATCATCTATCTCATGCATTTCCCTCTCAACGTGAGTGTAATGCGATGAACTCACAGTAATGTGACCAGTATCATTTAATGATACTGGTCTGAGTGCAATGCGAGTCTCCCTTGCATTACACTCGTGCGAGGCACACGGACAGTGTGACTTCAGCCTTATGCAGAAAGTTTGCACAACCTAAAGCAGCTTTATTCCACAAATTTGGCAAAATCAGCTTGATGTGTCTATTTCTGACCATTTACAAAATATATAGGCTGTCAGTGAATACAAACACTCTTGTTTCCATTTGGAGGCCGTCATCATTGATCAAGTCCGGCTCTCATCTGATACAATGTATCCAGTGTAGACAATGCTCTGTGAGCGAAACATTCCAGACTCCAGACAGATACACTGCAACAAACCAGAAGAGATCTGTGCAGCTGATACAATGTATCCAGTGTCTTCTGGCTCCGTACATGACGCCCCCTAGGGGTGTGTCTATAGGAACTGCGTTCTGGGCATGCGCAGTTCCAAAATCCGGTTCTGGAGGTCTGGATCAAACGGAATCAGGGTCCTCCGGATCCGGGTTACATAGAGCCTAATTTTAATCCATTGGGCACAGTCCTGGATCCGGGTGGTCATGGTTTTTGGCACGGAGACCAAAAATCCACCAAGTTGTGTTTTTGGTCCCAGAGAAAAAACCATGACCTCTTGGATCTGGGGCAATGCAGGATTGATCTAAAGGAAGCCTATGTAATCCGGATCCGCGAAAAAAGTGCAAAACTGGTTGTCCCCGCAAGTTCATCCGGCTCCATTGGGCCAAAAATGGACGTGGGTGCCTCCAGATCCAACTGGATTCACACGAATGGTGAAAAACTCCATCCTTAGAACTTTTTACTCTTTGTACTTGTGCTCAGTGAAACGTTTCTACCTTTTTTATTGAAGTCAATTAGTTAATCTTTAACAGAAAGAATTAGGAAAATGAAAAGCAAAAATTCCATCTTCTAGTTAAACGTTCCAGCCGCGTTACCATTTGACCTGTTGGCAACAGATTAGGCCTCATACAGTACACGCCGGAGTGGACACCGAGCCAAATCCCCAGCCTGGGAAGAGGATAAGCCTATTAAATAAACATCTAAGTGGCATCAGGGGCTTTTAAAGCTGGCAGCGCGGCGGTGGCAGCATGAACCGCGCACGTTCTGCTGTCAATTACCATCTCCGGTTAGGACAAACACAAATGTCGCCTCTTCTGTCGGCAATAATTACTATTTTGGATAAACATTGATAAGATGGATTCAAAACAGGATTTGGCATCTAAGTATGACATGGTGTTTGATGAAGTCCCAAGGACGAGCGCGGCCATCTGCATAACGTACAATGAACAGACTGAAATGATGCAAATAATCCGCAGTCATCATTACTGCTGCAACGGAACAAAAAGTGAAACTCCTGTGCAAGGTGCAACATTAAAAACATGAATGTTATCAGATCACGTGCAAAAATATGTGTCTGCACCACGTATAGGATGGCAGAGTCTATAACCATGGAGATCCATGGCGATACTAGAGTCCGATGGGCTACGCTGCAAAACTTAAACCTGAGACCCCCCCCCCCCACTGTATGTTGGCAAGACGTAAGAGCCCTTGCATTCTAAATCTTATCAGGAAATATTAGTTGCCCCACCTCTCTCCTTATATATTATTGTCCCCCATCCTGGTATATATGATCCACCATCCTGATATCTATGTCCCCCATAATATTCCCCATCCTGGTATAAGATGTCCTCTATCCTGGTATATATGATCCACCATCCTGGTATCTATGTCCCCCATCCAGGTATTAATATTCCTCATCCTGGTATATATGTCCCCCATCCTGGTATCTATGTCACCCATAATATTCCCTATCCTGGTATAAGATGTCCTCTATCCTGGTATATATTATCCACCATCCTGGTATCTATGTCCCCTATCCAGGTATTAATATTCCCCATCCTGGTATATATGTCCCCTATCCTGGTATCTATGTCCCCATAATATTCCCCATCCTGGTATAAGATGTCCTCTATCCTGGTATATATTATCCACCATCCTGGTATCTATGTCCCCCATCCAGGTATTAATATTCCCCATCCTGGTATCTATGTCCCCCATCCAGGTATTAATATTCCCCATCCTGGTATCTATGTCCCCCATCCTGATATCTATGTCACCCATAATATTCCCCATCCTGGTATAAGATGTCCTCTATCCTGGTATATATGATCCACCATCCTGGTATATATGATTCACCATCCTGCTATCTATGTCCCCCATCCAGGTATTAATATTCCCCATCCTGGTATATATGCCCCCTATCCTGGTATCTATGTCCCCCATAATATTCCCCATCCTGGTATAAGATGTCCTCTATCGTGGTATATATTATCCACCATCCTGGTATCTATGTCCCTCATCCAGGTATTAATATTCCCCATCCTGGTATCTATGTCCCCCATCCTGGTATAAGATGTCCTCTATCCTGGCATATATGTCCCCCATTCTGGCATATATGTTTCCCATCTTGGAATATATGTTCCTCATCCTAGAATATATCTCCCACATCCAGGTATTAATATTTCCCATCCTGGTATATATGTCTCCCATTCTGGAATAAGATGTCCTCTATCCGGGTATATACACTACTGTTCAAAAGTTTGAGGTCATTTCGAAATGTTCTTGTTTTTGAAAGAAAAGTACGTTTTTTTCAATGAAGCTAACATTAAATGAATCAGAAATACACTCTATACATTGCTAATGTGGTAGATGACTATTCTAGCTATAAACGCCTGGTTTGTAATGCAGTAACGACATAGGTGTATAGAGGCCCATTTCCAACAACCACCACTCCAGTGTTTAATTGGTACATTGTGTTTGTTAACTGTGTAAGAAGGCTAATGGATGCTTAGAAAACAATAGAAAACCCTTGCACACGTATGTTAGCACAGCTGAAAACAGTTTGGCTGATTAGAGAAGCTATAAAATTGACCTTCCTTTGAGCTAGTTGAGAATCTGGAGCATTACATTTGCTTGGTTTATGAAACTCTGAAAATAGCCAGAAAAAGAGAACTTTCATGTGAAACTCGACAGTCTATTCTTGTTCTTAGACATGAAGGCTATTCCATGCGAGATATTGCCAAGAAACTGAGGATTTCCTACAAAGATGTGTACTTCTCTCTTCAGAGGAGAGCACAAACAGGCTCTAACCAGAGTAGAAAGAGAAGTGGGAGGCCCCGCTGCAAAACTGAGCAACAAGACAAGCGCACATTAGACTCTAGTGTGAGAAATCGACGCCTCACAGATCCTCATCTGGCAACTTCACTAAATAGTACTCCCCAAAGGTCTGCAATGCTGGAATTGCTGCAGAGGGAGCATTCTTTGACGAAAAAGGAAAACACAAAATTGTCTTGGTGACCCCAAACTTTTGAACAGTAGTGTATGTCCCCCATCCTGGTGTATATGTTCCCCATTGTGGGTCCATCTTGGTATATATGTTCCCCATCCTGAAATATATGTCCCCCATCAAGGTATTAATATTCCCCATCTAAGTATATATGGTCCTCATCCTGGGCCCATACTGGTGTATATGTCCCCATCCTGGTATAAGATGTCCTCTATCCTGGTATATATATCCCTACCCTGGTATATATGTTCCCCATCCTGGTATATATGTCCCTATCCTGGTATATATGTCCCCCATCCTGGTATATATGTCCCCCATCCTGGTATATATGACCCTATCCTGGTATATATATCCCTCATCCTGGTATATGTCTCCCATCCTGGTAGATATGATCCCATATCCTGGTATATATGATTCTCCATCCTGGAATATATGTTCCCCATCCTGGCATATATATTCCCCATTTTGGATCCATCCTGGTATATATGTCCCCATCCTGGTATATATGTCCTTATCATGGTATATTTCCCCATTCTGGTATATTCCCATCCTGGTATATGCCCCATTATATTGTCCTATATATATATATCCCCCATTCTGGTATATGTCCCCATCCTGGTATATATGTCCCCCATCGGTATATATGGTATATATGTTCCCCAACCTGGAATATATGTTTCAATCCTGGATATCTGTCACCCATGCAGGTATTAATATCCCCCATCCAGGTATATATGGTCCTCATCATCCTGGGTTCCCATCCTGGTATAGGATGTCCCATCCTGGATATATGTCCCCATCCTGGTATATATATGTCCCACCCTTGTATTGTATTCCCCATCCTTGGCCCATCCAGGCATATATGTTCCCCATCCTGGTATATATGTCCCCATTCTTGGCCCATGCTGTCCTCCATCCTGGGTCCATGTTGGACCTTGATATGTCGCCATCCTGGGACGCCCCTTATGGAGATAGGCTAGGGTCACATCGGCGTTTTTTGTTTAAAATCCTGATCCGGTTTTGAGCTTTAATAAAGCTCAAAACCGGACCAGGAAAGGCTCCTGATAGAAGCCTATGCAAAACACCGGATGGCTTCACAAGCCATCCGGTGGCCGGATCCGGCACTGCTGCCTGCGTTTAAAATCATGCAGGCAGCAGTTTTCGCAGCGTTTACCGGGACCGCACTGCGTTCACCGGATGGCTCAGGATGTGTAATCCCTGAGCCATCCGGTAACTGCATAGCTTGCGGTTCCCGATCTGGCAAGTAACTATGTGCCGCGGTTAGCCACGCCCCTTTAACGACGTCCCCGCCCTCACAAGACTGGATTACGGCCAGAGGGGGCGGGCATCAAGAAGGAGCGGGCGGAGGCTGCTGCACACAGCCCCGCCCATGGATTTCCTTCACTCTGCCTACGAAAGAATGTTGTAAGTATATACTTACAATGCAAATGTACACATTTAACCGTTACTAGACATCAATACAGCTTAGTTGTAATACAGGGGTCTATGCACCCCAGTATAGTGATACGGGGGGGCCCCTTTGGTTTACATGCACGGGCTCCGAAGAGCCTGTGACCATTGAGAAATTGTAGAAGAACACTATAGAAGTCGCCGGCCGGTCTGTAGGGGGGTCTAAGCCCCCTACAGACCTCAAACAGTCATTTAGGTCAGCTATTTTAACTCTTTATTAACTTGCCAGATCGGGAACCGCAAGCTATGCAGTTACCGGATGGCTCAGGATTACACATCCTGAGCCATCCGGTGAACGCAGTGTGGTATTCAGCACACAGTTTTGAAAAAAATGTGTGTGCGACCGGCATTGCGTTCACCGCATCCGGATCCGGATGCGGTGAATGCAATTTAGGTTTCCAATGTGACCCTACCCTTACATAACTTTTTATTCTCTCAGCACACACAGAATCAATACAACATTGCTTTTTTCTGATAACCTGTGTTGTAAAGTTGCTTCATCCTTTATTTTATTATTCATCTATTTTGCCTTCTTTAATATGCCATTATTGCATTCTTGTGGTCCTATCACCAGATTTTCCAAATGTAATTTTTCGTGGTAAGAACTGATGACCAACTCAGCTCTACTAGCTCTGCTAGATCTTGAGTATTTCTATCAAAGGCAGATAACAAACTCAGTGCTCCTATAGCTTGATAATATCAGCACTGCTACATTCTGTGGGATTCAGACACCAGTCTCTGTGTGTCAGCACCAAGCCCGCCCCGGCTCTGCTACCTCTGTGTGTCTGTGCCGATTGCTCGCAGGTTGTAATATCCGCGCTTTACTCCTCATGCAGACGACTAATCCCGCTATCTCTCTTACAAAGCGCATTGTTTAATTAATCAATACTGGCCTCAGGGCTGATATTGACTGGCATAAAAAGGCAGGAATGAGAAAATGATGAATGGATAACAGAGCGGCATTGCCAGGGACGGTAATATAACTGGGTGCCCCCCGCTCCATCCAGCCAATGACACCCCACATATCAAACCCAGGAGCATCCAGAAGAAGAAGTGCCATCCTTTATAATAACAGATTGCTGCTGGGTCTGATCTAACAGATGATTACTGGACATGTGAATTTAGCCTTAATCTGCCTCACTGGAGCAGCAGCTACAGGGAGAAAATGAAATGATATCTTACCTGCAGCCACTCACTTCCTGTTATCAGGACAGGGCAGGAAGTGGTTAAAGTCACAAGTGAGCAGTGAGCCCAGCTCTCATCACTCCCTGGCACTTTGAATAACAGCTTGCTCTGCACACACAAGCCGCACATACATGCTGCACACACATCGCAAACACACATTGCACACATGCTGCACACACTTACTGCACACACACTGCACACACACTACATAGCAGGGACACATATATAAGATAATCTCAGCACAGGAGATGTGCTATGATCAGACCATGTCCCTGTATGGTCAGACACCTCCATTACACAGTACATAGCAGGGACACATATATAAGATTATCTCAGCACAGGAGATGTGGTATGATCAGACCATGTCCCTGTACAGTCAGACACATCTATTACACAGTACATAGCAGGGACACATATATAAGATTATCTCAGCACAGGAGATGTGGTATGATCAGACCATGTCCCTGTACGGTCAGACACATCCATTACACAGTACATAGCAGGGACACATATATAAGATTATCTCAGCACAGGAGATGTGGTATGATCAGACCATGTCCCTGTACAGTCAGACACATCCATTACACAGTACATAGCAGGGACAGATATATAAGATAATCTCAGCACAGGAGATGTGCTATGATCAGACCATGTCCCTGTACAATCAGACACATCCATTACACAGTGCATAGCAGGGACACATATATAAGATTATCTCAGCACAGGAGATGTGGTATGATCAGACCATGTCCCTGTATGGTTAGACACATCCATTACACAGTACATAGCAGGGACACATATATAAGATTATCTCAGCACAGGAGATGTGGTATGATCAGACCATGTCCCTGTACAATCAGACACATCCATTACACAGTACATAGTAGGGACACATATATAAGATTATCTCAGCACCGGAGATGTGGTATGATCAGACCATGTCCCTGTACAATCAGACACATCTATTACACAGTACATAGCTGGGACACATATATAAGATAATGGCCAGGGTCACATTTGCGGTTGGACCCTGGCCTGCCGGATTCCGGTTTCAACTTAGCAATTTTTCCATCACCGCATAGCGTTTCCGCTATGCGGTGCTGGAAACCGCAGTCCCTAGTTACCCGGTGTTTACCTGCACGACCTGTCACACAGGCAGCGGCTCGGAGGGCGTTTTACAGCGCCGCACAGGAAATCGTGTCTGCAACGGTTTCCTGTGCGGCGCTGTAAAACGCCCTCCGAGCCGCTGCCTGTGTGACAGGTCGTGCAGGTAAACACCGGGTAACTAGGGACTGCGGTTTCCAGCACCGCATAGCGGAAACGCTATGCGGTGATGGAAAAATTGCTAAGTTGAAACCGGAATCCGGCAGGCCAGGGTCCAACCGCAAATGTGACCCTGGCCAATCTCAGCACAGGAGATGTGCTATGATCAGACCATTTCCCTGTACAATCAGACACATCCATTACACAGTGCATAGCAGGGACACATATATAAGATTATCTCAGCACAGGAGATGTGGTATGATCAGACCATGTCCCTGTATGGTTAGACACATCCATTACACAGTACATAGCAGGGACACATATATAAGATTATCTCAGCACAGGAGATGTGGTATGATCAGACCATGTCCCTGTATGGTCAGACACATCCATTACACAGTACATAGCTGGGACACATATATAAGATTATCTCAGCACAGGAGATGTGGTATGATCAGACCATGTCCCTGTACGGTCAGACACATCCATTACACAGTACATAGCAGGGACACATATATAAGATTATCTCTGCACAGGAGGTGTGGTATGATCAGACCATGTCCCTGTATGGTCAGACACATCCATTACACAGTACATAGCAGGGGCACATATATAAGATTATCTTAGTACAGGAGCATTATTATTAATCACATCCAACTGTGAAAATCATTGCTATTCCAAGATCTATCGATTAAAATTAACTTTATTCATAGGAAAAACCCCTTTAAGAAAAGGTGCAAATTTAAATTAATTGACACAAAAAAAGCTAAAAACGCCAAAAACGAAACAAAAAAAAGCAGACGTGCAATAATGATTCAGGCCTACAGGACATAAAATACGTTAGCTATTAGCTAAAACACATAGGAGGAGACAGATTCTACAGAGAACACAATGGCATATGGAAACGCGCCAAGTAAGGGTCCCGTCACACTTACCAGGTCGTATCATTGTCAGGATCGCTGGAGCGTCGCTACGTGGTCGCTGGTGAGATGTCAAACAGTCAGATCTACTCAACAACGCAGCAGCGATACGGCGACCCGTATAATGGCCTCGGCGGTTGTTTGAACCCGGTCACACAGCAGCTAGTCTGATGACTCAGACCTACGTGGTTGAGCTCTGAGTCGCCAACGAGGCCGTTGTTATGGCGTAAACACACCAATGCATGCTGCCCAGCGGGAACCCAACGATCAACGCTGCTACGTGTCAAACCTAGCGACAATGGCACTTTCACTAGAAAGCTCTAGAAGGTATTTAGTAAAGGAGATGAGGATAAGGGGACGTGCACCTGTCTGCAGACACCGGGGTGGGTTGTGTCTCCAGCTTCAGGCTGATTTACTGCGCACTCTCGGCTTTTTACATACCTGCGCCTACTTTACTTCCAGACCGCACTTCATTTCACACCTGATTCCCCACCAAGAGAATTATAGACGGTGACATGTGCACCGCCACCGCCACCGCCAGTGGGCTTTGTTGGTCATCACTTCATAGATCTACGACTGTCAACGAGAATAGAATAAAGATAGAAGAAAGGCCAAGGAGGATGGAAACAAGAGTCTGTCCGCTCCTCAGAGGTGGGCGCACAGCTACAGGGGGCTACACAGTTTACATTCAGTTTTGATTTTACACAAAGGAGTTTTCCCATGAACAAATCTCATTTTAATCTATACTTCGTGGAATAATAATAATTTTCACAATTGAATGTGATTAATATCTATCTATCTATCTATCTATCTATCTATCTATCTATCTATCTATCTATCTAATTCAAATAAGCTTTATTGGCAGGACAAAATACACAACAGTTTTGCCAAAGCAAGTGTACAAAAGGGAATAGGGATAGGGACTGTGGGGATGGTGGGTAGGGCTGTAGGAAAGGTAGATGGGGGCAGATCCAGGGTGCAAGCTATAAGAACAATGGATGGGGCAGATCCAGGGTGGGGGTAATAAGAACAATGGATGGGGCAGATCCAGGGTGGAGGCTATAAGAACAATGGATGGGGCAGATCCAGGGTGGAGGCTATAAGAACAATGGATGGGGCAGATCCAGGGTGGAGGCTATAAGAACAATGGATGGGGCAGATCCAGGGTGAAGGCTATAAGAACAATGGATGTGGGCAGATCCAGGGTGAGGCTATAAGAACAATGGATGGGGCAGATCCAGGGTGGGGGCTATAAGAACAATGGATGGGGGCAGATCCAGCGTGGGGGCTATAAGAACAATGGATGGGGGCAGATCCAGGGTGAGGGCTATAAGAACAATGGATGGGGCAGATCCAGGGTGGAAGCTATAAGAACAATGGATGGAGGCAGATCCAGGGTGGGGGCTATAAGAACAATGGATGGAGGCAGATCCAGGGTGGAGGCTATAAGAACAATGGATGGGGGCAGATCCAGGGTGGGGCTATAAGAACAATGGATGGGGGCAGATCCAGGGTGGGGGCTATAAGAACAATGGATGGAGGCAGATCCAGGGTGGAGGCTATAAGAACAATGGATGGGGGCAGATCCAGGGTGGAGGCTATAAGAACAATGGATGGGGGCAGATCCAGGGTGAAGGCTATAAGAACAATGGATGGGGGCAGATCCAGGGGGGGCTATCAGAACAATGGATGAGGGAAGATCCAGGGTGATGGCTATAAGAACAATGGATGGAGGCAGATCCAGGGTGGGGGCTATAAGAACAATGGATGGGGCAGATTCAGGGTGGAGGCTATAAGAACAATGGATGGGGGTAGATCCAGGGTGGGGGCTATAAAAAAAATGGATGGGGCAAATCCAGGGTGGAGGCTATAAGAACAATGGATGGGGCAGATCCAGGGTGGGGGCTATAAAAAAAAATGGATGGGGGCAAATCCAGGGTGGAGGCTATAAGAACAATGGATGGAGGCAGATCCAGGGTGGAGGCTATAAGAACAATGAATGGGGCAGATTCAGGGTGGAGGCTATAGGAACAATGGATGGGGCAGATCCAGGGTGGGGCTATAGGAACAATGGATGGGGCAGATCCATGGTGGGGAATATAGAAGTCCATATCATAGTTCTCTTTCTCGCAGTCTATGACATGCGCTCACATACCGCGCTGCTATCTCCACTGTTCTTTCTTCTTCCCCCAGCAGGATATATGTTTTCTCTTCCTCCTTCTTGGTTATGAAATCCGGAAATCAATCTATCTATCTATCTATCTATCTATCTATCTATCTATCTATCTATCTATCTATCTATCTATCTGTCTGTCTGTCTGTCTGTCTCTGTCTATCTATCTATCTATCTATCTATCTATCTATCTGTCTGTCTGTCTGTCTGTCTGTCTATCTATCTATCTGTCTGTCTGTCTCTGTCTATCTATCTATCTATCTATCTATCTATTATTATTATTATTATTATTATTATTTATTTATTTATATAGCGCCATTAGGTTCCATGGAGCTTTACATGAGGATGAGGGAGACAAGAACAAGTACACTAAATCTAGGCGATCAGGACGTACAGGTACAGGAGGGGAAGGGACCCTGTCCACGAGGGCTCACAGTCTATGAGGGGTGGGTTAGGATACAGTAGGATGGGGGAATGTCAGGTATGGGGCGTTCGCCTGGGTCTCATGGCAGGTTGTAGGCTTGACGGAACAAGTGAGTCTTCAGGTGACACTTGAAGCTACTCAGGGTAGGAGAGTGTCTGACGTGTTCGGGTAGGGAGTTCCAGAGTAAGGCAGATGCCCGGGAGAAGTCCTGGACTCGGTTGTGCGAAGAGGTGATGAGGGGGGAGCAGAGGAGGAGTTCTTGGGAGGAGCAGAGGTTGCGTGAGGGTAGGTATCGGGAGACCAGGTCGGAGATGTATGGTGGGGCCAGGTTGTGTATGGCTTTGTACGCCATGGTTAGTGTTTTGAATTGGGATCTCTTGGAGACGGGGAGCCAGTGAAGGGCTCGGTAGAGGGGGGAGACAGGGGAGAAGCGGGAGGACATATAGATGAGTCGGGCAGCGGAGTTGAGGATAGACTGGATAGGTGTGAGGGAGTTAGCCAGGAGGCCGTTGAGAAGGAGGTTGCAGTAGTCAAGGCGGGAGATGATAAGAGCATGGATGAGTGTTTTAGCGGTGTTGTCGGTGAGGAAGGAGCGGATCCGTGAGATGTTCTTGAGCTGGAGCCGGAGGGATGTGGTGAGGGCCTCGATGTGGGGTTTGAAGGATAGGGAGGAGTCAAGGATTACCCCGAGGCACTTGGCTTGGGGGACTGGGGAGAGGGCGCAGTCGTTGACGCAGATGGATAGGTTGCGAGGTGGGGTGGAATTTCTTGGGGGGAGGACTATGAATTCAGTTTTGTCCATGTTGAGTTTAAGGAAGCGAGCAGAGAAGAAGGATGAGATGGCAGAAAGGCATTGAGGGATTTTAGAGAGTAGGGAGGTGATGTCAGGGCCGGACAGGTAGATTTGGGTGTCGTCAGCGTAGAGGTGGTACTGGAGGCCATGGGACTCAATGATTTGCCCTAGGCCGAGAGTGTAAATGGAGAAAAGTAGGGGTCGCAGGACCGAACCTTGGGGGACTCCAACAGAAAGGGGCTAGGGTGAGGAGGAGGTGTGGGAGTGGGAGACGCTGAAGGTCCGGTCCGTTAGGTATGAGGAGATCCAGGAGAGGGCAAGGTGGGTGATGCCAAGGGATTCCAGGATCCGGAGAAGAAGGGAGTGGTCAACCGTGTCGAAGGCGGCAGACAGGTCAAGGAGTAGCAGGATGGAGTAGTGGTGTTTGTTCTTGGCGGTCAGTAGGTCGTTGGTGACTTGGGTCAGGGCTGTTTCGGTGGAATGGAGGGGTCGGAAGCCGGACTGTAGTGGGAGCACGAGGAGAGATGAGAGGACAGTTCGGAGTGGACGTGTTTTTCAAGTAGCTTAGAGGCGAATGGGAGAAGAGATATGGGGCGATAGTTAGAGACAGAGGTAGCGTCAAGTGAGGTTTTTTTTAGGATGGGCGTGATTAGGGCGTGTTTGAAGACCGAGGGGAAGGTACCAGTGCTAAGTGAAAGGTTAAAGAGGTGGGTGAGGGCTGGGATGAAAATGGAGGTGTGGTTGGGAATGAGGTGGGATGGGAGCGGGTCGTGGGCGCTGGTGGTGAGGTGTGATTTTGACAGGAGGGAGGAGAGTGGTCTTCAGTTATGGGGGGGAAGTGGCTGATGGAGGAGGAGGGCAGTGTAGGTGGGAAGGGGAGGTGTGGGGATACTGGACCGAAGCTGCTTCTGATCTTATCGATCTTCTCCTTGAAGAAGGTCGCAAAGTCTTCAGCAGAGATGAGGGGAGAAGGGGGAGGAGCAGATGGGCGAAGTAAGGAGTTGAAATTTTTGAAGAGCTGTTTGGGGTTGCGGGACAGAGAGGTTATAAGGGATGAGAAGAACACTTGCTTGGCGGTAGTGAGTGCCGTCTTGAAGTCAGTGATGGATTGCTTGAACAGAGCAAAGTGCTCGGGGGTGTGAGACTTTTTCCATCTCCTCTCGGCGACTCTGGACGCCCGTCTCAGGTTTTTAGTGAGGGTGGTGTGCCAGGGTTGCCTGTTAATGCGTGGAGCATGGAGAGTGAGGGGGGCGGCTAGGTCGAGAGCGTTCGTTATGGTGGTGTTGTATAGGGTGGTGGCAGTGTCAATGTCGTCAGCGCAGGGTAGGTCGGTGAGAGGGAGGAGTGATTCAGAGAATAAAGGAAGATCAAGATCTTTTAGGTTTCGGCGAGGGTGATCAAGATTGCAGAGAGGGGGTAGTGAGGCAGGGGAGAAGAGGGCGGAGAAGGTCAAGAGATGGTGGTCGGACAGTGTGAGTACCGAGGTTGTGAGGTTAGAGAGGGAGCAAAGGAGGGTAAAGATGAGGTCAAGCGTGTGGCCTTGTTCATGGGTGGGAGAGGAGGACCATTGGGAGAGCCCTAGGGAAGTGGTCAAGGAAAGAAGGTTGGAGGCGGCTGGGCGGGGAGTGTCAATGGGGATATTGAAGTCGCCCATGATGATGGAGGGGATGTCAGTGGAGAGGAAGTGAAGTAGCCAGGTGGTGAAGTGGTCAAGGAAGGAGGCGGTGGGTCCGGGGGGGCGGTAGATGATGGCTATTTAGAGGTTGCAGGGGGAGAAGATTCGGACTGAGTGGGCTTCGAAGGAGGGGACAGTGACGGATGGGGGCTGGGGGATGGGGCTGAAGGTGCAGGAGTTGGACAGCAGTATGCCGACTCCACCGCCGTGTTTGCCAGAGGGACGGGGGGTGTGGGACAGGCTGAGGCCGCCGTAGGATAGTGCAGCAGGGGAGGCCGTGTCGAAGGGGGTGAGCCAGGTCTTGGTCAGGCCAAGGAATGACAGTTTCCTGGAGATAAAGAGATCATGGATGTCGGGGAGTTTGTTGCACACTGAGCGGGCATTCCAGAGTGAGCCAGGTAGAGCGGTAGGTGGGGCATGGGTTGGGGGAATGGGTCTGATGTTGGTGGGGTTGCGAGAGCTAGTGGTGGTGAGGTTGCGATGGTTGGCGGTGGGTCGCGGGATGAGGGTTGTTGTGGGCCAGGATTGGGGGAGATGTCACCGGCAAGGAGGAGGACCAATTCTATCTATCTATCTATCTATCTATCTATCTATCTATCTATCTATCTATCTATCTATCTATCTTTCTTTCTTTCTTTCTGTCTATCGCCATTCATTTCAGTGGTCATGCTTCTTCTTCCAGTCCATGGCCTTGTATTGTGCTGTGACCCGGTGCGGTCCCATCTCTTTTTCTTACTGAATTGGTGTAATTTCCAGTCATTTTTGGAATAAAATTTACAAAATCAGAGCTCAAAACATAACTGGCCTTCCTCTGCATTGTGCGGATCCTCCTTAGTCAGTGCTCGGTGTAATCACTTCTTGTGGCTCTCACCTCGGCTGACTCCTGTTCCTCCAGGTTATTAGATTGAGTCCTACTTAAAGGTCACACAATCAGAAATAGAAAATTGTTCCAATCTCCTTTGGTTAAATTAAATTAGCTTTCATCAAACCCCCCGAAGCGCGTTCAGTTCAGCAGCTGCTTCAGTTACCGTCGCGGTGGTCTATTCCCACACTGTAATGTTTATAGACGTGGATGCTGCAATACCAGACTCAACCTGCGCACAGTGGTGGCGCTATTGGGGGATAAAAAGACATTTTTTTTGTTACCTATGCTGTCTTTTCCTCTCTGTTTAGCTTTCTTATTACCGTCGATCGCTCTCCTGCCTGAAATGGCTAATAACAGGGCACATTGCATGCATTTTTCTCCTCTCTATCATTTATACTCTGTTATTGAGAAACTTTATTGCAAACATAAGGGCTTAGTCTTTTTTTTAATAAGAAATTTTCTTTGCAGAGCACATTTCGTCTCCTTGTAAGTACGCAGTCAGTCATGCAGAATCGCACGGCCCAATTTTCGATAATTGCTCTGAGATTATAGCTTGTGTTGTCTTTTCTGCACGTATATGCTGTTTAGAAGTTCATTCCTCAATTGCTACATGGTGAAATATAAAGTATATGGCGTAAATTAAATCATGTGGCAGATAGAGGCTCCTAACAAGGGTTAATAAATCGCTATGCCTTGCACCTTTCCTGATGCACCAGCTCCCTGAATGCTCCTCCATTGACTCATTTCTTCCTTCCACCTCCAGTCTTCACTCTTCAGTGCCTCCAACGTTCACTAACTCACACGCAATGTCAAGGTGCACTTCCCGCCCTAAAGGTCACTATTTTGCTTGGTTAGAGGAAAATAAATTTGGCAAATGTTTTATTAAATTTTAAGTGAATTTGATTAAACTCCTGCTGCTGCCAGTTGTCTTACAGCCAGACACAAGAGAGTGAAAAGGAGAAGTAAGCAGACAAACATGACTATCAAGTGATTAGCTTTAGCTCCGTCCCTTTAACCATGAGATTAGTTTTCCTTTGACTTACTGCACATAAAGCAGAGAGGGGAGGCTCCTGCTGCAGGCAGTTGTCTTACAGCCTGTCACAGGATAGTGAAGAGGAGAAGGAAGGGGACAGATATGGTTAACCAGTGATTAGCTAAAGCCCTATCCCTTTAACCAAGAGATTACCTCGCCTTTGTTTTACTGCATGCAAATCAGAGGAGGGAGGCTCCTGCTGCAGCTAGTTGTCTTACAGCCAGACACAGGGCATTGAAGAGGAGGAAGAAAGGGATAGACATGACTGATCTCCTAAGAAACAGAAATTTCCTTATGTATTTCATAGTTTTACTTGTCAGAAGGGAGAGGGTCCTGCTATAGCCAGTTGTCTTACAGCCACACACAGGACAGTGAAGAGGAGGAGAAAGGGGACATACGTAGCTAATCTATTAAGACACACCGATATTTCCTTATGTATTTCCTAATTTTACTTGTCAGAGTGGGAAGACTCCTGCTGCAGCCAGTTGTCTTACAGCCAGAAACAGGGCAGTGAAGAGAAGGAAAACGAAAGACATAGCTGGTCTCCTTAGTCACAGATACATTTTATGTGTTTTCTAGTTTTACTAGCCAGAGGGGGGAGGATCCTGCTGTAGCCAGTTGTCTTACAGACAGACACAGGACAGTGAAGGAGAAAGGGGAAAAACATAGTTAAACTATAGAGAAACAAAGAGTTCCTTATGTGTTTCCAATTTTACTTGTCAGAGTGGGAAGACTCCTGCTGCAGCCAGTTGTCTTACAGCCAGAAACAGGGCAGTGAAGAGAAGGAAAATTAAAGACATAGCTGGTCTCCTGAGTCACACATATATTTTTGTTATGTTTTTCCTAGTTTTACGTGCCAGAGCGGGAGGATCCTGCTGCAGCCAGTTGTCTTACAGCCAGACACAGGACAGTGGGGAGGAGGAGAAAGGGGACAGGCATGGCCAATCTACTGAGACACAATAATTTCCTTATGTATTTCCTAATTTTATTTGTCAGCCAGTTGTCTTACAGCTATACACAGGACAGTGAAGAGGAGGAAAAAGGGGACAGACATGGCTGATCTCCTAAGACACAGAGATTTCCTTATGCATTTCATTGTTTTACTTGTCAGAGGGGAGAGGCTCCTGCTGTAGCTAGTTGTCTTAAAGCCAGAAACAAGGCAGTGAAGAGGAGAAGTGAAAGGACAGACATAACTGGTCTCCTGAGTCACACATAGATTTTATGATTTTCTTAGTTTTACTTGCCAGAGGGGAAAAGCTCCTGCAGCAGTCAGTTGTATTCCAGCCAGCTACAGTACAGTGAAGAGGAGAAGGAAGGGGACAGCCATGGCCAATCTCCGGACACACTCAGTACATAGAGACAGCATTATAGTAGTTATATTCTTGTACATAGGGGGCAGTATTATAGTAGTTATATTCTTGTACATAGGAGCAGTATTATAGTAGTTATATTCTTGTATATAGGATCAGTATTATAGTAGTTATATTCTTGTATATAGGAGCAGTATTATAGTAATTATATTCTTGTACATAGGACCAGTATTATAGTAGTTATATTCTTGTACATAGGGGCAGTATTATAGTAGTTATATTCTTGTACACAGAGGGAGTATTATAGTAGTTATATTCTTGTATATAGGGGGTAGTATTATAGTAGTTATATTCTTGCACATAGGGGCAGTATTATAGTAGTTATATTCTTGTACATAGGAGCAGTATTATAGTAGTTATATTCTTGTATATAGGAGCAGTATTATAGTAGTTATATTCTTGTACATAGGAGCAGTATTATAGTAGGTATATTCTTGTACATAGGAGCAGTATTATAGTAGTTATATTCTTGTACAGAGGGGTAGTATTAAAGTAGTTATATTCTTGTATGTAGGGGCGGTATTATAGTAGTTATATTCTTGTACATAGGGGCAGTATTATAGTAGTTATATTCTTGTATATAGGGGCAGTAGTATAGTAGTTATATTCTTGTACATAGGTGGCAGTATTATAGTAGTTATATTCTTGTATATAGGAGCAGTATTATAGTAGTTATATTCTTGTATATAGGGCAGTATTATAGTAGTTATATTCTTGTATATAGGGGCAGTATTATAGTAGTTATATTCTTGTACATAGGAGCAGTATTATAGTAGTTATATTCTTGTACATAAGGGGCAGTATTATAGTAGTTATATTCTTGTATATACGGACAGTATTATAGTAGTTATATTGTTGTATATAGGGGCAGTATTATAGTAGTTATATTCTTGTACATAGGTGCAGTATTATAGTAGTTATATTCTTGTACATAGGGGCACTATTATTGTAGTTATATTCTTGTATATAGGAGCCGTATTATAGTAGTTATATTCTTGTATATAGGAGCAGTATTATAGTAGTTATATTCTTGAATATAGGGGCAGTATTGTAGTTGGTACATTCTTGTATATACGGACAGTATTGTAGTAGTTATATTCTTGTACATAGGGACAGTATTATAGTAGTTATATTCTTGTACATAGGGGCAGTATTGTAGTAGGTACATTCTTGTATATACGGACAGTATTATAGTAGTTATATTCTTGTACATAGGGACAGTATTATAGTAGCTATATTCTTGTATATAGGAGCAGTATTATAGTAGTTATATTCTTGTACATAGGTGCAGTATTATAGTAGTTATATTCTTGTACATAGGGGCAGTATTATAGTAGTTATATTCTTGTACACAGGGGGCAGTATTATAGTAGTTATATTCTTGTACATAGGGGCAGTATTATAGTAGTTATATTCTTGTACATAGGTGCAGTATTACAGTAGTTATATTCTTGTATATAGGAGCAGTATTATAGTAGTTATATTCTTGTACATAAGGGGCAGTATTATAGTAGTTATATTCTTGTACAGAGGGGTAGTATTAAAGTAGTTATATTCTTGTATGTAGGGGCGGTATTATAGTAGTTATATTCTTGTACATAGGGGCAGTATTATAGTAGTTATATTCTTGTATATAGGGGCAGTATTATAGTAGTTATATTCTTGCACATAGGGGCAGTATTATAGTAGGTATATTCTTGTACATAGGAGCAGTATTATAGTAGTTATATTCTTGTACAGAGGGGTAGTATTAAAGTAGTTATATTCTTGTATGTAGGGGCGGTATTATAGTAGTTATATTCTTGTACATAGGGACAGTATTATAGTAGTTATATTCTTGTATATAGGAGCAGTATTATAGTAGTTATATTCTTGTACATAGGTGGCAGTATTATAGTAGTTATATTCTTGTATATAGGAGCAGTATTATAGTAGTTATATTCTTGTATATAGGGGCAGTATTATAGTAGTTATATTCTTGTATATAGGGGCAGTATTATAGTAGTTATATTCTTGTACATAGGAGCAGTATTATAGTAGTTATATTCTTGTACATAAGGGGCAGTATTATAGTAGTTATATTCTTGTATATAGGGGCAGTATTATAGTAGTTATATTCTTGTATATAGGGGGTAGTATTATAGTAGTTATATTCTTGCACATAGGGGCAGTATTATAGTAGTTATCTTCTTGTACATAGGAGCAGTATTATAGTAGTTATATTCTTGTACATAGGAGCAGTATTATAGTAGTTATATTCTTGTACATAGGTGCAGTATTATAGTAGTTATATTCTTGTACATAGGGACAGTATTATAGTAGTTATATTCTTGTACATAGGGGCAGTATTGTAGTAGGTACATTCTTGTATATACGGACAGTATTATAGTAGTTATATTCTTGTATATAGGGGCAGTATTATAGTAGTTATATTCTTGTACATAGGTGCAGTATTATAGTAGTTATATTCTTGTACATAGGGGCACTATTATTGTAGTTATATTCTTGTATATAGGAGCCGTATTATAGTAGTTATATTCTTGTACATAGGGGCAGTATTGTAGTAGGTACATTCTTGTATATACGGACAGTATTGTAGTAGTTATATTCTTGTACATAGGGACAGTATTATAGTAGTTATATTCTTGTACATAGGGGCAGTATTGTAGTAGGTACATTCTTGTATATACGGACAGTATTATAGTAGTTATATTCTTGTACATAGGGACAGTATTATAGTAGTTATATTCTTGTACATAGGTGCAGTATTATAGTAGTTATATTCTTGTATATAGGAGCAGTATTATAGTAGTTATATTCTTGTACATAAGGGGCAGTATTATAGTAGTTATAGTCTTGTATATAGGGGCAGTATTATAGTAGTAATATTCTTGTACATAAGGGGCAGTATTATAGTAGTTATATTCTTGTACATAGGAGCAGTATTATAGTAGTTATATTCTTGTATATAGGGGCAGTATTATAGTAGTTATATTCTTGTATATAGGGGCAGTATTATAGTAGTTATATTCTTGTACGTAGGGGCAGTATTAGAGTAGTTATATTCTTGTACATAGGGGCAGTATTATAGTAGTTATATTCTTGTACATAAGGGGCAGTATTATAGTAGTTATATTCTTGTACATAGGAGCAGTATTATAGTAGTTATATTCTTGTACGTAGGGGCAGTATTAGAGTAGTTATATTCTTGTACATAGGGGCAGTATTATAGTAGTTATATTCTTGTACATAGGGGCAGTATTATAGTAGTTATATTCTTGTACATAGGGGCAGTATTATAGTAGTTATATTCTTGTATGTAGGGGCAGTATTACAGTAGTTATATTCTTGTACATAGGGGCAGTATTATAGTAGTTATAGTCTTGTATATAGGGGCAGTATTATAGTAGTAATATTCTTGTACATAAGGGGCAGTATTATAGTAGTTATATTCTTATATATAGGGGGCAGTACTATCCTATTGGATCTGGTCTTTTTACCTTGTAGACCCACATAGTTTCCAGTTTTACGACCCTACTGACCCAGAAATGTATACCGTATATACTCGTGTATAAGCCGAGTTTTTCAGCCCAAAAATTGGGCTGAAAAGTCACCCCCTCGGCTTATACACGGGTGAATACGATAACATTCCTGCAACAAGGCTGGAGGAGGCGGGGGGAGGCTGCTGAATGAGCAGCCCATCACGTGGGGCCGTTCATTAGATATGCACGGCTCCCCCCGCCCATCACAGTGGCAGGGGGAGCCGTGCATAAAGCCCCCCAGTGTATAGAGCAGCCCCCCAGTGGCACTATCCCCCCCATCATTTGAAGAGCCCCCCACAGTTTGCAGAGCCCCGCCCGCTGCATTATCTTACCATCCAGGGTCTTCTTCACCGGAGGTCCTGCAGTCATCATCGCGCGTTCTGGTCTCACGTGACCCGGCGCGATGACGTCATTCCACTGCGACCGCCGGGTCACAAGAGACCGGGAACACAGCGCGTGAGGATGGACTGCAGGACCCGCGGTGAAGAAGACCCTGGATGGAAGATAATGCAGCGGGGGGGCTCTGCAAAGTGTGGTGGGGCTCTTCTCATGATGGGGGGGCGAATGCCACTGGGCTTCTGTATATACCCCTGGGGCCTGCTGTATATACCCTGGGGGCCTGCTGTATATACCCCTGGGGGCCTGCTGTATCCTGGGGCCTGCTGTATATACCCTGGGGGCCTGCTGTATATACCCCTGGGGGCCTGCTGTCTATACCCCTGGGGCCTGCTGTATCCTGGGGGCCTGCTGTATCCTGGGGGCCTGCTGTATATACCCCTGGGAGCCTGCTGTATATACCCCTGGGGGCCTGCTGTATATACCCCTGGGGGCCTGCTGTATATACCCCTGGGGGCCTGCTGTATCCTGGGGCCTGCTGTATATACCATGGGGGCCTGCTGTATATACCCCTGGGGGCTTGCTGTATATACCCCTGGGGGCCTGCTGTATATACCCCTGGGTGCCTCTGTCTATACCCCTGGGGGCCTGCTGTATATACCCCTGGGGGCCTGCTGTATCCTGGGGGCCTGCTGTATCCTGGGGGCCTGCTGTATCCTGGGGGCCTGCTGTCTATACCCTGGGGGCCTGCTGTTATACCCCTGGGGGCCTGCTGTATATACCCCTGGGGCCTGCTGTATCCTGGGGGCCTGCTGTATATACCCCTGGGGGCCTGCTGTATATCCCTGGGGGCCTGCTGTATATACCCCTGGGGGCCTGCTGAAATTACCCTGGGGCTGCTGTATATACCCCTGGGGGCCTGCTGTATATACCCCTGGGGGCCTGCTGTATATACCCCTGGGGGCCTGCTGTATATACCCCTGGGGGCCTGCTGTATATACCCTGGGGGCCTGCTGTATATACCCCTGGGGGCCTGCTGTATATACCCCTGGGGGCTGCTGTATATACCCCTGGGGGCCTGCTGTATATACCCCTGGGGGCCTGCTGTATATACCCTGGGGGCCTGCTGTATATAACCCTGGGGGCCTGCTGTATATACCCCTGGGGGCCTGCTGTCTGGGGGTATATACCCTGGGGGCGCGCTGCTGCTGTATATACCCCTGGGGGGCCTGCTGGTATATACCCCTGGGGCCTGCTGTTTTCCCTGGGGGCCTGCTGTATATACCCCTGGGGGCCTGCTGTATACCCTGGGGGCCTGCTGTATATACCTGGGGGCCTGCTGTATTGTTATATACCCTGGGGGCCTGCTGTATATACCTGGCCTGCTGCTGTATTACCTGGCCTGCTGCCTGGGGCCTGTTATACCACTGGGGGGCTGTTACCTGTCCCTGGGGGCCTGTAATTCTGGACCTATCCCTGGGGCGCTGTATACTACCACTGGGAGGGCCTGTATACCACACTGCTGGGGGCTGTATACCTCATTGCTGGGGGCTGTATACCTGTGCTGGGGTCCACCCTCGGCTTATACGCGAGTTAATAAGTTTTCCCAGTTTTTGGGGGCAAAAGTAGGGGGGTCGGCTTATACACGGGTCGGCTTATACACGAGTATATACGGTATTCCCAACATAAAATGTTCATTGTCTTCAGGGACAGTGGTGAAGTAATACTCGTCCTTCTAGAGGCCATGAAAATGATTTTATGACTCGCAATGATCTCAGTTTGATTCACTAATTTATAAGGTACACAAAAGCGAGAGACGGCAATCAGCGAATCCCAACCCCGGACTGATGAATCACCTATTATGATGGAGACTGTTGGGAAAAACGCAGTGTTTACATGGCTGACAGCAGAGGACGCGGTGTCACACTGAGATCTGCAGGTAGCAATGCCGTGATTTATTGTATGCTGCAGAAACTATATTACCTGAATGTAATCCCACTTATGGCTCATATCCATGTCATGCATAGTAAAACTTTATGGGAAAAATATGTATATAATGTATATGTATGTATTTATTCAATTCTAATTCAATCGTGCATTTCTAGTTATATATCCACCATTTAATTAACAGATCACATTTACTTGCGAGTTGATCCACAATTCCATGAACAAAGTCTTTGGTATTTAGTTACTCTGCCTCTATTCTACAAATAAATACTTATTTTAATACTGCCTGATACAAACAAGTATATATGTACTATAATACTGCCCCCTGTACACAAGAATATAACTACTATAATACTGCTCCTATATACAAGAATATACCTACTATAATACTGCTCCTATGTACAAGAATATAACTAATATAATACTGCTCCTAAGTACAAGAATATAACTACTATAATACTGTCCCCTATGTACAAGAATATAACTACTATAATACTGCACCTATGTACAAGAATATAACTACTATACTGCTCCTATGTACAAGAATATAACTACTATAATACTGCTCCTATGTACAAGAATATAACTACTATAATACTGCTCCTAAGTACAAGAATATAACTACTATAATACTGCTCCTATGTACAAAGAATAAACTACTATAATACTGCCCCTATGTACAAGAATATAACTACTATAATACTGCCCGTATGTACAAGAAAATAACTGCTATAATACTGCTCCTAAGTACAAGAATATAACTACTATAATATGCTCCTATGTACAAGAATATAACTACTATAATAATGTCCCCTATGTACAAGAATATAACTACTATAATACTGCCCTTATGTACAAGAATATAACTACTATAATAATGCTCCTATGTGCAAGAATATAACTACTATAATACTGCCCCTATGTACAAGAATATAACTACTATAATACTGCCCTATGTACAAGAATATAACTACTATAATACTGCTCCTATGTACAAGAATATAACTACTATAATACTGCTCCTATGTACAAGAATATAACTACTATAATACTGCTCCTAAGTACAAGAATATAACTACTATAATACTGCCCCTATGTACAAGAATATAACTACTATAATACTGCTCCTATGTACAAGAATATAACTACTATAATACTGCTCCTATGTACAAGAATATAACTACTATAATACTGCTCTATGTACAAGAATATAACTACTATAATACTGCTCCTATGTACAAGAATATAACTACTATAATACTGCCCCCTATGTACAAGAATATAACTACTATAATACTGCCCCTATGTACAAGAATATAACTACTATAATACTGCTCCTAAGTACAAGAATATAACTACTATAATACTGCTCCTATGTACAAGAATTAAACTACTATAATAATGTCCCCTATGTACAAGAATATAACTACTATAATACTGCCCTTATGTACAAGAATATAACTACTATAATACTGCTCCTATGTGCAAGAATATAACTACTATAATACTGCCCCTATGTACAAGAATATAACTACTATAATACTGCCCTATGTACAAGAATATAACTACTATAATACTGCTCTATGTACAAGAATATAACTACTATAATACTGCTCCTATGTACAAGAATATAACTACTATAATACTGCTCCTAAGTACAAGAATATAACTACTATAATACTGCCCCTATGTACAAGAATATAACTACTATAATACTGCTCCTATGTACAAGAATATAACTACTATAATACTGCTCCTATGTACAAGAATATAACTACTATAATACTGCTCCTATGTACAAGAATATAACTACTATAATACTGCTCCTATGTACAAGAATATAACTACTATAATACTGCCCCTATGTACAAGAATATAACTACTATAATACTGCCCCTATGTACAAGAATATAACTACTATAATACTGCCCCTATGTACAAGAATATAACTACTATAATACTGCCCCTATATACAAGAGTATAACTACTATAATACTGTCCCTATGTACAAGAATATAACTACTATAATACTGCCCGTATGTACAAGAATATAACTACTATAATACTGCCCCTATGTACAAGAATATAACTACTATAATACTGCTCCTATGTACAAGAATATAACTACTATAATACTGCTCCTATGTACAAGAATATAACTACTATAATACTGCTCCTATGTACAAGAATATAACTACTATAATACTGCTCCTATGTACAAGAATATAACTACTATAATACTGCCCCCTATGTACAAGAATATAACTACTATAATACTGCCCGTATGTACAAGAAAATAACTGCTATAATACTGCTCCTAAGTACAAGAATATAACTACTATAATACTGCTCCTATGTACAAGAATATTCTATAATGTCTATGATTACATAGATTATACTATAATATGCCCATTAAAGAATTAACATATAATACTGCTTACTTGGCAAGAATAAATTCACATAAACAGCTCTATTAAAGTAATATAATACTATAATACTCTGCCCTATGTACAAATAATATACTTATATTAATACTGCCCATGTACAAAATATAATACTATATACTGTACTATGTACAAGAATATAACTACTATAATACTGCTCCTAAGTACAAGAATATAACTACTATAATACTGCTCCTATGTACAAGAATATAACTACTATATAATACTGCCCTATAGTACAAGAATATAACTACTATAATACTGCCCTATGTACAAGAATATAACTACTATAATACTGCCCCATGTACAAGAATATAACTACTATACTGCTCCTATGTACAAGAATATAACTACTATAATACTGCTCCTATGTACAAGAATATAACTACTATAATACTGCTCCTATGTACAAGAATATAACTACTATAATACTGCTCCTATGTACAAGAATATAACTACTATAATACTGCCCCTATGTACAAGAATATAACTACTATAATACTGCCCTATGTACAAGAATATAACTACTATAATACTGCCCCTATGTACAAGAAATATTAAACTACTGATATATACGTGCTCCTATGTACAAGAATATAACTACTATAATACTGCTCCTATGTACAAGAATATAACTACTATAATACTGCTCCTATGTACAAGAATATAACTACTATAATACTGCTCCTATGTACAAGAATATATAACTACTATAAATACTGCCCCTATGTACAAGAATATAACTACTATAATACTGCCCGTATGTACAAGAAATATAACTGCTATAATACTGCTCCTAAGTACAAGAATATAACTACTATAATACTGCTCCTATGTACAAGAATATAACTACTATAATAATGTCCCCTATGTACAAGAATATAACTACTATAATACTGCCCTTATGTACAAGAATATAACTACTATAATACTGCTCCTATGTGCAAGAATATAACTACTATAATACTGCCCCTATGTACAAGAATATAACTACTATAATACTGCCCTATGTACAAGAATATAACTACTATAATACTGCTCCTATGTACAAGAATATAACTACTATAATACTGCTCCTATGTACAAGAATAAACTACTATAATACTGCTCCTAAGTACAAGAATATAACTACTATAATACTGCCCCTATGTACAAGAATATAACTACTATAATACTGCTCCTATGTACAAGAATATAAACTACTATAATACTGCTCCTATGTACAAGAATATAACTACTATAATACTGCTCCTATGTACAAGAATATAACTACTATAATACTGCTCCTATGTACAAGAATATAACTACTATAATACTGCTCCTATGTACAAGAATATAACTACTATAATACTGCTCCTATATACAAGAATATAACTACTATAATACTGCTCCTATGTACAAGAATATAACTACTATAATACTGTCCCTATGAATAAGAATATAACTACTATAATACTGTTCCTATGTACAAGAATATAACTACTATAATACTGCTCCCTATATACAAGAATATAACTACTATAATACTGCTCCTATGTACAAGAATATAACTACTATAATACTGCTCCTATGTACAAGAATAGAACTACTATAATACTGCTCCTATATACAAGAATATAACTACTATAATACTGCTCCTATGTACAAGAATATATCTACTGTAATACTGCCCCTATGTACAAGAATATAACTACTATTATACTGCTCCCTATATACAAGAATATAACTTCTATAATACTGCTCCTATGTACAAGAATATAACTATTATAATACTGCTCCTATGTACAAGAATATAACTACTATAATACTGCTCCTATGTACAAGAATAGAACTACTATAATACTGCTCCTATATACAAGAATATAAACTACTATAATACTGCCCCTATGTACAAGAATAGAACTACTATAATACTGCTCCTATGTACAAGAATATAACTACTATAATACTGCTCCTATGTACAAGAATAGAACTAATATAATACTGCTCCTATATACAAGATATAACTACTATAATACTGCTCCCTATATACAAGAATATAACTACTATAATACTGCTCCTATGTACAAGAATATAACTACTATAATACTGCTCCTATGTACAAGAATTATAACTACTATAATACTGCCCCTATGTACAAGAATATAACTACTATAATACTGCCCCTATGTACAAGAATATAACTACTATAATACTGCTCCAATGTACAAGAATATAACTACTATAATACTGCTCCTATGTACAAGAATATAACTACTATAATACTGCTCCTATGTACACGAATATAACTAATATAATACTGCTCCAATGTACAAGAATATAACTACTATAATACTGCCCCTATGTACAAGAATATAACTACTATAATACTGCCCCTATGTACAAGAATATAACTACTATAATACTGCCTCTATGTACAAGAATATAACTACTATAATACTGCCACTGTACTGTGTGTACGTGTGTGTATGCGCATGTATGTGTATGTGTGTATATGTGTGTATGCATATTTGTGTGGTATGTGTATGCATGTTTGTGTTTGTGAGTGAGTGTATGTATGTGCATGTATTTGTGCATATGTATATGTGTGTTTGTGCATGCATGTTTGTGTATGTGTGTGTATGTATGTATATCTGTCTATCTGCATGTATGCGTGTTTGTGTGTGAGTATACGTGTTTGTGTGTATGTGCATGTTTGTGTATGGGGAGAGGGGACATCATTGCAGCACAGCAGTTCCTATCAGGTATATGCTCCAACTAATAACTATCTAATAAGGTTGGACGATTGATCGGGCCTTAGTTTACAATAGTTGCTACTCTACAACAACATAGACATTACCCAAAGGGATTGATAGTGTGTGGGTAGCTACTTAAGATTGAAAAGGTTTGGCCTATGTATCTGGAAGTCCATTAGATCTTGCCAGTAGTGGATACAACGTGAAATATATACTACACTACAGTGATAGAATGATTTGTTGAGTATAACATGTACTATGTAATATATACTGTTTAGGCTGCAATATGATTGGTCCCATATGAGGGAATGCTCTGTGCAATAATTTTAATGGTTTTGATATGAAATATAAATAAAGAATTGGAATTTATTTGTATTTTGACTTAATTTTATTAATCATTCCGGAGAAAAAAGGAGATTTCTCTCCTTTTTTGTTGAGTTATATGTCATTGGAGTGACTACTTTTAAAAGGGAATTTATTTTAATGTTTGTGTATGTGCCTATCTGCATTTGTGTATGTGCGTGCATGTGTGTATGCATGTATGTGCGTATCTGCGTGTGTGTGTATGTGTATGGGGACATTATACTGTGTGTATGCGTGGTGACATCTTACTGAGTGTGTTTGTGCATGCTTGTGTGTGTATGAGAATGTGTATTTCCGTATCTGCATGTGTATATATGTGTGTATGCATATGTATGTGTGTACATGTATGGCATTGTTCACACACAATTTGCGTTTTTTTTAGCACTCCTAAAACCACATGCGTTTTTTAAGAGTGCTAAAAAATGTCCCTTGTGTGTCTGAAAGGATTTTCATCCTTTTTGGACTTAGTCATTTTTTGCCCAAAAACGCATGCGTTAACGCAGGTGCATAAATGTGCCATTTTAAAACGCATGCGTTTCACATAGGGCCCCATGTTATAGAAACGCATGCGTTCTTGGAAAACCACTCCTGCGTTTTTTTCAAGCACCCAAAATTGCTGCATGTGTTTTAACACACCAAAAAACGCAGAGATGGTCAAAAAAACGCATGTGTGTGAACATGGCCTAAGTGTGTGAACATGTATGTATATATATATATAATTTGAAAAAATTTGAAAAAAATTCTTGCAGCACACAGCTACTACCAATGATGTACAAATGTTGCTATGCTAATTATGGTTTTGGAGAGTTTTATAAATGTCGTTTTGTTTCATAAAATCAATGTATGTTTAATTTGTTTTAAATGTTCTAAAATATATATATATTTGTGTAGGTATGTATGTACATGTGTGTGTATGTGTATATAATTATTATTTGTGTATATTCGTGTGTATGTATTGTGTGTATGTATGTCTATATGAATATATGTATGTATGACTGTCTGTGTGTATATATGTGTATATGTGGGTGTATGTATGTAAGTGTATATGTGTGTATGTGTGTATATGTACATGTATGTGTGCATATGTACATGAATGTGCAAGTGTGTGTAGGTGTGTGATTTTGTGTAGTCTGTTGTAGTAATGTGATGGGTATGTGTGTATGGCCTTGTTCACACTCACCTGCGTTTTTGGCATTCTCTGCGTTTTTCTGCAGTTTTCCAAAAACGCAGGTGCGTCAATGCAGGGTACATTTAAAGTGTACATGCGTTTTTCAGGTCCACTTGCGTTTTTTTCCCCAGTCCAAAAAACGCTGCATGCAGCGCTTTTTGGGTGCTGGAAAAAAACGCAGGTGTTGTTTCCAACAACGCATTGCTTTTTTTAACATGGGCCCTATGGGAAAGGCATGCGTTAACGCAGGGCACATATAGGCACCTGCGTTAACGCATGCGTTTCCCATAGGGCCCCATGTTACAAAAACGCATGCGTTTCTATAACATGGGGCCCTATGGGAAACACATGCGTTTTTAAATGGCACATTTATGCACCCTGCGTTAACGCATGCGTTTTTGGTCAAAAAATGACTAAGTCCAAAAGGATGAAAATCCATTCAGACACACAAGGGACATTTTTTAGCACTCTTAAAAAAAGCGCATGTGCTTTTAGGAGTGCTAAAAAAAACGCAAATTGAGTGTGAACATGGCCTATGTCTATGTGTGTATATTTATGTCTGTGTGTATTGTGTATGTGTGTATATGTATGTCTATGTGTGTGTATAGTAAGTCTACGTGTGTGTATGCTATGTGTGTATGTATACACATATACATACACATATATACACACATACATACACACATAGACATACTACACACACAAATATATATATATATATATATATATATATATATATTATATATATATATATATAAATGTGTTTGTATTATGTTGTACATGGACATTCTCACCCCCGGGTCCTCCTCTGTTGCCTACACTGCTGTGCTGCTTCTGCCCGCCGTCGTGTGTGTGGGGACCCGTATCTCATGTGACCTGGTGCGTCATGTAGATGCTATTCCTATCAGCGCAAGAATCTATGTGTTTCCGCTGATAGGACCTGTGATGATGCAGCAGCTCACGTGACGCAGCGGCTCCCACACACAGAGCGGCGGGAGGATGTGGCCAGCGCTGAAGCGGGGCAACAGAGGAGGTGGAGGTGGCGGAGGAGGACCCAGGGGTGAGCATCTGTATGCGGCCGGTATGCTGGTACACACTGGGGTGTGCCAATATGGCGGAGGTTTTTTTTTTTTTTTTTTCTGTTGTGCCGACCGGTCACGTGGACCAATCAGATGGCGAAGTAAAGGAGTCATCTCGATAACCAATAATATAAGTAGATGATATTGCCCGCTATGCATAAGATATAACTATAAAAGAGGATAAAGCCCTTATTCATATTCTCCTGACCTTCAAAAAAAAGTACTGAAAATACAAGAACGTTCTCACATCCAAAGTAACAAAAACCTCCGTAATCAATTAGCAGAAGAATAAGGATATTTCAAACTAAAATGCTGAGTCGTGGAGACTTGGATCGGAGCCTAATTAAATTAAGCAATTCCAGTCTAATATTTTATTGGTTTCTAGCTCTATAATTATGCAAATAGATTCCTTACTCTTGCTCAGCACGGAAGAATTAATTGTGAGCGCAACAAAACAAGGGATGGAATATCCGAGTCAATGAAGTGATACAATAAGCCGGGATATTGGAGGTCTCTGTCATCCCCTGGAAACAACCTCCCCGACTGCCACCTCTGAGCGGAGGGAGATGACGCCCCTGGGACCCGCAGGGCCATAAACCTCTACGGAAACCATAAAACAATTTACATTTAATAGCGCTAGAAAAATAAAATGGGTAACGCTCTCCTCCCGCCACGAATGAAATATGTCATCTACATGGTATTCCATCAGAGGAGAAGAGGGGTGTATATTCCATCGAGGAGAAGAGGGGGCGCTATATTCCATCTGAAGGAAAGAGGGGGATTATATTCCATCAGAGGGGAAGAGGGGCGTTATATTCCATCAGAGGAGAAGAGGGGTGCTATATTCCATCAGAGGAGAAGAGGGGGTGTATATTCCATCTGAGAGAAGAGGGGGCTTATATTCCATCAGAGGGGAAGAGGGGGAGTTATATTCCATCAGAGGGGAAGAGGGGGTGCTATATTCCATCGAGAGAGAGGGGTTATATCATGAGGGAAGAGGGGCGTTATATTCCATCGAGGAGAAGGGAAGAGGGGGTGTTATATTCCATCTGAGGAGAAGAGGGGGCTTATATTCCATCGGAGGAGAAAGAGGGGGGTTATATTCCATCAGAGGAGAAGAGGGGTGTTATATTCCATCAGAGGGAAGAGGGGGCATTATATTCCATCTGAGGAGAAGAGGGGGCGCTATATTACATCTAGGAGAAGAGGGGGTGTTATATTCCATCAGAGGGGAAGAGGGGGCTTATATTCCATCTGAGGAGAAGAGGGGGCGTTATATTCCATCTGAGGAGAAGAGGGGGTTATATTCCATCGAGGAAGAGGGGGTGTTATATTCCAGAGGGAAGAGGGGCGTTATATTCCATCAGAGGGGAAGAGGGGCGTTATATTCCATCTGAGGAGAAGAGGGGGTGTTATATTCCATCAGAGGAGAAGAGGGGGCGTTATATTCCATCAGAGGGGAAGAGGGGGCGTTATATTCCATCAAAGGGGAAGAGGGGCTATATTCCATCAGAGGGGAAGAGGGGGCGTTATATTCCATCAGAGGAGAAGAGGGGCGTTATATTCCATCAAGGAGAAGAGGGTGTGCTATATTCCATCAGAGGGGAAGAGGGGGCTATATTCTATCGAGGAGAAGAGGGGCGTTATATTCCATCATAGGAGAAGAGGGGGTTTATATTCCATCAGGAGGGGAATTTTAGAGGGGGCGCTTATATTCCATCAGAGGAGAAGAGGGGGGCATTATATTCCATCGAGGAGAAGAGGGGCGTTATATTCCCATCAGAGGAGAAGAGGGGGGTTATATTCCATCGAGGGGAAGAGGGGGCCTATATTCCATCTGAGGAGAAGAGGGGGCGTTATATTCATCAGAGGAGAAGAGGGGGGTTATATTCCATCAGAGGGGAAGAGGGGGCATTATATTCCATCGAGGAGAAGAGGGGGCGCTATATTACATCATAGGAGAAGAGGTGTGTTATATTCCATCAGAGGGGAAGAGGGGGCGTTATATTCCATCTGAGGAGAAGAGGGGTGCTATATTCCATCTGAGGAGAAGAGGGAGCGTTATATTCCATCAGAGGGGAAAGGGGGCGTTATATTCCATCAGAGGGAGAGGGGGCGCTATATTCCATCTGAGGAGAAGAGGGAGCGTTATATTCTATCTGAGGAGAAGAGGGGGGGTTATATTCCATCTGAGGAGAAGAGGGGGTGCTATATTCCATCAGAGGGAAGAGGGGGCTGTTATATTCCATCAGAGGGGAAGAGGGGGCGCTATATTCCATCTGAGGAGAAGAGGGGAGCGTTATATTCCTCTGAGGAGAAGAGGGGGTGTTATATTCCATCTGAGGAGAAGAGGTGTGTTATATTCCATCAGAGGGGAAGAGGGAGCGTTATATCCATCTGAGGAGAAGAGGGGGCGCTATATTACATCATAGGAGAAGAGGTGTGTTATATTCCATCAGGGGGAAGAGGGGGCATTATATTCCATCTGAGGAGAAGAGGGGGCGCTATATTACATCATAGGAGAAGAGGTGTGTTATATTCCATCAGAGGGGAAGAGGGGGTGCTATATTCCATCTGAGGAGAAGAGGGGGCGTTATATTCTATCAGAGGGGAAGAGGGAGCGTTATATTCCATCTGAGGAGAAGAGGGGGGTGTTATATTACATCAAGGAAAGAGGGTGTTATAATTCCATCAGAGGGGAAGAAGGGGCATTATAATCCATCAAAGGGGAAGAGGGGCGCTATATTCTATCGGAGGAGAAGAGGGGGCGTTATATTCCATCAGAGGAGAAGAGGGGGTGTTATATTACATCAAAGGAGAAGAGGTGTGTTATATTCCATCAGAGGGAAGATGGGGCGCTATATTCTATCGGAGAAGAGGGGACGTTATATTCCATCATAGGAGAAGAGGTGTGTTATATTCCATCAGAGGGGAAGAGGGGGTGTCTATATTCTATCGGAGAAGAGGGGACGTTATATTCCATCAGAGGGGAAGAGGGGGCGTTATAATCCATCAGAGGGAAAGAGGGGGCGCTATATTCTATCGGAGAAGAGGGGACGTTATATATCCATCATAGGAGAAGAGGGGGTGCTATATTCCATCCGAGGAGAAGAGGGGGCGTTATATTCTATCGGAGGAGAAGAGGGGGCGTTATATTCCATCAGAGGGGAAGAGGGGGCGTTATATTCCATCAGAGGGGAAGAGGGAGCGTTATATTCCATCTGAAGAGAAGAGGGGGTGTTATATTACATCAAAGGAGAAGAGATGTGTTATATTCCATCAGAGGGGAAGAGGGGGTTTTATATTACATCAAAGGAGAAGAGGTGTGTTATATTCCATCAGAGGGGAAGAGGGGGCGTTATAATCCATCAGAGGGGAAGAGGGGGCGCTATATTCCATCATAGGAGAAGAGGGGGTGTTATATTCCATCGGAGGAGAAGAGGGGGGTTATATTCCATCGGAGGAGAAGAGGGGGCGTTATATTCCATCGGAGGAGAAGAGGGGCGTTATATTCCATTGGAGGAGAAGAGGGGGTGTTATATTCCATCGGAGGAGAAGAGGGAGCTTATATTCCATTGGAGGAGAAGAGGGGCGTTATATTCTATCGGAGGAGAGAGGGAGCGTTATATTCCATCGAGAAGAGGGGGTTATCATCGGAGGGCAAGGGTTATATTTCATTGAGAGGGAAGAGAGGGGTGTTATATTCCATCGGAGGAGAAGAGGGGGTGTTATATTCATTGGAGGAGAAGAGGGGTGTTATATTCTATCGGGGAGAAAGGGCGTATATGAGGAGAGGGGGTTATATTCCATCGGAGGAGAAGAGGGGGTGTTATATTCCATCGGAGGAGAAGAGGGGGTGTTATATTCCATCGGAGGAGAAGAGGGGTGTTATATTCATAGGAGAGAGGGGTTATTTTGGAGATAGGTAAAGAGGGGTGTAATCACTTATTTCTGGCCAGACGTTAATCCATTGCTATTCAAAATATTTGTTTTCTATACAACCCCTTTCAATCCCTTATGGTACCTTTATACGCCGCGACGGCAGGCTGGATACATCGCGCTACTTCACGTGCACGAGCACGCTCAAACGGCTACAAACGGTCAACGCACCCTCTTACACGCCGCCATAAGGTGCGCTACCCACGCTACATCTGTAGCTAGCTACATCGCCGGTGTGTCAAGTAGCCAGCTGTAGCTTAGCGTACCACGTTTACACAGAGCTACAATAAGCTACTATGGGCGGACCTGGTACAGCAGGGACAGCACATAGCGTGCCACAATCGTGGATTACGAGCCGTCCGTACGCTGATAGGACAGCGCAATATCATCATGATTGGCCAGGCATCGCAGGAGGCTGAGAAATACAGCACGCTCGAGCGATTGTGTAGTGTGACTGGTCAGCTCCTTAATATGCCGCCCTAGCAGCGACTACCAATCGTCATGCAGGAGCTTCCTCCAATGATCGGTGATGGGCGTGGTAACCCGAGCCTGGGACATGCTTAGCTACATGCAGCTACAGCCCCAGGTGTCCGGAGTTCCCTTCCGTTGCTTCTTTACACGCGATACAGCTCGCTACCATCGCGATGTAGCCATCAGTTTTCGAGCAGAGCCCATAAACAATGTATCTGTCGCCGGCTGTAGCGTCGCGTCTTCAGACGCCGCTACGACGGGCTACATTGACGCTACAAGCTACATTTGTAGCCTGTAGCGGGCTGTATCCAGCCTGCCGTCGCGGCGTGTAAAGGTACCAATAAGGATTTATGGAATTTACTTCCAGGGGTAAGTTGTAGATCCAACATCGTCATGAATTGACACTGGTGGAGCTAAGGCTCGGTCAGAAGTGAGAGCTATGGTGGAGGAACCGGAGAAGGTCATCAAACATTGAGAGTCTTCAGAAATATCAAAAACCCATAATGGTACCTTTACACGCCGCGACGCAGGCTGGATACAGCCCGCTACAGGCTACAAATGTACTTGTACGTCAATGTAGCCCGTCGTAGCGGCGTCTGAAGACGTGACGATACAGCCGGCGACAGATACATCTGTTTATGGGCTCTGCTCGAAAACTGATGGCTACATCGCCGATGGTAGCGAGCTGTATCGGCGTGTAAAGAAGCAACGGAAGGGAACTCCGGACACCCGGGGCTGTAGCTGCATGTAGCTAAGGCGTGTCCCAGGCTCGGGTTACCACGCCCCATCACCGATCATTGGAGGAAGCTCCTGCATGACGATTGGTAGTCGCTGCATGGAGGCATATTTAAGGAGCTGACCAGTCACACTACACAATCGCTCGAGCGTGCTGTATTTCTCAGCCTCCTGCGATGCCTGCCAATCATGATGATATTGCGCTGTCCTATCAGAGTAGGACGGCTCGTAATCCACGATTGTGGCACGCCTATGTGCTGGCCCTGCTGTACCAGGTCCGCCCATATAGCTTATTGTAGCTCTGGTAAACGTGTACGCTAAGCTACAGCTGGCTACTTGACACACCCGCGATGTAGCTAGCTACAGATGTAGCGTGGCGTAGCGCACCTTATGGCGGCGTGTAAAGAGGGTGCGTTGACCGTTGTAGCCGTTTGAGCGTGCTCGTGCACGTGAAGTAGCGCGATGTATCCAGCCTGCCGTCGCGGCGTGTAAAGGTACCATAAGAATTTATGGAGAGCCTGGTCCGGTAACTAAGCATGGTGTAAAAGGATATCCTTAATGTGTAGATATGGACAGTTAGAAACCATCGAGAGCTTGGAGAACTGAAGCAATGATGTGCTAAGTGTATGAGGACAATCAGCAAATGGTTGACTCAGGAATAGTCTGGACGCCTTGTATCAATCACTCCATGAATCCCGCTCCATAACACTTTTTTTTTTCCAAACAAAATAATAGACTCGAGAAAAAGTAACGATTCCTGTTCGGATGTAAAATGCTTGAAGCATGAACTCGGCCAATTTATCTTCATCGTCGGCTAATTTTTGGAGACAGCGGACATGTTTCTTCATTTGTGCGGCCTGACATCTTAGGACATGTGCAGCTTTAGCCTCCATTTCGTTTTCCATACACGAAGAAGACAAAGCATAAATGGGAAAGCAACTGGAATCAGGAATATTGATATATAATAAACAGCAATAATCTTAGTATATTAAAAACCGGGTAAATATTTCCAAAATGAAGACTCCTGATCAGACTTTGAGCTTTATCTATCTTTGCAACTGGTTTTGCAGTAAATAGTCTTTTTTTATTCAAAAAGAGGTCATCCAATACTGAACACTGATGGTCTTAAGATAGGACATTAATGTGTCACGATGGTGTCTCTTACCTAGGAGACTTGTGACTGGTTTGGGACCTCTCTCTCTCTCTCTCTCTCTCGTATCTGTATTGGGACTTCATATTAAATGTGTTTCTTTCCTTTAGCGATTGAGGAGTTAATGTCAGCTTCTGTCTCCTAGCAAGCTAGCTAGTTCTTGTCCAGGTGTGGCTACTCTGTGATTACTCCCATTCCCTTTATATGGTCACAAGGTACCAGCATCCGTTGCTGCTGATTGAACCCTTTCCTGGCCTGAGCAGGAGGACTACTGCCAATCCGTCTGCTGCATAGGCAGCTGGCATGAAGTTGCCTCGGTGTTCCGTCTGTCTCTCCTTTCCTCTTGTTGTTATTATTGCAGTGGTTAGTACTAGTGCTCCCGCCGGTAATTCGTTATTGAGGGTTAACATCAGGGCCAGCAAGATGCTAGGTATACTGCTCAGTGACAGGTGGAAAGAACCCATATAGGGATGGAAAGAGAGATCAGGGCACAGCCTGCAGATGAGTGCAGGGGGTCACCTCTCCCCCTCCCTATGACCAGGGCCCTCTGCTGTATTTGTACCCCTCCGATGTCTCCCTGTCTGTTGTTTAGTGTAGTGCAACAGACATCGTTGGTCCATGCGTCACTGTCACGCACAGTAGCCGGACATCCCCCTTAGTACAAGTGGGAAACAAGTCTAATCGGTGAGGTTACGACACGCGCACTCCCGCCAATCAACTGTTTTCGGTTCCAGCAGCTGGCCGAAATGCTCAGTTCCAGAGCTGACTCTTCTTCTGATGATGGCTGGGCCCGGCTGCGGCACATTCGTATCTAATCGTATCAATAGAGGGTGGATGTGCAGTACCCGGCCACGTCAACTACCAGAGGATGGAGAAGCTTTGGAACTCAGCATTCCAGCCATATGCTGCGCTGTCGGAGGCAAGAACAGATTATTGTCAGGGTATCAGACCCTGAATGTTTAGCCATTGATGACCTATCGTACAGATAGTGTTATGGGTGTCTTCTATCCTTGGAAGACCTTTGACGAGTCTGCAACCTGTGAGCTTTGTAAACTCTGATTTTAAAATGTGTAGTCTTTCTTTTGGTGCTACATGAGTTAAGGACTCTTTCCTTACAGTTAGTTCTTTGTTAGTCCTTTCTCAGGTGTAGCTTTTGTGACCACTCCCATCTACTTTAACTAGTCACGTTTTCCATCTTTTGGTGCCAGTTATAGAATTCATTTCTAAGCTGATCACAATGGAATAGCAAGTGTCTTATAGTTGCTTGAGTCGCGATGCTCGCAGTCCTGGTCGTCGCTGCAATTTGAAGTTGGAGTTTATCTAATTTGTCTACTGTATGTACCTCTGTGTGTCCTCCTTACCTTATGTCTGATTACTGCAGGGGTGAGACTAGAGTTCTCTCCAACCTTTCATTGTCCATGAAGGAATAGCTAGGGATTAGGTGATTGAAATGGGGGTGGGGGGAAGGACCCATATAGGGAGCTCAGGGTAAAGACACAAGAGGTGACCCATCTCCCCTCTCCCAACCGTTAGCGGCATTCACCTCTTTTACACTCAGCTTTTTTCCTTGTTTTGCGGCACACACCGGCATGACAGATAGGCCATGAATCATAAATAGTGGCACATCTTTAAGATTAGAAGGGTCATACTATCACAACACCAGAGCCTAAATGATTCTGATCCAAACCCATACATGTCCTTTTCCTGTTTTCCCATACAATGGTCTAAGTCTCGCTTGTAGTTTTACATTTTCCAAATTTGTAGTAGTTGAAAAGGAATAAAGGACCTCAATAGCAGTTCACTCTAGTCCTTGTTGACTAACATAGCAGGAGACCTGCTGAAGAGTTTCATGCTGCCATTGGGGAGAGGGTCCGATGGTCAAACCTTTCCTCTACTGAATGCACTCACTTAAATACAATCCTTACATAGTCACTAAGGCTGTACAGGCCTGTATCCAGCTTAAACTGTATGCACCCACATCAGTTTTGGCGCCATTGAGGCCAGTTGAATTTGTGGGTGCATCCAGTTCTTTCCGTTTGCCCTGGATCCAGGTGATTTTTTTCACTGAGACCAAAAACGCATTTTGGTGCATTTTTGGTCTCGGTGAAAGAAACAGAATCACCCAGATCCAGGGCATCATGGGTAACATCACTATGTGCCCAATGGACCCTGGATCCGGGCACTATGGGTTGATTTAAAAAGGGTTCTATGTAACCTTGATCTGGTGGACGCCGATCCGGGTTTCTGAACTGCACATGAGGGACTAGGTATTCTGCTCAGCGATGGGGTGAAAGAACCTGTATAGGGATGGTAGGGAGATTCAGGGCACAGCAGCAGATGAGTGCAGGAGGTTACCTCTCCCCCATTCTCATATATGTATTTGACCTTTTCCCCCCTGGTGTCTCCCCAGTCTGTTGTGTGTAGTGTGCCGGACACCGTTGGTCTGTGCGCCACTGTATCCGGACGCTCCCTGGTCCACGGAGTGACAATATATTCAGCACTAGAATACTATGAATTTCTGTACTAGTAAAGATCTGCTCGCTGTCTGACAGCTATGAAGTTTATGTGCATCAAAAGACTGAAGAATAAAGAACATCAGTAATAATTACACAATAGCATAGGCAAAAAAATATACAACCATTAGTTTTCAAGGATAATTATGTTACAACAAACTTTGAGGCGTATGACTTCTGTGAATATGTCTTAATAAAGAGCCGCATCTTACAGAACAATTTTACACTCTCTGCAGGCTCAGCCTTGGTTTCATTTAGACGACACAAAACATGATTTTATAATGCTGGTATATAATGTGTGATATAATATATGTCGCCAACTTATGGATTATAATAACTGTATTGTTTATTTTCTTTACCAAGAGGAACCTACGTAGTCTCCTGGTAAAGGCGATGAAAGAGTTTCACTAGCCTCGGGTGTGATTGTTCCCAGCATACAATATCTACCTCTGACACTAAGGATTCATGGACAAGTCGTGAGGGATGATAGTCATGTCTTCATGGTCCAGGATCAGAATACCAGGAGGATAGTGGATCAAAACAAAGGCACAAGGCAAACGGATGGTGAGAGGAGGTCCGAGATCTGGCAGCAATAGATCAGAACACAGCACAGATTAAAAGAGGCCAACTTGCACCTATGAGCAAAATGCTACAACTGGTAGAGATCAGGGACTAACTGCTCAGCTAATTAGCTGGGCAATCACAGAGAAAAGGGATACCAGAAGAAGTCCAGCACCTCCGAATCTCAGATTGGATGGCTGAACTGTCAATCAACATATTGACAGCTCAGCACACCCCAGTACTAGATAGGACAACTTAGCGGTAACTCATCAAACTGACAGCTCAGCACAGCCCTGATTTCATAGTGCAGTAAACTCACTCATTGCATCCTAGATGAACAGAGCAGAAGAATAGTGACACTACTTTTAGGAACAGATGATGTGCATGTTGAATACCTTCTTTTGTCTTTTCATCTTCCAATCAGTGAAAGTTGGAGTCTCCCAAATACAATAAATTACATAATCCGTCTGAAATTGCTTTTTACTTTTCATTTAGGCTATATGTCCTCACCAGTAGATGATTAAAGTCATCTTTTAATGTGTAAAAATGGGTTACATACAGTGCAGGGAGGGGGAGCTGAAACCTCGGACTACGTGACCGCTTCACACTTGTAGCGCTTCTATGGGTCCTATCAACCAGTAGATAGGACCTGTAGAAGCACTACAGGTCACCGTAGTCCGAGACTTCAGCTCATCCTGCGTGCACATTATGTAACCAATCTTGAGCATTAAAAGAAGTCTTTAATCATCTACCTGTGAGCTGCTGCTTTTCTTTCTTCCCGCTGGATTCTTTATTTTGTATGTTCTGAGCGCGAACATTCCGGTGAAGTGTCCTGCAACTGCAGTGTAATCGCTTATGGAGTTGTGGCGTTTGAAACACAACAATGGTGCCCAGTCAAAACCCACTTGATTTCCTGATGTTTTCATTTGTTTATTTAGTCTGTCCTATCACATTGCTGGTGCGGCTATTTACACCTTCCCCTTGCTGGTCTTCTCTGCTGGTTATATTCTGAGTAGATCTTACTTGGATTTCCAGCCATAGTGCCTTAAATTTCTGTCACTCAGATAGAGACCAGTTAGGTTTAACATCTGTGCTGTTAAATTATGTACCCTACTACTTTCTCCATAATAGGAGGCTTTCATTTTTTTTGCAGTAAGCACTTTATTTTTTCCACTTTGTAGTCATGTTTTATGTTTCCTCACCATGGGATCTATCGCTTCATGCCTTCCTGATTCAGTGTTATAATGATCTGGTTCCAAGAGAGGTATGAGAAACACTCATATATATAGAAGTTCCAGCTCACCGTGTTGCTCTACATCCATGTCTATGTGCATATCACATCCGAAACGTGTCGACCTAGGTCACTCTGACCATGTAATATCTTCTGTACTTCACTTTAATTGAAAAGAAAAAAATCTTCCATGTTGAGTCGGATTCTACTTCATTTTCCTGATGAGGAACACTCGACGGCCTTTTAGGCAGCCAGGTCGGAGTTCTAATCGCTTAGTTTTGGGGTCAGGGCTATTCCAGCGCGTGCCGGTGACACAAGGATCTACGCAGCTAGGAAATTTAGTCTGGATAGGAACCAGTTGGGTCAGGTGAAGTAGATTAAAGCTAGGCCTTATTTTTCCATGTGAGTTACCCCAAACTCATAACAGATAGCACTCATACCCGTGGGACCATCTACATGTTCATGATTCTTCAAGGAATGGGTGGACCACGGAAAATCAAGGAGATGTGTCGAATTTTTGAGCCAAATGTTGGCTAGTCTACGGGGTCCATTAAACAGACTGTCAGAAAGGAAAAGTTGGAGAAACTTTATTTTTTCTTTACGTATGAGAAGACTAATGACACTCAGACCACACTCTGATCAAAAAAATCAGTCTGTTTCGATTGTACGTGAAAAAAATGGATGTCTAAATGAACCCTAATGATGATAAGCTACAAATGGTCTTAATATTTGAAACCACATGACTTCTACCGTAGAGTTTATTTTGTGCACTATTATATTAACCCTCTTGCCATTGGGGTAATTTAATACTTAGATCTACCATAATCTGGGGTCATCCATGGTGCCACCAGGTCAACAGTTGCACATATGACTCCTTAAATTGTGCCTAATCGCCAACAGGCAGGTAGCTGCCTCTTACCTGCCTGTTGTGCCCGACGCCAGTCACCACCATTCACCCCGGGCACAGACCTCACCAGCCGGGGACGGTATGGCGGGGTAAACAGAGCGAAGGTGGCGCTTTTCCGCTCTGCGGAAGTGGGCGCATAGCCGACGTCACCCTGATTGACAGCCAGTTTCCCGCTACCTGATTGGGGGAGCAGGCTGTCAATCAGCATGATGTCAGCTATGCGCCTGTCTACAGAGGGGAGAAGCCACCCCCCCTGTAGACTTGACCTTAGCAGAAGCAGCAAAATCGCGGACAGGAGCGGTCTTAGACCTCTCTGTTTCGGAAGTGACAACAGGCAGGTAGGCGGCAGGTACCTACCTGTTGGTGCTCTTATAAATCCCGAATATCCATTTTAACCACCGGATGGGAAATACCTGTCTTGGCAAGATACAATAGTTATAATACAATGTTATGTGACACCAACAAACCCATACTACATGCTTCCACCTTAATATAAAATTCATAGAATGCCAAATAATATAACCCGAAAATGAACCCAATATTCAGACACGGCCTCGCATGGGAGCCTCGTAATCTCCGGTGCCACATGGCTTGCCTTTTAATCTGAGAAAGGAGAGATATGGTCTAAAAAATGGAATGCATCTCCATGAGCCTCGCCAGTCACTCTGATACTAATGTCACACAATCCTTTTAATCAAGCGGAGATGTGATGGGAGCTTCAGGCGATGCTGAATGTTGTCAGTGTTATTTATCAACCGGATGGCGGCCGTGATGGGGACGCTCCACCCTCTACTTGCCAATCATTAGAGCCGGGCTGCTCATTTAATATGTCATTAGTGATGGTGCTACTCGGTTTCAATTTTCCATTATGATTTGGTCAGTTAATGAGCGAGCCAATATTGACATTTATATGCATAGAGGGCTGTGCGGAGCTGAGCGGAATAATCTTCATGAAATAACCGATGGGCTGTTATTATAGTATATATTCTCCCTTCGTCTCTCCTCTGCAGCAGGTTCCTTTGTTGTGGGGGAGGGGTCCTTTCGAAGAAAGTCTGCGGAGAAATGGCTTTGTAGAAATTCACTCTGAGGAATGGGTGTTGCTAGCCACTGCATGATCAAGCCGTAAGGAAGGGAAGTCAAATGTATTGGGGTTTGATACCAGGAGAGCCCATCAAGGACTAAGGGGATAGACAAGGGCGTAGTTAGGTCACGATCTGGGGTCAGACACCAGGTAAATGGATCAAAGCAAGGGAACTAGGCAAACAGATGGTCAGAGGAGGTCATACTGTAGGTCTGGCAGCATATATAAAACGCCGAACTTAGTAAGAGAGGCCAACATGCACCAATGAGCAAAATGCTATGACTGTCAGAGATTTGGGACTAGCTGCTCAGCGAAGTAGCTGGGCAATCACAGAGAACAGGGAACACCTGGATAGCCTAGCATATCCCATTCTCAGATTGGATGATTAATTTGTCAATCAACACACTGACAGCTCAGCCTGCCCCAAAACCTGTTTAATGACTGAGCTGTCATTCAACACACCAACAGCTCAGTATGTCCCATAACCAGTTTGATGACTGAGCAGTCAATCAACACACCAACTGCTCAGTGCTCCCCATTACCAATTTGGATGGCTGATGGTTGAGCTGTCAATCAACACAACAACAGCTCAGTATGCCCTAAAACCAGTTTGGATGACTTAGTTGTCAATCAACACACCAACAGATCAGCATACCCGAGAGCCAGTTTGGATGACTGAGCTGTCAATCAATACATCAATAGCTCAGCATGACCCGAGAGCCAGTTTGGATAACTGAGCTGTCAATCAACTCAATGACAGCTCAGTATGCCCCAGAACCAGTTTGAATGACTGAACCATCTCTCACCAAAATGACAGCTCAGAACAAACTACATCCAAGACACATGGAGCTGAGGAATCGTGACAGAATGGTTCCATGCAGAAGACATTGTTCTATCTTATCCTTAACCTGAAAAATCTTTGCATTAGTAAGACTTGAGGAGTCATAGAGGGGAAACTCCCATTTGGGAACCCCCCCTATAAACTACAAACAAGAGATTCCCATATATTTCATAGGCTGATCGGCATGTACTACTACAATTCTCCAATAGTGGCCACTGCAGGAAAAATTGATAGTTGCTGTAGCTTTCTGGCGATCCAAGCTGATCACTGGTCATTCCTAATCTGACGTGTTGCTGAGATTAGCTGATCTCTGATTTGTCTTCCAGAATGCATTATCATTGGATGATCCCTTTAATGGGGACATCGCATAAAGTAAATATCAATTGCCTTCTCAGCTATTCTACAATTGTTCTATCCAGTAGTATGTCAACTTGAGAGGGAGCCCTAGAAAACAAATACCCAAAGTTATTTGTCATTGACTCGATTGGACACCAATTGCACATGGGTAAGGCTGGTGATCATAAACAACTTAACTCCTAAGGTATCTGCAAAATACATGTGTTACTTACCCCTGGGGTACAGGTTTTCACATCACATTGGTCTAAAGGCTCAAGTAGCAACTGTGGGGAATCTGATTATCCCACCGTTTGAACCTGCCAGTGATGGCCATCCACATATATGCCATGAAGGACAGCAGTTCAGAGCCTATTGAGTCTACAATGCAGAGATCATTCTCCGCGACTTATTATTCTGCATACTTATGATTCTGATGTCACAATGGTCTCTCTTACTTTGAAAACTTGTAACTGGTTTGGGACCTCTGTCTCTTTTCTGTATTGAGACTTCACATTAAAAGTGTTTCTTTCCTTTGGCAGTGTTGGAGTTAATGTCAGTTACTGTTGCATGCAAGCTCCCTAGTTCTCTCTCCAAGTGTGGCTACTTTGTGATCACTCCCATCTCCTCTATATGGCCACATTTAAGCATACCTTGCTGGTAGGGTACTAATGCCATCTCCCTATTCAGAGTTAACATCAGGGTCAGTGAGGGACTAGGCATCCTGCTCGGCAACGGGGTGAAAGAACCCGTATAGGGATGGTAGGGAGATTAGGGCACAGCCATAGGTGAGTTCAGGGCCCTCCGTGTATTTGCCTCCCTGGTGTCTCCCCATCTGTTGCTTTATGTAGTGCACTGGTCACCATTGCTCCATGCGTCCCTGTCACACACTATATCCGGACGCTCAGTGAAAATATTTGATCTACTTCCCCAAAAAAGCAAACATCAATCGTAAAATCAGGATAAAGAAGACAGGAAAACGCTGAGAATTCCACATCTTCCCCGATCATTTCTGAGAACATTGATATTCGGAGGAGCTGACGGCTTCTGTTTGGACAAGGAATCGCTGTAGCGTGTTAATATGTCAAAGACTATGTATCCCGTGGTATATATAAGGAAAGTGTGTGTTTATCCCTTTGATGGGATGTATATTCATGCCCACGCTCTTCCGTGCCTGATTTCCTCAGGTCCGTGGCGTTTATGAGCCGTAATACATGCAAGGAGCACCTTCCCTCACTCCAAATGTCTCCGAAACAGCAGCAGCGGAATAACAATCACTTGGATATGGTTAAGTACGTTTTAAAACATTTTACAGCTTACAAATGTGGCATCCGTCAGGGAAACGCACAGAGGAAATGCTTCCAATCCACGTCTTTGTTGCGGGATATCATACATATGGACTAGTCTTTGGATATGACGAATGCCCTTAAATGATTAAGGAGCACAGGCAATCTGCTGTGTTACCCCAGTGACATACCAACAGGTAGTATTGTGCCTTAATTAGTCAAGTCTGCCATTAACATGATGTCTAATAAACACAGAAAGGGGCGCAATGTGAAAAGCACCTAATGGTATATGGGCTCTTGTGAGAGGGGGCCAAAGGGCCACTCACCTATCCTGGTTGTGCACCTCTTCTCAACCGGAGTAAGAAGCACCGGGTTAGAGGATCCGTGCAGGGCTGGAAGCGTCCCGGAGGGTCCCAGGGCTGGTTCAGAGTTCTCCCACCTGAGGAAGGCAGGCACCCCGTCGAAACACGTAGTGGAAAGTAAAGGGCAATAAAGCTTTGCAAATCAAGCACTCTGAGTGTGTTATATTTGGCCACGTGCCCCAGCACTCCTAAAAGATTGCCGCTTGTTTCTTCCACATTAACATGATGTCAACAGGTGATGTGAGCACCTGTTGACATCAGGGTCATGATGTACACCTCAGAATGAGGAGTTAAGGTACCGTCACATGTAGCAATATTGCCGCCGTATGGCTGGCAATGTGACGTGAGCGCGCCCGTTCCGGGCACTTTTTTGCACATCGCCGTCGCCCTGTCACACATAGACATCTCGCGTGCGATGGTTGGCGTTCCTGCCTTCCGGAAATCGCCTGGTGCAGACCGGAAGCAATTTGACATTCCCACGTCGCCTCCAAATCGCCGCGTCACACGCCACCACCGCATCAGTGATGTGGGCATAGAGTGTGAGTACAGCGAGGAGACAGGCATGCCAGAGTGTTTTTCACCGCGCCCCCAACACTCCGATTAGCCTATAAAACTGTGTAACGATTGGTCAGCCTTGTCAGGAAGTCTGCGCACTACATGACGCATGTGTCCTTTCTACTATATCGCTATTCAAATATGGCCCCTTAGCCACGGTCAGCCAATGGGAATGCAGGAGCAACCACCAATCGCGGCAGACGGGGAGAGCCAAACAGAACATTTAGGCACGCTTCTGGAATTGCTTCCATATGGTGTGAGCTTGCTTTCTACATCGCTATCGCCCTGTCACACGCCAAGATGCGCAGAAATCGCCTGCTGGTTATCGCCTGATTTCACTGCAGTGCAGGGCGATCAGGCGATGCTCCACCGGCGATTCCGCACCATAAAATCTCCCTGTCTCACGCCACTACGCACAAACGATGTGGTTTCCACATTGCCAAAATACACAAATTTACAGTGATATGGAAGCCATATTGCCGCGTGTGACAGTACCTTTAGGGTTGTATTGTGACCTAGTGATCAACATGGGGTCACTGTTAGCATGCATGGCCATTCCCTTGGACAGAGAGCATGAAAGGTTCCTGTTTATGTCAGAAAAGGTCAGACACGTGTAGACAGACCTAGGAGGAAAAAAAGCTGTGCAGCAAAACAGCAAAGTCTGCATCTTAGATAACCAGCAAGTGGGGGTGAGTTGCGCTTTGTATTGAGGTGCACTATCCCGGTACCTTTAATAGAGCAACAGCAGAATAAATTAAGAACTCCAACGTGAACTGCCAGCTTTGTATAGTTTGTCCCAAATAAGGCTTACATCTTAGCTAGCTAGAGAGCGGGGGTGAGTACACTTCTTCAGGGAGTTACAGAGGGCCATAGAGCAGCATGTAAAGAGCTCCAATCTGAACCTTTTGCATCTTTATTTTGCCCCAGTAGAGACTGTGATGACTCAGCATCTAGTCACTTGTGCAGGGAGGGGGGGGACGACTATTCTTATGCATTCCAGACCTATTTCTTTGCTTTGCAAGTCAAGGGATGGAAATGATTGTTTCATGTGAGACTGACCGATAGCTAATTTGTGTAGTGCTTGATGAGTGGGAACAGCCATCTCTCACATATTCTGTGGGACACAATGCCCTGAAATGGGAGCTGGGGGATATAAAAAGCGGCCTAATCCTGGCACTGGTGCAATTCTCAGGACTTCAGGCTAGGGACCCCGGTTCCAGCTGGTGGATTACAGAACTGCTCTACTGTCCAACACTGAGCCCACAAATGCATTTGTAGAACCAGCCCAGTCTCCTATGTCGATTATAGCTTCAGCTTTGCTCCAGCAAGAGCGTTCTGTGCTGGGGTGTTCCAGTTTCTGGGAAACAGTTGTAATTTGTTTGGTGTATGGTGGATACTTTCTTGTTGTATTTTTGTCTCCTGCTTTTATTTGTTTTCTCCCTTATCACATATTGTATTCTCCCTGTGTGTGAGTGCTGACAGCTTGTGTTTTTTTTCCCCCTCTCTATCTTTATCTGTAAGTTTCATTACTTTCCCGTTCTCAGAGGTGGGGGAGTGGGAATTAGCTCAGGGCTGAGCAGGAGCAGGGTCAGGGTGGAGGCTCAGGCCTCTCCACCATCAGAAGTACTCCTGATATAGAGTGAGTTCTGGGCTCCCTAGGTTGAAGGGCAGATCAGGTGCCCCGGTTCCTCTTTTACCCTAAGTCATCCTGACACAGAGCAGCTCTTGAACCCCATCAAATACCAGGTGCTACCAATGCACCCTCTATGCTTTCTTTTAGACCCTGTAGTGGACACAACTCTCCCCCGCAGTTTTTCCTCTAGCGATCCCTTACCAGTTAATTCTGCACTTTTTATGCAAGATTTTAATTTCCGGGCCATAAACTAGTGGGAAGATGAAGTCTGAATGACTGACTCACCCCTGGAGATACCAGAATGTGCTGCTTAGAGACCTTAATAAAGTTAAGAAATGTCAATCCCATTATAACACTGGCTCTTTTTTATTAGGTCAATGAAAGTCATTATAGTTCTCGCCCCCTTCCCCACTCCCACACATTATATTTATTGTGTCCCCTGGAGTTTGGGAATTTCTGTTACTTAAATAATGTAGTCAGTATTTATATGTTTCTGTTGCATGGCCGCTATATGTATGACAGATAATGATAGCCAAAAACACAAGATATTCTGGAAAAGCAAACAAGTATCCAGAAAGAACACAGATGTATCTACCATTACCGTCCTGAGCATTTCATTGTGGACTCCAAATTCTCATAATACAATGTCAATATATTATCGGGACATGGTACCAAGAACATTGACAGTCTGCAACTCACATCACCACCATAGATAGATAGATAGATAGATAGATAGATAGATAGATAGATAGATAGATAAATAGATAAATAACAAGAAAAACTGCACAGCACTCAACAGACTAGTGTGAACTGGTGCAAGCAAAGATGCAGAGTCAAATAACATGAAAAAAATCCTTGCAGCACACAGCTACTACCAATGATGTACAAGTGCTACAAGCCATATGTGTTTGAGGAAAAAGTTTAAAAACTTACGTTTTTTCAAAAAACTCAATAATCTATCTTTGCTTGCACCAGTTCACACTAGTCTGTTGAGTGCTGTGCAGTTTTTCCTTGTTATTTATTATATGTTGTTGCAGGCTCCTTTGCTGCAATGTGCACCCTCATTAACCTACAGGTGATCGAGGGTATAGATGGTGTCTGCCCACTGAAAAGTGGGGGGTGGACAAGGAGAATAGGGATATTAGAGTAGGACTCATCATGCCTGAAGTCACTTTGTCGCAGTTGATGAGCAAACAGACATTGGCCAATGCTTGTACTAAGAACTTCAGAATTAAAAGAAAGATTATTGAGTTTATTGAAAAAACGTAAGTTTTTAAACTTTTTCCTCAAACACATATGGCTTGTAGCACTTGTACATCACTGGTAGTAGCTGTGTGCTGCAAGGATTTTTATCAAGTTAGATAAATAGATAGATAGATAGATAGATAGATAGATAGATAGATAGATAGATATAAAAATCTCCCAACAGAGTATCACAAAATCATGTTTTTTTGCCAAGAAGAAAGATGAGAAAAGAAACATTCATTAACGCCTAAACATCTGTGGCACCCCTGATGATCAGGCGTCACACCGGGGTATTACACTCATAAAAGCAGTGTAATTTTTCCCCGACTGCAAGTAGTCACCTCTAGGGGGAGTAGAAGGGTCAGAGTTAGACGTTGGAGAGGAGTTGAGGAGGAGTGTGGAGCGAGTCGGGAAGTCTAACAGGACAGCTCCAGGCTGATCCTGATGAAAGATGAGAGAGGATCCTGAGGGGATCCTGAGAGAGGGTGCTTGACACATGAGTCTGGGCCCGAGAGAGAAAGGGGGAACCCCAGCGTGGAGCGACCATACTCCAGGGAGCTTCCCCCATCCACCACGGGAACGCCGGACCCGAGGACACAGCCAGAGTCCAGCTCTAAAGTCATCAACCGGCTGCTGCAGTCTGTTCACCGGCTGCACCACCCTGCCACACAGAGCGGACCACCTGCTTCTTCACTGCCAGGGAGGGGAGCCTCTAAAGTACCTTCAAGGAATAATTGGGTACTGACTAATCACAGGCAGGGAAGAAAAGACACGGGTTCGTCAACTAAGGCATACCATGGGTACCTCCATACCTCCTGGCATCCACTTGCAGCCACCCATAGAGCTACCTGTTTGTTTAACATCTTGCTGAACTGTGGACATTGTATACCGCTGCTGACTGTTTACTGTAAAGTGCTAACAAAAATCAACCTTTTGGTATCAGCAACACTGCCCCAGAGCATCAGCTCCACCTGTAGGGAACTTTGCCATCCTTGCCGCAATACCATCGTCCTCCGGAGGACTGTGGCGGCGCTGGTGACCCATCACCAGGTACTACAGGTGGCGTCACGAGACAACAACTCTTTTTCCTTGTACATACTGTAACCCCTCTTTGAAGTGTCAGCCATGCCACTGGCTCAGGTACCGCCACCAGTAACATCACCGTGAACCCCTCTGAGCCCGATACCCGAGTACCCCCTGGGCCTGGGGCTCGACACATCATATTAAAGATATATTCATAAAAAGTAGGGTGCTATTTATAGCACCATGATGGATATATCCATCATGAGGATCTCCTGAGTGCTACTTACAGTATGCACGAGACTTTAAACTGGATCTAGACTTATCACCCACGCGGTAATCTTTTAAATGCTGCCACAGTGTATAAAGTGTTTGACAGATGGAGAAGACTTCCTCTGTCAGCCCATCAGCCCCTTTGATGTGTTGATAGGGTGATGATGCTCTGGAGACACGAGGGTCAGTGGGTTTTCTCATCCATGGGCCTGGCTGTCTTTAGAAAAATCACCTAGGACCGGGTTCAACCCACTAAATGCTCATACTCCTTTCCCGTGGGTAGTACGCTACTCTGACAACACAGGGTGAGGGTATTACAATCCAGCAAGACGTTATTGGGTCACCAACAGTCAACTGTATCTAGTACATTCCCAGCAAGAACACAAGATGGTGCATGTGTCACAGTCTCACCATTCCACTGGCTTGCCAGAGATCAAATCATCAATGACTTCAAAGTATCCAAGTCCAACTAATGCAGCCACCTGCACCCCACTGAGAGGAGGTAGCTGCTTAGGAAGCCGACCGAGCCCAGTGAGGTGTGTGGCCAGGTGACCGAATTTTCCCACCCCGGGTTCTCCAACAAAATGTGTGGACTCACTGTTGGGCAGTAAAGCAGTTCTGTAATCCACCAGCTGGGACCATGGTTCACCTTTTTATATCATTCAGCTCCCATTTCAGGGCATTGTGCCCCATAGAATTGGGGGAAGATTGATGTTCCTCCATTGTTCACTAGTTCAATCTGACTGCACAATTGTCATCTGAATGATATTGTTTTATGCACCGCAGGTGGCTGCTGCAATCCACTATCAGCAGGCATTCCACAAATTAGCAGACAAAAGGTGGCACTAGACAGTCACATGTAAAACAATGGCTCATGTCCCTTGACTTGCAGAACAAGTAATCCACCAGTTTGAACCATGGTCCCTAGGCTGAAATCCTGTAGATTCACACCGGTGTTAGGAGTATACCCTTTTTATGTCTCTCAGCTCCCATTTCAGGGCATTGTGGCCCACAGGAGTGATAGGAGATGTCTGTACCTTCATTGGTTGCTCGTTAAATCCGACTAAATAGTAGTATTATGAATAATGCAGTCTAGTGCGCTGCAAGGGGCTAAAGCAATCCGCAATCAGCAGGCATTCCCCAAATTAGCAGAATATAGGGGACCACCGGACAGTTTCACAAGAAACAACGGCTCATGTCCCTTGACTTGAAGAATAAGGAATAATACGTCTGGTAAATTTAAGAATAGTTCACCCCCACACACAAGGGGCCAGGCTCTCCTCTTTGATGCTAAGATGGGTTTTTCCTTGGCACATTGTGGTTGGCTATTAGATCATGGCAGTCTAATTCTTAAAGGGTGTAAAATGTTAGTGCCCCATACGTTAGCAATATGTAGCATGATTGTGAGACAAACCATCTAAGAAATGTAGCCCTAGTGGGTCCGATGCAGATTGGAGAGTGTAGGTAGCAGATATACTTCTGAACAATGGCAATAACAATGCCAATATCGTTATTTACTGAACATAGCCCATACATGCTTGTAATGCTCATATATGGTAATATCGCCCATATATGGCAAAATTGCCTATATATAGTAATGCATGTATGTGTGTATGTATCATAGCTCTGCCCCTTCCCAGTAACCCCACCTGTTTATAGCTCCACTCATACACATAGCCCCACCCCTCCCAGTAGCCCTGCCCTTTTCATAGCACCCCCAACCCACGTAAGCCCCACCATTTCAGATAGTCCTAGGGATGGGGCTATGTGGAGGAGGTGAGGATATGTGGAAAAGCAAACTGCAAAGTGGGCAGGCTATGTGGAGTGGGTGTGTCTAGGTGAAGTGGGTGTGGCACTGTGGAGTGGGTGTGTCTATGTGGAGTGGGCATGTCCATGATACATACACACACATACATCCACTCAGCTTTATATATTAGATAAGGGTTAGAAAATCACACCTTAATTTTAGACAAACAGCGCCACTCCTGCTTACAGGTTGCAAGCAGTATTGCAGCTTAGTTCCTTTACTTCAATGAGGTCGAGTTGCAATTCGTCACCCAACCTTGCACTATTTCTGGAAGAAAGCCACCAGCTTGACGCTGACAGTAAACTGTCCGTAGACGGTGGCAGGTCCTGACCGGTTCAGAGGTGAACAGATGCTTCACGACCACCGATGTCAGCAAGTCAGGATCATTCTATCTGGTTCTCCAAAATCCAGACATTGCCATTCCGGAGACTCAATTCAGTAATTTCGAGGTGTCACTTTCAATAAGTCCTTTCAAATTCTATTAATGGCCTTTTTGATCATTCAGGTGAAAGACACAAAGAAATCGAAACACCTAAAAATAATCCTAAATATTGGAGGAAGCGGATACAATGTAACGAGGTCGGAACTCTCGGAATCACTCAAGACAACGAGGCAGAAGAAGGAGAATCTGTGCAAACATTCACAATTCCTTGTCCTGAGTCATTGAGTCATCGCGTCTTCATAGAAGCCTCCGGGCACAGGTTTCTTCCCATCTTTCTTCTCTTTCATTTATTTTCCATCATCAAAATGAACGTAAACCCACATGAAAAAAATCTTGTGAAATTTTTATGTGTTTTGGAGATTATTTTTGCATGTTCTGTTTATTTCACGTTTGTATTTTCCATATTTCTTCAGAAAGAGCTCACTGACAGATGCTCAGTTGAGTCATTGCCATGCATAGGCTGCAGGAGGCAAAGGGTGTGACATCTATAGATACAACTAGCTGTAGAATGCAGCAATAATAAAGGGGGTGGAGCTAATGGTAGGGGGTGTGGCCATATGTACATAGTGCATTATGAAGGGGGCGAGGCTAACCAGAGGGGTGGAGCCATATACACATAGCACATTATAAAGGGGTGGGGCTAAATGGAGTGGGAGGAGCCATATTGATCTTGACACATTATAAAGGAGGCAGGAATAAATTGAAGGTGGAGCTATATTAATCTAGCACATTATGAAGGGGCAGGGCTAGCTGGAGGGGGCAGAGACACATGCATCCAACACACTATGAAGGGGTGAGACTATGATGGTGGTGGGGCTATGAAGAGGACATCACAATGGGGTGTACAACATCACAATAGGGTATTATGACATCACAATAGGGTATTATGACATCACAAAGGGGTATTATGACTTATTAGTTGGGTGTTAAGCCATCATAGCACACAGGAGGGAAAAAGCATGGGGGGAGAGAGGCAGCAGATGAGGGGAGAGAGCGAACAGGGGGGAAAGAGCACATATGGGGGAGACGGACACCGCCCCCAGCACCACAGAGCCCACCCCCATCGTGATGTCACCGTGATAGCATCGGGGCCTCATCTAGTTTTTAATAAACCCCAATTGCAAAAATGATTTGTATCCATAAATACATGCATTTAAGTAAAACAAAAGAAAATTGTAAGGGGGTGGACCACCCCTTTAATTATTGTTCTATGTAAATGAGTCTTAAAGGGGGTTTATTGCTTTGGAGAACCTTAACAGATCATTGGGGTCCCTAGAAATTAGCAATTTTTTGTAATTCAACCTGATTGCCTGTTTTGAGTTTCCCTGCAGCGCCTCCTCAGGAGATGGGAGGAATTACACCGTTTTCCATTTTCTATTCATATCCATAGGATTAATATGTAATGCAGAACAGGATAGCATGACCTTCAAATGAGGGCTTTCATTGGGGGTTTTACCTTGTTGGATGCAAATTAGATTTTCATTTTGATGTAAACAATTAGGAAATCTAAAGGCAAGGCATCGGGAAAAAAAAACTCAAAGGCATCGACATTAAATGAAAATTAGAGTTTATAATTTCTTAACATACAATTGTGGGTAAATAAGTATGGAAACAGCTGTGGCATATAAGATTGATTTAGAAATAGGCAATATGAGAATTTATTGCTCCTCGGGGGTGGTCTCTTAAACAGGCCACTCCCATTTTTTTGAATAAAGTACCGTACATTTTTCAAGCTGATTTCTTCAGGAACCTCTGTGTTACCATGATACTGGGGACACAATCATCTCCTGCTCTCAGTATTATGATAAATTGCTCTTCCTATCAATCTGAATAGCACAGCTTCCCCGCTGCAGAGTGATAGTAATTTCCAACCTTAGACATATGTAAATGTAAAGTAAAATCTCACAAGATGAAGACGAATGATCTAGTGCAGATCCGCGAGTTAATCTACGTCCTTCCTGCAGAACATGTGTCTGTAGAACTCCGCGGAGAGCGACGTGATGGATGGCGGAGACACAATGATGATTTGATTCCCGGCAAATTGTAATAATTCTGGTTTAATCAGAATCGGAGTAGAACGCTGGTAACGATGAATCGAGCCGTTCATCAGGACACCGACATCAGCGTGAACTCGCAATCACAGGTTTATTCATTGTTTTTAATGCTTCTTTTTATTATTATGCCTCATTTTGTACATAATCGTCACAGTTGGTGGGACCAAAAATAGGTCTGATCTGCATGGGGAGGCAGTGTCCTGTATAGCGGATTGAATGTAACATTGCAGACAACTACAAGTACTCAGATAATGGTCTACATTAGGTTTGTAGACAAAAATGAGATTTCTAAGCTTCTCGCAACCCCCAAAGGTGAGTGGACCCCTGCGGGAGATTCCCCTGGTGTCCCTCAGTTACTACTCTTTTGTGTATTCCCCCCCCCCTTTTGTCTTGTATTTCAGATAGTGGTCTACACATACACGTGCCACTCAGATGATAGACATATGTTGACCTGAAGCTCCCCACATAGTTGGCACATAAGACACCTCCTGTATACACAGGAAACATACCACATATACAATGCTCACACTGAGCACACATGCCACATACACAATGTTCACACTGAGTGTGGCGCCACACTGGTCAGGTGTCACAGTTGGGGTACTGCACCCATAAATGAGTGTGCGGTTATCCCTGTCACAGTGGAATGTAGGATTTATAGGATGCTTCCATCCTAGCAATCCCACACACCCACCTAGATAAGATGGCTTTGAGCCCGTACCTTAAGGGGGGAGTTAGGGGAGGAGGGAGGACACACAGTGAGTTTTAGTCGGCACTGAAGAAAGACAGAGAACGGGGAGCCTCCGAGAGAGAGAAGGGTGACTTCCAGAGAGGGAGCCTAGAGAGAGAAAACAGGCAGCCCAGACTGAAGGAGGGTACCCCCAAGCATCCATACTAAGGGAGGGAACGCTGGTCCATACACCGGAGCGCCGGTTCCGAAGACGAGGCACAGGGAGTTCAGCCCCTGAGCCGTAACACCGGAGGTCATGGGTCCGTCTACTGGCCCAGACACCCTGTCAGAAAGGAAACCAGTCACACTAGGATAACCCACCGGGGTCGAGATCCAGTGCAGGAGAGAGGAGAGCGGGAAGCTGGGATACTCAGGAAGCACCCCAATCGGGCCTGGTACTAAGCGGGCTGTTCCCGGACAGGTAGCAGCAGCAGGACACAGGTTAGATACAAGGAAGGCATTCCACGGGAGAGTCCAGGAGATCCTGCAGCCCACTGTGACTTCCCGGCTATCCTTACTTAACAACGGTTGTTTTCTGTGAACTGTACCACCATCCGCATCATTCCAGTAAAGTACCCGGGTAGAGTGACAGAGTCTCTGTGTGCTTATTCACTGCTGCACTGCAAACTATTCCTCCATCATCAGCACCTCTGTCACTGCAGGTGCATCCCTGTCCCGGAGGGCCAGCTCTACCTGCAGGGGGCTGTACCATCTCAGCTGCTGTACCATCGCCTTCCGTTTAAACTTTGTCAGAATGGACCTGAGTCACCAAATGACTGAAAGATTCTGGATTTCCATCTTAGACCGAGACCCAGCGGCTCAGGAGGTATCAGGAATCTGCAATTCTGCTCTCATTTCTCAGGGAGGTTAAATATCCAGAATGTATGTGAGCGGCTCAGAGGAGCGTCACGGTACCACGGCTCGCTCACTGTGAGTCACTGTCACTTCTGGGCTCCATTTATAGAACTCAATTGTTAAAGTTTTTTCTCCAGACATAATATACGTATCCTATATATCAGAAAAAATGAATGGATAGAGGAAGATAAGAAAGAATGAAAGCAAGAACAAACTAATGAAAGAGAAGGAAGTAAGGAAGGAAGGAAGGAAGAAGAGAAAAGAGAGAGAAAGGGAAGGTAGGAGGGAGAGAAGGAGGAAGGAAGAATAGAAAGAGAGAATGAGGAAGGAAGAATTGGAAGGAAAAGAAGTAAGAAGTTAGGGAGAGAAGAGGAAAGGAGAAAGGACAGAAGGAAGGGAGAAGGGAGGAAAAGAAGACGAGGGGAGGAAGAAAAGAAAGAAAGATAAAAAGAAAGGAAGGACGGAGGATGAGCAAAGTGAGGGAGGGAGTAAGAGGGGGCAGGAGGGAGAAAGGAGGATGGGAGAGAGAATGGATAGCAGGAGGGAGGGAGAGAAGAGGAAAGGAAGTAAAGGAAGGAAAAGAAGGAAAGGAAAAAGGGAGAGAAGGAAGGAAGGCTGGAGAGAGAAGGAATAAAGTGGGAGGATGCAGAAAGAAAGAAAGAAAGAAAGAAAGAAAGAAAGAAAGAAAGAAAGAAAGAAAGAAAGAAAGAAAGAAAGAAAGAAAGAAAAAGAGAGGAAGAAAGGTTGAAGAGAGTGAGGAAGGGAGGAAAAGATGAGAGTGCTGGAGGGAGAGAAGGGAGAAGGAAAGAAGCATGGGAGGAGGGACAGAAGAAAGGCAGATGGCGGGGGAGGGAGGAAGAAAGGAAGGAAAGTAAGAAAGAGAAAAAGAAAGAGAAAGAAAGGAAGGGAAGCAAGGAAAAGATGTAAGGAAGAGAAAATATGGATTTGATGCCTAACTTGTTATGGGTCAGACATTCATTTAAACTTCACACCTAAAAACAATAGCTGCACCTGGCACAGTTCTACTGTATATTAAGGAGGTGTATTGGGTGTAGAAAGCTCCCGCCCTCGAGGAGCAGAACTGGTGACCTCAGTGACTGGCTGCAGTCTTCTTGCCTTGATGTGATCTCTGCAGACAGTTCCAGACTCTGGGAGCATCGCTGGATCCGGGGAGGGGAGTAAAGGAAGTTGTTGTTTTTTCTCTTTTTTTGTGAGATTTTAACCGTTTAAAGTTTCTGCTTTTTGAGCTGGAGGAGTGTGGTTTTCCACAGATGAAGCCGTGTGTGATCCCCGCAGTGCGGTCCTGGATGGCTCAGACACGGGTATGTGGACGATCATCTGGATTATTTCCTTGTTCCACATGTTGTTGCGGAGGATTTGGCTGCAGACGTTTCAGGCATTATTTATTGCCTTTGATACCATGATGGATTCCCTGAAGAATCAATTACTGGTTGTAGAGCACAAATGATATCAATACATATGTGTCATGGAGGGCATTCCTCCACATATGAGGAATCAGGCAAATCACACGCCGCCCGCGCTCCTGATATGGATTACAGCTCCGGCTCAGGAACACATCAAAGTGAGATAAATGTGAAATGTGGGATAATGCAGCACAATCTCTGCACAGCGCGGTGAATTTCACACATGGCGCCCGTCTGTTCCTCCATGTTACACACATTATATTACATTATATTCTATAAACCTCTAGCGAATACAGACAAAAATGTCCCTGTGCAAGAACAATATATGGGTACTTTGCAGCCCAAAGGGTCATCATAACGCACAATTCCACCTGCTTTGGAGGATAGAAATGGGTCCCTTTACCCCTCGGGCCCCTGTGAAGGTACACAGGTTGCATCAATGATATGTCCGCAAGCTATGGTGTTGGTCAAGGCAGAGACTCCAAGCCCAACCCAAGCCTATCACTATAATTACAGCATGCACGGCCCATCCACCTCCATCCCATAAGGAGGAAGTCTCTTAAATAGTAAAGAAGACATCTTGTTTCTTTGAATGATCAAAAACAAGTCTGGGCACCATAGAAAGAAAGTCTATTATATAGCAGATAGAGACCTAGTAGGAATGACCTCAAACAAGACGGTGTGCCATACATAAGAATTCCACCATATAGCAGATAGGACACCCTGGTGCCTAAAATAAATTACTTTAAACAGTCTGCATAACATCTTGGTTCTTAGAATGATCAAAAACAAGTCTCATCCCCATAGAAAGGAAGTCTCCTACATAGCAGATAGGACACCCTGGTGCCTAAAAAAAATTACTTTAAACAAGTCCACATAACATCATGGTTCCTAGAATGATCAAAAACAAGTCTGGTCGCCATAGAAAGGAAGTTTATTATATACTGGATAGGTCCCAAGTAGTAATGACTTCAAACAAGACAGTGTACTATAGAGAGAAAGTCTTGTGTATAGCAAATATACATCCTGTTGCTTACACAGAAAGACATAAAATAAAACCCTGTGCATCATAGATGGGAAGTTTACTGCATTGCAATATAGACATCTTGGCGCCTGGTAGAAATAATTTTGATTACATTTGTACACCATAGAGAATAAGTCTCTTCAATAGTAGATAGGATTTCCTTTTATCTACTATTGAATGACCTAAAATAAGCATGTGAATCAATGAGCAACATCATTCCGTAGGATTCGATATGGCGACCCTGCACTGTGTAATCAGCTTTCTTCTCCACTGAACTACAGCAGGTTGAGTCTCTCTCCGAGTGCTGATTATCCTTTACTTTGTTTCATTCTTTTAGATCAGTAGGAATTTTCATTTGTCATTTAGTCTGTCCTATCACATTGCGGGTGTAGCTATTTATACCTTCCCCTTGCTGGTCTTTTCTGCTGGCTATATAACAATGTGGATCCTGCTTGGAGTTCCAGCCATACTGCCAAGAGTTATGCCAGTCAGATAGAGACCAGCTTGGCTTATTATCTGTGCTGTCACATCTAACTTCCTCCTTTTTCCAGTCAATAGATAGGTAATATCAGGCTATTCTTTCTCGCAATAAGTACTTTACTTTTTCCACTCTGTATTAGGCCCAGTTCACACCTAAGGCTGGGCTACGTTTGCCTGCGTTTATGTTTGTATGCGTTTTTACCGCTATATAGGCATCCAAATGCATGTGTTAACGCACCCATAGGCTGCAATGCAAAACGCATTGCAAACCCCCTGCAAAAACGCATGTCATTTTGCAAAAACACAAAATGCATGTGTGGAGCCCACTGGAACAGGGTACTCGGTACCGGACCGGGTTGCTGCTGGGGATGTCACGGAGGGCCTGGTCCAGACCGTGTCCCGGATTCTGCAAGTAAAAGGGGGTATTTACAAGGGATGAATGTTTGTCGTGATGCCACCCACGGTGTGTGGTCAGGTTGACCACCGCTGCTGCAGAACCTCCGGGGATGATGTTGGGCAGCTTAGATGGAACGGCTCTCCGTAGGTAGAGGCTGGTTCCCCGGGGCAGTGGTAATTAGAGTCTATGGTGGATATAATAGATGTGATAATAAAGGGGTTGATAGTGGAGACGGGTTCAAGGATCACACACTTACGTTTCTGAAGTTTTCCAAAGCTTTACTGCAGACGTTGCAGCAGATTATTGTCCACAGAGTCTGTACTGGGGCCGGGTTGCTCCCACCCTGTCCGGGTCCTCAGCTTCCTCTGGCTGCGCTGTGTGTGTGGCCCTGCTGCTGCTTCTAGCTGAGCTGCTGGCACTGTCTCTCTCCTCACAGGTACCCCTTGGCTAGGCAACTTGAGTCTTCTGTGTGCTTCTGACCCCGCCGTGTTGCTTCACTCTGGTACAGTGTTGATCTACAACCTCCACTATCCCGGGATTTACTGTACTGTGTGTGTCAGTCACAGTTTCAGATCCGGTATCCAATCTGTGCGCTCCTCCGGGGCGAGTGGTGGAGTCACTCAGTCTCCCAGATGTGTTCCTTTGTCTTCAGTTCTCCTTCCCTCAGACCCTGGCTAGGCCTGGAATCAGTAAGCAGACTGTAGAGAAGCCTGACGCAGCTCCTTTACACTATAGTCTCCCTCAGTTCTCCCAGGAACTGGACTCTTCACAGTACTGCTACGTACTGAACCCTCCTAAGAACTAACTACTTCCTCTTGACCCGGAGTATATAAGGGAGCTGGTTTAGCTCCCCCTCAGGGCCCAGAGGTGCTAGTGCAGTGTCAGTGTGTTGTGGGCAGGGAACCCATGTGATGTTACTGTGGCACATTAACCCTTGGGGTGCCACACATGCATTTTTGCAAATGCAGCCCTAGACACAGCAGCCCACATTTTTGCAAAACGATATGCGTTTTTACGTGGGTTTGCAATGCGTTTTGCATTGTAGCCTATGGGTGTGTTAACGCATGCGTTTGGATGCGTTTTTAGGGGTAAAAACGCATACAAACACAGCCAAAATTCAGATGTAAAAAGGCTGATCAAGTTCCTAAAGCGGCATGAGGAACACTTGACGGCCTTGTAGGCTTCCAGGTCAGAGTTGTCAGCTCCTAGTTTTGTGGTCAAGGTTATTCCAGCCCACACAGGGGCCACCTGGGACGGCACAGCTCGGAACTTTAGTCTGTACAGGATCGGTTGGGTACAGTAGTTTAGAGATAGGCTATGTGAGGTACTAGGTGGACAAAACAAGAAGCCTCCTGTATGGAAAATTGGACATCTATGCACCTCAAAACAATTACCTAAGCAAGCCTGCTGTGAAAGGAAGAAAGCTTGGTGTTGCTGTTGCTGGAGTCCTTTGCCTGCATTTCTGGTGCTATGGCTTCAGCTTTTAAATAGTGTGTATCCCTTTATTGTCTTGTTCCCCAAGCTGTCCACCTTCCCCTGAGTTCTATTACAACAGAGATGATATCTAGTGCACTCACCATCCATCGAACTAGCATAGTGTTAGTAGAGGAGACAGACAGGGACTAGGGAAGAAGGACCTGCTTATGGATGTTAGGGGAGCTTAGGGGACAGATACAGGTTAGTGTCTCCCGTTCCCTATCATAATAGTCTTCCTTTCCCTTTACATCCCCATTGTACATCTGGACATCCCCCAGTCCGACTGTGACGTCACCATAAAGAGAAGTCTCTTGAATAGCAGATAGGACACCCAGGTGCCTTGTAAGAAAAATGTACAAAATGTTTCCCTTACACAGCAGACAGGATTCCCCACTAGAGGGAGCACAGGGGCTAAATGGACACTGTTTTATGAATTCAATGTCTACAGGAGGCTCCCTCTAGTGGTGACACCAGAATTGATTTCTTCATTTGTATGACTTTGCAAGGGCTTTGGAGATCCAAGGACAGCAGTGCTGTAGCCCAAGGTCTGTGCCAATGAATATCTTTATATTAGCGCAGTTCCACCGTAAATGTCATTATAGACCTTGTAATAGACTATATATTAAAGCCCATTACTGTACGGCAAGTTAATGAAGCAGAATCTCATCTCCGAGCCGTTCACCATTCTAATTCCAAACATACTACAATGTATCACCCATCATCATATAGACCACCCTGTGTGAGTGCCGTAGGCGGGGGGGCTCCTATAGTCACAGGGGCCAGCGCACAAATAATTAGTGCACTGCGGATGTTTATTAATTAGATTCCAGCGTGGATGTGAATTTGCATGATAGTCGCTTGTTTTCATAGATTACTTTAGCGCTTCCCTGGTGAATGAAGATTACTATTTACATCTATTAGACCTAAAAACGGACAATAGAGAGAAATTAATGCCAAGACGGCATTCCATAGAGGGGGCTCATTCAGCCTGGAGACCCCCCACACCTGCTTTCCTTATGTTCCCCCACAACACTGTAATTAAAGTCACTGACACAAATAGCAATAATGGCAGAGCGGGATCTGATAATTGCAAACAGTTCCCTATTCACACCGCAGCACTCTCATCAAATCCATCAGCGGCCTCCATGATTTGCACATGAAGGCGATGGACGGACCCCGCTCTATAGGCAGCTCTATACAGAAGGTGCCTTTCATCTCCGGGAATTCTCCCTGCAGACAGCCGCTCTTCATAATACATCATCCCGGGTTGTTAGCTCGCAAATGTCAGCAGCCGCAATTAATATATTATTGAGGAAATTAGTGAATGTGCCCCGTATTAACCTCCAAAGATGGAAATATAATTGATGCATAAATGTAAAGCCACCGGCGGTATTTTCATTGTGTATCGGTAATGTATTTATTGTATGAATGGAGGGTTTATGGAGGTGAAGAAGGTGAATGGAGAAAGATGCACCTGCTCATAAATGGGAGAAAAAACATCCATCCATCCACCCATCCACCCATCCATCTATTCATTCTTCAACCCATCCATCCACCTGCCTGCCCGTCTATACACCCCCCATCCCTCTATCCATCCTTCCATCCACACCCCCATCCATCCATCTATTCATCCATCAACTCATCCATCAACTCATCCATCCACCTGCCTGCTCGTCTATCCACCCTTCATCCATCCATCCATCCATCCATCCATCCATCCATCCTTCCATCCACACCCCCATCCATCCATCATCAACTCATCCATCCACCTGCATGCTGGTCTATCCACCCTCCATCCATCCATCCATCCATCCTTCCATCCACACCTCCATCCATCCACCAGCCCATCCATCGACCCCCCATTCATCCACCCATCCATCCTTTCATCCATCTTTCCATTATCTATCCATCCATCTATCCATTCATCTATCGATCTATCCATCCATCTATTCATTTATCGATCTATCCATACATCCACCCAACCAACCATACATCCACTCAATGACCCACCTATCTCTCTGTCTATCCATCCACTCAACCATCCATCCTCCAGCCTATCTATTGACCCCCCAGCCATCCATCCATCCATCTATTCAATCATCCATCTTTCCATTATCTAGCTATCCATCATCCATCCATCCATCTATCCACCCAACCACCCATACATTCACTCACCCACCTATCTACCTATCTATCTATCTATCTATCTACCTATCTATCTATCTATCTATCTATCTATCTATCTATCTATCTATCTATCTATCTACAATAATAGCAGAAGCAGCGTGTTCAGCTGGTTTTAGTGCAGAGTGCAAAGCGTTCCAGAGGCTCCTTCCAGCCCCTATAATACATACAGTTCAAAGAGGATCACAGCACTTCTTTTCCAAGCAAGGGTTGTTTATTCCAGCTCAGGCATACATGGCGACGTTTCGAGCCACACCAGCTCTTTATCCAGCAACCACATAACATTTAAATCTATCTATCTATCTATCTATCTATCTATCTATCTATCTATCTATCTATCTATCTATCTCCAAAACAAGAAAGAAAAAACTGCACAGCACTCACAGACACTATGTGAACTGGTATCAGCAGGGACGCTGGGTCAAACACAACTAGAAAAAAATTTTCGGCAGCACTCAGCTACTACCAATGATGCACAAATGCTAACAAGCTATATATATATGAGGAAAAAATTTAAAAAACGTACGTTTTTTTCAAAAAACTCAAAATTCTTCTTATTTTTTTTAAATCTGAAGTTCTTAGTACACACATTGGCCAAGTAGTGGGGAAGGGTGGACAAGGAGGACTTGGGTGTCAGCGATAGGACTCATCGGACCTGAAGTCACTTTGTCGCAGTCGATGAGCAAATAGACATTGGCCAATGTGTGTACCAAGAACTTCAGATTTTGCCTGCGTTTGTCAGCGTTTGCTGCGTTCAGGTGCGGATGCGGACGATATCTGCTCCCTCCAGGGTCCCCTGTCCGCACCCGGGACGCAGCATGTTGCATTTTTTGAGCGCTCGGGGACCTTGGAAAATCAGCAAGCTTCCCCAAGCGCACAAAACATGCATTGTCTTCAATGGGTCCGCAGTGTTCTGCGCTTGACAGCGCAGGAGAACGCTGCAGACCCATTGAAAAATCTCCCGGTGGCCGCCGGTGATGTCACAGGAGATCACCGACAGCCACCGGGAGATCAGCTCATCCTCTGCTGATCTCTTCCTCCCCGCCGCCGGTAATCTGCTAGCGATGTCGGCGGGGAGAAACAGCTGATGTGACAGCTGTTTGAATCTTCCCGCGCTGACATCTCCTCTCGGTGTCGGCGCGGGAAGATTCAAACAGCTGTCAGATCAGCTGTTCTCCCCGCCGACATGTCCCGGAGCTTACCGGCGGCGGGGAGGAGGAGATCTCCGGCGCTGATCTCCGCCCCCGGACACCGCTGATTGGCTGCCGGGCTGCACAGTGATGTGTCCGCAGGCGGTCATTCTCCGCTGCGGACACATCATTAGACCCTGCTTTTGACTGCGTTTGTGTCTGCATGCCATCAGCATGCAGACACAAACGCTAATGTGAAGGCAGCCTAAGTGCAGAGCAGTTGTTACCCTCCTGGTGCTGCCTATGCAGAGCACAGCAGTCGAGGTGAGTTTATCATCAGCTGCTGCGCTCTGCATACAAAAATTACAATGCTGAGCAGGTGATGAATGAAGACACCTTAGCAGCCGACTCCTTACTCCATTTCCATTTTGTAGGCCTTGGTGGTTGAATCGCATGCATTGCACATGATCGATGCCAACAGCTACTTTATGTTTTAATGGTTTTTATAACCCTGACTAGAGTTAGGGCTAAGGCTAGGTTTAGGGTTGGGCTAGAATCGGTGTTAGAATAAGTTTACAAATATGGTTAGGTCTAGGTTTATGGATAGGATTAGTGATAGGTTTATGGATACGATTAGGGCTAGGTTTATGGATAGGATTAGGGCTAGGTTTAGGGATAAGGTTAGAGCTAGGTTCTTTGTTAGGACAAGATTTGGTGTTAGGTTTATGGATAGGATTAGAGCTAGATTTAGAGTTATGGGCAGATTCAGTATCAGGACTAGATTTATGGATAGGGTTAGGGCTACTTTAAGGTTAGGGCTTGATTCAGTATTAATACTAGGTTTATGGATAAGGTTAGGGCTAGGTTTGGGGTTAGGGCTAGATTCTGTGATAGGACTAGGCTTATGGAAAGGAATAGGGCTAGGTTTATGAATAAGGTTAAGGCTAGATTCGGTATTAATACTAGGTTTATGAATAGGGTTATGTCTATGTTTAGGGTTAGGGTTAGATTCAGTTATAGAATTAGGTTTTATAGATAGGGTTAGGGCTTGATTTATGGATAGGGTTAGGTCTAGGTATAGGGTTGGGGTTTGATTCAGTGTTAGGACTAAGTTTATGGATAGGGTTAGGGCTAGATTCAGTATTAATACTAGGCTTATGGATAAGGTTAGGGCTAGGTTTGGGGTTAGGGCTAGATTCGGTATTAATACTAGATTTATGGATAAGGTTATGGCTAGGTTAAAAGTTACGACTATATTCTGTGATAGGACTAGGCTTATGGAAAGGAATAGGGGCAAAGTTTATGGATAGGGGTCAAGTTAGGTTTAGTGTTAGAGCTAGATTCAGTGTTAGGAGTAGGGTTAGAGATAGGGTTAGAGATAGGTTTATGGATAGGGTTAGGTCTAGGTATAGAGCTAGTCTTAGAACTAGGTTTATGAATAGGTTTATGGCTAGGTTTGGGGTTAGGGCTAGATTCGGTATTAATACTAGGTTTATGGATAAGGTTAGGGCTAGGATTGGGGTTAGGGCTAGATTCGGTATTAATACTAGGTTTATGGATAAGGTTAGGGCTAGGATTGGGGTTAGGGCTAGATTCGGTATTAATACTAGGTTTATGGATAAGGTTAGGGCTAGGATTGGGGTTAGGGCTAGATTTTGTTAGGACTAGGTAGGGAGTGGGCTAGGTTTAGTGTTAGGGCTAGATTCAGTGTTAGGAGTAGGGCTATGGATAGGGTTAGGGCTAGGTTTAAGGTTAAGGCTAGTGTAATAAAATTGATACACTAAAAAATAGAACAAAAAAGAAAACTTCTATTGTATAAATATATATTTTACATTTGTAGTCAGAATTTAACAAAAAGCAGAAAAACATCTAGATTGTCAAAGGACAAACTGTTCATTGTCTTACACGTCAGACAGGCACAATTCTCATGGTTTTCGTACCCGCCCTGGTGTTGCTGCCTCTATGTCTTTGCACCAGTGACCTTAAGCCATTGGATCATAGGAAGATTATTACCCATCAATAATATTGACAGCAGGATTCTGGGAAGTCATTTTGATCGTTCCATTCAAACATTTATTTCCTAGGCTTAAAAATCTCTAGTTAATTAAGTCAAAGACCATTATGGTGCTATTCAAAAGTATAAAGGCAAAGTGAAGAAGAGGAGATAAAGAGTGTCTGTCTATTCAGGTGACTATTCTTGTTGATATGAAGAATAACTTGTATCCTGCATTTTTTTCTAGTTTTCACACAGGCTCTCTCTTTAATCATTAGTCGTCTCTGAGCTAGTGGGTGGAGAGATAGCGACCATGATGTCTCTCATACACAGCACACAGAGATGAGGGATTCCAGCTCTCCTGTTGCTTGCTAAAAAGCAGCAGCAGCATGAAGGCAATTACACAGCAGTATTGAGCAGTGTAGCTGTGAATACAGCTTTGAGATGAGACAAAACACTTACTAGTAAGCAATATTTTGGCGTCTATGCCTCTCGCGCTACTCCTGGCCTTTTCTCACTAAAGTGGCAAATTTGATCTAATCTCTGGCAGGCCCGCTCCCTGTAGATTTTAGCAGTTTTGCAGAATGGAAGATAAGTTCAGATGAAGATGAAAAAGAAGAAATGGCTCATAAGTGGATAAAAAAAGCATTTTTTTCTGAAAAGGTACGGTATATTGCTAAGTTTTATATTCACCTGTGCTATAGATTTATGCAGACTTTCTTGAAATGACAAGCTCCCCGAGGATTTCAGAGGTTTTGCAGAGTCATAGAGAAAAGAAGGAGTGGCTCATAAGTGGAGAAATAAAGCATATTTCTCTTAAAAGGTATATTACTAAGTTTTATACTCACAAGTATTATAGATTTATGCAAACTTTCATGAAATGACAAGCTCAGAGAGGATTTTAGCAGTTTTGCAGAGAGGATAAGGTCAGAGTCAGAGGGAAAGGAAAAAGAGGCTCATAAGTGGAGAAAAAAATAAATATTTATCTTAATAGGTCTATTTTACTAAGTCTTATATTTACCTGTACTATAGATTTATGCAAACTTTCTTGAAATGACACGCTCCTTGAGAATTGTAGATGTTTTGTAGAGTGAATGATTAATGAGTCATAGGGAAAAGAAGAAGAGGCTCATAAGTGGAGAAAAAAAAGCATATTTCCCCTACAAGGTTTATATAAGTCTTATATTCACCTGTACTAAAGATTTATGCACATTTTCTACGATTTTAGCAGTTTTGCAAAGTGAAGGATACGTTCAGTCAGAGGGACAAGAAGAAGAGGCTCATAAGTGGAGAAAAAATCATATTTTTCTCAAGTGGTATATTACAAAGTTTTATATTCACCTGCACTATACATTTATACAAATCTTACTGAAATGACCAACTCCCCGAGGATTTTAGCGGTTTTGCAGAGTGAATGATTGATTCAGAGTCATAGGGAAAAGAAGAAGAGGCTCCTAAGTGGAGAAAAAATGCATATTTCTTTTAAAAGTATATTATTAAGCCTTTGTATTCCTGTACTATAGATTAATGCACACTTTCTTGAAATGACAATCACCACTTTACAAAGGGCAATTGATATTTTTAAGGAGATTGCAAGTCTCCTACATATGATTTGTGATCTTGGCAGAGAATTGGGGAATCTCTAATGGGTGAATAATAAAGGCTCCATCCACTGACACGTATAATGTCACCCTGCTTTCGAGGAGGCATTGTGCATTTTTTACTGCTGTCCATCATCTCTAATCCAGACTAGTAATCTTCAGATTAACCTGTGAGATTCCTCACGAGAAGCCCCGGCTAATTTGCATGGTAGACACCTATATATTTTACCAGCTGGGTATGAAATCTGATAACATTGAAGGCACTTCACCAGCGAGGCAGCTAAATAGCCTGTCAATCACCGAGAACATGAATTATGGACTACGGGCAAATAACCTGTAATTTACTGGTGGGGATAAGGCAATGAAAGGTTTAGGCACAGAGGGAAGAGGAGCGAGCGGAAATCACAGTGTGATAGGGGGATAGAGGCTCTAATGGCTGCTCCATTTTCTAATAATCCACTAATGGTTCTGGGTAATATCTCAATCATATATATTTATCATGGAATGTGTGTAGATACATCATCAAATTAATAGTATGGATCACATATGGGATAGACGTGGGCCCCTTCCCCAGCACACTGCGACATATGGCACCGGTAGTCCTTGTGCACAGTATGGGCTATGGCTTAATTCTGCATGCAAACCCTGCTCTGAATTGAAGAGGGTATGTTCCCAGACTGTAAGCCACGTGCCCTCTGCTGCAGAACTCCATAGCGTATGGGTGACACAAGGACTTTTTGAGACCCTGCATCCTGGGCTGTCAGTCATATGGTGGCATATTGGATTCACTACCTCTATGTAAACTGTCACGATTCCTCCTCGCAGTGTGTCTAGGATACAATGAGTTAATGTATGTTGTGGCCATTATATCTGGGCCTGCCGAATGACAGCTCAGTCATTCATTCTGGTTCTGGTTTGTT